>CM052549.1:12551216-12631477 GCA_028533065.1 Trachops cirrhosus | reverse complement strand
GTAGATAGAAAATAGACAGGGGGAGGGCAAGAATAGTATGGGAAATGTAGAAGCAAAGAACTTATGACACATGGACTGAAGTAAAGGGGGGGAATGTGGGTGGGAGAGGGTGTTCAGGGTGGAGGGGAATGAAGGGGGGATAATAGGACAACTGTAATAGCATAATCAATAAAATATATTTAAAAAAAAAAAAAAAAAATTCCAGATGGTTTTTCATTTACAGTTGAAATTTGTCTCACTATAATTTCCTTACATCGATCCTAGATCTACCCTCTATTATGACAGAGAACAAGACTCACCTTTCTCCCCATCATAGCCATCCTTGGAACTCCCACCATCCCCACCTCCCACCCAGCACACCGTTTTTTCTCCAGACCAAAGAGCCGCATTTCCGTTAGCTGTTCTCATGTGACAGATCCAGAGCCCTTATAGTCACAGATGTACAACTCTGATTACACTTCCATCCATCTGTGCCTCCCTGAAAATGGTGCCCAGACCAAAGACAAGCTCCGGTGTGGTCTGGCAGTGCTGGACGGAAGGGGGCAATCGCCTCTCTTGTCCTGTACACACTGCAACCACTAAGGGTGCTCACTGTTCTCTGGGACTCGGATGTCACAGCACTTGTGGAGAAGCTAGGTTTTCTTCTTTCTGAACAGGCGTCCTTGACTTCCTTTTACTGAAATTCAAGGTATAACTTTGTTATTCTTATTCTTATTATTCTTCTTATTACTAATTTTGGCCTGTTATTCCAGTCTGTCAAGATATTTTCAGGGACCAACTGTCATTCCACGTACTTGGCCCACTTGTTCTTGGTCACAGCATCCATGGATGGCATGGGTATGTGAATTCTGTCCTCACCCAAGGAAATCACACTGGGAGACTCACTAAGGAGAAGCGAACCCAGGGCACTGAGAACCTCTCCATAACTCACAGATGCTTGCTCATTAACGGGCACTTCTGGTCCAGACGTGCCAACCCACTGTAAATCCCCGTAACTGTGCAGTCAGGTCTGACTTCTCAAAGTACCTAGGTTCACCTTCTTCAACGTCTCCTGGACCCTTGATTAAAATGCAGATCTTGGAAACTCCACTTTAGATAAACTGAATCAGAATATCTAGGGAGGGGCCTGATAATGTGCATATTTAACACGTCCTCCAAGTGATTTTTGTGCATGTTCGAGTTTGAGACCCTCTGACGTAGCCAGTAGTTTTCAACTGTTCTTATCTACCCTGAACTCATTCTTCCACTTGTGTGTTTGTGACGTAGCAGACAGGGTAGGAAGCCAAAACCCTAGTTTGTTATCCTAGACCTGTGATTTTCAAAAAGACCAGCGGCAGCAGCATCCTCTGAGAGCTTATCAGAAATGCCAGCTCTGAGGCTACAAATCTGTGATGTCAAGAGCTGAGGGTAGGGCCTGACAACCTGCTTTTCTTTTTAATTAACCAATTTTATTCATGGGAGATGCACCACTAATTTATATTTCAATTTTTTCCTATAGATGGCACTACAAAAGCTTTGTCATAACAGATGATTAAAGAGTATGTAAACAAAAATTATAAATTATAGAAATGTATTCACTTGTTAATTTTAAAAATAATTTTTACTTTTCAGTTGCAGTTGACATGCAATATGTTATTAGTTTCAGGTGTGCAACATAATGATTAAACATCCATATAACTTATGAAATGATTATCCCATTGAGTCTTCTACCCATCTGACACCAGACATAGTTATTACAATATTATTGACTATATTCCCTATGGTGAACTTTACATCCTTATGACTGCTCTTTAAAACTGACAATTTGTACATCTTAATCCCCTCCCCTTTTCACGCGTCCCCCTAAACCCCCAACCAATCTGGCAACCATCAAAATCTTGTGTGTTATCTATGAGTTTGTTTCTGTTTTGTCTGTGCGTTCTGGGCTTTTTTTTTTTTTAGATTCCACATATAAGCGAAATCACAAGGTATTTCTATGTCTCTGTCTGACTTATTTTGCTTAGCAGAATACCCTCTAGGTGCATCCCTGTTGTTGCAGATAGCAAAATTTCATTCTTTTTATTGGTAACAGTCTATTGTATATATGTACCATCTCTTCTTCATTCATTTGCCTATCAATGAATATACCTTGGCGTTGTAAAGAATGTTGCATGTACACAGAAATGCATAAGTCTTCTAGAATTTGTGTTTTGGATTTTTTTAGATAAATATCCAGAAGTGGAATTGCTGGGTCTGTCTTTGTCTCATTATAACCTCTGTTTTAAAGACTATTTTGTCTTATATAAGTATTGCTACCCCAGCTTTTTTTTCCTTCATTTCCATTTTCATGAAATATCTTTTTCCATTACTTTACTTTCAGTCTGTATGTCTTTTGATCAGACATGGGTTTTTTGTAAGCAGTATATACATGGGCCTTGCTTTCCTACCCACTCAGCAACTCAATGTCTTTTAACTGGAACATTTAATCAATTTACATTTAAAGTAATTATTGAGAGGTATGTGGTTGTTGTCATTTTATTATTCATATTTTTTATCTTTTTTTCTACTTCTTCCTAAATGAGTCCCTTTAACATTTCTTGTAACACCAGTTTGGTAGTGATGAACTCCTTTAGCTTTTTCTTGTCTGGGAAGGTCTTTATCTGTCCTTCAATTCTAGATGATAGCCTGGCTGGGTGGAGTAATCTTGGTTGTAGGTCTTTGCTTTTCATCATCTTCAGTATTTCTTGCCAATCCCTTCTAGCCTGACATGTTTCTGTTGAGAAATCAGCTGATTATCTTATGAAAACTCCCTTGTAGGTAACTAACTGCTTTTCTCTTACTGCTTTTAAGATTTTCTCTTTGTCTTTAATGGTTGGAATTTAAATTATGATATGTCTTGTTGTGGGCCTCTTCTAATTCATCTTGTTTTGGACTCTGCACTTCCCAGACTTGTATGTGTATTTTCTTCACCAGGTTAGGGAAATTTTCAGTCATTATTTCTTCAAATAGGTTTTCAATTCCTTGCTCTTTCTCTTCTACTTCTAATACCCCTATGATGTGGATGTTATTATGCTTGATATTGTCCCAGAGGCCCCTTACACTATCCTCATTCTTTGGATTCTTTTGTATTTTTACTGTTCTGAGTGTTTTCTCCTATCTTACCTTCCAAATCTCTTATTTGATCCTCTGCTCCATTGACTCCACTGTTGATTCCTCTAATGTATTCTTCAGGTTACTTATTGTATTCTTCATGTCTGACTGGTTGTTTTCTGTTTTTGTTTTATCTCCTTCTTTATGTTTCCTGTCTCTTTGTTAAAGTTTTCATTGAGTTCATTGAGTATTCTTATAACCAGTGTTTCGAACTCTGAGTCTGGTAGACTGCTTGTCCCCAATTTGTTTAGTTCTTCTTCTGGAGTTTTGTCCTATTCCTTCATTTGGAACATGTTTTTTCATCTCCTTATTTTGGCTGCCTCCTTGTGTTTGTTTCTGTGTATTAGGAAGAGGTGCTATGCCTCCAGTCTTGGCAGAGTGGCCTTATGTAGTAGGTGTCCTGTGGGGCTCAATGATGCAGTCTTCCTGGTCACCTGAGCCAGGTGCTCCAGAAGTGTTCCTTGTGTGGGTGTGTGGGTGTGCCCTCCTGTTGTAACTGATCCTTGACTACTGTTAGCACATTGAGTAAGTGACTACTTCTCAGGCTACGTGGTTGTGGGGACTGGCTGTGACTGTAGTGAAGGACCTGTTATACAGGGGCTGACTTCATAGAGCAGGATTCACTTTAGCAGGGTTCTGATGCCTACTGAACCTGCCCTGTGGGTGTATTATTTGTGGAGGTGATTGGGTGGTGCTCTATTGTGCTCTGAAGCTGGTCCCTGAGTGTGTTGATTCTGGGGCCTCTTGGTAGGAGTTTGATGCAGGCCAAGTCAGCTGCTGCCTTTTCTCTGCTCAGGGCCACCTGGTATGAGTTACAAAGTGAACTGCTGATGGTTGCTACTTGTGCTGGGCTTGGAGGTACCTGCGAGAGACTAAGCTGCAAAACAAGACTGGCAGCCACTAGTGTTAAGTTTAGGGTCACTTAGCAAGAGGTACGAAGCACACCAAAGTCAAATGCTGCTTGTTTGGGGTTTGTGAGCTTTTGAGAGATTTTAGGAAAGTCTGAAGCATAAGCAAAGACGGGATTTTTTTTTTTCATGGAAAAGCCACTGAAAATGGCTTGGGTGGACCCACAAGTTGGGTGGGACAGGGTCTTAGGCAATCACCAGGATGGGGCAAACAGTGTGAGCCAGGTTGATGAAGACTCAGATATGGCACTAGCCTGTACCTGCAGAGGGGAGGGCTCAGCAAAGAAACAATGGCCTCTGCCAGCACTTACATCTAGGAGAAAGCAGCCTTTGCCTGAAACATAACAATTCAGTTCTTCCCCATATGTCTCTGAGGATTTGAAAGCTGCTGCTGCAGTGTCACAGCTCAGAGCAAGTGAGTCCCTCAGCAAGTAAGTCCATGCATGAGCCCTTGAAGAGGAACACCTGGGAACACTTTCTTCTCACTCAACCATAATCCTCACTGGTTTTCATAGCCAGAGTTATGGGGACTCCTCTTCCTGGCACTGGAGCCCTGGGCTGTGAAACCTGGTGTGGGCCTGGGACACCTCACTCCTCAGGGGGAACTTCTGCAGCCAAGATAGCCCTCCAAATTTTTAACCCCCACACGTGGGCATGGGGCCGGCCCATCCAGCGTCTCTGCCTCTCCTACCAGTCTTGATGGAGCTTCTTTATATCCTTGGTTTTAGTTCTGTTCAGCGACACTGCAGGCAGTTCTCAGTGATGTCTGTTCTGTCCTCTAGATGTAATTTCGATGTGGTCATGGGAGAAGGCAAGCACAGCATGTTTTCATCTCTGCTGTCATGACCAGAGTTCAGTAACTTGTCTTTAACAAGTTCTCCACATGACTCTGATTTTAAGAACCCAAATTTGAGAACCACTGCCAAGGTTAATATTTTATCCTGGGCATAGACTCCTGTAGCATCTTCTATATGTTTGACAACAGATTGGAGTGGACCCCCAACCTCTTTTTCAAAGACAATACTGTGCCGCTGCTTAGCTACTACTACAAACCAGGGATGGTAAGTGCCAGATACACATTTCCAGTCCGCACTCCCGTCTTTAATCATCACATCAAATTTTCTCAAACAGCTCTTCAGACACGAGGACAGAGTTGGCCAGACAGGCCCTATCCTGCTAAGGTCTACATGGCATGGTGGGGTGAGCAGAAGCCCATGCCATCCCTCATCCTGATTAGGAGGCCGATTTTCATTATGACATTAACTGCACTTTGGTTCTAAGAGTCAACGCCCATGGATCTATCCTTGATCCTGAACACAAAATATCTACCCTCCAGGCTCTTGCCATATACTTTTCCTGCCCTATCCCCTGGGTTACGCCCCTGACCTACAATGACGGGCATTACATCCAACCCACTGGGAAATTTTGTGTAGTCATGTAGTAAGAGTACAAGCTCTGGATTCAAACTGACTGGGTCTAAAGCCAGCCTAAGTGGCTTTAGGTATATTTTTAGCCTCTCTAATTCTCAGCTTTTCACTTGACAAATGGAAATAATTAAAAGTTCTCCCTAAAGGGGTTGTTGAGGTGATGAGCTAATCACATACGTATATAAAACACAACAGGGCAGTCGATGAGTTAGCCTGTGTGGGATGCAGGGGTCACTGTCGTGCACAACATCTCAGTGGCTGCTTTTCTCTTTTATCAGAAAAAATAAAAGTAATCCATGTTCTTACCACCCAAAATTAACTGTTTTCTACCCTTATTTCTACAAACATACATATCCACCATTTTTCTGGCTTTTTAATTTTTTTTCACAATAAATAGTGCCATACCAGACATTTCTGCAGCTGGCTTATTTCTACTCAAAATAATTACACACCACACATACATTCTAGTTTATTCCTGCAACGCTGCTCCATGGTATGACTACGCCTTGTTTAACTTATTCTTCCTTTAGCTTGTTTCCTGGTCTTTGCTGTTAAAAAAAAAAAAAGGTGCTGCAGGATCTGCTCCCGGTGAGCCTGTGGTGTAATTTTCTAAAATAAGTGGCACTGCTGAATCTTAAGGCAGAACTAGTTTCATTTTTACTGGATTTTCCAAATGGCTCTGCAACATGGCCGTACCACTTTACACAAGACAAAGGCTTTAACGGACCATTATGATAAACAGTTCAGGTCTTGGATCAAAGTGCCACTCCTAGATGACTGGCTTGTTCTTGGTCTTTAGACATGAAGAATGTACGTCTGAGAACATACCCCTCTTTGTTTGGGGTCCGAGGATGGACACAGTCAGATTAATGGCATGCTGTAGGCAATCTTTAATAGATGACCGCTTCTGTGTGCTTGGCTTACACCTTTATTGTCACTGTACTCCAATTCTCTCAGCTCCCCACTATGCCTTTGTGTAGTATATGGATTCTTGGAAACAACTTCAGATACGTTGCAAAGTAAGACAATGTTTAAATAAGTCATCACCTTTTTTTTTAGAGCTAGAAAGTTGTACAAGCTGCTGCTGGGCCGTTGACAAGGTGTTCTGATAGTGGGTAGTTTTCTAGTCAGCCTCCAACTCCAGCAAGCCTTCCATGTTATCTTCCTGGGTAAGCCCCAGCCTTGGATTGGCAGTTCCAATTCCCCAAACACCCTAAGAACACGTGAGAGGGGAGGGAGGAACCACATAGAAACCCCTTGCTCCCAGAATCAGAACGTGGCCTATCAAAGACTGCTCGTGAAGAAAGGCAAAGGAAGATTAGAAGAGACCTGAGTGGCCAAGGTTGCTAACGACCAGCCTTTCAGAAGTTTACAGGAGGCCAATTCAAAGCTGGTAGGTTTCTAGGAGAGAACACATGGAGGCAGATATGGAGAAGGATGCAAAGCTAATTTCTAAATGGTGATTATGAAAATTCCATGTCACACCCAAGGGTGTCAAACTCATCTTCACCAGGGGCCACATCAGTCTCTCGGTTGCCTTCAAAGGACCAAATTAATTTTAGGACTGTATAAATGTAACTACTCCTTAACTGTTAAGGAGCTGATACTGCATTTGGCCCTTTGAAGGCAACCACGAGGCTGATGTGGCCCCGATGAAGATGAGTTTGACACCCGTCTAGTCTAGACAACCCTATCCTGCACTAGCAGAGGAGCCATCAGCTTAGACCTAAAGTTTCCACTTTCACAAGGATATCACAAGACACAAATATCAACACCAAATAGAGTTTTCAGAAATCTGACATCCTCCTTTAAAAAATGGGCAAGGAGCTTGCTGCTCATTAAGACCTTTCTCTGGCAACACTGGCTGGTGGCCTCAATGCCCAGGACGCTGCTGCAATGCTGAGTCCCTACTCCTCATCGCTCCTGGCACTTACCCCGCACCCCTGAGCGCAGGCTTCCCTCCAGAGAGGGCGTCTGCCGCGGGCTCTGCTTCACCAGGCTGTGTCATCCTCGCCAGCTACCATATTCTCACCGAACAGTCTTCAACCCAGGTGGTTCCCAGTGTTGTAGACCTCACCTCTGTGTCATCCAAGCCCTACCAAAGACTCATTCCTGAGCTGGGGGTGACCCTCCCCCAATCCTCGGACATCAACTAGTAGAAATAAGATCGACTGTGTCTAGTATTTTTATGATCCGATCACCTCACCACAAAGGGAAACTAGCATCCTTCAGCATGTCTCGTCTTAAGTGAACTCAAATAGGTTCCTTTTCTAAATGTGAACTGTCCACCTGTATAGTAATAGATAATTCATTCAAGAACTTTGCAGTGATAGACAGAACTCATGGGTGTGGAATTGTGCTTCTAATCCCTGGATGCCTGTTGGAATGCCCTAAGGGGTGGTATAATGTCCTTACACCACTTTTGTCATACACTTTGAGGGTGGGACCTGAGCCACAGTATTTGGTAAAAGCTCCCAAACAAGTTCCCATGCACGGCCAGCCTCGAGAATCAGTGGTCTAGAGTTTTCAGAAATTTCCTTTCTCTAATAATCCTGACAGCATCTACCCATTTTTGGATTTCTGACACCATGTCAGCCTCTTTCATGTCGTGTACTGAATTTACTCCCAGAGGTCCTGCGAAGATGGAAGTGGTTCAGTCTCTGGCGTGTTTGGGGCTGAACTGGAACCCAGAACCTCTTTCCTATCCTTTCACCTCTCTTGGGTTTCACTTTCCTCTTCTCCATGTTTATTCTTTTTAACTAGTAGTTCTTTAGAAAAGAGATGGAAACACAAGTAGAATTAGAGTAAGTCTTTCGACTTCTGTTTTGTGAAGAGACAGTTTCCACACCTAGAAGCTTATCTTTTATTTTTTCATCTGGCCCTGGATACATGTTTGCAAACTGTCTTGTAGCTTTTAACCACTTTTGCAAGCATTAGCTCATTCCTGGCCTTAGTTGTACAGAGATTATTCTATCATAATTGTGTAACACTCTTACCTAATTCCTCTTATCTTTAAAGTGTTACCAAAGTTTTGTCCTTCACCCACTTCTTTCTACTGATGTTAGTAGCTCTTGGTCGTCTTACCCACACCCACGACTTCAATATGGCAGCTGCGCATTCCTGCTGTTGTCTTTGCTCTCCCTCCTGTCCCCAGCCTGGTGGACAGCCCCTGGGTTTATCACCGGAACATGAAGCCCCCTGGTCACTTCAAGAGCAGAAACTCATCGCTCCCCCGTGCTGGTACCTGTGCTGGCTCACCTGACCCGGCTAAGACCCCGCCCTCTCCTAAGCCACCCAGACTCCTCCCCGCAGGTGCCCAACACTGCGATTCAGAGTTCAAAGAGCTCTGCCCTGACGCGCATCTCGTCGCCCCCCACTCGTCTTCCATTCTTCCGTGCCCACAGCCACCAATGCACTTTGGAACCCCACTTAGGGGGTCTCCACTTCACATCTCCCTTCACTTTAATCCACCTGACATCCCCTTCCCCAGTCCATCCTCCCAAAAAAGGTTCCAGGGTCTGTTCTCTGCTCTAAATTCCCAGGAGTCGCGAAATTAAGTTAAAAATCCTAAACTCTTCACAATACAGTTAAATTGAACTGGCTTTGGACTCTGGCTCTGTCCACTACAGACTGGGTATCTCTGAACTTCTGAGATGTTTCCTCATCTGAAAAGGGGGAAAAGAGAAGAACTAAGTTTTTGTGAAGTTTGACTGGAATAATAATGCATGTAAAACTTGAAACAGACTTCCAGATACAGAGAATCAACTGATGGTTGCCAGATGGGAAGGCAGGCTGAAGGGCTGGCTGACAGAGGTGAAGAGGTTAAGGACAATTGTTAATTAGAAAACAGTCGCAGGGATGTAAAGTATTGCATCGGGAACATAGTCAATAATGTTGTAAAAACTGTGTATGGTGCCAGATGGGTACAGGGGCACACGTTATAAAGTATATGTACGATTATCTACCGCTGTGCTGTACACATGAAGCTAATGCAAAATAATATTGAATGTCAACTGCAATTGAAAAACAAATTTTAAATAATGCATGTAAAACTCAGTAAAGTACACCACTCAGTTACATTTTAGCTGTTACTATGCAGACCTAATCTCCAAAAACTCACACACACCCCCTACATCCTAGGCTCTCCTACAATTAATTATGCTGCTCTGCCTGCTCCCGGCCAGTCCTTCTGGGCAGCGCACCCTTCAAACCGGGTTTCTCTCCTCCACCTGCGGAAACTCCCTCCGCCCTCCGAAGAGCACTTCATGTGTCACCTTCGCCTTGAAACGTTTTCTGAAACCATCCCACCCCCAGTTTTAGTTCTCTTGTGAGCCCCTGCTTCGGTTCTGTGCTCTCTGAAAGGATGCCATATGTTTCTTGCACTTCGACTCACTCTTACTACCCTGACCACTAGGTGTTGCGTCTGCCTCTCACGCTGGGACTGCATTTTGCTCCTTTTCCGTTCTGTGGGAAAGTAACTTCCAAAGACTGGTAGTATGCTCTGGTTTCTCTTCAGATCATGTAAATCTTTCGCCTTTTACCAAAGACTGGTAGCAATCATTGTTGAGTCACACTGTATATCCTTCATTAATCCGAGTTAACAGGAAAAACATTCTCAGTGTGAGCACGTTTATGTATTTCCATAGGAGCCCTCCTCCTGTCCTCTTTATGGGAATCATTGGGGGTTATGTGTGTGAGTCAGAACATGATAGCTATCCTTTCCTTTTGAAGTCTCCTTACCATTTTGTCTTTGGCCAATAGAGAGTTCATTTCTTTCTTTTCTCTGAACTGTTGAAATGTTTCTAGAACACATGGCTTCTTTAGGGATGTCAACTCCTGGCTCCTGCCATTCTACATAACTGACCAAAGTTGCCATTTCTTTTCAGAGGCATCTCCTTGCAGTGTTCCCTCAGTCTTCTTAAAAATCAAATGACCAGCAAAATGAGTAGGGAACAGAACGAAGCCTCCAGGGGTTTTTCGGCACATGTGGCCTCTAGTCTAGAGTTACAGTCTCTGGGGTGAAAGCATCCTCTATGACCTCTGTCAGGCAATCAATAATATTGATCCTACCCTAACAACCTTTCCTGGCAACCTTATACCTGGCAATGTACCTTTAGGGGCTGCTTCTTTAAAGCAAAATATTCCTTTCTGGAATCACATTTCAGTCATGAGAACCACCCTAACCTAGGCGGACAGCTCAGATGACCCTATCTATGTCCACGTTTTAATGTTTCAGGTTTACTTTGCTTAGTCCTCAGAGGCTGCACGGTGGCAGGCAGCTACAGGTGTTATGACTGTCAGGCTTCCCAGGTGGGGGCTTGGGAGTGTGTGTGAATTACTGACATTCTCCTTCTCTGATATCAGTCTTATCTTTGCTGTGCTCAGTGTTCTCCATCCAATCAAATTTTATTAATGTTTTTCCTTCCCATAAAATTTCAGTTGAATGCTCTTAAGTTGGCAAATCTCTTGCCCAACACACTTGTCCTCAAAGATGTCAAGAACCTCCGCCACAAACCACACCCCATTCGTAAACACTAGCTGGGCTACAGTTATTTGAGCACTTTCCTTACCCTTTTCCAGTCCCTGCAAAGGTAGAAACACCACACATCCCCCTCCAGTCCTTCAGCTTTTCGCCACGACTTCATAGGACTAGGGATACATTTGAGGCTCCTTGTGACAGTTTAGTTTACTTTTTATCCAAACCAAGAACAAAGGCGAAAAGTGGTAGATCTGATGTTTTGGCAAGTTATCGCACGTGACTTGGCTAGTTGTTTACCAATATCCATTCTCCCTTTCCTTTCTATTGCCAGGTTCTAGGAGTATACTACTATCTTCTCCCGAAATAACCCCACATCCTTCAGTAGGCCTTAGGGTAGAGGTGCATTCCTCAGATCAGTTCTACCTTTTCCAGCAGGATAGCCCACTCCATCTTGCATTTGTCACCCCCGTGGTCCTGAGAGCCACTCTAGAACAGGATGACTGAATGTTGAGGCCACAGGTCACTGACAATCCCTCCGCTCTTAAGTGAGAAAATCAGAAATGGGCCGAGTTTCCTCCTCCTCCCACAGTTTAGCCACTCTTGCTTGTCCTTCCATGTCTCGGGAAGAAGAAACACTTGTGGATAAATGTGGGCCAATAAAGTAGGCTATAGTGCAAGGACAAGGGGATAAGGGAGAACAGCCACGCTGATGCAAAATCAACTCAGTATAGATCTATAAAGTACCTACTGTGCGTCCATGGCTGTGCCAAATGCTAAGAGATGGAACTAAATGATGAAAGCTTAATCCAAGGGGGAAATCCATTTGATCCAGGGAAGAAAATGTATGTGATGAAACAAAACACAGTCGAGGATAGGAAACCTAGTTAGGGGTTGTGGGGAGTCACAGAGAAGAGCTCATTGGCTGGAGTTGTAAGCAAACATTTGAAAGAGGCGGCCTTGTTTCGGTCACCACGAAACAGTGCTGCAATGAGCGTAGGGGTGCATATATCTTTGCAAATAAGTGCTTTGAAATTTTTGTGGTATGTACCCAGAAGAAGGATCTCTGGGTCATATGGTAACTCTCCTTAATTTTTTGAGGACCCTCCATCCTGTTTTCTGTGTAGAAACAACCGAAGTGTCCTTCAATAGCTGATTGGATAAAGAAGATATAGTAGCAACATACTATGGAATACTACTCAGCCACAGGAAAAGATGAAATACTACCATTTGCAACAACAAGGATGGACCTTGAGAATATTCAGCTAAGTGAAATAAGTCAGTCAGAAAAAGCTAAGAACCATATGATTTCACTCATATGTGGGATATAAAACGGGAACTCATAGACACGGACAACAGTATAACAGTTACCAGAGGAAAGTGGGGTGGGGAGTAGTAAAGGTTTGTAAAGGGGGCCAAATACTTGGTGACAGAAGATGATTTGACTCTGGGTGGTGGGCACACAGTGCAGTATACAGACCATGTATCATAGTAATGTTCACTTGAAAGCTATGTAATCTTACTAACCAAAGTCACTCCAATAAATTTAAATAAAAAAATTTAAAAAGAAAGAGGTGGTGGCCTGCAGGGAGCCTTGGAGATGTGGGTAGGACTTCACTGTATGGAGAGGAATGTGGAGGGTGGGGAGGACACCGCATGCAATATTTGTCAGGCCTGGCTGCAGGTCGGGATCACCCCAGGGAGCTTCCACAAATACCAAAGCCTGGGCCAGCTCCACACCACTCACTCGACCTCTCTGGGGTGAGGCCTGGGTGAGGGCATTTGGACAAGCTCCCCAGTGATTGTGATACACGGTGAGGGTTGAGAACCACTGCCCGAAATCTTGTCTCCACCCAGAAATGATACGGAGATTTACTCCACAGAACTGCCTTCTTTCATTTTAGTGTTTAATTTCATGTTAGTATCTGCTGCCAGAAATTCTTCTACTGCATGTAAATTTACATCAAATTAAAATGCAAAGCAGGATGTGACTGAGCAGTTTAAAGGGTAGGAAGAGGGAGCGTCCCCCAAGAGCTATAAATAACATCTTGTGGTTTGACTTTTATCAGTGGGTGTTGTTACCCTCCCTCACCTGACAACCGCTGGCGGATGCCGGGGAGAATTTTAACAACTGGCAACCGCGGACTGCATTTCATTACTTATCTAAAAAGACTATCAGTTGAGTCACTATGAAATATGAAGGGTAAATTTTTAAAACTTACCTGTCTCCCATAAAAACTTACTGATCGGTCTTTTCAGAAATGTAAACATTGAGCTCAGAATGAGTAAAGCTCCATGAGCACTAACTGAACACTCTCAAATAACAAGAAACTAAACACCTAATGGTTAATGTTTCAAATGTGCACACTTCCAGTTTGTCTACCTCACTAAAAATAACCTGAGGACTGAGAATCCAAGCTTAAACAAATTCTATAAAGTGAATTTCCTGAGATGTATTCTGGGGGTGTACTTCTGAAACGATGCCTGTAAGAAGCCACAGAGAAAGCGAGGAATCACTAATTTAGTGAATGCAGGTGAGGAGGAGAAGGGATACAGGAAGCTCTGTTCACTCCTAGGGGCAGGATGCTGCAAGAAAATGGACATACAACACTTTTAAATTGTACAAGCTGAACAAAAATTACAAGGAGAAATAGAAGGAAAAGACAGAGAAAACAGGCGATAAAAACAGGGCGGTTATTGGCACACTAGAGCTCAAACGGCAAGAAAAATATAAACACCCCTTTGTTACTAATGCCCACAATACAATGGTTATTTTTTTTCCATCCAAGAGAGTGTGTAGATGAGAAGCAATTTGAAGATTGTCTTATTGTTCTGTCTTGTTTTGTTTTTTAATTTCCTACAGCTGGCACAGAGCCTGGCACGTGGCAGGTTACTCATCAAATTGATGACCTGTATCGACTCCCCCTTATACTAGCTACAAGATTTTTACTAAAACTTACTTGATCTCAAATAGGAAAAGAAATACTCTAAAATATCCATTTATCAAACTTAAAACTTTCATAGAAAGATGGATCTTAATTGTTTAGGAGCATCAAATGAGAATGTCACAAAGGAGTCATAAGTAGTAGAAATTACAAATAAGGGAACCTAAGTCAAAATGGGAGGTGTAAATAATGTTCTCAAGTCTAGCTGGATTCCATCAAATTAATTTTAAAGGTAATTTTCAGCAACCAGGCCCCTGATTTTCATTCCGAATGCCCATACATGGTGCATGCTTTGCCAATGCCAGTTGAATCAGGGAGCTTAGCACATTGAAGGTGCTTCAATATACCGTTCTGTGTTTCGATAGCATCTTTCATCAAATGAGTCCCAGTGCCGTGCAGGTGGCGACTCCCCCACCCCTACTCAAAGGCAGAGCAGCCCCACACAGAGCAGTGACGATCCTACCTCCTGAAAATGAAAGGGCCCCAGGTTCCAGATGCAGGCAGACCTCGAGGCTTATTGATGGCTTAGAGAGAGCTGACGCCAATTCTAATTCCAATTCAATTCACGACAAGGTATGGAAGATCCATTTTTTTAAAGATGATGAGACCAATATATATCTCATTGCAAAGCTCTTCTTATAAAGTAACAATGATACTTCTCCATCAACTGGTGGAGGTCAGTGCTCCCTTCCCTCGAGCCTGAGTGGGCCTGTGATTATAGGCAAAGCAATGCTGTGTGATTTCCAAAGCTATGCTAGAAATGGTAATATAGTTTTTACTTGATGTTCTCTCTTTCTCTCTCTCTCAGGATGCCTGCCCTTCAACTTGGCCATCAGGATGTGAAGAAGCCCAAACTAGGCAATGTAGAGAGAACACACAGAGGGGCCCATTTAGAAAAGGACTAAGACCCGCCCAGCTCCCAGCCATGTGAGTAGTGAGCCTTCAAATGTCCCCCACTCCAGCCTTCTGAGAGGAAAAGTCCCGCTCTCCCCACTGAGTCCTGCCCACATGGCAGATTTGATGGCTAAAGGTCATTGTCTTAATCCACCAAGTTTGGGGCTGCTTGTTACACAGCATTAGAAAAACTGCAACGCCAGGCAGGAACCCTTGATAGATATCCAGGGTGGCTTCGGGGAGGATGAGAACACGGGGTCGTAGAGACTCAGAGTTCAATCAGCAGTAATCCCCTTCTCCTGACCTCAGGCCAGCAGGCTCCTCATTACACAGCATCCTACTTTTGTCATTTAGGTCAGACTTGGAAGAGGGCTCCTCGGTCAACAAACCTAGACTTAGCTCCCTGTGACTTATATGAAGCACAATGTGGGGTGAATGGGCCAAGGAGCCAGTCAAGCTGGGCATGTGTCTGATAGTGACAGACCGCAAATGGGACACTGGAAATCTAAAACTAGGCACAACAGTAATGAGACAGACAAGCCCCTTAAGAGCCCTTTAACACAAACTAACATTTCCCACTTATCACTTGGTATTTACCTTCACTAGCTTTAGCATCGATTGAGAGTGGGTTCTCAATGGGCAACTGAGGCACAGAGAAATTGTCTTACTAAGGTCATAGGGTCCATCCGTGGGGGTACGGCTGGGTCAGATCCCAGGACTGCCCTCTCCATCAAGAAGACACATCCAGAAGGGAAAGAAGGAACTGAAGTAAAAGTCCTCAGTGGATACATTTAAAGATTATGAAAGAGCAGCTTTATTATTAAATTCAAGAGTCAAAATCACAAGAATCACTCAGTCCTTGGGTAAGAGCACTGACCAACTCCTGGGCCTTGCCCAGAGTACTGTCTAGTTGATCCTGCGGTAGGAAGGTCTAGTCTGGACCACACACAGGATTCCCCAAGGGCTATCCATGCCCAGGAACCAGAGGACGCCAGCAAGTTAATGTGGAGACCAGTGCATCATCACTGGAGCTACAGCAGCAGAATGACAGGAGGCAGAAGGAGGAAGGGAGAAAAGACAGGAGATCAGCTCCTTGGGGCTGTAATGAACCCTGAATGGCCACGAAACAGAAGATCAGCACATAAACCCGAGCTATGCAGCAGAACTTCGGGTGCCATCTGATACGGCAGTGTCCAGCCACACGTGGCTCTGGAGCCCCTGCGATGTGGCCAGTGCAACTAAGAAACTGAATTTTAAATTGGATTTAATTGTAAATAATTTAGACTTAGATAGCCCCACGTGGCTGCCACCTACCACGTCGGACAGCACAGCCTGACAGCTCGCCGCTCTTGGCCACGTGTCTCCCCCTCCTTCCCGTCAGCACCAAGTGAGAACACCTCGGGGCATCTCTGCCTCCGGAAGTCTCCCAGGCGTGCTCTCACTCCACGGGCAGAGCCCGAGGCTGGACTTCAATGGCCAAAATGTGAATGTATCGAGTCATTGGGCAACTTTTCTTTCCTAGTCCCTCCACTGCTAGGAGAGCATGAACTAAAGGGTGGCATGGGCTATTCGTTTTCTGCATGAGGTCAGCAAGGATTTTTAATAATAAGCCCAACTTCAACTTACAGGCACTTCAAACTGTGTCAGTACAGACATGAGCTGCGCTAAAAGGATCAGACCTTCCGACTCCCACAGCCTCAACCGAAAAGCACTGGGAGTGTTACAAAAAGACATATGAAGTCCATGAGTCATTTAGGAATGGCTTATAACAGATACTCCGTTTTTAAAAAATAGTCTGTGCTGTGAAACAAAAGATCATATTTTGGAACAAAGATTGTTATCAGTTTAAACAATTATCAGATGCTAATTTTTTTTTGGCAGATGTAAATATTTACCACTTTCTACTATCTTCAGATGGCAAGAAAAATCCACTGTCAGCCGGCCAGATGCCTTTCCAGATAGTGGGGATGGATGGGGAGAGGCTTAAGAGGATTCCCACACAATTTACAAAGTCCTAGAAACAATTCCAAAAAGCACCCAGAAGCCATCATTTGGCCTGCAGGCAAGCTGTGAATTTTGCAAGGAAATGAGACATTCACCAGGAAAATAGCCAATATCCCAACATTCAAGCGTTCCCGTAATCTGATATCCAACGTACCAACTCAAACTTATTTTAGTCACTGCCCAGTATGATTCCACCGTTTCAGGCAAACAGACATTCTTAAATAAAAGTTCCCCACTCAAGACAGGCATTCTCACAAATTGCCTAACATTGCTAATGTTAGCGTAGGTAGCTAGTTAGACATTAGCCAATATTAACAAAAGAGAAGGGAGAAAACTGGCTAAGCCTGAATAAGTCAGGAAACTGTAGTTTCACAGAAACTCCAGAGAATAGCTAGAGTTGCTCCCCCAAACCAAACGAATTAATGGCCCTGCCCCTTCCAGTGGGCAGGAAATCCTGGCTCTCCAACCACCCCAGGGAACAACGGGCCAGTTCCCCTAGATTAAAGGGGGGAGGAAAGTCCTTCTACCAAGCACCTGTGCAGAAGCCATAATGGCAACCATAAAGGGGAGGAGACAAACCTGGGAAAATCCGGGGAAAAGATCAGACAGGATAAGGACACAAGCTCACAAAAAGCCAGGAAAGATATTGGATAGTTTGAAGGAAAGCCTGCTCTCTCCCAAGCCCAAGGAAATATAATCAAAGCTTAACAAACTCCCGAGGCTGGCTCTCTCTTCAGCAGCCCAATGAGCAGGAGCACAGAGCTGATGGGGTGGGGGCTGGGCAGGATCAGGGACTGTGCTGGATGGACAACTGGAGCCTCGGATGCTCGGCTAAGGGCTCAGCAGCTCTGGGCCCGGCCCCCCTCCTGGACTTGGTGGGAACAAGTGCAGGCCCGCAGCTCCGGAGGCTGGACTTATCCGCAGGCGAGAAGGAGCTGAGCCCCGGTAATGGCTGAGACATTGCCTAAGCCCTTCCCTTTGTTTTTGCTCCAGTGTATCTGGCCACTCTGTCTTGAATCCTCCTGTATCCCTGAAACGCACTTCCGGTGATACTGTGGGAGAATCCTATTTTCTCCAGCGAGACCAGAAGAACATAAATTGGAGTTCTTTAGCAAAATATTCAGCACTAGGAAGTTGTCTTTCAAAAATAAAGACAATAGGCAACAATTCCCAAAGATAAAACAACTCAGGAAATACGCTTTTTCTTAAAAAACTTAATGACTCCTGACAATGAAGCCTACCAAATAGTAAATTATTAGGAATGGGAAAGCCATAGAAAAAATCGAGAGTTAAAAGGGCATTGACGAGAGTTAAAGATGGGGAGGGATAACCAGAGGAATCAAAGCTGCTGAGTGTTAAAAGCATAAATCCTAACAATCAAAATAAAACAAGCACAGACCTCTGAAGTCAGAGGAGGGACTCAAAAAGAGTGAGGTGTTAGCTCGTTTGTTAAGTTGTTACAGCGGGCTGCACCCATCCTGGCTGCCAAACATCTCTCCTCTGAACTGGGAAAACCAACCCACTTAGCATAAGGAATAGCCTTTCAGGAGGCTGGCCATTCCTTTTCCTTTTGTTCAATTCAAGTAAGATCTAATGGAATTTTCCACTTTTATTTTTTTCCATTGTTGATTAGTGCTATGAATGTGACAGATTGCTGTATATTCAGTTTATATTTTGTTTCTTAATGAACTGTTATTGATTCTATTAATTTCGTTGAATTCTTTAAGAAATTCTGTATAGAGTATCATGTCTTCTACAAGAATATTTTACTTTTAAAACTATGTTTAGTTTCAGCTCAGTCTTATACCCTTATTTCTGCCCATTTTTCTATCCATTCCTCTACTCATCTCTCTCACCATATATAGAGAGGCAAGCCTGAAATGAGTGTTAACACTGGTTATTTTCTGGTTGAGATTTCTGAGTAATATTTTAATTTCCCCTTTGAACTAACTGTTGACGAAAAAGCAGCCACAGACTAACCCTGACAAGCTCGGGGGAGGCCTGCGTGGTAGCCCTACAAACTCAGAGACCGAAAGTAACCACACAGGATGGTCTGAAACGAAAACTTAACTAAAAGTGTGACTTGGTGGGTAGTCATGTCCTAGGCCTGCAGCTTCCTTGATAAAGGTCAGTCTTTACCATAAGTGAGCCTGCCTATTGTCTTTCTGCATCTAAGATAACATTCCTTTGGAATGTCAGAGTAATCCCCTTTTCCCAGAACCCTCAGGGCACAATCTCCCACCAGAGCAGGAGACTGTGGAGCCCCTTATTGCTATCCTGTTGCCCAGATACCATCTCTCTGGGCTGTGAATGTTAGTTTTTAACTATCCCATGCCCACCAGTGTAAAAGTGTATGTTTATCCTTTTACCCAACCTAGAGATTCTCCCACTTTGCTTTCTCCCACCTCCTTAATCCATCACCGATGGATTTCATTAACACCCTTCTGCCTTCCCTTTGGATTCTGATGTATAAAATACGTGGTAAAACTGCCATTTTCTGAAGCATTTCTCAATCCGTTGAGATTTTGCTTCCTGGCAATTGCCATCAGTTTGGCTCAAATAAACTCATAAAAATTCTCTACAGGTTTGGATGTTTTTTTCCATTGACAGAACTATATATATATATATTTTGCCTAATATTTAAAAATAAGAAACACAAATCACTGAAATAAAAAGAAAACAGTCATTACTTGTCTGATTCCTATGGTTCATTTTTCCAAAATGGTCGGTCACCTGATCCAGGTTTCTCTCGTTTCCCCAGTACTCACCAATCTCAGATTCTGACTCAAATACCCCCAGCAGTCCTCACTCTCTGACCCTCTTCTCTGGGTTGGGTCTGGGCTGTTGGAGAAACATGATGCTCCGGGATGGGAGAATCTGCCTAGGTCACCCTTCCCCACAGTCATCAAGCAGGGGAGTGCAGGAACCTCCCAAGAATGTCGGTAAGACAGTCAGTGGTGCTAAGGTCTTTCACCTAGAGGTGTGAATGGAAACCACTGATGCTGGGAACTCCCAGATGTGCTGTTGTTACGTGACAATGGTGACACTCCAACGACATGCAAACTAGATTTACTGGAAACAAGGCAGCTATAGCACTAAGACCTCTTCCAATGCCTCTTTCTCTCTCTCTCTCTCTGCATGCCCTTCTCCCTCTTCCCTTCCTTTTCTCTCTCCCTCTCTTGTAAAGAAAGTTAAATGAACAAACCTCACCAGATGACTTGGGAGAAAGAAGGCAGGGTGGGTGTCCGGATGGAGGGAGGGACGAGCGGAGAGCTGTGAGGAGTGCCGAGTAGCTGCATCTACATTTCTGGCAGTCTTCTCTCCCGCAGAACCCCAAGACTGTATTCCAGTCATAACAAGCTTGTCTGACCGCTCGGAACAGCTGTCCCCCTTTTGTTTATTTCACAGCAGAAGTCAATGGTTTCGCTTTGTGTGTGTCCCCACCCTGTCCTCCAACTTAAGGAGTGTGTACAGGAGCAAAAGCTGCAGCCATCAAATTTCACCAGTTCATTAGATCAGGGATTGCAGGGCACCACATAGACCAACTTGTACAAGTAGCACATTCCAAAAACTAGATCCTGGGAGGCAGGATACTTCATGCACACATACACAGTGTTTCGTGAGTTTGATTTTAACCCCTAACAGAAGCACTTGCTGTTTGGGAAGTTCTCTTAGTAAAACAAAGGACGTAGTCCGCTCCTACATAGCATATCAGCCGACATGACCCTTCCTAGAAACAGCAACTCACACTCGGCTAAACCCCAGTCTCGCAGGGCTCTCTACGGGGGAAGAAGTACGTCCCCACAGACCATTACCTGGAGGAGTACAGCTTCTGCCCTCCCCCGTGAAGACACGCACTAATACATACTAACACGTAAACACTCTGAGAGGTTCTGAGTTAAAACAAGCAAACAACATAGCCAAATCTGTTCAGTTTGTTGAATTAATTGTAAACCTACTTGATCATGGAATCCATTGTTTGAGGTAACCTTTACCAACATTCCTTTAGCCTTATGGTCCTGTCTAATTTTAAAACTCCATTATTCTATGAGTCCATGAAATTAAAACTCATTTAAAGCTTGGCTTCCTCATCATGAAGATAATAGCTTAACATGCACAGGCACTGTTTCATGGCTATGAATCAGGCTCACAAAAGCCAGGAATAACACTCGGATACCCTTTGCTTATAGTTTCATGTCCAGGCTTGAGAGATGTGGAGTCATGAGAAACCATGACTGTCCCATAAAAACCATAAGCAGTGTTCTAGATTCTGGAGATGCAGTGCTCTATTGGACCCCATCTGCCCTAAAAGCCCCTCCCTGGTCTCTCATTATCACATATCTTCCCCCAAACCTAACTTCCCCACTCCCCCTCCCTTTCTAAAGGTTACTGCTCAGACTCAATCTTTTCTGTTTCAGTCTGAATTGCCCTGTAAAGAAAACATCTGAATGGCAAGTGCAACATCATGTAGAGGAAAGAAGAACCACCCCAAGAGTGGCACTCAGTCAGTGGGACAGATGCTCAAAAAATCTTGTGGAAAGTATCTCAGAAATTAAATACTCATGCAACTGTTTACTTCAAAACCTACCTCTGAGCAATCTGCATGACAGTTACCAAGGAAACAAGAACAAGAGATCGACAACGTATTCACTTAACAAATGTTTATTGGTCACTTACTAAGGGTCGGATACCGCCAGACATTGGCAATAAAGCAGTGAACCACGTCTGCAACACTTACAAACAAGACCACAAAACAGGCTAGAAAATTCCATAATACCAACCCACGTGATGACTCTGGAGAACACAGTTTCCAAGTGGAAGAAGGCTGACTTTAAGGAAGAGTTCAGAACCATCTCACGAGGTACAAGGGAAGTTTTCACATCCATGACAAGGGCATGGGGAAGGCAACAGATCATTTATTTTATATCTACTGTTTCCCGGTGCCATGCTAGATGCTTTTCTATAAATATCACTTTTTTAGTAGGATAACATTAGAAGAATTATTTTTTTAATCTTTTATTGTATATTTTTAATTCTCAGAATTATCCTTTGACTTAGGTTTTAACTTCACTTTATAGTTAAGAAACTGAGACAGAGCTATTGCTCAAACTTTTGTAATACGCCTGATTCCAAATCCATACCTTCTACATAAGAATAGTGAGGTTGCACCTGAAACTGAACTCGTGGCCACTTCAAAGTAGCAGGTCTAATATGACTTCACGGTGGCAGAGAAAAGATCTCTCAAAGAATGTGGGAGAGAAGTAGATGGCAACATCATATCAAGAATATAATGTTCACAAATCTGTAGGACTCATACTTCGCAATTTTAAAATTTACTACAAAGCTACAGGAATCAGGTCAGTGGGTACTGGCATAAAGACGGACATATAGGTAAATGGAATAGAATTGAAAACACAGAAATGAAACTCTCACATGTATGGCCAGTTCACTCTGGACAAAAGTGCTAACACAGCTCAATGACGAAAATAGTCTTTTCCACAAATGGTGCCGGCAAAAGTGGATTATTCACACTCAAAAAGAAGAAGGTGAACCGCTACATCATACCATATACAAGAGATGTAAAAGTAAGAGCTAAAACTACAATATAATACTCTTGAAAGAAAACATAGGGGTAAATTTCCCCAACCATAGGTCATCATCTCTTAACTATGACACCTAAAACAAAAGCAATAAAAGAAAAAATAGTACGCTGTACCATATCAAAATTTAAAAATTGTATGTGTCAAAGGATAACATCAAGATAATGAAAAGACAAGCCAAGAATGGGAGGAAATACTTACAAATCTTCTATCTGATATGGGTCTAGTATCCAGAATATACATAGAACCCTTAGAACTCAACAATGAAAAAAAACAGATTTTTTAAATGGGCAAATGACTTAAATAGACATTTCCCCAAAGAAGACACACAAATGATCAGAAAGCACATGAAAAAATGTTCAACATCATTAACCATGAAAGAATACAAGCCCTTAGACACAGACAACAGTGTGGTGATGACCAGAGGGAAGGGGGGTGTAAGGTGGAGGTGGGCAAAGGGGGTCAAAAAGGGGACATCTATAATAGTATCAACAATAAAAAAGATAATATTTTAAAAGGTTAAAAAAACTACAAAAAGATACAGACAAGCAAACAATAGACAGATAATGACAAGTATTAGCAAAGATGTGGAGAAATTGGAACTCTCATACATTTTGGTGGGAATATAGACTTCGGAAAGCAATCTGGCAGTTCCTCAAAATGTTAAACATAGTTACCAGATGAGGCAGCAATTCCACTCCTAGGTATGTACCCAAGAGACCTTAAAACGCATGTCCAGACAAAAACTTGTACAAGAATATTCGCAGCATCATAATTCATAATAGTCAAAAAGTGAAAAAACCCAAGTGTCTATCAACTGAAGAATCAATAAACAAAGAGTAGAATATCCATATGTTATAAATTAAATGTCTGTGTCATCTCGAAATGCATGTGTTGAAGTCTAATCTCCAGTGTGATGGTATTTGGAGGGGGACCCATCGGGGTGAAATTAGGTCAGGGGGTGGAGACCTCATAAATGGGATTAGTGCCCTTATAAAAGAAAGCTCGCTCCCTCTCTCTGCTCTCAGCCACTCGGGGTTACAAAACGACGGGCATCTACAAACCAGGAAGTGGCCTCTCACCAGACAGTGGCTTCGCCGCCCCTTGGTCTTGGACTTCTCAGCCTCCAGAACTGTAAGATATAAATGTTTATGGTTTAAGGCAACCAGTCAGAGGAAATTTTTTTATAACAGCCCAAACTGACTAAGATACCACACAATGGAACATCATTCAGCTATAAAAATGAATAAAACATTGAGTCACACTAAGCATGGATAAACACTAAAAACATTATGCTAAATCAAAGAAGAGGGATACAAAAAAGCCACATATTATATGATTCCATTCATATGAAATGTCTATTATAACCAAATCTATAGAGACAAGAATGCAGTGTTTGCCTTGGCCTGAAGGTAGGGGAAATGGGGAAGTATGGGATTTCTTCTGGGGCTGATGAAAATGTACTGGAATTTGCTGGTGATGATAGTTGCATAATTTTGTGAATGTACTAAAAAAAATCACTGACTTACTCTAAAAGGGTAAAGCTCATGGTATGTAAATTATATATCAATAAAAAATTCTCCTCTTCTAAAAATAATCTTCGATTCAAATAGAATCAGACACGCAGTTACCTATCTTCTTCCACAAAAACCACTGGCATTGAGGTGAATCTGTTTTTTCAGAGTCAGATTTCTGACACTGAAATCTAGTCCTAAAATTCAGAGAAGAACTATTCTGTGCTCTGAAATAGAGGGAAAAAAAGCTCCAATAAGAAAGTTTTGAGAACTCCACCATGACTGCTTTAAAAATATCATACTAAGCTGAAAACAAATGACTTAATATCAGCATGGGAACCTATAATTTCATATCATTTCACATAAAGCCTGAATATATATGCTCTAGAGGACTCATGGAAAGGAAAGAATGAAAGGGCAAAAGTCAAAGGTCAAAGTCAACTTCAACATGTGGAAACACCAACACAAATTATAACAAGACTGGTCAACCCCAGCTGCCACATTAGTCATCACAGAACTCTCTAACAGATCATGGAGATTCCTCTTCATTTCAGAGGTTGCTGACAATCATATCCAGAAATAAATCATGGGGTCCTCCAAGATCTTGAAGGCCTTCTTCTGTCCTGGTAGGCTGTGCCAGCTTAGATCACTGAGGGCCTATTTCCAAGAAATCAGAGGTCTAATTAAATCCCTTACTAATTAAAAGCCAAATCTAGGTGTGACGTTAAAATGACCTTTAAGCTCCAAAACAGTTGTGTGATCTTTGATCTGTATGCTTGCTTTACATTTAGCAAAGGCCCACATTTAAAAAAAAAAGTTACTACAACTCTAATTCTCAGAAATACCACCATGTAGGTTAAAATAGATACATGTACACACACAGCATTCACTCGTCAAAAGAACAGTCCAAACAGTAGTCAAATGAGCAAGAGAAATAGAGCAAGAACAAGTCATCTCAACTTCTGAAAGGTTACATTCCAAAACGAACAGCTATTTGAAACTCAAAACTCATTTTTTCAGAGAAATCTGTTAGGTTATGGTCATGTACGGAGGGCATCCAGAAAGCTGTATGCAATGCGCCTGAAGCAGAAAGCTGATGGCACTCCCAATAAGGGGAAATTGCCCTCCAAGTTCAACTCCAGAACATAGCTCAGAGCGGCAGTACCCCGGCTACGGCATCGGGAAATGGGGTGCACAGCCTCCGGTCCCACCATTCCCCTGGTATCCCAAACAACCAGATACACACAGGCCACGCCCCGCAGTGGGAACCCCACCCCACTGCCACTCAGACACTCAAACCCATCCACAAGGGATCCGTGAGGCTGGAGTGTCCACAGTATTTTGCTCCTCTCCCCAGATTCTAATTTCAATAAATGTCTCTTTATCTAGAAATGAAAGCAAACAAAGGAGTTTACATTATAGGATTTTTTAAAAAACTTTTGGTTGAAGTACAACATTCATACAGAAAGTCTAACTGCTAGATTTTAAAAAATATCTTTTCCAGGGAAGACACATGAAAAGTCATGACTTTTGGCAACTTCTAAATGTCTATTAAGGTCAGTACAGTCTTTTATCCTTATGTCCTCCGTCCAGTACCTAGCAGGCACCTGAAAGACATTTGTGGAATCTCCGTACCTTTAACCATTAGTATTGTGGACATACTTCATTCTAAAAATACCCGAGAATAATTTACACACACTGTGATGGGGACTAACGGGATTGGCCTGGCCTCAGAAAGGGTATTGGTTAGGCAGAACTAGAAAACAGGTGGATAAAATATTAATAAAAACTATCCATAAACCCTGAGTGTCTGGACTGTGTTATGAAGGGCCCCAACAGAGCAAGCGAGATGAGCGGGGCACAGTGCCAACCCCGGTATTAGAAAGTCAGGCTTGCCCTTGCTCCGGGGTGATCCGAGCAATTTGCCTCTTTGCCTCATGATTTCCTCAACCAGGAAACTGTTCTTGAAACTATTCTTGCCCAGGGAAAATTGTGTGGCTGAGTAACCAGGGTGGGAGGGAAATTAAGTTTTCAGTGGATACCTTGGTGCCTTTAGAATGTGGTTTCGCAAATATGTATGGCTTATTATACAATTAAAGAAACAGACTGCATTTTGTGATTCATTGTTACAATATATCCCAAATGAGAGCTGGGAAGTTTGTAACAACTCAGGCTGCCCTCCCTCGCCTCATCCCCTCCCCAGGCTCTCCTCTGACCTGCACAGAGCCCCTGGCTCAGCCCCAGGCCTGATTCTGGTTCTGATGTACAGCTTTCCTATCAGTCCTCCTTCAGGTTTTCAGGTCAAGGATCTCTGTCCCCCCCTCCCCCACCCTCTACAACCTCCCACCACTCACTGACCCACAGCTTCTGGGGAAGAGTGATGGATTTTCCTCCTTTTGGTAAACCACAGGCTTCATTCAGAGTACAAAGTAAGCTAATTACCTTAGGGTCAATACAGAAAGAAAACAAACAAAGCAAAAAAAAGGCAGGAGTGAATAAGCCTTAAGAGAAGAGCAAAAGAAAAAGAAAGGGCAAACATGTAAGTGTGACCTCCGAGATTGTCTGCAGTACAGCCCACTGCCCCCCAGCCACCCCACCCTCCCCGCCACCACACACACACAGTTTCAGTGATGGGAAGCAATGAAGCAAAGTCACCTTCACCTTAGGGACAGCAAATCTAATCCTAGAAGATGCTTTCCATCAATTATGGTAGATCTCTAGCAAGAGAAGGTCTTTGCTAATCTAAGCTTTCTTTAATAGGCCCACAAAACAACACCAGCCCCGCTTGCCGACTTATCTCTGTGGAGTGAACTCATCAGGACTGGGCTCAGGACTGTCCCCCAGGCAGCTGGAAGGGGCACCTCTCCACAGCGCCCTTCTCTCTGAGCACCAGCCCCTCCCTGTGCCCCGCCCCTCCCCGCCCTGGTTACTGGGGTGACCCAAAGCAAAGGCAGACACTGCGCTGAAGGAGCTGAGCCAAGCAGATTCACTGCGTCCAGAATTTGTAAGAGACACAGGGACAGAGACAGACTCATGACCACGGAACTTAAGGGGACAAGTGGGGCTCCTGTGAGGAGCTATTTTTAGCCACGTGCAGGGGAAGCAGAGATAAGAGAATGGGAAAGCAGGGCAGGCAGACAGAGAGAGGGAGTGAGAGGCAGGCAAGGAGAAACAGACCATGGACTCGGAAACGCAGAGTGAGACACAGACAGACAGACAATACACACATGCAATGACACGGAGCCGGAGGCAAAGTATCAGACACGCAAAGACAGACAAAGCAGATGGAGAGGCCGAGGGGGTGGGAGACCTGGTGGGGGGAAGGGAGGACTTGACAGATTTCCCCCAAGTTTGAGGCCCTGCCAAATTCCAGCTGCGCTTCCTGCCACCTTCCCTGCGGCCCTGGCAGCTACCCCTGCATCCGTCCAGCAGCTTCCTCCCTTACCTGATCCAGTGGCAGATATTATTTCCCGCATACAAAGTTAGAAAAGTAATTTTAAATATCAGTACCCTGGCCGGGCCAGGTGGCTCAGCGGGTTGGAGCATCATCCCATACACCAAAAGGTTGCCGGTTCAATCCCCGGTTACGGCACAGGCGGGAGGCAACCAATCGATGTTTCTGATGTCTCTCTCACCTATTGGTATTTCTGTCTCTCTCACTTCCTCTCTCCCTAGAATCAACAAACATCCTCGGGTGAGGATTAAGATCAATTAATTAATTAAAATAAATAGTTGGGAAACCAATTTAGCAATTGTTGTCAAAATGTTCTAAAATATTCTTATCCTCTTACTTAATGCCCAGCATTAGAGCTAAAATTAGGCAAATTTGTCTAGAATATATTATTTTATATCATGAATAATACTGCCTCTAAAAATATTTATGAAGAATATCACATGTAAATTGTTCATGTTAAAAGAAAAATGCTAGCCCTGACCGGTGTGACTCATTTGGTTGGGCATCGTCCTACAAAGCGAAAGGTTGCTGGTTCAATTCCTGGTCAGGACGCATGCCTGGGTTGCGGGTTCAGCCCCAAGTCGGGGCGCCTACGAGGGGCAACAGATCATTGTTTCTTTCTTGCATCGGTGTTTCTCTCTCTTTCTTTTTCCCTCCCTTACCCTTTCTCTAAAAATGAATTTTAAAAATCTTAAAAAAAAGAAATATGCTAAATATAAAAGTACATAGAACTATGTAAAAATTATATTGAAAATAAAGATCACAGAAAACTCCCAAAGAGATGGTTACATTTGAGTGGCAAAATAATGGGAATTTCTGCCTTTTTTCTTATTAATTTTCTGTATTTTCAACATTTTTAAAAACAAAAATATATTCAAGACATATTTAATCACTTGAAATAAAGTGAGAGGGGAAAAAAGTAGTGGGAGTCTGCCACCTTACATGTTTGCACCTCTTCTTCTCATGTTGCAACTTTCCTGTTACTATAGTACCAGGTATGGATTCCTACACACAATTCCTAAACACAGAATTATTAAATATGACTAAGTATTTATGACTAAAATTACTAAACTTATTACTAGAATTACTAAATATATGTATGTATATATCTGTGTGTGTGTGTGTGTGTGTGTGTGTGTGTATATATATATATAATCTCCAGATATCTTTTCTAAGATAGGGAAATATCCCTATTCCCACCCAAATACTCCAACACCCACTAGAGTCCATATCCCTCCTTCCAGACTTCTCATTTAACAATTAGTATTTTCTTCCTTCCTTGCAAGTGGCCAGTCACTTGCCTGCTTCAAGTGAGAAGTAATGCCATGTCTCAGGTGAGTTCTACAGGGATGTCTTTCCCCCCGAGTTACATTCCTAGGGAAGCAGTCCCTTTTTTACAAGAGGATTCTCTAGTTTCTCAGGGCTGGAAATGCATTCAGTGGTCCCTGTTCACATGGGAACATTTCGCTGCTCTTCCCCATCACTGTCTGTCATGCGCAGCGCCCCTGAGTCACACAGAGAGGAGCAAAGCAGGGACAGAGGGGGGTCCCACTAGCAGTGTGTTTAAATCAGGCTGTCTCCCCACACTTGTATCTGCTTGGACTTCAGGGAGCTGAGTTGGGTTTGACATGCCCAACTCCACAGCCATTATTTTGCCCTTATACAGGACATGGGAAGGGCTGAGTGGAGTAGCTGTTTTGGTTTCCATGGATCAGTTTTAGGACAGGATGGCATCCCTGGAGTTAGAAAGAAAAGCTTATGCTGTCACAGTAAAATGGCCCTTAAATAGCCAGAGAGGGAGCTCTACCAGCCTTCGGTTTTGCACTGCTGGAACCACAGGCAAACACAGCTGCTAGGCGGGGTCCTGGAACTGGGTTTGGTGTGTGGTGATGGTGGAATTGATTCTGCCTTTATGCCTAGAACAGTTACCTTTTAGGCGTTCCGAATTGAGGAGAACAATAGTGGCTTCTTTGCAGCTGCAGAACCAGCGCTTTGAACACTGGTTTATAAAAAGCTCTCTCTGGTTTTCAGTTTGAGCCTGAGAGGGGATGCCATGTTCCTGCCAAATTTCCTCAGTGGAGACTCATTTCCTCCAAATAATAGATAATCTGGCTACACAGAGAATCATCCTTGGACACGTTAAAGGACAATACATGCTGATGGCCTCTTCCCGAAGATTCTAATTCAACAGTGCTGGGATCTACATGTGAACAGTTTTCAAAAGATGATTAACATGCCCAGGATTGAGGATTACCTCCTTTCACAAGGAAGTCTTGAGCCTTCAGTCGTACACACAAGCTTCAGTTCCCCTCACTACCACCTCACGTTTCACCTTCCAGCCCACCAGCCCACGGCAGGTCCCCACGAACGTTCTGTGAGGCTTTGCAGCGGCCATCCCGCCCCCACTGTCAGCGTGCAGAGCAGCCCCACCCAGGATGCAGCTCAGATGGGGCTTTCTATCCACTCCTGCTGAGCATACCCTGATACACCGAAGGCAAAGGTAAAGGAATCTAAGCATATTACTACAAAAAAATCGTCTAATCACAAAGGAAGGCAGCAAGAGAAGAAAGGAGAAAAGGAATTACAAATCAGGCAGAAAACCACAAACAAAATAGCGATAAGCACATACTTATCAATAATCACTTTAAATGCAAAAGGACTGATTTCTCCAATCAAAAGGCATACAGTAGCTGAATGAATAAGAAATAACCCATGTCTATGCTGCCTCCTCACTTTGGTATAAGGACACACACAGACTGAAAGTGAAGGCATAAAAAGAGATTTTCCATGTAAATGGAAACCACAAGAAAGTTGGGTTAGCAATGCTTTTATCGGACAAACGAGACTTTAAGAAAGACTGTAGTAAGTGACAGAGAAGGTCACTGTATAATGATGAAGGGGTCAATCCAACAAGAGGGTATAATGTTTATAAAAATTATGTACCCAACATAGGAGCACCTAAATATATAGAGCAAATATTAACAGACCTAAAGGGAGAAATAAACAGCAGTACAATAACAGTGGGGAACTTTAATAACCCACTTTTTTCAATGGAGTTGCTCTCTCTCCATTGAAAAATGCAATCCAGACATAAATGCAATAAGGAAACATTGACCTTAAATTCCATGGTAGACCAGATGGACTTTACATTCCCAAGCTGGCCCACACCAGGCTGCCTTTCCATATAACTTATTCTGGCAACTATATTATAAAAATATTTGTTTGCAGGTCTTGCATTTTTTTTCTGAATTGTAAGCTCGTGGAGGGCAGACACTTCTTTTTCATCTTTTTATCCTGCTGTCTAGCAAGATACCTGTCAAATGTTCAGTCAGCAAACTGATACATGGACCCACGTGAAAATAATATAGCCAAAACTGTAACAAAGAATACTGGTGACCTTTCTTTTTTTAGTTGAGCAAAGGACAACTTGAATGAATATAATCACTAATGTTATTAAAACAGATGCTCCATAATGTGCCCTGGGTTCTAAAAGTTACTTTAAAATCCTCCAGCACACTAAGGAGAAAGCTCTTGGCAATCTTTAACTCAGTTAGAAGCAATGCTGATTTCATTTTATGTCTAGACCTCATTTCAAGAGAACTCATGTGACTTCAATTCTAGCCTTAGATGTCACTGAAAGAAGCTGGCAGGGGAGTTGGCCAGACAAAGACACATACACAGTTTAAGAGTTTTCTGAATAGCATTTGCCTAAGCTACAGGCTTGAAGCTTTTAAAATATGACTCAGAATCCCAACTGTGATGCCAACGTTTTCATTTTGGGATTTTTTAGCTGAGAATATAGCTATAAAGTCAACCTATTCAGTCTACAAATCCTCTAAATTTCCTCCTAGAGAACAGAAAAGCACTTGGCATTTTTCCAGGTATCGTTTTATTGGCATATACAGTTATGCTGGTAACATTTTGGTAACTAAAGAAGAATTAATAACTGAAGCTCTAAATGATTTCCATGATTACGGATTAAGTTGGCAAAATATTCTCCAGCACAGAAGAAACTTGCCCGTGGGAATGTGCGTGAGTGGATTGTTCAGTTTTTTCCCACAATGGGACGCTGTCTTATTGTTATGCCTGTGCTCTCGGGCAAGTGGCACAGGACAATAACAGAAGGACCACACTTCCGAGAGGGAAAATGAGACTAGAGAAGATTCAATAGCATGGGAAAAGTATTCTATGCTTTATATTAGCCATGCTTTTTAAGGTTCAGGACCTTAGCTTCTCATTATCCCAGCTCTTTCTTTTTTTAAATCAACCTTACTGAGATACAATTTATATAAAATAGTATGCACCCCTTCTAAGTGCACAGTTTGGTAAGTCCGGACAAATGTGTATGTCTAGGTAACCACCCCTGCAAACAACAAAAACAACTTTTCCCTCACCCCAACAGTTCCCTCCTGCCCTTCTATAATCAGGTTCCACAGTCACCTCTTTGACTTCTATTGCTGTCGATTAGTTTTGGTTGTTTTAGAACTTCAAGTAAATAGAATCATACAGAATATACTCTTTTTGTGTCTGCTGCTTTCTCTCAACATCATAATTTGGAGTTCCAGCCACATTGTTGCTAGTTTCAGCAGTCTGTTTCTTTTCACTGCTGAGTAGTATTCCGTTGTATAAATATACCACAACCCATCTGTTCACCAGTAGGTGAGCATATGAGCTACTTCTAGCCTTTAGTTGTTATGACAAAGCTGTAATAAACATTTATATATAGGCCTTTCTCTTGGGTAAATGCATAAGAGCAGAACTGTTAGGCCATTGGGTAAAAGTGTTTGTTTAACATGAGAAACTGCCAAACTACTTTCCAACGTTGCTGTGCCTTTTCATACTCCAACCCTCCATGCCTGATAGCTCAGTTGCTCCACATCCTAGCAACTGAGGTATCAACTTAGGTATCAATACCTAACAACACTTGGTGTTGATAGTCCTTTAAATTTTAGCCATGCTGGTGGGTGTAGGCGTACCCCATACAAGGTATAAAATCTGTTTCCTTTATCATCCAACCTTTCCCTCTTTCTATAAAACACAGGCAATATGGCAAAATGAAACATCACTGGGTTGGAGTATGGAGTCTAATGTTTTATCACCAAATTTATCACTAAAATTTGATAAATGCTGTAAAAACCATCTATCCTAACCTCATATTTTCCCTTTCTCCAAAATGGTTAAGTTGGGCTAAATGAGACTTAAATTTTTTCTTTAAAAAATGAACATAAATAAGATTTTTCAAAAGCAATATATTCCTTTCAAATAGTTAAGCAATATTCTTGCATAATGTCCCACAGTTTTCAAAGAAAATTTGTACAGATCCTATCAATGTCAAGGGAATAATTCTCTCCAAAACATCACATATTAGAAAAAAAGAAGAAGAACAAGAACCTGTCAAGATAGGAAATTTCATACAAGGAAAGACTCCCTCTTCTGCCTGATGCTTTGAAGTTGCTTTGCCAAATCAATGAACCTTAATATTCCCTTCTGTAGTCATCTGAGCTTAATTCCAAATAGCACCTGTTTTTAAAAACCTTTATGTTTCAAAAAGCATAAATGATCACTTCTGGTCATTTATGTTTTGCTCACTAAGGTTTAAATCGTATGGAGCAACTAACCACACCATTGGCTTCCATTTGCCATTTTGCCTTATGCACACACAGTATCTCTTTACTACTGTAAAGCCTCATTTATCTAGCAATGTATGGAAACTAAGCAAATTCCAAAAGTCAGTCCTTATCCTTTGGGTTCCAGTAAGGCGAGATAAGACTAAAAGCAAAGGCAAAGTGAATGATAAAGGCAGGAAAATACCATGCATTCTTCATGAGGAAACTTGAGTCAGAAGAAAGGCTAAATAGTAATCAAAGGTCAGGGAGAAATGCATGGCAAAACACTAAAGGAAGTTAGTTTTCAGTTCCAAAGGGAAAAAAAATTTGCAAATAAAACAACTGGTATTCAAGGGATATGAGAAAAACACCACAAAACTTTTTGTCTTCAATTCCTGCTTAAACAAATTATATATTGCCTATCCAAGACTCAGATTACACTTAACAAAGGTTTCCCATATCCTGTTCTAAAGACATCTCAGAATATGCCAGCAGAAACAGAATAAACCTTTCACTGCAGACAGCAAAAAAGACATGGGCTTCGGTGGGAGGTCTATTGTGACATGAATGGAGGAAGTTGAGTCCCAGCTTAAAAAAGATCTCATCGAGTATTAAAATACATGCAGCGTACTTCCAAGGGCCTTTACCTATTGAGGAAATGGAAAATAACATACCTGCTGTCTATTCTGTGGGTCATTAATCTTTCCTGGGTCACTAAGCTCTTTAAAACTCTAATGGAAGTCATGGTGAGTCTTTCCAGAAAAATGATTAGATGGCCTTGCACAGTCCCAAGATGTCCAGATCCCTGAGGACCTTCCATTGAGGCTTTAAGGGTTTAGGGACCCTAGGGTTTAGATGAAGGACCCCTGATTATATAAATTCATTGGTGAGATTTCTGCTGACAATCATTCAAATATGAAGTACACTCAAAGAGAGAGGTAAACCTTTCCTAATTTAAACCCCACATTCACATGGTAGAATTTAAAGAAGACTTTCTAAATTCCCCAAATTAGGTATTTTTCTCACAGGAAGCACATGTTTAGAAGGAGAAAATGAACAAGGGAATGATCTCAGGCATCTGTTCCCCAACCACTGCCTCTCAACGTCAGGGTAAGCTGGGAAGCATGAACAGCCATTTGAGTAGGTGGTGTCAGTGCCTTGAATTTCTAGAATAGGTCTATTCTTAAAAAATAAATTCATTATGAGTCACAGAGAGAGTAAATGGATACCAAAAATGTATGTGAGCAGACTGACAAATTCAGAGCTATAGGTGAAAAAGAAGGATAATTTGGGAATTCTGGGTTGTAAGGCAGTTGTCTGTCTGTGGTAGGTAGAATAATGGCCCCCAATAAATCTACATCCAATCCTTGGATCCAGTGAATCTTACTCATTGCTGGTATGATTGAATTAAAGCCCTGGAGATTGGGGGGGATTATTCAGAATGACCCATGTGGGGGCCAATGTAATCACAGAGTCCTTGAAAGAGAGGCAGGAAATCAGAGTTAGCAGAATGCAACGTGATGAGATGTGAAGATGGAAAAGGAGACATGATGTGGGACCATGAGCCAAGGAATGCAGTGGCTGCTAAAAGGGAGAAAGAGCAAAGAATTAGATGGTTCACAAGAGCCTCCAGAAGGATGTTAGACCTATGACCTCCAACACTGTAAGGGAATAAATGTGTATTGTTTAAGCCCTTAATTTTGTGGCTTAAAACAACTTAGTTTGTTATAGCAGTGGGGTAATAAGGAAATAAAAGTGAAATATGAAACTGCATATGGAAAAAGTAGTTTCTGACGAACAACAAATATTTCCGTCAACAAGGCTCAGGGTAGTTCTAATGCAACCCTGCCAGTAACATGCGGGACAGTTCTGTGCTCTAGTGGGAAAGCACTGGACTATGAGTTAGAAAATCCGGGTTCTCATCCTCGCTCTTCATGTACAGCTATGTATCATCAGGCAAGCATAACCTCTTTGGGTCCCGGTGATTGATCTTTAAAATGAAACATTAGACTATATGAATTATAATGTCCCCCTAATAAAGGCTAGAGAACTTTCTTTTTTTTATGTTTTATTGATTATGCTATTACAGTTGTCCCAATTTTCCTCCTTTGGCTCCTTGCACCCAGTACTCCCCACCCACTCAAGCAATCCCCACACCATTGTTCATGTCCATGGATCATGTGTGTAAGTTCTTTGGCTATTCCATTTCCCATACTGTACTTTATATCCCCATGGCTATTATGTAACTACCTATTTGTACTTCTTAATCCCCCCACCTCTTCACCCATTGCCCCACACCCGCCTCCCACCTGGCAACCATCAAAACACTCTGTATCCATGATTCTGTCTGTTTTTCTTGTTTGCTTAGTTTGTTCTTTTAGAGTCAATTGATGATAGATATGTATTTATTGCCATTTTATTGTTCATAGTTTTAATTTTATTTGTCTTAAATAAGTCCCTTTAACATTTAATATAGTAATGATTTGGTGATTAACTCCTTTAGTTTTTTCTTGTCTGGGAAGCTCTTTATCTGCTCTTTGATTCTAAATTATAATTTTGCTGGGTAGAGCAATTTTGGCTGTAGGTCCCTGCTTTTCATGACTTTGAATATTTCTTGCCAATCCCTTCTAACCTGCAAAGCTGACAGCCTTATGGGAACTCCCCTATAGAAAACTAACTGCTTTTCTCTTGCTGTTTTTAAGATTTTCTCTTTCTATTTAACCTTTGATATTTTAATTGTGATGTGTCTTGAAGTGGATCTCTTTGCATCCATCTTGTTTGGGACTCTCTGTGCTTCTTGGACTTGCATGTCTATTTCTACCACCAAATTAGGGGAGCTTTCTTTCATTATTTTTTAAAATAGATTTCCAATTCCTTGCTCTTTCTCTTCTCCTTCTGGCATCCCTATGATGAAAATATTGGAAGACTTGAAGTTGTCCCAAGTCCTGCTTACACTATTCTAGGGGTTTTTTTTTTGGATTCTTTTTTCTTCTTCTTGTTCTGATTGTTGTTTTTTGCTTCCTTATGTTCCAAATCATTGATATGATTCTTGGCTTCATCCACTCCACTGTTGTTTCCCTGTAAATTGTTCTTTATTTCAATTAGTGTATCCTTCATTTCTGCCTGTATATTTTTAATGCTGTTGATGTCCTTACTAAGTTCCTTGAGCATCCTCATAAATAGTGTTTTGAACTCTGCATCTGACAGATTGCTTATCTCCATTTTGTTTAGTTATTTTTTTCTGGAGTTTTGATCTGTTCTTTCATTTGGGCCATGTTTCTTTGTCTCCTTGTTTTGGCAGCATCCCTGTGTTTATTTCTATGTATTAGGTAGAGCTGCTATGACTCCCTGTCTTTGTAGCATGGACTAATGTAGTAGGTGTCCTGCAGGGTCCAGTGGCACAGCCTCCCTATCACCTAAGCTGGGTACTCAAGGTGTGACCTTCATGAGGACTGAGTTCACTCTGCTCTTATAGTTCAGCCTTGGTTACTGTTGGTAGGTCAATAGGAGGGATTTACCCAGGCCAGTCAGCTGTAAGGACTGGCTGTGTCCACTGACTACCAACCTCCACCCTCCATGTAGGATCAGCTATGTAGGCACATGATGGTGGTGCTCTGATGTGTTCTGTAGCTGTCTACATGGTGTGCAGACTCTGGGGCTTCCTGGGTGGTACAGGCCAAGGTCAGCCCCCACCTCTGTTCTGACCAGGGACACCCTGCCTGAGCTATAAAGCAATCTGAGATGGCCACTACTTGTGCTGGGCTTGGGGGTTCTCAGCCAAAGCCAAGCTATAAATCTAGGTTGGCTACTGCTAGGGCTGGGTCTGGGGCTATTTAGCAAGAGGTACAGGGCTGGGGCCTCCTGAGACCAGCTGTTGCTTGTCTGAGAGGATTTAGGTACACAGGATTTATAATGCATAAGCCCAGACCAGCCATTCATATGGAAAAGTCATGGTTAACAGTTTTGGTGGGCTTGTAAGTTGTGTGGGACAGAGTCTCAGGGGATCTCCAGAGCAGGGCAAATAGAGTCAGCCAGGTTGATGGAGTCTCGAATATGGCACCTGCCTTCCTGCTGGCTCTGTAGCTCTGTGCTGGGATGTTTCAGAAAAGGGACAATGGCCCTGAGTGTCTTTCTGTCTGGGAGAAAGCTGTCCCCCAGCTCTTGCCTTCTTGCCAGACACTTTATTTCCTCCCTGTATGCCACTGGTACATTTCAAGCTGCTACCCTGGTGCTGGAGCTCAGAGAGAGTGAATCTGAATAAATCTGTTTATGGGTTCTTTAAAAGGAACTGCTTGGGGCTCCAAAAGTTTCTTCCACTGACTCAATCACCACTGGTTTTTGTAGCCAGAAGTTATGGGGACTTCTCTTCCTGGCACTGGAACCCTGAGCTGGGGGACCTGATGTGGGGCTGGGTCTCCTCACTCCTGAGACATCCCTCCCAAATTTTTCTCCACCACATGTGCATGTGGGACCAGCCTGTTCCATGGCAGCTAGAGGACTTTTTCTACCAACTAGTTCTAACCAATAGTCAGCTTTCCCATTAACTAAGTCTTAAACATCTTACTCAATCCTTACAGCACCCTGTGCAGTTGGTCACACTTTCCTTCTTTAAAACTTAAAGAGGTTATGTCATTGGCCAAAACTATAGGGACTCAAATGTAGGCCTCACCTGAGGCCACCTTCCTATTCACTGTGCTTCCTTTCTGTAGTCAAGCCTTAGTCAAAGCCTTAGTCCAGGCTTACACTATGCGCCTGTAGATCTGAGCTCTTCAAAGGGTTAGAACACAAGAGCAACAGAACACCACCAACACAGACCAGGATTATGGGTATGCTAGACTCTATCAGCTAGAGAAAATGAAAGAAAAAGGAAAGGGCCATGGTGGGATGGAGGAGGGACCAAACTGCCCAATAGTCAGACATTTTAAGTACTACACACTCAAAAAGGAACTTTCTGGGGTCACTTTTTAGCACAAAAAAAAATTTCAAGACACAGTGTGGCCTCAGTGGGCACATACCTTATCGTCCTATAGGTGGAGTGCCCTGTTACAAACCAATGAACCTTCTTTCCTTCCTATTCAAATTCCGCTCGGGTCCTGTGCTGCTGTAGCAACTCCAGCCTTCAAAGTTCACATAACGAGGATAGAAAGCCTGCTGCCCAAAATAGTTTAATAAGGCCAGCAGTGATTCATGGAGTAATAACAGGCCAAGCAGGCAGACGCCCGCAGAACTGGGGCCCAGCTGCGAGGGGTTCCATGGCTCAAGGTTAAAATGAAGACCTAAGAGGACATTGGGTACACGTGCTCAAGGAGGGAGGTATCATTAGTACCACCTGCACACTCCCCAAAAGGGAGTCAAATGTGAGGCAATTCAGCTCTACAATTTATTAACGCTGCCCTAGAGTTCAAAAGCAAATGGCCCGTGAAGGTAAAAAGTAACTATGCAAACAGAAGCCCTTTAGCATGTTTCCTTTCTCAATGGACTCTGATTTATACTCAAGACTTACTAAATGATTTCATGTGCATAACAGCATCTTAAGTTTATGAATTGATTAAAAGAAGTAAAACATGTAAAAGAGAACAGAATCACCCAGAAAGCTGTAAAAAGAAACTGACAATCACAGTCCAGTCTAAAAACCCAACCGAGACTAATCCCAAATACACCACACTAGGGTCATTAGTGATATTTCTAATTATACTTCTGTTCCCAAGGGAAAGTGATAGTTGAGCAAAATTTTAAGTATGTTATGCAAAAGAAAGGAAATCTGCTTTTCCATAATTCATTTATCGTACATTGCAGTTGAGGCAAGCATTTGCATATACTCCCAGTTCTTACCCATAGTCGATGTTTACATAATTAGTTATTAACAGAGAAAAGTTAACAGATGAATAATTCACAAAATTACCTATCAAAATTTGGAACTTCAGCCAAAGAGAGTGTCAAACATATGCGCAGAAAGATACATGTGAGTTATATATGGCGTAAATCATAAGGATAAGACAAAAAAATACTAAGATTTCTTGGAATTACATTGCTTTAGTCTATAAATAGCTACATGGATCAGATGCAAAAAAAAAAAAAAGCCAAGTTTAAAAGAAGAGATGGAATGCGATGCAGCTGATAAGAGAAGGCAGACCATATGTGTAATTGCTCTAAAATGGAAATCTGAAAGTCAGTGTTTTCAGCTGGAGTCAAAGGGAAGAATTTGGAAGTTACAGAATACAAGGTCACCTGAGAGCATGTTTTTACATGTGAAAAAGTTACCTCTCTGTTGGGAACTGCCCTGCCTGGTTGCAGAAGCTGTAACCCCCAACCCCACCCCTGCCACGGCTAAGGCTGAGTGAGCAACCTTCGAACCATAAGCCACTAAGGAGACAAGTTTATCTCCCTGACTGGGGCACCACCTCTGTCCCTTTTACTTCACCCTGCCTGGCCCCCAATGCTTGATTGGTTAACCAATGATGGGTAAGATTCCTCAAGGGAGGAACGACCTAAGACATGCATGATCACAGGGAAACCCCAGGGAAGGACTTGGGGGGCTATAGCAAAAGAGGGTGATGGACCCTCACCCCTCGGCTTTGACAAAGCCTGAGTCCTCATTCTGTCTGCAAGAAGTCTCCTAATCTCTTGGCTGCCTTACTTCCCCTGCCTGACTTAAGCCTGAAATAATGACAGAAGGCGGGGCAGCCCTGTGCTGGAAAGGGCGGGCTCCCCAAGTGATCTGGCCTAAGAAAGAATATATAAAATCCTGTGAAAGCTGCTTTGCTAAGAATGCTCTCAAGTAAATGATAAAGGTCCAAGCAGGAAATGAGTTTGTTTCCCGAAGTTTTATTGAACTTTAGTTTTATTGACCTTTATTCTGAGTCAGACCCTGACTCAAAATAAACCCTCTTAGTTTGCTATCTATTGTTTGATCCTTACTGCCTGACAATGATTGATGAGCTTTCCCTGTATTCCTGTACAAAATGAACCCAATAAAAGCCCATTAAGGAAAAGGCTCTTGGCCCTTCTCCTTTGAGAGATCGGCCACCTTTCCTCCTCAAGCAGATCATGTCTTGGTAGACTTATTCTCATCTGTGGCAGCTGTGGGGCAGGGGGTACCTGTGGGCAGAGCCCCCCCACACCTCTCCCCACTTCAGTGCAAGCCTCATTTGAACAACCAGTATCAATGACCTCAACAACTTTTTATTCAAATATAACACAGATAAACCTAATGTGCTCAAGGCTAATCTCATTGATCAAGTGTAAGTCTCCTTTGCTAGACCTCTGAGAAACAATAATATTTTCACTGCATTCTCCTTATGTAGCTGAGTTAGAAGCTTTCATGACAACACTGTTTCTTAGATTAAGACAAGATTGTCAGTTCAGTAATAGAATATTAGGGAAATGAAAACTATTGTTACAAAGCAGCAACAACAAAAAAATGCTTTCACCAACTATTAGAGTATAAGGCACCAGCTGGGCCAAAGTGGAGGATAACCCTCATTTGACACGTGTTCAGGTCAGATTCATCCCATCACTTATGTGTGGTGTCAGTTTGCATTTCCACAGGTTAGGGGTCAGCAATACAAGGCACACCTGTATTTGTCATCGTTTGGAAGAAACATAGCCCAATATTAAAAAAATTAAAATAAAAAAAAATACAGACTCAATTCTTCTCTGAGCAAGATGTCACAAATTCCCTCCCAGGCTCCCTCTCTACTTCTCTAAAGTCTTCAAAGTTTGACAATTGAAAAAGAGGAATCTTTTTTGTCTTATGGATAAATAGAAGATGTCTGTTATATGCCCCCTCCCTTGCAAGAGTCATAGGACTTTCTAACATCGCTGGGATTGGATCGGGGTGCACTGATCACACAGTCTGCTCCTTTAGGAAGACTGTCTGCAAATGACACCTACAAGTGCCATTGTTTTGCCCAATCATCCCCCACCTTCAAAATCACCCTGGAGTCAAAGCACCAAATTCATAACCAGAAATTTACCATCAAGTCTTATCTTCATAGTCTCTATATTTGCTTTTGTGGAATATTTTAATAATGTAATCAGAGCACACTTTTCTAAGAACTCTATTAAACTACATACGATCAGGGTTAACACTATAACTCTGTATCTATGCATATCTCCAAGGAGATTTATCTAATATTAGAGCCATGCTAAGAAACAGACTCAATTTTGAAAGCAATCAGGCAAGGAGAATTTAATAAAACGGAAATGTGGCTCTAAGAAGAACTCTCATGTTTCCTGATGCGGACCCTGTCTTGCCCAGGGCATGAGTAAACAGGGATGGACCGTTGAAAAGATCACCGCCCAGAGTAAAAGTTATAAACAGGTGTCACTACAGCTGGGCCATTCGGAACCTTTCTGAACACTTATCACTGTGCTCCAGGGAAGTCAGTAGTTGGTTTATCTCGTGTTTCGGGTTAAACACTAACTGGAAGAGATAATGATGGTTAAGAATCCCTTATTCCATTAGTCTTCCAGCGTGGACAAGAAACTATCGTCAATCATTTCCTTTAATATGCAAACAAAACCAAGAAAGAAATTTAACATTTGTCAATCAGAAATCAAGAACAATTTAAGAAAATAATTTTACTGGGGAGAAACCGAAGATGAAAAAGTGATCTTGATTTTGAGGGATGGCGAAATCTTTCTGTTCTAATCTGGTTACAAACAAGGCTATAACTTATTAGGAAACTTTAAGCAAGAGCTTCTATTTTCTTATTTGCATTAACCTTGTTGACTCGATTACTGAGACCACAGTGGTGATGCTAACAAGAAGAAACTCCAGGTGTTAAAAATGTCATGGCGCCACTTAAAAATTAAAAATCTCAATAAACCCGACTTCCCTCTTCCCTCAAAGGAGAAGGAATGCCAAGAGCTCTTCTATATGATCTATTTCATCCACAAGTTTATACCACAGAATAGTATTTGCAATCTCATTTGGCAAGGTACAGAACTCCTTTGAAGGCCTTCTCACTCTTTAATACTGACACTTTAAATTAACGAACAACCTACATCTACATTGTTTTCAAAAATATTTCACACCCTGGCCAGGTGGCTCGGGTAGATATCCTCCTGTACCCCGAAAGACTGCAGATTCGATCCCCCCGTCAAGGCACATACCTAGGTTGTGAGTTCAATCCCCAGGCACGGCATCTGTAAAGGAGGCAACTGATCAATGTTTCTCTCTCACATTAATATTTCTCTCTCTAAAATCAATCAGCATATCCTTGGGTGAGGAGTAAAAATATATATGTATATATATTTTTTATAAAGCATGAAGCAGTAATTCTGGCACAATGAGTCAATGCCTGTTTTTTACCCTGACAAATTCCATGGTTAGCTTTTTTCCAGTATTTGAACAAGCAACATTCTGAAGCCAAAACAGCCACACCGAGTATCTGAAAAACTCCACCTAAGGCATTATTTGCTAATAGAAAGACAAGAGAAAATCCTCTTTCACACCTAGCACCATTTGTCTTCCACATAACAATCCTCCCCTCCTTCAAGCCACTCTTCTCTTTTCCAGGTTCAATATCAACATTTCCTTCTCCCACAGGATGGTCTCCAGCCCCTTCTCCATCCTGGTCACTCCCCTAAGGACAGAATCCATGGTGAGCACCTGCTCTGATCACCTAACATAGTGTCCTCTATCTGTTCATTCAGCAAAGGCTTAGTGAGCACTGGGTATTTTTCCAGGAACTGGGGATACATCGGTTTCAACGGTCCATTGATCTCTTAAAGCTTAGCATCTCATCCAGCACCTAGAACAATGCCCCACACAAAGTAAGTGCTCACTAAATATTTTTAAAACCGCTCTCATAAAATGCAGCACCTGATTTTGAATACAATGATTCCAAATGTGGTTTAACCTTGAACGTGGCATACTCAGACATGGTGAAAAGATTACTGGCAGCAAAGGATAAGAAAAAACTAGAAGCACACAATTCACTGCCATATCTAAGAACCTAATAACTACATGAATCACAGTGTGAGATATAAGCTGTTCTTGTTCATAAGAGGTTCAAATTATGTCTACACTTTGTTCAAAAGTATAGTTAATGCATTTTAGAGAGATGCAAGACAGTTGATTTAAAATGTTACGTCTTGGTACTTGTTCCTACTGTTATGTAACGTGTAACATTAGAAGCTTTACACAACTATTTTATTTGACTCATAATTAGAGGGAGGGGTCAAGAACTTAGGAGAGGCTCGGCTGGGCAGGCAGTTCTGGCCCAGGTTCTCACGTGGGCCTGTTATCAGATGCCAGCTGGGGCTGCAATCATCTGAAGGAATTGCTCCCTCACAAGGCTGGTAGTTGAGGCTGGTCGTTAATGCTGGCTGGTGGCTGGGTGCTTAGCTGGGGCTGTTTACCAAGCTTCTGCAGCACGGAAACCTCCGAGTCGTCATATTTATATACGGCAGCTGGCTTCCCCAGAGCTAGCATTCCAAGAGAAGCAGACAGAAGTTGCATGACCTTTTATGACCTAGTGTTAGAAGCCACATAGGGTCCTTTCTGCCATATTCTATTGGTTGAAGCAGTCACAAGATGACTCACTCAAAAGAAGGGTATATAGACACCACCTATCAATGTATGGGAATTTCTGGCTATTTTTAAAAAACTGCCACAGTTCTTAAAAGGGCAAGTGTCAATTACTTAAAAAATGTGGTTAAGTAGAATAGTGCCTGCTAGATATGAGTCATCATGAGGAAATGTTACTGTTATTTTGTTTACTCCAAATATCTTCTTTTGTTAAATAAGCTTAGCTAATTGATTAGCTTGACAAGAAGGTCAGAGAACAGCTTTTGGACTTCTGAACTCTGAAGTGACAAAAGGCCACACAAGCACAGCGGTCCTGCCCATTTCCTAAGGCCGGGCTCCCGGTGGCACTGCCCTCTCCCGCCCCTGCTCTGCTCACTTCCCTCCTCATCATACAATTTGGATGGGTGCGCTGCAGCAGCAGGTGGGGTGGGGAGGAAGAGCAACGGGGAGACCCTGACTCCATCTATAATGTCAGCTCTGTGAGAAGAATAACTCTCTGAATTCTTTCTCTTTCCCACAGCACGAGGCAGTAACCCCCAAAAGACTGGCTGTTTGGCTTGTGCTTCAAGTAAAACTGATGAGCCTTCCTGTTCATTATTCCTGCCCCATTCACAGCTTTAAATCACTAAACAAAGAGGACAATCTGTATCAGAGGAGGCTGGACTGCTGAGTTCCAGGGAGGCTTAGAGCTGTCTAAAAAATGACAGAGAATGACAACATATGATCTCACTTATATGTGGAATCAAACAGAAAAAACAAACCAAGAAAAAAAATCTCATGGATACAGAGAACTTTGTGGTAGTTGGGGGGTGGGGGGTGATGGGTGAAGGAGATTAGGAAGTACAGCACCTCCTGCTGTGAAATGAGTAAATGAATGGGGGGCGTGGGGAGGGGGCTGGTGTGCAGCTTGGTGACTACAGTTAATGGCACTGCAGTGCGTGTATGAAGTTGGCTGGGAGAGCGGGTCTAGAACGTGCTTATGACAAGAAAATAGTTATAGCTCTTTAGGGTGACAGAAGATGACTAGTCCTACTGTGATCATTTCAGAGTGTACACAGCGCCAAATCATGTTGCACATCTGAAACTGATACAATGCATGTCGATTATACCTCAAGAAAATATGTGTATCGTAAATAAATAAATAAATAAGTGCAAAGACGGGAGTTCCTCTCCCTGATGAGATAGATGTTTAGAAAGTTTTAAATGTCAGATGGAGGGCAGACTCAAAGATGTTAAGGTTCCTTCTAAGAGTTCACAATTCTATGATATAGGATTTATAAAATAAAAGCAAAGCTGAAGTCCTATAAATGTGTGAAATGTTACCATTTACTATTTGCCTTCCAAAAAACGTACTGAAATAGAGAAAAAGACATCTAGGAAACCCAGAATAAAGCTCTTCCGGGTATACTTCAACGGTCTGCAGAATGGGCCCGCAGGACGCGCGCAGCCCGGCCCGGGCAGAAACCTGCAGAACAGCAGTCCCACTGCTGCATGCACTCCCCAGGCTGCCCCTCGGAGTCACATGTTGTCCTTTCACCAACAGCCACCAGCAAGGAATGCATCTCAGAGTCACATTTTTTTTAAAGATTTTATTTATTTATTTTAGAGAGATGGGGAAGGGAGGGAGAAAGAGAGGGAGTGAGACATTAATGTGTGGTTGCCTCTAGCACACCCCATACTGGGGATATGGCCTGCAACCCAGGCATGTGCCCTGACTGGGAATCAAACCAGCGATGCTTTGGTTCACAGGCCTGCGCTCAATCCACTGAGCTACACCAGCCAGGGCTCTGAGTCACATTTTCAGTGTAATGTTTTTTCAATCTTCATCTGAGGATATGTTTATTGATTTTAAAGAGAAAGAAAGAGGGAGAGGGGGGTAGGAGAAGGAGAGGGGGATGGGGAGATGGGGAGATGGAAAGGGAGATAGGGAGGGGGAGAGAGAAAACTCTTTGTTAGCTGGGATTATATTATCTTGGTCATGGGAAGGACCATGTGCTCCTTCAAACTAACCAGGTAACCTTCCAAGCTTTCTGAAGGCTTCTGATGGGTCCACCCCCTAACCAATCTATTTCCTAGGTGTTCTGGGGTTATATCTCTTGGCCAATCCAACCCTTTTCCCAGGCTAGACTGACAGGCCTCTATGGTTGCCAACTCGGCTTCTACTGTGCAAGTGCTCACCTCCCCTCATAGCCTGGGCCAGTGGACAGGGGAGACTGAAAAGCTGGCCCTTCCTCCCTGTACAGGGGAGGAAGGGATGTTAATCCCCTTGGTGGGGCAATGCTGCTACCCCCTGGAGTGTGTGAAGTGGGGGCTTCCTGGCTAAGCAGGCTGATGCTCCCTAGTGGATGATGTTTAATAATGTCTGATTTCCTTTGCTTCCTTCAATTCTTCAGATCTAGCTACCTATGTTAACAATAGTATTATTAGATACTGTGTTTCATCAATTCTAGAAAATATTTTTCCCGTATTTAACATCTCTGATATTAGGTGTGTCTCACATTTAATGGCCATCACAGTCTACTTGACAGCATATTTTTTTCCTTAGTGGTACGTTTTCTTTCTTAGAGGTACATAAATTAATGCTGGATCTTACAATTAATTTGATTCAATGATATAGTTGGCTGCACTTTATATAATCAGTCCACTCTCGGAGTTGGTGTTGGCAGCAGGTACTTCTGACGCCCCTTGTCATACTCCCTCAGCCCAGCTCTGATTTCAGCCACAGACATTGTGAGGGGCTCAGAGAAGGGTAGATTCAAGCTTCCAGTTCCCACCACAGGCAACACAGGTGTCTCCCTTGTCCTCCAGGACCTTCTCCAGAGCTGAGCACAACTCAGCCTGAAGGCAGGGCAGCCCCCAAATGGGGAACCATTAACAGCCCAGGTTACAACCTCCCCAGGAGGCTACAGGGACAGCTGTGTAAATGCTCTAGTCTCTTCTCTTTCTAAAGGAGGAATCTGAGAGCAGAATGGAGCCCCAGTTGCCTATAGTATCAGCCTTCATAACACATTCTCACATTGGCTTTTCCTCCTTCCTGAACCTCTCCCTGCTCTCTCACTCCTGCTTCCTAAAATTGCCTCCCAGATGAACTACCTGTACTCACTCCTTGCTTGAGGCTATGCTTTCAGGGAAACCCAAATTAAGGCAGTGAGCATTCGGGTTATTTCTAGGTCTCTGTTTATACCTTCCAGCTCTGCATTCGCAGACTCCAAGGGATCACCTTCTTTTGTATATCCCGGTGAGGGTGGACCTCGTCCAACTAGAGGAGCAGCCTCCCTCTCCTGAAGCTCCATGAACTGTATGGTGAATATAGGACCAGGCCATCCAAGGGAGACAGAGAGAGCCACTGAGAGATGTCGTAGCTGGTGAGTGTTGGGCTTCAATGATGATAATCACATTAATAGAGTCACTTGGTAAGTCCTTCACACAGGCACAGCCCAACTGGAGGGCCTGGCCTTACTGGACCATTTAAACAGCTTCCAATGTTCCAGTGTTTTATAATGTTTGTTAAATTCACCTACCTGGAATCTACAATTTGTTTTCCCCACAGAAACGCTATTGTAAATGATTAGGTTCCCAGGCCAGGCCATTGAAAGTATTTATTCTGTAAAGGCACAAAGTGCCAGCACAAAAGTGCCGAAGCAAACATAACTTTACCACACTGCATTTTTCTCTAACCAGACAAAATATTTAGTGATGCACTCAAGGCTCCAGGAACAAATATTCCCCTCCCAGATGCGCACAAACAGACACAGACAAACACACACGTTGGTGAAAGGGACTTTCTCAAGAATCAAAATGCCTGCACTGATGTTCATTTAAGTCCTTGTCACCAGTCTTGAAACCAAGAGAGACCCAAAAAATAAATAAATAAACTCATCAATGCTCTCAAAGGCCAAAGTAGTAACTATTTGGTTCAACACACAAAACTTGTAAAACTTCTTGGCTAAAGATAAAAGGGAAAAAACAGGGCCACCTGGAACAAGTTCGCCCAGAATTAAGCTGCTGTGCAATCTGGAACTCAGACCGCCACCGAGGCCAGGTCAGAGTCAGTGCCCAGCAGATGAAAGGTGAGTTACAAAACCACAGAGAACAAACCTGAGGTGAGAAAAAGTTTAGTTTCATATTTATGTAAAGCTAAGTCTTAAATCTTAATTAAGATAAAAGTTGCATTTATATGAAATTGTATCAAAGCCTCACAATTAATATTTATTTAATACTTATATAACAGCCACCCCCACCCCCACCCCCCCAAAATAGAATGACTCTAATATTTGAAAATCATATATCTCATAAGGGATTAATGTCTAAAATACATAAAGAACTCATATGACTCAATAGCAAAACAAAATCCAATTAAAAATGGGCAGAAGATATGAATAAACATTTTTCCAAAGAAGACATACAAATGGCCAACAGGTACGTGAAAAGGTGATCAACATCACTCGTCATCGGGGATGTGCAAATTAAAACCACAGTTAGACACCACCTCATGCCTATTAGCATAACTGTTATCAAAAAGACAAGAAACAACAAGTGTGGGTGAGGATGTGGAGAAAAGAGAACCCTTGTGTACTGTTGGTTAGAATGTAAATTGGTGCACCACTATGAAAAACAGTTATGAACATTCCTCAAAAAATTAAAACTAGAACTACCACATGGTGCAGCAATTCCCCTAATGGGTATTTAGCCAAACAAAATGAAAACACTAACTTGAAAAGATATATGTACCCTCATGTTCACTGAAGCATCATTTACAATAGCCAAGACAGGGAAACCATCGGAGTGTCCATCAGTGAATGAATGAAGAAAATATATACACACGTACACATGCACATATATACACATTTCCTTTATCCACATATCCACAGACACACACATATACATATACGCACACGCAGTAAAATAATATTCATCCATTTAAAAGAAGAAAATCTTGCCATTTGTGACAACATGAATGAACCCAGAGAGCTTTATGCTAAGTGAAGTAAGTCAAACAGAGAAAGACAAATACCATATGACTTCACTTCTATGTGGGATCTAAAAGAAAGAAAAGGGAAAAAAGAAAAACCTAGTTCACAGATACAGAAAACAGATTGGTGGTTGCCAGAAGTTGGGGAAGGGGAGAAGAATGGGGGAAAGAATCAAAAGGTACACACTTCCAGTTATAAAATAAACATCACAGGAATATAAAACATAGCAGAGTGGCTGTAGTTAAAATGCCTGTATTGCACATTTGAGAGTTGCTAAGAGAGCAAATCTGAAAAGTTGGGAGGGGAGGGACAGAGAGGAAGGGAGGGGAGCGGAGGGGAAGAGAGGGGAGAGCAAGAAAGGAACTCTCTCCTCACACCAATTATTGATGACTGTGGTATCAGGGAATAGAAAGTAGGAAGAGAAAATAAAGAAATTTGGGATTGTGGAAATAGACTGCCAAAGAAATCAATCAAAATCTTATGTACAAATCTTCTTATAATGGCCTAACATAAGTGGGCCTTTAGGTGATCTCTGTTCCTGTTTCTTAAAAATAAACATGAACTGGCCCTGGCTGGTTAGCTCTGTTGGTTAGAGTGCCATCCCAATATGCCAAGGTTGCAGGTTGGATCTCCCTCCAGGCAGGGCGCATACAGGAATCAACCAATGAATGCATCAGTAAGTAGAACAACAAATTGATGTTTCTTTCTCTCTCTCCTTGTTTATCTCTCTCTCAAACCAATAAGTAAAAAATATTTTAAATAATAAAGTAAAAATAATATAAATAAGTAAAATGCCTTTTATAAAGCAACACCTTGTTCAAGTAAAAAGTAAATCATAATTACTTATTCCACTGTGCATAGAGGATTTATATTTAATTTCAGATCCATTTTGGTTTAGAAAAAGAAAGAAAGATTAAAAGTAAATACAAACCAAAAAGGTCACTTAGTAATATTAAGTATATACACAGGGGCCATGAATGTGAATGCAGATACAAAAATTTTAAAAAAGAACACTTTTAGAGCTGAGAAAGAAATTTCGTTTACAAAAGCCAGAAGAGTGTTTATAACCGAAACACACAAAGATATCTTGTTCTTTTCCCCTGAGTTCCCTAGTTTACTGGAAAAGATGTAAGAATTAAGCTTAAAGGAAAGTATTCTGTTTTCTTCCATTTAAAAGCCAACAAGAAAAGCACCACAGGGGAGAAACCTGTATTGATTATCCTTAGTGTTAGTAAGTAAAGCTCTGTATTAATTTTACTCTAAACAAATACAAAAAAAAAGACAAAACACTCTAGACATAAACCTTCTGCAAAAGCTCTCAGAAATCAGACATAACACCCACAGTACATCTTGCATCTTGAATGAATAAACACTTTCAGAGAGACCTCAAATGTTTTCATTTTTTTAAATATAAAAGGGAATCATTTTATTCAAGTATGAATGAGACTATAAAGAGTTTTTGTATCACTAATAACACTTCCCGGGGATACTCTTAACTGGATTATCTCACCAAATAACTAAACGGAAGAACAGGAGGGAAGATGGAGGGACCTCCTCCGACCACTCTTTCATGCTGTGAAACAGAAGCTCACACATGGATAAAGTCTTAGAATGCAATGGTAAAGACGCACTCGAACTACCCAGGCACCAGAAGGACAAAATTCTATTCAACAAGATTAATATTATTTGAGTTAAGATTAGTAATCTAAACAGAAATAAGGAGAAACATTTTAAGAACTAAGCAAAACATTAAGTAGTTCAACCTTTCATTTTAGGGATGGGAAGACTGAGGCCCGTAGGCTCGAGATGTGCCCAGTGGCACGTCGCCACCACTACCGTGTACCGGGAGACCTGGGTCTGCCTCGCGTCTGCCCTGACACTCAACATGCCCTGTGGCAGCCTGGCGCCTCGGGGATCTCAGAAGGTACGGTCTACTCTTCCACATCTGGAAAAAAGTTTAACATCCTGAAACAATAAATGGAATTTTAGGTGTTGTTCTACTGATTAAGAAAGGCCTGGAAGGAAGGAAGGAAGGAAGGAAGGAAGGAAGGAAGGAAGGAAGGAAGGAAGGAAGGAAGGAAGGAAGGAAAAAAGGAAGGAAAAAGGAAGGAAGAAAGGCCTCACATGAGCCTCCTCAGAAGACTTGGTACTAAAACTTTTCATCTAGTTCAATGTAATTCACGCCAGACACATGTATAGCTATAGACAAAATCCTACAACATTCTTAATTAACTCTGTGTATTACATCAACCCTCAGGAGATCAAGGTAATTTCCAGGATTCCCCAGTCCTAGCCTAGCAATCGCAAACCATTGAATAAGAGTATCATTGAGGTTCCCAAATTTAAAACATCTCCCCGCCCAATTCCCTTTCCCTTCCTCCACCTCACCTGAAACAACTCTGGGCTTTTCAAACGCAATACTACTTTAAAAGATGAAAAGATTAAACCTGGAGTAGTTGTGGTTCATCCCTCTAATGGTTCTGGCAACTCATCCAATGGCTTGACTCCAATAGCCGACCGTTTGTCAGCTCTGCCAGGGAGTCAGCCCTCATCTCCCCAAATCAAGCACCTCTTCCCTGGGGTTTCCTTCAGGGAAAATTATCCCAGCAAGTTCTAATTTCCTGTCCCTGCAGGAAAGATTGCCAGAATGTGGGTTTAAATGTCTCTTATGAAAGTAGTGCATGACAGCTGAATTATGACCGAATTTTCAATCTTCATCTTAAATAGGAATTTATTAATTGAGTACTTGTTATTATTCTCAGTATGAAAACCAAATAGATGAAGAGAAAAAGGACTAAGCTTGTTAAAAAGCAGTCAGATTGTATCACTGATTAAGCATTCCATAGTCAAGGAAGGAAGCTCATTTTAATCAGAAGCTATAGATTTATATCCATTCCCTATTTTAGGACTTGGCACAGTAGAAGCTTAATAAATGCTGACTGAACAAATAAAAATGAAATTTCAAGCCACTTTCCACCACTGCACAACTGAGGCTCCATTCAATAAGCGGTCTACGCCATCTGGCACTGGGTTCACTGTGAACGGCATGAACTAAAAGGCTGCAGCATGCACCCCGGCGTAACCCTCGCTACAAACTGTGAAACAGAACAGCTCATGAAGAAAATAACCTTCCTGATAATCAATTCAACAACAGTGACAGGCAATCTGAAACGCTTCCTCAGTCATTGGGGCAGACCTTCAAACATACTCAGGGAAAGGGCTTGAGTAGCACCGGAGATGACAGCCCCAGAGAGATCACACGAAGCTTTTTCCATCCAAGACCTTTCTTCCTCTTTCACGGTGATGCACTCTTCTCCCTTCCCCCAAGAACTGCAGTTTTCACGGAGACAAACAAAGGAGCTATGATGTCAAAATACACTGTCACTCAAACCAAAACACCATCCTGAACCCTAGAAATCATCATCTAGCTGCTTTATTATTAAAAGTCTTTCTAGTCAAACACTTTGGATTAAATTTTTTGCAAATCAAGGTATCTTTAGACATGAGGTTATTATTTATTCTCTGCACCAAGAGAGATTGTTACTTTTTGAACCTTTCTCCATAAGGATGTCAAAATCTTTCAGTCACAAGGTAGGGCATCAAACCAAAATAGCTTGCAAAGTTCTGTATAATTACGAATGTCATTATAGCTACTCCTATGCCAAGAATCATTTACACTACTTGAATTCACATAAACACATTCACTAGGGACCCATTTTACCTGGACATTCCTGCTCCCAGCGAAGTGTTTAGACAAACAGCACTCTCACCATTCCACCCATAGTACTCCCCGCTGCCTGGCCGATTCTCTCACCCAAATCAGAACAGCGGAGGGAGGGCACAAAACAGCAAGTCCTGCAATGCTTCTTACTCCTCCTTCTGCAAAGAAACTGAGGTTCTGTCCAAACAGTGAAGGAAAGAGAAGTTCAAACTGGGACGCTAGACAAACAAAAAGTCATTCTGCACCGACACACTCTTTAGTTTCAAATCTGGTGATTTTTAGCAGAAATATGGGGACCAACCTATGGAACCTAGAAAATATAATACTGGAAGACACTTTGAAAGGATTTTTTCAAAAGAGCATAAGAAATGTACTAGGTCTGATACATAGTCCCATGACCAAGGATTCTTGCCAATGGTACTGAAGGGATGGGATAGGTATTCCTTCCAATGGGATGGGTCAGAATAAAGGATAAAGCAATCGGGCAGATGAGGAAGGAAAACATGATCCCACCCTTCATAACCATGACTTCAAAGACCCATGATGTCCCTTGGTCACTATAGGGTTGATGAGACCCAGGATTTTATTTTGCACCCTGCTACACAGACCCCTGTACTTGAACAGTTTCTGGCACATAAGAGGCTCCCAATTAATTATTTTTTAATTAACACAACATTCCAGCACAATCATCCATGAATCTGCTTAAAGCCAGTAGCACACTAATTTACCAGTTAGGCCTACTAATAAGGCAAAACACACTTAAACCTTTCCCATAATGGGCCTGGGTGCCACTATGTCATTCAGGGATTCATTTATTCCTGCAACAAAAAAGTACTGAGTACCTGCAACGTGCTAGGAATTTTTCAGGCATTATAGGGGTAAAGTGGTAGACAAGACACAGAGTTCCTGCCCTCATGGTGCATCCAATCGAGTGACTCTCCCTGGCTGCTGTGGGGCGGACAGGCTGTTAGGGAGGAGTGGAGGGGCAAAGAGGCCAGTGAGGACACTAGTCTAGACCAAAGGTGAGATGATGACGGCTTGGCCCTGAAAGGTGTGGTGACAAGGGATTGGATTCAGGATACATTCTGCACATTTAGAGGCTGATGGGAAAAATCCAGGAGATGGAGAAATCGATAATGCAGGAAAGAGGGGATGAACCCATCGGCAAAGCTCTTGAATGAGCAGCAGAGGTTGGAACCCCAGGCACTCAGGCGGGGACAGAGAAAAGGGTATCAGTGTAACAGGTGGAAAGGTGGACAGAGTGGGTACCATCACCTTCCTTAGCACCAATGCCCTCAAAAAAGGAAATTCTTACCTAAACAAAACCTCTTAGGCTGCAGGTAAAGCCCATTCTCTTCCCAGATTAAGAAATATAATACATTTCTTAATACATATATTAAGAAATATAATGTTCATTGCATTTAGAAATTTTAGAAAATATGGAATTCCACCATCTAGTGATAACTATTATAAATTTTTGTTGCATTTTATCCCCAGATGTTCTCTGGTCACCTGTCTAATTTGTTCTGTCATTGGGTTCATACTGTGTGTGTAATTTGACATTCTGCTTTTCTCAGAAGCGTTCGTCCTATGTTACACTCACACATTTCTCAGTTTAATGGAAAGACCGACTTGGAGTCAGCATTGTGTTTGAGTCCCAGCTCCACCACAGACCAGCCTTCAGCTTCCCACGCCCCTTCACTGCTCTGGCCTTCAGGACAGCTCCGGTGACCTCTGGGTCCTTGCTCCTGCCATCTTCCTACCTCCCTGAAGGGAGAGTCAGTCTCCATCACCAGCCTCTCTTCCGCGCACACCTGAACAGTCCTGTCTCAGTCATGTTCCCATGCTACATACTCTGCCTGGCTCAATCCACATGTCCCTTGGTTTAAAGCCACTTCTAGACAAGTACTCGCTCTGCACGCGCCAGTGCAGGCCTCTTCTCTCCACCTGTATGCACTTCCTCCCACAGAGCAGCTCCTGTTTACGTGATTACTGAAGCACCATCCCCCTGATTAGTCTGCCACTGTCTTCTAACATCTGACCACTCGTGTGCATTCTACCTCCTACGTCTACACCCTCTGACCCTCCTCATATACGAACATTTTACTTTTCATATACGTTCTACATCATCTAAGCCCACCTCACACCTCTTTCATCTGCCCTGCTACTTCTCTCCACTTCTTTCCGTGAACTCATCCTGGGCTCCCTGTTATTCTTCAAACACTAAGGTTCCCCTGTCCCAGGGCCTTTGCATGTCCTGTTTCCTCTAGCTGAACCACTCTTTCCCCGGACATTTGTGTCACCTGTGTTTGTCTCTCCTCAGGTCTCCGCTCAAATGTCACCTTATTAGAGAGGCCTTTCTTCATTCTATATAAAATCAAATTACAACACCCGGCCCCTGGTACTCTTATTTATTTAAGCCACAAACTCTCCCAGGGCAGAATTTTGGTCACTGTTGTATTCCCAGGACCCACAAGGGGCCTGGCACATTCATCGGCATTCAATAAATATCTACGGAATAAATATTTTTGAAAACGTACAATCTTGGAGATTGTTTCATATCAATATTATCAACAGAGAGGGACCGCCCCCCTTCTTTTCACTGGGTCTTCCACATTTAGGTTATTTCCAGTCTTTTACCACTCTGGCGGCTTGCTCGTGCATAAGCTATTTATAAGGTACGTTTCTAAAAGAGAATTGCTGGATCAAAAGTGTACATTTTCAATTTGAGAAAGGATGCCAGATTGTCTTCCATAGAGATTTATGCAATGTATTCCCCTTTCAGCCATAAATAGAGACTATTTCTCCACACATTTGTCAATATAACCTCTTGTCAAACATTGTTGTAAAATCTCGGCAAATAGGGTAGTAAAAAATAGCATCTCCATGTGTTTCCATTTGCTTTTTCTAATGAGTTTTTTTGGTTCTTTTTTGATTGATAGTCTCTCTTTGAGCATTATGAAAATTTATTTCATTCCCTTTGACTTTCCTCTTCTATATCCTTCTGCACGTCGTGTAATCCAGCCATTCTAAACTACCTGCTGTGGCCCAAGTGGGCCACATTTTGGAAAATGCCCATTCCTTCCGCCTCTAGTCAAGTTCAAAGGCATTTCAATGCTTATGGAATGCTCCTGTATTCCTGTCACAGGACTTAGTCCTTTCTTTCTCAGGGTGCCCAGGGCACATTTTTAGAGCTTTGTGATAGCATCATTTCACTGTGCCATGTACATATGTGAGCTTCTCAAAGTTCAAGACCAAAGTCTTCATCTTAGCATCCCTTATGATGTCCAACACATCCACTCAATTAATGTGGGATGCAAGACTGAATTAGAAATAAAGACTGTGAATTTTAATTATAGACGTTCCTTAAACTCCCAAACCAGTGCTGTAAATCCAGTGATGGAGATAATGAAATGAAGTGAAGGCCTGGAGACTTGTTCTTGGGCCTAAAAGCTCATATCACAACTTAATAAATGCTAATAAAATCCTTCTTTTGAATTTTTTTACTTAGTGTTAACACTGAAATTGTGGCTGTGACTTAAATGACTAAAGCACATAACAAAGATCAAAGCACTTGCTTAAAGCAAGGTACTAATGACCCATAAACTTAGGACAAGGTGATCAACTTCTTAGCTAATCAAGGAAATGCAATTTTAAAATCACAAGATACCACTAAGCTTCCAACAGAATGGCTAAAAAGAAAAAGCCGGACAACGCCAAGTGTGAATGTAGATGAACTAGAACTCATGTACCGTTGGAGGAAATTGGCACAACCATTCTGGGAGAAGGGGTAAATCAACAAAAGCTACCCACACGCCAACGCTGTGCCCCAGAAACTGTACTCCTGATACACACAGTCTATAAAGACACACACGTTCACCGGAAGCTAGGTACAAGAATATCCACAGCAGCATTAACTGTAACAGCCTAAAATCAGAAACACACACATGTTTGGCAATAGTAGAATAGAAAAATAAATTTTGGTATTCCTACAATGGAATTCTAACGGCAAAGAGAACGAACAAGCTACAGCATCACACCAAAATATGCGTGAATCTCACTTATCCAAAGAGCAACTTAAATTACAAAAACAGGCAAAGCTCATCTAATGGTGTTACAAGTCAGGGGACCCCCTGTGCAGTAGACATAGGGACTGGGGACAATACTAGGAGGCTTCTAAAGAAGGGGTAATCTTCTGTTTCTGATCTGGATGCTGGTTACACACTGGTGTTCATCTTATGAAAACTCACTCAACTACACTTGTGTTTTGTATCCTTTCCTGCATGGGCATTACACTTCAATAAAAAAATTACCTAAAATAAAAGAAAAGCAATAGGCTCAACCTCCAAAGGAAAATACATTTTTAAAAATATCTTTCATGAATAAATGTTTTTAAATGTCAGAATGAGCATTAGCCACTTGCAAACCCACCCACTTTGCACTGTTTGACCCAAGAGCCTACTACTAAAAAAAGATCCCAGAGAACGCAATTTTCTATTCCTGAAGTAATGCAGAGGCCACAAATGGTGTTCACAATTGTTTAAGAAAAACAACAACAAAAAAGGAGGTAACCAGAGGTGATCAGCTATAGGGAACAAGCCACAATTGCAGAAAAAGATGAAAAGGAACAAAACCTTCTTAAAATTAGACCAAAATAGCAATTACTCTTAAATAAGCCTTCTGTGGAGCTACTAAAAAAAAACAACTATTTATTCTAATGCAGATATGTGCCTCAGTGCCCAGCTTCCCTCCCAATATTATTTTAAAACACTGCACAACAGACAAAGAAAGAGAGTGTCGTGTGAGTGGTAATTAATGGCAAGTGCAGGTGTCTGAACAGAGGGAAACCAAGGGAATGAAACACAAACCCTTCCACCTCATTAGTCTTCTAAAAATATTCTCGCAACACAAAGGCATGCCCTGCTTACGGAGTATCTGAATGAATGAGAAACCTAATCAAAATGGGTTTTGTGACTCTTAACCATAGCCCAGATGCCAATACTTTGGAGATTTAAAAAAAGGGAAAAAAATTGATGGCATAACTAGTCAAGCAATGCTTCAATTAAGCACAGAAATGGACAAAATAAAATCAGTATGTATTAAACTCAGTTATCTGTGCCAATGGAAGCAGGTTTTTAAAAATCCTTTCTATTGGGCCATGAAATATAGAAATAACAGACACTTGGGAGGCTGATGAACAGACCCAAATACTTACCCTCTTATGAACTTGGCATTAATTCATTTTTAACTTGATCTCAATAGGACTCAAGAAGCAGGCGAATGGAAAAGATCTGAAGTCTTGGCAACCACCAGCAGGAGATGACTTTGCAGCCAATTTTCAACGTCCTATTGTAAAAGGAGACACCAAAAGGATGATTAACTGAAACTCACAGATAATCCATCACAGTTCATGTTGGTCACTGCACAAACCTGGTTTGGCAGAAATATCACCAAGTAAGGAGCCCCTGTAAAAAGAAATTAGAAAAATGATGCTGTTGAGGTTTTACTACTCCCTTGGCCTTACCTCGTCCACCTTCAGGCAAAGGTGCTAATAAATCGTGAAATTTTCAGAAGGCAGGTAGCAATAATGAACAAGCAAGAGATCTGAATAATCAAACTTTCCATTAATTTTTTAAAAAATCTGGAACTAGTCATTCTTGGCTCATGTAATGACTTTAAAATAAATTGCTCTCCCTTACAGAAGTAACAATTTGAACTAACCACTAATGATCTGAGCTAGGAGTGGCACTAAGGGAAAAAAGAAGATGGGAATTACCTCCTTTATCAAAGCAGGTTTATTAAAGGCACTTATGCCGACGGTTCAGCCAAAACCAAACATAAATTGTCGAACACTACCTGGTTAAACAGGTTTAAAGGGAAGATCACCATCATCTAGCCAAGAATAATTGGAATTAGCAATAAAAACAGCAAGAAGAAGACTTGCTGAGGGCCTAACAAGGGCTGACAGTCAGGTTAGCACATTAATCAAAGAATAACTAAGAGGTCTCGCTAGAAGAACTCACAGAATGAAGACGAAATAAACAAATGCATGGAGAGCACGAGCTGAGCACGCACTCACTCGTCTAGCGTTTACCCTGAGTGCTCACAACACTGTAAAAGACTGACATCCGTCATTTTTGTCCAGCCACCTCATCCTTCTGCTACCAGAACCTCAATCTTTCTGTGATATCCCCTGACGCCTGCCAGGCCAGGGACCGCCCCGATGACCCTGTCCCCAGTTACTGGTTCAGAGTTAGGGACTAGCCTTGTTGTACAGGAGGGGAAAATCCAGCTGAGGACCTTGAGTGGGGAAGTGATTTACCCAAGGGGCAAATGGCAGAGCCTGAGACTTGCATCTGGATTTTCTTACTGTGGCCTGAGGGCATGGCCAAAGGCAGGGACAATCAGAAGCAGCCATCCTCAGCAGAACAGAGTTGGTCAGCATGCAGGAAAAGGCCTGTAGCTGATGAGAGGTACTCCCATAGACAAAGCCTGGCTGACAGCGAAGCCAGAAAAGAACAGGCTGGGAGATGGCAAGAAACAAGACCCCAAACAAATGATTTGAGCCCCTACATGCAGCCCTGCCAGAAACTAGACCTACTCTTAGACTTGTTAGCAACATAAGCCAACACATTTTCTTTTCAATCGTCTTTGAGCTGGGTGGGTTTCTGTTACTTGCAAACAAAACATCCTAATACACCACTGTTGCTGTATTCCTTTAAAACCATTTGTAGGAATAATTCTTCAGCCACAGCACTCTCCCTCAATTATTAAAAAATCAAAAAATATCTTTTGAAATGGAACATCTGAGAAGCAGACATGAAATAAGTCTGTCCTTTATTATTCCCTGCATCTACAGACCTTTTGAAGACTGAATTATTTCCTCCCACAAAAGAAAGTAAGCTTCTTGGTGTAACTGATTAGTCACACCACATCCTGACACTGGTTCTTTGGGCCTTTAGAACACCAAAAACCAATGTGTTCAGCTCAGTCCCTGCGGCGGATCCCAAGAATTCATAGGATGAAGTAGAATTTGAGTTTTTCGGCTTACGTTCACTTCATTCCGCCTCCCCCCGTGAAAAGGAGGAAAACCCAAATAAAGAGTGCGTGGATTCTACGAGCCTCCCTCTGACCCCCCAAAACAGAGGCCAGTCATGTGGTCAAACCACAGGTACAAAGTGCCGATGTCAGCAGTCAGATCTGTGGGTGTTTAACGTGTTCACCATTCCACAACCGTATTCTGATAGGAAAACACAGACTGGCCACAAGAACCCACGAGAATCTGGCTCGTACTCTCTGTCCCTTTTTGCTGGGATCTGTCCTGGGTACACAGTAGCACATCCAGTTGAGTTCGCATCTGATTACCTGGGCACATTTGGGTGAGGGGAGGATGCTGAGCCAGGTTCTGAACGGCAGAATTTGCCAGCAGAAATTGGCAGAAAAGGCACAGGACTAGAAAGAAGCCCAGGGGACCTAGACCCGGACCTGCTCAGGCCCTGGCTTTGCAAACAACTGTGTGTGACCTTGCGTAAGCCATTTCACCTTCCCAGGTGCCAATTTCCTTAGTTTCAACGTGTGACAGATTAATGTTTTCCACTGTGGGTAGTGACTCAAGGGAGTGGACGGTGAAATCAGTCAGTGGATCGAGACCAACCTTAAAAATATGATCCTAGGACTGAGACGGAAATTATACCAGGTCAGTCTAGAACATCTTGCAGTGCCAGAAAGTGAGGATGTATTTCCAATACAATGATGGGCTTGTGTCAAAGGGACACAGGAGTCAACTGAAAAAGCTCCTTGTAGTCAAAGCTGGAAGAACTGCAACACTGACATAAATAAAGGGCTATTGGATTATAAACCAAATAAATATCCACGAATCCATACTGATATAAATCTTGAGTAACTGAATAAATAAATCAATGAGTAGGGGAGGACAGACAAGCCTATATGCAGAGCGAAATAACCTATGCTGATACTCTGCCTTGAGGTGGGACATACTCCCTGTTCCTTCAGTGTGGACTGCACGCGGTGGGCCGGGGAAAGAGTGACTTCACAGCGCAGTAACCTGACGAACACTAGCTCGGCCAGGTAACCTGACGAACACTAGCTCGGCCAGGGGACCAAGGTCAACATCAGCACGGATACATCAAATTGGCACGATGTACACTCAACACGATGGGATGAAAATGGCATTACCTCTGTGGCCTCCCCCCCCAAAACCCATAACCCCAGTCTAATCATGACAGAAACATCAGACAAATGCCAACTGAGGGACATTCTACAAAATACCTGACCAGCCTTCCTCACAATTGTCAAGCTCGTCAAAAACAAGGAAAGCCTGAGAAACCGTGGCAACCAAGAAGAGACGTGATGACTAAACACAACGTTGAACCCTGGATGGGATCCTGGAACAGGAAAGGGACATTAGGTAATAAAAACTAAGGAAATCTGGATAAGGTGTAGACTTGCACGACTAATATATTACTTATCAGTATTGGTTCCTTTAATCGTGACAGATGTACCTCATTACTGTAAGGGAGTAGTAGTTATAGGGGGAATGATGTGGGGGCGCATATGGGAACTCTTGCCATTATCTTCACAACCTTTCTATAGATCTAAAACTGTCCTAGCCCTGGCTGGGTGGCTCAGCTGGCTAGAGCATCGACCCATATGCTCAACCAAAGGTTGAGGGTTCAATCCCCAGTCACGGCACATACCTAAATTACGGGTTCATTCCTAGTCTGGGTGCGTATGGGAGGCAACCAATCGATGCTTTTCACATCAGTTTCTCTCTCTCTCCCCACCCCCACTTCCTCTCTCTAAAAGTCAATAAACATATCCTCAGGTGAGGATTAAAAACATGATTAAAACTATTCCAAAACGAAAGGCTGTTTGAGTATAAAGGGTGGTTTAAACAAACTGAGTGTTATTAGAGCACATGACCTCTAAGCTTTCCACTACCTTTAAAGACAAGGAACACACAGGCTACCCTCAGGCCACAGTGAGAAAATCCAGATGCAAGTCTCAGGCTCTGCCATTTGCCCCTCGGGTAAGTCACTTCCCCACTCAAGGTCCTCAGCTGGATTTTCCCCTCCTGTACCACAAGGCTAGTCCCCGCCCTGCCTACCTCACAAGCTTTTGCTTTGTTGTGAGAAGTAAAGTATATCGAAGTGATTTACAAATGTGGAAACGCTGTGCAAAATACAGAGGTTATGATAACCAGAATTCCCTAGTTCTTCCCAGAATCAGAGTGGACTTAGGGCTGGTGGAGGGAGACTCAGAGTCTTTTGCCTCCTGAGCTGGTGCTTGGACTCTCAAAGGGGTCCCTGGCCCAGCAGCATCCGCATCACCTGGGGACTTGCTTCACCACAGACCGACCAAATCAGAAGCTCTGGGGTGGGGCCGCGCAATCTGTGTTTTCACAAGCCCTGCAGGCGATGCTACTGAAGTTTAGACCACCGCCCCAGAGAAAGCCATCGGGGACTGCCATACTGTGAATCCCATTCGAAGGGGCCACACTCCTCCGGCTGGCTCCCTGCCCAGCTAGCAATCACGTGGCTCTCGTGTCCTCCAGAACCCCCTTCACATCTATTAATACTTGGCTAATTCTCACACAACTCCTCTGAGAGAGAGGAGGCTATGGGAAAGTCCCTGACATGCCAAACCTCTGCATGAGTTAACCAGCCAGAGCAAGCCCCAAGAACATGGTTATTTTGCCCAACTAATCTGTGCAGTTCTTAGCAATGAAGGAAAGTCGGGGCATCTCTCAAAACCACACATCACACATTTTACAAAGACCCAGATTCCAGCATCCTGTCCTTCTGGTCACCCAGCATTTGTCAGATAAAGGTGTCTTAACCTATGGATCAGACACAGCAGCTATTTTATATAAACAGCCACCTACACCCATGCACGTACCACGTTACAGTACAGCCCGCAGATGCCTGAGAACAAAAGAGGCTTTCAGGTCCCTAATCAAGAAACAAATGATGCAGAACTGAGAGTAACAAACAAACTGGAATGCTATTTTGGCCGGGGGATCAAAGACTGGAAAAACAGGAATTACAAGTCAGGAGTATAAGCTGGTTGGCATGAAGAAGTCCAGACAGACCTTTTTCTGAGCCATGTTTAGTCCACAGTTATTGTTATTTTCCTCATATGTGTCATTTCCTCACATCTGATACCTCACTATTGGTATGACTCCTAATGGCTCACATACAACAAACTTAATACAACAGTAGTCTAAGGAAGGACTGCGTTGAAAAGCTAATCGGGGTGAAATTTTATACTGTTGGTACACATGGGTAGTTCCAAGGCCAGAGGACCACTGATACACGCTCAGTGTCTCACGCATGTGTTGTAAAGAGCATGACTTCTATATCTCACATATAAATCATACACACACAAAAATATTCACCTCCACTTTCCTGATTTCCTATTCGCTGTCTTCTGGAAAATAGAATATCCAGCCCATAATTTATTGACAGATAAAATGAGAAAAGATGAACAATACATGACCACAATAGGCAAATTCAGCTTGAGTCCAAAAAACAACTAAGATAGGGTGCCGGAAGTCGTGGATGGAAAGGAGCGAGGCGCCCGCTGCACCTGCGTGCCCCTTTGTGGACCTCCTGGCAGGTGGGCCTCAGCAGGGCAGACGGAGGGACCCACCTGGACCCCAGGCTTTTGCTACACCCTCAGGGACACCCCCAGCCTAGGAACCCCGGCAGGGGCAGATACTACTAGAGGATCCAGTTACCACCTTTCTTTCTCCCACGGTGTGTGATATGATATGTAAACTCAGGCTTGAAGTCAGAGAAAAATTGTGATATTGCTGGTATTATAACTGAAAACAATGAAGCATGCTGGAAGATGATCACAGACCATGTAATTGATATGAAATTAGAAATATTTGCTGTCTTGGAGTGTCTACAGTCTCCTACTACTTCTTTTAGCTTAATGAAGCTGACGTCATGTCTAGAACTGGCTCTGGGTGATTAATTCAATAATGACGACCGTTCAACACTTTGCAGTCCTTGACTGGATGAATGTACTGAAAGTCTCCATCGGTTCTCTGCGCAGACTCAGCCTGCACAACGTCTTATGGCCTGGGTTCACATCCCCTCACGAAGTATTTCCAAAGGAAACCTGAGTGTGTGGAGATCGAAGCTGGAATCATAACACTGAGTTCTCTTGGGCACAAAGCCTTGGTCCGTAAACTCTGTAATAAGTGCATGAGGAAGTGTAGAAACCAAAGGCTACTTGTTGGAGAAAATATTCAATTGTTCTTGCTGCATGCAATTACCAGCCATCAATAGAAATTGTCTGTGTGAGTAGTGATTTTGGAAGCTACAGGACCATAAATGTTAGAAATTTCTGAGCCAGCTTTTTTTTTTTTTTGCAATGGGTCTGTTGCCAGAACACAGGTGTTGTAAAACCACTACTAAATCAAAGCCGAAACGGGAATGAAAAAGACTCATACCAACATCGTCATCATTGCATATGTAGATGCTGGCAATTTACCACCGCTGGCCATCTGATCTACGAACGTGGTGGGATTAAAAAAAAAAAATGCAAAGGGAAATTTGATGCTCAGACAGGGAGGGGCTCCTTCAAGTATGCCTGGGTCTTGGATAATCTGAAAGCTGAATGTGACCATGGTATCACCGCTGATAGCTCTCTGTTAAAATTTGAGAGCAGAAAGTACTATGATGTACTTTCACTATGTGAGCATCACTGATGCCCCAGGACACTGGGAATTTATCAAAAACATTACTACAGGCACATCCCCAGCTGACTGGGCTGTCCTGATTGTTGCCGCTGGTGCTGGTGAACTTGAAGCAGGTATCTCCCACAATGGGCAGACCCGGGAGTGTGCCCTTCTGGCTCACTCGCAGGGTGTGACACAGCTGATGGTTGCTGTGAACACAACAGATTCCACTGACCTGCCCTGCAGCCAGAGAGAGGACAGTTTAAAAAGTCAGCGCCTACGTTAAGGAAATTGGCTACAACCCTGACACAGTAGCATCCGTGCCAATTTCTGGCCTGGATGGCAACAACGTGCTGCAGCCAGCGCTAACAGGCCTTGGTTCAAGGAATGGAAAGTCACCAGTAAAGACGGCAGTGCCAGCGGAAGCACTGCTGGAGGCTCGGGATTGCATCCTGCCGCCAACTCATCCACTGACAGTCCCCTGCGCTGCCCCTCCAGGACGTCTGCGAACGGTGGCATCGGTAGTGTCCCTGAATGCGGACTGGCGTTCTCCAACCCAGCAAACACGGTGGTCGCCTTTACTCCAGTCAGTGTTACAACTGAAGTAAAACGTCTATTGAAATGCACCATGAAGCTTTGAGTGAACCTCTCCCTGGGGAAAATGTGGGCTTCAGTGTCAAGACATGTCTTTCAAAAATGTTCGCTGAGGCCATGTGGCTGGTGGCAGCAAAAATGACCCCCCAATGGAAGCAGCTGGCTCCAAAGCTTGGGTGATTATCTCGAACCACCCAGGCCAAATCAGGCCGGCTATGCACCTGCGCTGGGCTGCCACACAGCTCTTATTGCTGGCTGATTTGCCGAGATGCAGGAGACGATCAATGGCTGTTCTGGGAAAAAGCTGCAAGATGGCCTGGAGTTTTTTAAATCTGGCGATGCTGTCATAGTTCCCAGAATGTCGAGAGCTGCTCTGACCATCCTCCTCGGGTCCATTTGCTGTTTGTGACACGGGTCAGAGAGTTGCTGTGGGCATCCTCAGAGCTGGAGTTGGCACAGTGGCCGAGTCTGCCCGGAAAGCTTGGAAGGCTAAATGAAGATCATTTCCAACACTCGCCACCCTAGCCTTCCTCAGTGGTGGAGGAACTGTCTCAGAGCTCTCTGTCTCAGTTGGCTGTTTGATAGGAAAAGACGGGTTAATGATTACAGTGCACCGTAAAACCTTCAGAAGGAACATGTTTTGTAAGCCATTTGTTTTGAGGGGGTTTTTTTCATGCGTGGCAGGTTTTGTTATTAGTTTTTAAAATCAGTACTTTGTAATGGAAACAACTTGACCAAACGTCTGTCAGAGAAAATGAGAGTCATTAAAACAAAGTTTCATGAGAGAGGAAAACAAACAAGAAGTAAGAGAGAACTGGCACCGCCGTCACAGTTCCTGTTTGCAGAGCACCCGCGCTCACGGGCCATCGACATGCCATATCTCAAAGTGCCATGGTGATGCTTCCCGTCTCCTACCAGACCTCGCCTCCAACAATGAATGCCGAGAAAATGCTCAAGAATACAAACTGATTAAAGCATATTTCCTGGCTCGAAAACATGTTGTGGCTCTCCGATTGCCAGAGACTGGGGCAGCCATGACCACCGGCAAACTCCCACGCACCTCTACCCACACCTAATAGCTCACTTTCAGCCTTTGCTCATCATTCCCCTCCTCCCTGAAATGTCTTAACCTTCGATATGTTACATTTGTAAGTCATGCTCTACAAACATCCCTCCGGGAGCTCTTTTCTAGTTTGTCTGTTTTTTTTTGGAATTGCCTTCCTCTATTCACCAGCAATCATGGAAATAATACCCACCCCAGAGAGCAGTTCTGAGAATTAAGTCAGGTGACGTTCTTTCAAAAAGTACAGAGAATAGTGCCTTGCTTTTTGTAGGCCATCCATAAAAGGAAGCTACTATTAATATTGTATCATTACACCATCCTCCTACCTTTGTGACTAATTACCCTTTCCCTACCTACCTCTTGGCTGGCATTCGCCAAGATACCACATGCATCCCCCTCTTTCTCCTGGGACCAGCCCAAAAGGTATACAGGCTGGGCCTCCCTCGGAAACCTGCACTGCCATAATTTCAGCTGAACTGCTGACTCTCAGAAGCGATCAGCTTTGCCCTCTTCTGCGTTACCTACAGGTCATTTCCACTGATCTCACCCATGCCCTTGAAACTCAAGTGTGTTCAAAACTCAAACCATTCTTTTTCCCTAAGATCTGTTCATCTGTTTTCAATGGCACCTTAAATAACACAGTCACATAGACCTAAAACTCTAGAGCTGCAGTTTTTGTTTGTTTTCTAGTATATTTGATGCCAAATAAGTAACATATTTCCTTGGGACGCAATTCAGAAGGTGCAGTTTAAATCTCACCATGTGCCCCTTCACCACCATTCTGCCCTCCTTGGGGAACCTGATGTTACCAATCTCTTGTGTATCCTTCAGAAATAGTTTATATTCAGGACACACAGTGGGTGCTAGTAAATGTTTATCTACTAGCTCTCTGGAAAAACAAAGTCCTGGTTTGTTGCTTCTGCTGGTTTCCGTGATACAAATACTTCCAGCACGGCCAGTCTGCAAACTATGACCCGCAGTCACCGACCCACGTTGTTTTTGACCTGATTGTACCAACACCATTTATTATCTCCCGTAGAATCACCTCTACCTTCTCCCTCAACCCCATCCCCCACCCCCTAGTTCCCAGAGGCTCTCATTCTAACTTCCCAATATTTCTGTGTTGTCTTTTCTTTCTTCTCCCATTGTGAGCACCCTAGTTCCAGTCTCGCGGTGCTTGAACTCCCAGCCTGACCTCCTCTACCTTCACTAGAGTATTTTCTCTAAGAGAGCACCCACCCAACAGCTCCTTGTTCACTACCTACATGACTATGGGGTCCAAGATCCACTGCAGCTGGGCCCCAACCTACCTCTCCATTCTCAGCTCCTGTCATTTTTCTCATTTGAAAGAGTCCTTCTCAATAAAGTGAAGGGTTCGTCATTCCTTAAAATGCAATGCGTTGGCTCATCCTGCACTCTCTGCCTGCCAAGTCCTTTCTACCTAGCCTTCCACTCCCTTCCTTCGTCTCAACCGTACGGGTCCTTCCAGGCTTGGTGCAAATGTTCGCTTCTCAGCAAATACATCTCTGATGGCTCTTGCTCTGCTCCTACAGAGTCACGGAGGTAGAGGCACTGCTGGGATTGGATCCACAATCTGATGCCCAGGCTCCGAGTCCTGTGCTTTCCACTGCACTGAATGCCTGGCAATAGAGGCCGAATGACCTGCCTCCACCCACTCTGCCCCTTGTTCCCTTCATGATGGTGGGTGAACTACTCAAGCCTCTCTAGGCCTTTGACAGTCAGAGGTCCTTCGAGTTGAAGTAACAGAAACCAATCTGGCAAATGAAACCACAGAAAATGTATTGGGAAAATATCAGTTTAAAGAACTGGGGGGAGGCTAGAGAAGCAAGCAGCTGCACAGGGTCAGGGGACCGGAAGCCAGACCACGACAATGTGGTCAGAACAGAAATGGTCTGGTCAGGATGCATCTTAAGCAACAAAATCTCCAAGACCCTTGGCCTTGGACCCAGACTCCAGCAAGAGGCTCACAGGGCCACGCTTGGCTGAGGAGAATGGGGCCCTCATTCTGGCCCCAGAAGACCATATCCAAAGGCCCCAGGAGTGATTTCTCAAATGGAAATCTGAAAGGGTAAATGGATGTGGGACAACCAATGAGCAAATAGCTGTCATTGTTCCCAGCCATCTTTAAAGACAGGATGGGTCCCTGTTCCCTAATGCCTCCAACAAGCTCCAAGGGACACAACAGTTCATTCCACAGACACTAAAAACTTGCTGAAAGCGGCTCTGAACCTGTGAGAAAAACCCAAGTGGGTCTTCCCTATATTCTCTGAGGCCTTCCAATACCCCCAATTCACTTCATCTCAGCTACCAGACAGCTGAGCTACACCAGAATCGGAGCCAGCAAGTTATTTTAAGCTCCTCCCGTGGCTATGCTGGAGAACAGGTTGTTAGATCTCATGCAGTTTTGGTTACAAAGGTACTAGAAATGCAACTTCGGATTTAATTTCCCGCAGCAAATAAACAAAGCTATGTGTAGCATCACAGCAACTGAAAACCTGGAAGAGGAGTTACACCCCTCCTTGGGCTCACTCACCTCCACCTGACCTCCCACGATCAGCAGAGGGAAATGGAGAGCGCAGGACCTCCCCACATCTGGCTCCTCTGAGGGTGCCCCTTCCCTCCTCCTGCTTCAGACCATCAGTGGCCTGAATCATGACCTACAGAAAAATGGAACTTTACTCTCCAGGGTCCCAATTGAAGTGCAGACTCATTCCCTTTGAGCCACAGATTCCCATTATAATGAATGAATTCTCTGTCACTGTTTAACATCTATGTCTCCTCCTGTACTGTAAGCTCCTTGAAGGGAGGTTCCACATCTATTCAATTCACCTCCATGTGCCCTATACCCATCATAGTGCCTGGCACGTACAATAAATACTTATTTAATGTATGAACAAAAGTCCTACTGTGTGCTTTCAGACTAGCAAGGCATTTCCTTCAAGTTTAATAATGTTTGTGAGATTAGAAAGATATTAGTTAGCTTGTGCTTCTAACCATTTCAGATTACTGCCCACCACAAATAATTTAGGGAAGAATATTTGTTTTATAAGATTCAAACTGTAACTTTAAATTCCTTGTATTGCATTTGATATCAAGACTGAAAACAAGCACGGGAATCTTTAATAATAGTACATTTTAATACATACGTGGAGGGATGTTATATTGAGAAAAGTGACACACAGAAGATCAAAAAAACAAACAGGTGTTAATATTTTCTCCATAGAGAGTAATCAAATAATAAACTTTATTTTGTTTTATAGTGACAGTCACAGATCCTCTGATGACCTCTTGGCTGGGCTGCTAGCTGCAATTTAATTCTGTTCTACTTTACATTCAAGCGATTTTTCAGTTCAGGTCCACTCCGTTATGTCAGAAAACACAGATGAGAAAGAATACCCTCCGGGCTCATTTGTCTCCGAGAACTGGTTTTATTGCCTTGGCTATTGCTTTGTGAGTTGACACAGACATCTACACAGCGACTAGCCGTTCATCTAAAGAAATGTGACGGGAAAGCAATTTGTTTCTCAGCTCAGAATCCACACATTATTGTTATTATTATTTAAGAAATATGTATATTCCACTTATACCCCAGCAGTTATGGGGAGTCTAGAAACACTCGTTGTCTGCTCCCAAACAGACAGACAAAAGAATCAGGAGAATAACTAAAGGAGAAATTCTACTTCCTCATGCTGCTTCTCCATTTATTATAGAAGAATTTTTAACTTTTCACATAGGTGAAGTCCAGGAATGACATTGGAAGACTGCAGCCTGCCTGCTAAAAGCCTCTGCAAAGGGTCATTTTTGAGGTAACCAGTACTTCCCAGTCCCTCCATGTAAGAGTAATCATTTACAGAAAACATTTTACTCCAGATTTTTTGAAAATTCAGATGTCTTAGATATTTTTAACTCATTACAAAAAATTCCAGGCGCACACAAAAGTACAGAGCAGCGCTCTCCAGCAGAATTGTAAGAGGGGCTCTATATGTAATTTAAGTTGTTTAAAGCAGCCAGTTAGAAAGGGTAAAAGGAAACAGGTGAAACGAATTTTAGTTACATATGACAATGTATCCAAAATATTATCATTTCAACATATAAACAAAAAATTCTTGAGATAATTTTACATTCTTTTTTGTAGAACACCCAGTGTGTCTCTTACACGCACAGTAACTCTCACTGAGGATCAGCCAAGTCTGAGTGCCCAGTAGCCACGTGTGGCCCATGGCGCCCCAGCGCTCAGCAGGCGCCATGGAAAATGGCATTCAAAATCCCATGACCTCCTCACCTGGCTTCAGCAATCATGAATTAACCAACAGCCTTGCTACCTCTATACTCCTTCCGATCCCCCGGGTTATTTTGAAGCAGATACTAGAAATCATAGCATTTCATCCATGTTCAAATTTCCTTATCTCATAATTTTTTAAAACAGTTGTGTTCAAATCGGGATTTAAACAATCAACTAGAAGGATCTCTTTTTAATGACTCTTTTTATGACACCAACGTAATGGGAGTTACACTTTCAGTTAAACGCTTTATTTGTTCAGATGCTCATTAAACATCTCTCTTGTGCCAGGCACTTTTCTCGCACCAAGACACAACAAAGAACAAGACTCAAAAAACACTTCCTGTTTAGCTGCTGAGTGCACATTAGGATTGTCTGGGGAAGCTTTAAAAAATACCAGTTCTGCCCTTAGCCAGGTAGCTCAGTTGGTTAGAGCATCGTCCCCATACACTAAGGTTGTGGTTCGGTCCTGGGTCAGGGCACATATAAGAATCAACCCATGAGTGCATCAGTAAGTGGAGCAACAAACTGATGTTTCTCTCTCTCTCATTCCCTCTCTCTCTCTCTCTCTCCCTCTCTCACTCTGTCCTGCCCTCACTCTCCCTCCTTCCCTTTCTCCCTTCCTTCCTCCCTCTTCCTCTCCCTCTCTTCCTTCCTCTCTCACTTGAAAAATTAAAAAAAAAAACAAACTACTAGTTCCATCAACTGGCAAATAAATAAAACGTGGTATACACATACAATGGGGTTTTATTTATTAGGCAATTAAAAGGAATGAGGTACTGATTCATGCTACATTCATCTAGATTAAGGAAGAATCTTAAACACAACATGCTAAATGCAAGACCACATACTACATTATTCCACTTACAAGAACCGTACAGAATAGGCAAATCCATTCATATATGAAGTAGATTAATGGTTGAGGCGTGAAGGAGGAGACTGCTAATTAGTGCAGATTTCTTTCAGAAGTGATGAAATTCACCTCTAAAATCAATTTCTAAATGTTCTAAAATTAATTATGGTGATAGTTGCACAACTGTGAATATACTAAAAGTATACTTTAAATGGGTGAATTGTATGAAATGTGAAGTGTACCTCAATGAAACTGTTATTGAAAAAGAAACAAGTGGATAAAATCCATTCCATTCACACAGCAGAGTACTCTCCAGCTACAGTGTAGACTGAGAAAACTCCTTTAAGAGAGAAAACAATTTCAGTGACCAACCCTCCTTACCACGAGCTGCGTACTTGATCCAGAAACTGTGGGAGCGGAGCCTTGGCAGGGAATATTTTTACAAGATCCGTAAGTGAGCCCTGGCCAGGTGGCTCAGCTGGTTTGAGGATCATCCCATACATCAAAGGGTTACAGGTTTGATCCCCAGTCAGGGCACATACCTAGGTTGTGAGTTCAGTCCCCTGGTCTGGGCACAAACAGGAGGCAAACGATTCAATATCTCTCTCTCACATCAATGTTTTTCTCCCTTTCTCTTTCCCTTCCCCTTTGAAATTAATAAACATGCCCTCGAGTGAGGATTTTTAAGAAAAGGTCCCTAAGTGATTCTAATGTGAGCCAGATGAGAGTCAGTAGTTCCAGGAAAGACTCAGTCAAGTGACCTATAATTGCAAATAGGTATGACAGCCACTCCCTTTAACATGGATGGCCACAGGGTGCCATGAGTATTCTCCCACTTCAACTTGGAGTCCGCGGAGGAGGGCTTCCTACAAGTGACATCCACGCGGAAATGGGCTGAATGAGTGGGAATTAGCCGGGTGAACATGGGGGAAGAGGATAACGTTGTAAGGAGAACAAAAGATACGCGAACACTGGGAGGGCAGAGCACCCAGCGCATGGCCTGGGAGCAGGGCAGCGTGCTGACCTTAGTTCACACACTGAGCAATGAGCTAAGAGAAGAGCTTATTCATAGAGGATCTGCTAAATCAGGTTTAAACGTAAAATATTCATGGGTCAATAAATATCAACAAAAATTTATTTTCAATTCTAGAAGTTGTAACATTTGTAATAACATTACCATGTGTATGAACACAATAGTGCATGTGAGAAGCAAGATATTTACTCCACGATGTTTGCTTTGCGGAGGGGTTTGAGATCTCTGTGCAATATCTCCAAGGTGAAAACAACCACAAAAGGCGGTTTCCATGGACTTGAATAACTAGGATTTTTATTGCTTCATCACAAATTGCTGAAGGCACTACAGTACCGTGGATCAAAAAGTAGGAAACAAAATACCACATTCTAGTTACTTTTTCACAGAATATTCTAAGAGAATATAACCAAATACAATTGTTTCATATTCTCTTTTTTTAATTGAGCACCTACTTATTACAGAGAGAATACCAGGCTTAATAATGTGAGGGAAACAGGAGGGATGCAAATTGGCCCTGCTTTCAAGGCATTTACAATCCAGAAAGGAAGGTAGTACATTTGCATGAATAACTAAACCAGGAGGCACTCCCATGGGGACATGGCGGGGACAGGAAAGGAATGAAGTGCTGAAGAAAGAATCCAGCACACTCAGTAGTCAGAAACTGAACTGGGGACTCACTTTTTTTTTTTTTTTAATGCTGTGAGAGATTGAGTTCAGAGACATTATTCTGGTGAAAGTAGCTTATGAAAGTTCACCCTTGAAAAACGTGGGTTTTCACCAAGAGACACAATGAATGAGCTTTCGAGGCAACAGGAGCACATGAGCAAAAGGCAAAATGCTCTGTTGCTGCACCAAGCTCAGGCTGCCAGTGCACAGGGTGGGGTGATGATGGGGTGAAGGGGGCTCGGAGTCCAGGCTGCCAGATCAGGGCTAAGCTGTCTACACTTAAGAGAGAGAAAGCACGTGGGTCTCTGTTGCACCTTGGATTTGTGTGAAGCTGTTGCAAACTTTTAACTTTTCTTAGCTTTGTCTGGTGACGGGTAAAAATGATAGTGACAGCTCGGGTGTTGTTGTTCTTGATGAGTAAATGCAATAATTCACAGACAGCACTTAGGACAATCCCTGGAATAAAAAGTTCAGCAGCTGCTGCTGCTGTTATTATTACTGTTATTAACTTATAAGCCTCTCAAGAATGTTTAAAGAATTTACCGGGCTGTGATACAAAGATACTGAGGGAGGAAAATCCACCTGTGAACAACGTCAGGCCAGAGTACAGAAGTCTCCAAGACCCTGAGCTAAGATGGTACAGGGGCAACGGGAGGACATTGGTGTGAGAGACCATGAGGAGGACAGAGACAAGAGTTGGGGTGAGCATAAACCTGGTATGAACAGCAGGGATTTGGAAGTCAAGAAGGTTTCCAGAGGAGAGGGCTAAAAAGCTGGTGAGTAAGACATACACAGGATAGGAATTCACAGGGGTCTATAAGCAGCTCTCAGTTATGCACAGAAGGCGTTTTCAACCTAACAGCTCCCATCTACCTTAGTGTCCCATACTTCCGTCACTTCTGTGGGCATTCTAGGTGGGAGCACTCTCCTGCCCTCCCGGGACTACTGAAATGGAATTAACAATGAAGAAAATATAGTACTAGCCCTGGCTGGTGTAGCTCAGTGGATCGAGTGTAGGCCTGCGAACCCAAGTATCACCGGTTCGATTCCCAGTCAGGGCACATTCTTGGGTTGCAGGCCAGGTCCCTAGTTGGGGGTGTGCTAGAGCCAACCACACATTGATGTTTCACTCCCTTTCTATCTCTCTCCCTTCCCCTCTCTCTAAAAATAAATAAATAAACACAAAAATACATAAATAAATAAGTAAATAAAAATATAGTACAGCTGAGAGGCATGTTATAAATAAAATTGGATTATCCAGACCCTCACACAGGGAAAAACATTATACTACCCCCCTAAAACTAGAATGGAAGTAGAAGAATAAAGGAGTCTCTGATTCCTTCCCATCCCCTATTTTGCTACTAGCCCTTTAGGAAATAACCACCACACTCTTATCTAGCTTCTTGCCCTCAGTTTCACAAGAGTACAAAGAGTTGAAACTTAGTTACTTTACTAAAAGATTGCTTCAGGAGCCTTTGGGATTCACAGTGGTCTCTAACTCTCCATTCCACAGATGGGACCAGAGGAACCAGCTGGATGTTTCCAGCACTTTCCTTAAGAGGCACAAAGCATTCCTGTGTTCAGAGTTCATTTATCATAGCGGGCAAAACCCACAGGGTTTCTGTTTAGATCTAGGTGAAAGTAAATTTAAATTTAGGTGAAAGGAGAATTTCCTTTCCTCCTATATAAAAGTCCCTCAGCTAGAAGGCCCACAAACCATACACTCAACCACAGAAATCAATGGCAGTAAGAGTCTCAATAATTCAGAAAGTAATACAGCAGAAACTTGATATTGGCAGCAGAAAGTTTATAGCTCAAATTCTGTTAGTTTAATATGTTGTATCAATCGGACTCCACAATAATGAAGTAACCTTTAATTAAGTAGTGGGAGCAGGACACATTTCCATGCAGTGGAAGGAGCTAAATATTTGGAGTCAGAAGGACTATTAACAAAATCTAGCCCAGCAATGGACTGTCCACCCTGCAAGTCCCTGAGGCTAGGCCGCAGTTTCTTCATTTGCAAAATGGAGGTGACCCCACAACACTGGTGAAGATTAAATAAGATAATATGGGCTTATGGCAGCCTCGTAGTATCTGGCCTATTAACTATTATTGAAACTATATCTGAATGAGAAAACCACAAATCTTCTTTTGGCTAAGCAATATCTTCTGTTACAAATAAAGCTCAATATCTATAATGGTGGAAAACACATTTCAGTTCCTTGGAAGAGGCCCAGAACAATAGAAGAGAAAATGAGCTGGAATTCTAGTTCTGCCAGGATCATCCTGGGAAAGCCGGTTAACCTGGTGGAGCCTCAATTTCCCATCTGGTTAGAAATATCTAGCTAATAAGACCACTGTAATGTTTAATGAGGTAATCTATACAAAGTTCCCAATACATATCTGGTCCTTAGTAGGTACTCAATCAAGAGGAGTTATTGGTATTTAATTTTCCCCGATAGAAAAAAAATACACATGAAAATCACCAGTCCTCATATTTTAAAGAGGTTTTCATCATTCAGCAACTATTTCTTGCACACCTACTGTGTGTGTCCAGCACTGTTGCTCACATTGAAGACAGTGATGAACAAGACTGACCAGATCGTTGCTTTCTGGAACTTCCATTCTACTGGCGGAAGGCAGCTGGTCAAGAGCCCAGGGAGATAATTTCAGAGAGAGCTGAGCGCTGTGAGGAACGTGGGACAAGGTGGTGTGCTAGCAACTTGGGGGAGGGCCTAGAGCCTCAGTGCATTTCAGCCCAGGCCTGCTTGACTGGTCTCCTTTGGCCAGAAGGGGGACCTCACCTTATATGGTCATGCTTGGGGGTAGAGGGTCCATGATCAGAAGTCAGATCTACACTTTTACCTGTCTGTGGAAGGATCTCCTTCGCATCTGCAGCTTAAAATACTTCTAAATGCCCCATTCAGTAGTCAAACCCTGAGGGTCAGTGCAACACCTGGGGGACCTTATGTACCTCAATGCAGTTCTCAGACACATCTAACGCGGAGACTGGTAATTTGTGAGACGGAGGAGGGAGCGTACAAGTGTGCAGAAGGGGGTTGGCAAGTTTCATTACCGAAGCGGGGCGACGCGTCCAGGGTTAAGAAGAAGTATCTGTACGATCTAAGACAATATCCTGGACGCTAGGAAGACTAGAGGGGCGAGTACCCTCAGACCCCAGCCTGGGCACCGTGAGGTGGAGCAGGCCCGGCGAATGAGGCGAGCGAGCGGGGTGCCTGCAAAGCCAGTGTCACCCGGGTCCGCCAGCCGCGCCCCATCCCGCGGATGTGGTAAAGCTTCGCGCTCAGTCCAATTAAACGGGTTTCCTGTGACCTCCCTCCCCTGTGGCGCTCCTCCCCACAACCCAGGACAGCCCCTCTGCAAAGCATCCTCCCGCACCACGACCCAGGCCCCCGAGCTCCGCGCCTTCACGCCGTCAATCCCAGCCAAACCATCCCTCCAAGGACAGAGCTCTAGGGTGGGCAGCACTCGAATCCTTCGCCCGAAGAGACGGGCACCGGTGCCGAGGACGATCTCCCTGGCTAGGGGCTGCCCCTCCGGCCGGTTGGTTCTCCAGCGACAAGAGGCTGACTCCGGTCCTGCAAAGACTGGTCGCCCCCCTCCGAAATCGCAGCCCTAGCAAGCTTGCGCCGCCACCGCCGGGCCCCCACCACACCCCAGCACCAATCTGGCAGGCGTCCCGGTGCTTACCTGCGCGCTCTGCAACCGGGAACACCGCCTACTTCCCCGGTGCCGGACTCCGAGGTTCGTCGACAGACCCGGGGGTAGGCAAAGCGGGTTTCCGTCCCCCGGCAACGTGTGTTTGACAGTTCCCTCACCAGCTGCAGGAGACCGGGGCGGGGACGGCCACTCGAGGGCCAACAGAGGTGTAGGAGCCCACGCCGCGAACTGATTGCCTTGCACTGCGGTCCCTTGGCCCGGCAGGGCTTGCAGGCTCGCGGGCGCTGCGATAGCGCAGCCGCTTCCCAGGACTTTGCCCAGAACTTCTCAGCACTCCTCGCCCAGCGATTAGCAGGAGGGAATAAAGTAGAAGGAGGAGCCTGAGCCCGCCCTGGGGGCGGGGCCACGTGCGGAGGGCGGGAAGACGGGAGGGGCCACAGAGTGACCCATGCGCCCACCAATCAGGAGTCGTCTCCGGCGAAGGGGGTGGGGTGATACACTTGGAAAAAGCGTGTGGATTCCATGACGCAGTCAAGGGACTTGGGGTGCTGGGTTCCCGACAGGTGGGGAGGGCGGAGGGAGGTGAGAGCTGCGGCGGGGCCTGGGAAGGGGCTTCTAGAGGCTCAGCGAGCTATCTGTGTGCTGTAGATGCTCCATAAATATTTGTCGAGTGGCCTTTCCGGGCTAGGGAAGGAGGGGAAATGTGAGGGCGGCGCGGGAGGGGCTGGTTAAGGGGGAGCTTGCAGGGGACACCGTGGTCAAACTGGCACAAAGGACTGACCTTTTGAGAAAGTCAGGCCGAGGCAAAGGGTTCAAGTACAGAGGAGAGTAGGTGGTGATGGGAAGATTGCAGGCACGGGATGGCGAAGGACAGATTAGGCTTGGAGCCCTGGCCCTAGGCTGTGACCCTGTCGCGCAGCAGCAGTGATGCAGAATCGTGCGGGGCCTGGAGGCAACCTGCAGGGAGTGTGGCTGTTTCGTTCCTGCAGTTCTCGTGCAGGGGGTGGGGGGTTGGGAGAGAAAGCTTCAGAGTTAAAATGCAGGAGCTCTTTAAAAGACGGTAAAGTCCACATAACTCGACTGCCCACTCACTCCTAGGCCTCCTCGAATCGTAGCATGAATGCAAGTCAACTGATCACCTGGAGTCAGTTTGGAGCCAGAGAACGTGCGGAGTGCCGCACGTGGCGAGAGGGCCAGTTGTGGGCGTGCCGCAAACCTGTCGGGTGGCGCAGGTGTGCGTCCGAAGCAGTTGCAGGCGCGCAGCGGGGATGACGGCACACCCGGTTCCTACTCTCATGGAGCTTATATTTTAGTGGGAAGACAGACCATAAACAAAGAATAACACATACAAATATAAACAAATGAGAAAATGCTGATGAACTGTGAGCACTGGGGTAACTGCTAAGCAGAGCTTTCAAAAGTGATGATTTGTGTGAAAGGGAGCCGGAGGCGCCCCAAGGGCCTCTCGGAGGAGGTGGCTTCTACGCAGATTCCTGAAAGGAACTGGTCTCGGGAAGAGCTTTCCAGGCCGAGAAAAGGGCAAATGCGAGGTAAACTGCCTCCCCGCGCTGAACAATGAGTGTGGCTCGCTCGACAGACTCACTGACGTGGAGTAGGGGCTCCCGAATGTTAAATTCCAGTGCCACCTGCCACCCGCGGCAGCCGACGCATTTCCAGTTTCCCACCTGACCCCAAATTAAGGTGTCTGAGTCTCTTGCCAGAGCCATACTATTCGCATTTCATTCATCGCGCTAGATTCTCAGCTTCTGGAACCATCCCCGTCGCGGGGTGTCTGGGGCTGTTTTGGATCTGGCAAGCTTCGAACGAGGGAGGGAGGATCCCAACCAGCTGCACAGCGAACCCACTGTCAGGCTGCCCACGTCCGTTACCGGAGATTTAAAACCTAATGACTTGGAGGTTCTTAAGTCGCCCCCTCCCCCCATCATCACCTGACGAACCCCGGGTGGACGGACAGGTCCGGCGGCGCCTGACCATTCATTCCAAATTCCAGGAAGCACCGTGCCCACACCCAGCCTGGATTGCCAGAGCAGCTCAGACGTTGCTTTCCCGGCCTTTCTCGCATTTTTCCGTAATTCCCCTGTGAGAGAGAAGCTCGGTTTTTCCTCCCCCTCTTCCCTCAAGCTCTTTGATGTCTTTTTCTTTTCTCTAATTCCCACCCTCACCCTGCTATATTAGCACTCTTTTCTTTGCAGGAGACGAGCCTCAAGTCCTAAAGGAAGTCATTTGCTAGGGCTTTATTGTTGAAACTAGCATTCAGTTCTTGGCTTCTTCAATTTCTCCCAGCTAACCAAGTTTTTGTACATATATATTTTTTCTATTTGTACTTGAGGCAGTCAGTTGGACAGGATGAGAAAGTAGTTCATACTCAGATTATACCTTACCTCCTAGAAAAAGAGGAATCATACTGTGTTTTAATAGTTTCATTTCCTCTTCTCCTCCTAAATAAGCTTCCAGGCTCGCTAGCTCCTAAAACAAAAGAAAAAAAATAAGGTTGAATCCCACGCAGAGCTAATTATTCTAGGGGGGAAAGCTTGTTAATGTCCTAAAATTAGTTTTCTCCTTGGAGTTTTATGTTAAAGGAAGGATCTGCATGTCTACTCCAGCGAGATCAATGGCTCTATACTATGAACTTCTAAAGACCCTCTTCTCTGAACTATTGAACAAATACAAGTACTTTTTTATCTATGAAGAAACACCCACCATGATGGAAATTTTTCAGAGCTGGCTGTACATCCTTAGCTTCTGAAATCTGTAACATGTAAGCATGTGTTTAAAGAGTTTATGTGTTTTCACAGTAAAGGAAGCTGATGAGAATGGAGTTTTGTGGAAGGGGAACTCCAGAGGCCTCCAGCATCAGGCTACCTGGGTTCCTGTCCTGTGATCTTCCTGCTTCTGAGAACACTTTTCCTTGTCTGTGAAATGGAGACAGTAATTGTACTTACTGGGCCACAGGAAGAGTTTCATCATCGGTCTGAAAATGACTTTCACGTGGCCTAACTCCAAATTCTCAGTCTCAACACTATTGACATTACAGGCCAGATACACCTTTTTTTCTGGGTGCTGTTCTGCACAGTTAGCAGCATCTCTGGCCTCTAGCCAATAGATTCAAGGAATACCCTCTCCTTCCCACAACCAAAAAGTCTCTGGACATTGCCAGAAGTCTCCAGGAGGGCAAAATTGCACCTGGCTGCACCATTAGCATAGCACACAGTTAGCGCCTCCAGATTAGGAGGTAGTATAGGGAAGTGCTTAGAGATAAGGATTTCCAGAGTGTGAACTCCTGGCAAAGTTTGCTTCCCTAAACCTCAGCTGCAAAATGGGAATCAAATAACGATAACTCCTTTAAGACTGATTAAGGATTAAATAAATATGTACTTGTGAAAGCAACTTAAACAGTACCTGACCCAAAGTAAGCCCAAGACATGAGCTTCTGTTCTCATTTTCTTCCTGTGAAATGGAGGCAATGGACTAGATCAGGGATGACATATCTTTTTTTTTAACAACCTCCCCCACCCTACCCCAGCCAAAGGCATGTTCTAGTGTGTATGGATTTCCCTGAGAGTGTGGTCTGATCAGGGTCATCCCCTCCCTCCTTCAAAAGCAGAGTATTAATGTGGCCCAAGATTGCATGGGCTTTTGTACCATTTACCAAGTACAACCTCCCCAACCAGAAGCTCTATTTTGTTCAATGTCATTTTTTTTCCCTAGTAGAGTTTTTTTTTAATTTTAGTCATTAATCAGTACAGTTTCTATCCTTTACTCCCATTCCAGCCCACCTACCCATCCCTCCCCTCCTCCCTCCCATTTCAAACCCTCCTAGTTTTTGTCCATGTGTCCTTTATATTTGTTCCTATAAACCCTTCCCTTCTCCCCTGAAATTCCCCTGAAATTCCCTACCCTCTCCCCTCTGGTCACTGTCAACCTGTCCTCTATTTCAGTGTCTTTGGCTATATTTTGCTTGTTTCTTTGTTTTCTTGTTTAGGTTCCTGTTAAAGGCAAGATCATATGGTATTTGTCTTTCACTGCCTGGCTTATTTTGCTTAGCATAATGCTTTCCAGCTCCATCCATGTTGTTGCAAAGGGTATGAGCTCCTTTCTTTCTGCTGTATAGTATTCCATTGTGTAAATGTACCATAGTTTTTTGATCCATTC
>CM052549.1:12472201-12550716 GCA_028533065.1 Trachops cirrhosus | reverse complement strand
ATCATTGGCAAATATGTTTTCCCATACAGTTGGTTCTCTTTTGATTTTAATACTGTTTTCTTTAGCCATGCAGAAGCTTTTTATTTTGATGAGATCCCATTTGTTTATTCTTTCCTTTATGTCCCTTGCTCTAGGGGACATGAGAGATGACATATCTTGGCTTATCTGCTTCTACTCCCCTCCCTGCCTCACACCAGGTTACACTATTAAATCAACACTGTCTTTCCACTGAGCCCAAAGAGGGAGGCAGAATCCTTCTAAACACAGTGCTTTAGGAAGGAGCTACTGATAGGTCAGCATGTGAGATGATGCTGAGTTACCACATTGAGGATATAGAAACTTTAAGACATTTTAATATTAAGATCTTAAATCATCATAAAATTAGAGCTTAAATCGTCTGGAATGGTGACTGTAAGACAATGTGATGAGGAGGAACTATGGTTCTTCACTTCCTCAATCCGTTTTATGAGGAAGGGGAGAGAGTTCCAGTATTCCACTAGAATCATACAGCCTATGAGACATTAGAGGCTGAGTCTCCTACCTTCTTAAAGTGTCCTCTTTGTGCCACTGCCGCCACCAATGGGAGCTGGAGAAAACACTTGTCTGAAGCAGTGATGCAACCTTCTCCATCCTGTACACTCCCACTCACTTTCTTTCCCCTTCTCTTCTCCCTGGAAAATGGATCAAAGTATATTTAGTTGCATAGGAACACCTCGTTAGCATACTTTCAGAAGTGTTAGTCCTCATGACTCGGAACTGCGCAAGATTCCACCACCCCTTCATTAAGTACAGACTGACCGCCTCCTCTGTGTCAGGGACGGTTCTCAGCAGGCACTAGAAGAGACGGAAAGATGAGTCAGTGGGTGTCCCTGCCCCCGACGTTTTTACAGGTGCATACATTGGGCACATCAGACATGGACATAAATAACTACAATACAAGCTTTAAAAAAATGGGAAAATGTCCTAAGAAAGGCACCAAAACTGTGTTCAGGGAACAGAGAAATTATTTGGGGAATTAGGAGCAGAGTGTCACTTCCTGCATGTCTTTGTTGACACTTTTAACTTTTTGATCAAAAATTCTTATTTGTCACAATAAAGTGGTCCTCGTAGAGGAAGTTGCAACATTGTTAAGCTTCCTGGTTTAGACACAGCTCCCGCTTAAAGTGCATATTACCAGTGCCACTAAAAGTGACAGTTCCTTCTAACTGATGGTCATTTCATTAGACGTTGAAATTTCGGGGAGGCTCTAGAGGAAGATTGTTCACCTTCAGTGACAACAGGCCACCTTTCTCCCAGGCATTTGAAAGAACCAGATTTTTTGCATGTTAGACTGGGGGAATACAGGGCAGTTGTAAACAAGGGAGAGAGGCGGGTGCAGGGACACAAGTGTAGTACACTTTAAACATTGGATCTGCATTTCCTTCAGGACTGAACCACCTCAGAAGTCACGCTGAGCACTCCGTTATCTTTCAGGTACTGTGTCCACAGCACATGGACATCCTCCACTATTGTTCGAGCTAAATCCTAAGGACTGTAATAAGAGTCCACAGGTATGAAGCATTTATGTGCCAGGCACTGCCAAGCTGGGCTGCTGGGATTACTGCCACTCCTGCCACTACCAGGAGGCTGCCTGTCAGACCAGAAAGACTTGGCCGAGCTGCCCCAACCACACCCTCCTGGTACAAGCCTCACCAATAAAGCGTGCGCCTTGAATCCTGCTTCTCCTTTATTACCTCATTTGCAAATTCGTGCCTTTCACTCATGCATCTGATGGGTACATTCCAAATCCCATCTGCAAATCTAGCTGCAAAGAATGCTGGGAAAGGAGATTTCAGCTTTGCAGCGAGGCACAGTTAGAAGGAAGCTGGGTTAGGAGTTGAGTGAGCCAAGCTACAGCATGCACTATCTATCTTTGTCTCCAAATCTCCACCAAGTGTGCTGGCAGAAAAAGGTTTTATGTGTTATATATCCTCGGTGTGTTTCAGTGTTCACAGAGCAACCCAGAAGCCTTGGTGTTTCGCCAATCCCCCTCAATTCCCACCTCAGGCTCCCCCGGCAACACCACTGCACAGTTCCTGCCACCATCATTTCTCGCCTGAGAAGCGGCCCCAGACTTCTGACCCGTTCCCCGAAACCCACTCTTGCTCTCCTGAAGGGCATTCTCCACTCTGCCGCCAGAGTGATGTTTTAAAACCCGAATCTAAAACTAAAACCTGTCCACACCTTCCCATCGCTCTCAGGAAAAAGACGAAACTACATACATGATCTTCAAGCTCCCAAGTGATCTGGCGTCCGTCCGCCAGCCTCATCTCCTGCCGCGGCGCCCCTCCCTCTCACCCCTTTCCTTCACACTGACCTGCTTCTGCCTGACTTGGAGCACTCTCTGGAATATGTTTCTGCTTAAAATATGCTGTTCCTTTCTCTCCGTTTAATTAATGCTGACTCATCCTTTACATGTCATTCTGTTGTCACCCTTGACTTTCATGATTAGGTCAAGTCCGTCTATCTTATGCTCTTGTTAGAGGTTGTGTGTGGGGGAGTGTATGTTGGTAGCACCCATCCCAGTTGCAATTACATTTATTTTTGTGATTTTTCTGATTAACTTCTGACTAACTGGATTATAGGTTCACAAAGCGAGGGCCTATAATCCAGTTTGTAACCTCCCAAGGACTATCTCGATGCCCAGCGGCTCTTAGGCCTTCAAATGTTTGTTGAGTAAATAAAGGGAATCCCAAAGAAATGACCATTACTGATGGTAGTGGGGGTGGGAGTGGAGATCATGCAGATGATCTTGTGGCAAACTGACATCAGAAAGATGCCATGTCCTTAAGTTATCACTTTGCCAGGGTCATAAGTTAACTGATTTTAATTTTCCCCTTTTTCCCCTTTAACATGTTTCCCTACTCCTTAGAATGCCCACATCAACTCTACCAAATCCCATCAAAAGGAACTTCAGAGGAGGGCTTTGCTTAGCTGCCTCTCCCTTGCCATGGCTCAATTCCCATAGATCTTTCCCTATTTATAGAAATGAAAAGTAGTCCTGGCTGGTGTAGCTCAGGGGATTGAGCACAGGCCTGCAAACCAAAGGATTGCCGGTTCAGTTCCCAGTCAGGGCACATGCCTGGGTTGTGGGCCACGTCCCCAGTAGGGGGCGTGCGAGACACAACCACACATTGATGCTTCTCTCCCTCCTTTCTTTCCCCTCTCTATAAAAATAAATAAAATTTTTTTAAAAAGAAATGAAAAGTAGTAATCCTTAATGGCTGTGTATTTTCACCTTTTCTGGAAGTGGGTCTTTCACCTTTGTGTTAACCTCTTCATTTCTGCAGCGGTGTTGGGACTTGTGTCACGTGGCTTTCAACCTGCGCCGGGCACTGCTCTCTGGTCCTTCACCCCATTTCCCTCTGTACCCGCCACACTCAGGTGAAACCAGCGCTTGGGGGAAGAAACTGTAACGGTCGTGCTCTGGCTTTTAGAGACTCGTAATGTAATGAACTGAATTCCTGAAACCAAGAATAAATTCTTCTGTGGAGAATATGTACTTGGAATGAGGCATAGTGATACCTACAGTCCATGCTTCTCCTCAGAGTGGGGAGACTTGCTGGGGCTACAAAATGGAGAAGCGAGAGAAAGTCCATTTGCTTTACATCACTATTTCTCATGAAAACTACTTTATAACAAAAGTAATATAAGTAAATGTCTGGCCACTATGCTGTACACCTGAAACTGATATGCTACTGAATATCAACTGTCATTGACAAAAGTGTTTAAAGGGAATAAAATTGCCTATAATTCTACCTACAGACAACAACCCTAGCTTACATTATTATTCTTCATTGTTTCCTTCTAGTGTTTTTTCATGCAATTGTAATTTTTAAGTAAATGCAAACTTAAATTGTGTTATATGTTTTCCTAATTGCTACTTTATACTCATCAACAGAATATTGTGAATCCTTTAAAATAATTATTGTGAAGACTAAAAAACCCTAAATATGTATGATGCCAACTCAGTTTATACCATAACAGATATGACTGAATTTTGGAAGACTCCAAACAACTAGGTTTAAATGCCCCGTTTCCCGTTAGTACTTGTTTCATCCTGGGCAGTATTCCCATCGTAGGTTGCTCCACCTGTCGGGGTCCTGGTGTGAGAATGATGAAGATGAAGGAGCCTCAACCCAGCCCAGCTGAAAGGCATTCTCAGCACAAGTGAGAAACAAACTTTTCTTGATATATCACTGGAATTTTGGAATAGTTACTGTAGTGTACCATAACCCATTCCCGCTGATGACGGCAAGGAAAATGCAGAAAATGGATATCGAGAATGCAGGCAGGAGTTTATCTGCTTTCATTCCTAAACCGCATGGACCTAGAAGTGAGTCACATGACACACCGGACAACGATATGTCAAAGAGGCCCCCATGGCCTGACTCAGAGCAGCTCCCTTTCCAACCCTCCAAGCACCGTCCACAGCATCGCCACCCTTCACGTCACCAGAGCTCGCAGCATTTGTTCTGAGTCTTCCCTCCTCTGGTCCATCTCTCCCCATTGACTATTGACTTTTCATACAGGTGACTCCCTGGTACCTTGCTTCTTCTTCATAAGCCCAGTCACCTCTCAAGGATGATACCCCAACCCCCGTCCAAGTTCCTCTCCGATCTTCCAGCATCCACTCAAATCTACCGTGCTCAGAAGTGTCAGCGTGCTCTTCTCCATTTACCATGTTCATCACGCAGTTCTGCTTGAGAAACAGCACTCCAAGGCCCCTATTATCTGACTTGTCCTCTGCAAACTCATAGCTCATTACCTTTAAAAAGATACTGCGTTGCAGGTCCCTGTAATGCCATGCTTATTTACCATACCTAATGCTAAGTTCTGACGGAAGTTCATCAATGTGGTGTCATACTCATCCTTGCCTTCTTACCCAGAAATGCTAACCATAGTTTCACTGTTAACCTCTCACTTATGAATCAGGGTCACTATTTCTTACATTAATTATTGAAGTGATGCAATGGTGACCTCAAGAATTATTAAGAAGTATAAAGTCATCTGCCTTGATGGAAATAAACTCCTGATTCTTTTCAGTTTATATATATATTTTAAATATATTATATTATATTAAAAAATATATATATATATATATATTTTTTTAAGCCCTGCTGGTGTGGCTCAGTGGATTGAGTACCAGCTTGCAAACTCAAGGGTGGCCAGTTCAATTCCCAGTCAGGGCACATGCCTAGGTTTCAGGCCAGGGTCCCCAGCTGGGGCCGTGTGTGAGCCAGCCAATCACTGAATCTCTCACACATCTATGTTTCTCTCTCCCTCTCTTTCCCCCTCCCTTCCCCTCTCTCTAAAAATAAATAAAATACTTAAAAAATAAAATAATAAAACAACAATAACAAGAATTTATTGAACTTTAACTGTGTCCCAGGCACTATTCTAAATGTCCACTCCTCATTTAACCCTAACAGCCCTGTGAGGTAGGTACCGACATCGTTTGCGTTGCAGAGAGGAGAAACTGAGTTGGCCAGAGTCGGGGAACACACCAAGTTTCTGTTTCTAGCAGCACCATTCATAGTAGCTCTAAAGTGGGAACAACCCAAATGTCTGTGAGCTGATGAATGGATAAACAAACCGTGGGATATCTGTACAATGGAATACTATTTAACCATAAAATGGATACAAGTACTGATAATATGCTACAATGTGGATGAAACTTGAAGAAACCTTCTGCTAAGTGAAAGAAGCCATTCACAAAGACCACATATTGTATGATTCCATTTGTATGAAATGTCCAGAATAGGTAAATCCATACAGACAGAACACAGGTCTGAGGTTGTTGGGCTAGGGGCAGAGGAGGATGAGGAGAAACTGCTGAATGAGTATGGGGTTACTTTGGAGTGATGGGAATGTCTCGGAACTAGATAGAGGGGGTGGTTCACAACACTGAATATTCCAAATGCCACTGAATCGCTCACTTTAAAATGGTCAATGTTATGGGAATAAAGGATAGAAACTGTACTGAATAAACTAAAATAAAAAAATAAAAAAAAACAATGGGACACAGAGAAAAAATAAAATAAAATGGTCAACTTTATGATGTAAATTTCACCTCAATGAATTATTTAATTTTCTAAAAGACAGGGGAGAGAGAAAGAGAAATCAGTGTTTAAAAAATGCTGCCCAGACAATCAATTCATAAAAGAAAGAACATTATTTTCCCAAGGAAGCACTTGTGACCACTGAGAGTAGTTTTTGTGGAGGCCAAAGACAGATTTTTTTTTTTTTTTTGGTATAAAAGAAGTTCAAGTGCACTCTGGGCAAGGATCAAAGTAGCAGAGCCGTGTGGACTTTGCAACATCCTTTTTGACCATACGGAGACCTTAAGTTTTTTTCTTTCTGGGTTCTGGAAAGTTGGAATTATTAAACAATCAATCCTCCACTACAGAGTTCGCACTTCCGGGTAAATTCCTTGTATACACATTTCAGATTGCACACGCCTTAAGGCCACGCATGGTTCCTCTCTCTGCCGAGGAGGCCCCTGCTTCCTCAGGCGGTGCTGTGCCGGCCCAGGGCTAAGAGCACGAGTTCTCGTATCGCAGCTGGGTCTGCCCTCCTGACTCATGCAGCTGCAGTCAGCTCTCTGCCCATTCTTTGGCAAAGGCAAAGGAGTCTCACCATAGCCAGCAGCATTCTGGAGTTGTCGTTTCCAAACTTGGACGGCAAAGAATTGCCCAAGATGCCTGGAGCTGCCCGGCTCTGGGTGGCGTGGGCTCTGCCACAGACAAGGGGAAATGGGAGAAGCGTGGGCCTCTCATGAGCACACCTGACCCCACACCAGTGGGCTGCTGGGCACCCTGAGAATGATCCAGTTGGTAAAGTGCACTGAGAAATTCCAGGGCGTGGTGCAGAGTTCCAAATTCTCAAACACCTAGATGCGAGACTCATTTCTAAGAAGTCTGAGAACCACAGATCTATTAGAAATCAAGACCCAGCAAGCAATTCCCTGAGCTTCCACAGCACCATCAGCTTCCTGCACGCTCATTATTCATTATTCATTTTTGTTTCCCTTTCCTAAAGTGCTTTTTTGTTATTCTCTAAAATGACATCTTTCTAAAGTTTTCTCCAGGGACTGCCTTCAAGCTTCAGATAACAGCATTTATATGTATATATTTCTGCACTACCCATCAGCGCAATAAGAAGGGCCTGGCCTAAGGCTTCAAAAGCACTTTGAATTTTCCAAGAAGTTATGAACTGAAATTGAGTGCCAATGTTTTAGGAGGAAAAACATTTTTTCTAATTAATGTCAGCTGGTTGGTCCCTGCTTCTAGCTCTTTCCCAGTTTACTTGGGAAAGTCTTCTATCATAAAAGTAAAAAGGCCCTCCCACTTGTTCGATGGCCTTCTAATCCAGAAAATTATCTTTTATATAGTAAATTACTTTCTATCTATAGAAATCCCAAATGGAGTGCAATCACTTGAATAACATAAAAGTTGCAATGATGTCAGCATCTCGTTTTTGTAGGCATTTAGCTTAAAGAGGCGTTTCCTTCTGCTAGCAGCTGCTCTTCCGTCCAAGGCGCCCCAAGACCACCTCCACATTGCAGGGTCCACTAGGAGGATGCGCAGACTCGGCACATTGTCAGACTCCTGGATGTGAGTCATTCCAGCCAAGGGATGCGAAGCAAAACCAGCAAAGAGAAAAGGCCCCTGGGTGACATCGGGAGAGAGGAAGCCACACGTTTCCAAATGCTTCCCCGTGGAGGCACACAGGGCAGGACACGCTTAATTTTTCTAGCAACGAGTGTTATGACGTGAGAAACCATGGGAAGTGCTGCCACCCAGGAGCCTAAGTGTCCCCGGTTCTCACTGGGGGCTGGTCCCACGGGCACTCTCTTTCCAGCACATACTAAAACTCCAGGCTCCCAGAAGGAAGACAGGTGTTCAGCATAAACCACATCGTTTGCACAAACCCTTTAGGCACAGCGAGCCACTTAGCAGCTAAGGAATTGTGGGATCCTCCCTACATCTGAGTGCCCAGATGCCAGGACACATCAGTGAGGCTTTAGGCAAATCAAATAATGACTCCACGAATTTGCTTTTTTTTTAAGAGCCTTACTCTTCACAGTGTATATTATCTTTACATCCATCTCGTCAGTTTTCTTTCCCCACCAGTGTCACCAGTCATCATGAGCTATAAAACCAAGAGGTCATGTGCGTTCTAAGCAGTTGCCCTTATTTAAAGAAAACAAGTCCATCGTTGCCTTTGCTAGTGGAGGGAGAAATCCCATTGTGTGACATTGTTGGTATTAGAGAAATGAAGACTCCATATTGTCAGAAAACTCAGAGAGACACCCCACAGAGTCATGGTAGCGGCTTCGGGCAAGTCAGCATAGAAGGCGTTACCTGTCATTTGGGGACAGGGTGATCAGTGGCAATCACAGGGAGCCTCTCCTTCAGGCTGTTGGTGGGCTTGTGCCACAATTCCTTATTTCACAAATAAGTGATGATGACTTTGCCTTGTTCAAGCTGCAGTTTGGGAGCGGCACAAATAGAATATACTTCACTGCAGTGAAGAATCAATAATATCTTGCTTTTGCATTCAATTCCCAGTGGAGGGGACCATTGCTATGGTGGAACCATGTCCCTGAAAATTCATATGTTGAAGTCCTAAACCCCTGTACCCCAGAATGTGCCCTTACCTAAGAATAAAGGGTCTCTAACAAGTTAAAAGGAGGTCATTTGGGTGGGCATGCATCCAACATGATCAGTGCCCTTTCACAAAAGGGAAATCAAGACACAGATACACACACGGGGAGGAGGCAGAGGTTGGGGTGATGCTTCAAAAAGCCCAGCAAACTGCCAGAAGTGGGGGGAAAGACATGGAACAGATCCTCCCTCGCAGCCCCCTTCAGGAACCGGCCCTGCAGACACTCGGATCTGGGACTTTGGTCCTGCAGAACTGTGACACAAGACATTGCTGTTGTTCAAGCTACTCTGTTCGTGGTACTTTGTCACAGTCGCCCTAGTAAAGTCATAGAACAAGTCATTCAATTCCACAAAGGTGTACAGACCACTTTAAGGGTAGAGAAGAGGACTGGGTGGCCTCGGGGTGACAAATACCGTTGGGGAGCTTCCACTGCAGTGGGGCAGGCAGCTGCACACACACAGCACCCAAGGGGGCTGGCAGCCACCCCTGAGAACTCCTTATATCCGTTTTTGGGAAGAACCCTTCCCTCCCCACAAAAGTAATCTATAAATAGTTCCTACTGCTAGGTTTATATTTTTAAAAAATCCTTAGTAAGAATAATAATCAAAATTGCTTAAGGTTTTAAACCCAGTACTCACATTTATGGCCATAAACACTTCCCAAAGCTTTACACCTGTGCAATGTCTCTGATCTCACAGAAACTCTGCAAGGTGGGTTCTGTTTTACCCTTGTTGGGAACCACCCTGCCTGGTTTCAGAAGCTGTGACCCTCCATGGCTAAGGCTGAGTAGTAAAGGACCTTGGGACCATAAACCACTAAGGAGACAAAGCTTATCTCCCTGGCAGGGACACCGCCTCTGCCCCTTTTACTTCACCCTGCTTGGCCCCAGGCAGATGACTGGTTACCAATAACAGGTAAGATTCCTCAAGGGAGGGATGACCTAAGACAGGCACGGTCATGAAGGAACCCTCAGGGAATGACTTGGGGGGGCTATAGAAAAAGGGACTGATGGACCCTCACCCCTAGGTTTTGAGTCCTCATTCTGTCTGCGAATCTCTTAAGTTTCCTTAATCTCTTGGCTGCCTTACTTCCCCTGCCTGACTTAAGCCTGAAAAAATGTCTGGGGGTGCAGCCCTGGGCAGGAATAGGCAGTTCCCCAGGGCAGTCAGGCCTAAGAAAGAATGCATAAAATCCTGTGAAACCTGCTTTGCTAAGGATGCCCTCAATTTTCTGATAAAGGTCCAAGCATGAAATGAGTTTGTTTCCCAAAGTTTTATGGCCCTTTACCTAACTGACCCTGACTCAGAATAAACCCTCACCATTCTTTGTATGCTATCTATTGTTTGATCCTTACTGCCTGACAATGATTGATGAGCTTTCCCTGTATTCCTGTGCAAATGAACCCAATAAAAGCCCATTGAGGAACAGGCTCAAGGCTCTTCTCCTCTAAGAGATCGGCCTCCTCTCCTCCCCAAGCAGATCATGTCTTGGGAGACTTATTCTCATCCACGATGGCAGGGGGTGCTCTGTTGGACAAAGCTCCCCCACATATCCTCACTTTTCAGATTAGGAAACTGGGGTTCAGAAGTCTTACCTCTTACTCCAGGTTACATGGCCTGCATGTGGCAGAACCCACTATGACTCAAACTTAACTCCTGAAAGTGTTTCCCCAAGTGGTCTGGGGACATCATGGAAGAATCACCTCAGTCACTCGTTAAAATGGAGAGTTTGGGGCTCAACAAGAATTGCTGAATTAATCTTTGCTCGTGAGAAATTTTTTGTGTCTGTTTCTTTAAACAAATTCTGGGGATTCTGATTGACAAGCACTGCTAACGCAGTAAATGAACTCTGCATTTCCGAAGAGTTTCTCAACACTTTAGCCTGTTAGAATCAACAGAGTAGTTTGGAAAACTCCTCAGTGGAATGCGAATGCCACAGCAGGCCTGGGGAATCACCCACGACAACTCCCCAGACGATCCGAACAACGAGTGTTGTAAGTGCTGGTGAGGCACACAGGCCTGTAACCCTCAATGCTGGACTCCGTTTTCAAAACAGAAGACAAAAAACACATAAACAAAAAATAAATAAATAAAAACAAAAGGCAAACCTAAACAACCACAACCAAATTTCTTTAACATTTTTTTCTATTACAGTTGATACTCAATGTTACTTTACATTAGTTTCAGGTGTGCAGCACAGTGGTCAGACAGTTATATGATTTACAAAGTTATGCCCCCAATAATGCTAGCACCCACCTGGCACCAGACGTAGGTATTACAATATCAGTGACTATATTCCCTGAGCTGTACTTTATATCCCTGTGACTATTCTGTAACTACCAATTTGTACTTCTTAATACCTTCGCCTTTTTCATCCAGCCTCCCACACCTCCCCCCTCCCACATCTGGCAATCCACAATTTGTTCTTTGTATCTATGAGTCTTTTTCTGTTGTTTGTTTTGTTCTTTAGATTCCACATATAAGTGAAATCATATGGTATTTTTCTTTCTCTGTCTGACATTTCACTTAGCATAATACCCTCTAGCTCCATCCATGCTATCACAAATGATAAGATTTCATTCTTTTTTATGGAAATATTATTCCATGGTATATATATATCAGTTCTTCCTTAGCCACTCATCCACTGATGGGCACTTGGGTTGCTTCTGTAAATAATACTGCAGTGAGCATAGGGATATACATATTCTTTTCCAATTAGTGTTTTGGATTTCTTTGGATGTATTCCCAGAAATGGAATTGCTTGGGTCATAGTTAGTTCTATTTTTAATTTTTTGAGGAAACTCTATACTGTTTTCCACAGTGGCTGCACCAATTTGCAATCCCACCAACAGTGCACGAGGGTTTCCTTTTCTCCACAGCCCTGCCTACTCTTATTGTTTGTTGATTTATTAATGAAACCATTCTGACTGGTGTGAGGTAATATCTCATTGTGGTTCTAATTTATGTATCTCTGATGATTAGTGACAGTGAGCATTTTTTTCATATGTCTATTGGCCATCTTTATGTCCTCGTTGGAGAAACGTTTATCCAGGTTCTCTGCCCATGTTTTAATTGGGTTGCCAAACAAACTTTCAGTAGCTAAAACTTTAAGGCATCTCAAGGTAGAAAAGAGGATTATGATGGAGGGATGGGGACCATGAAGTCAGTGGGTACCTGATGGGGAGTGAGCAGAAGTCAACCTGGGAACTATTAATAGATCAAAAGGCCAAAAGGGCAAAAGAGGGGAACTTACAACAGGAGGTACTGACCTCACAACTGGGTTTAAATCGACTTTTGAAGCTTGTTTAAATTTCTATTTTAAATAAGGGAGCAAGTGGTATCTCTAACTGACAACATCATGTCATGGAATGACTATAGGATTTGGAGCTAGAAAGAGCTGGGTTTCAATCACTGCTTCCCCGCCTGGGGTAGGGCACCATTTTTGTCCCCTGAGGACACTGGACAATATGTGGAGACATTCTTAGCTGCCATAACTGGGGTAAAAAGAGTGCTACAAGCATCTACTGATCAGAGCCCAGGATGTTGCTAAACATTCTACAATGCACAAGATAGCAAAAAATTACCTGATATTATCAGTAGTGCTGAGGTTGAGAAACACTGGTTTAAACACTAGTTGCACCCTTAACTAAATATATGGTCTTGATCTTAACTCCTTTGAACTTGATATTCCCATATGAAAAAATGGGGAGGATAAAACCTGTGCCACAGCAGTAATGCCTAAAACACTTAAGAAGCGCTTACTATGTGCCAGGCACAGAAAATCAAGGAAAAGAAGTTGAAGTTCAGAGAGGTTGGTGACCAGTTCAAGTTGCACAGCTAGTGAGTGGCAGAGCAGGATTAGAACCTAGTCCAAACACTATCCCTTACATCAAGGCGTCTCCAAGCCTCCAGCTTGAATGGGTGTAGGGCTCTCTCAACCATTCAGTGGGACAGGTCACTTGCACTGCCACAGCCTCCTTCCTAAGAACTGATCAGAATAATGTATGTACATTTGCAACAATTTGCTCATCTGGATAAAGCTGAGGTGTCAAAAAAAAGAGTGTTAGCCAGGAGCTACGAATTTAATAGAATGGATGCCCAAGTATCTCCAGAGGGTTGTGATGCATTGCAATCAGTGGATAATAGTCTTACTGGATGCAAGTGGACAAACAATCTAACATCGCTTTACAGGAACAAAAGCCCTGACTAGCTTTCCAGAATCACAGGGTATTTAAGAGTCTCAGTACCACACCCAGTACTGCTGCCAAAACAGGCAGCTAAAGTGCTTTAGCTGGAAACTTCTCACTCAAATGGGTTTCTTTAACAGAAAATGATGACTGCATAAACACAAACACTAAGGATCTTGTCTTTTTCTCTTGTGGATATACGTTTCCATTGCTTTTCTACCTTCAAACCTACCATCCATTTCTTATCTTCAAAAAGATTTCATAAACATAAGTTAGAAAATTCTAGTTTAGAGCCCTGGCCAGGTGGCTCATTTGGTTACAGCATTGTCCCAATACACCAAGGTTGTGAGTTTGATCCCTGGTCAGGGCACATACGAGAATCAACCACTGAATGCATAAATAAGTGGAACAACAAACTGATGTTGCTCTTGAAAAAAAGAGGGAGGGAGAGAGGGAGGGAGGGAAGGAGGGAGAGAGGGAACAAGGAAAAGAAAGAAGGGGAATTCTAATTAGACATCAGATAGGGCTCTGACTCTGAACAAACTACCCGATTTTCCTAGGTTTAGAACTCCAGATTTGAAGGAAATAATTCTCAGTTTTAAGTCTTAATAATAACAGCCAATTATTGACCTGTATTATGTCCCATGTCCTTGAGATGTACTAATATTCCCACTTTACACTTAAGGGGATTGAGGCTCAGAGAGACCTGATGGCTTGCCCAATGTCACAGAGATAGAAAGTGACAAAGTGGGCATTTGAACTTGGAGCTCTCTAAGTCTGAAGCCTGTCATCGCGCTGCTATGTCCCAGCAATGACAACTGCGATGCAAGAATGGTGACCTACCCTGACAGTTTCAAAGGAGAACAGATTCCAGAAAGCCAGATCAGCAATATTATCTTTAGGATGAGAATTTGGCTACTTTGCAGGAGGAAAAGGGTGACTGGCAGGAAGAGCAGGGGTCAAACTAGACTTGAACCCCATGATCAGGATACGTGGTTTCTTAGCACTGTGTTGCTTTCCTTTGTAACTTTACCAAAGTTATAATTTTATATTTGTTTGTATAATTAGTTGATCTATCTCCCCCTACATACTCCAAGGAACTTGAGGGCCAGGGTGTTTCCTAACTTTTTTTTATCTCTAGGACCGAATATAGAGATTGGCACATAGTAAGTGCTCAATAAACATCTGTTAAACAAATAGTAGATGAAAAGAGCAAAGAAGAAAGAGAGTGAGGGAGGGAGGCCGGGGAGGAGGGAGGGAGCCAGCATAGGAAAAAGGGAGGGAGGGAAAGTCTCTGATTTTGAGCAAGTCCTTTAACCCTTTCCTCCTCAGTAAACTTTATAATGGAAATGTTTGTAAATGCCCGAATAACCTCATTGGGTTGATGTTACACAATGCTGTCTGGTTGTTGTTATTAGCACTGCCCAGTAACTATTTATCTCTCTGTGCCATGCAGTTTTGTATTTTGACAGTCGGTAGATAGTGTCAGTTTACCCAACACTGTCACTCACTATTAAGAGGGTGTGGTTTCTCTCCTCAACTAGATTCGAAGAACTGATAGGTAAGGACTATCTCTAGGATGTCTGAATCCCTTGCCTTCTGGCACAGTGCTAGACAGAAGGAAGATAGATACTCAGCAAACTGTTACTACCCCAGAGCCAACGAAATGCCCCAGCAGGGGTGCACAGCTTTCATAGGCAAAGGGTGACTGAGATGTTGGGGATGTGAGAGTGGGAGCCTAGAGAGAGAATGACTTTCCTTTGGATGTGTGTGTGTGTGTGTGTGTGTGTGTGTGTGTAACTTGAAGATCTAATTGGCTTTTTAGCAATTCGTGCATTGAGCAGCTTCGCCTCTACAGAGTTGCTTTGTTTTTGCCATGTACTCTCACCAGCAGTGTCTGAGCGGTCCCATCTCTCTGCACGCTGGAGCTGACCCGACTTGCTGACTTTTGCAGGTTGTGTAGGGGATGATTAGGGTTGTCAGTAATTTTGTGAAAGGGCCATCTTTCTCTTCCCAGGTTTCACAATCCCAGAGTTAAAAGAAGGTGGAGGGATTAGCCAAGAACACACACGCATAACACACAGACACAGACAACAGTGTGGTGATGGCCGGAGGGAAGGGGAGGTGGGGGCTGGGTAGAGGTGACCAAAGGGGAGAAGAAAATGGGGACATCTCTAACAGTGTCAACAATAAAAATAAAGTAAAAAAAAAACCAAACTGGGTCACAAGCCAGTCAGGAAACAGAATTTCTCTGACTCATGCAATCCACAGCTGCTGGGTCTTCAGCGCCACCTCCAAGTTCCTCCCAACAAACCCTGGGTGTTTCACCTGCATTCACAGCAAAGGCCTCTCAGTTACACAGGGTGCCACGGTTTCCTTCTCTGTTGTGCCATCTTATGTCACCACTGAGGCCACCAGTACCCCACTGCCACCCATGCCATAGCAGTTGATGAGAATTATGTCACGTCTGTCTTGCACTGACAACATCTCACAGATGTTTTAGTGAATCAGCTCCTCCTTCAGATTTTTTTATCAATATAGGCTTGCTATTGAAATTTCCAACATAGAAGAATAAAGAATAAAAAAATGAAAGACCTTCACTGCTTCCTTACCCATTTTGTTATATATCAATATTTATATATACATATATATGACTTTAATAAATTCCACATTTCATATAGTCCAGTCTCTGAATAAAGTGGGATTCAAGGAAATATAGTCCAAAATGCTAATTAAGAAGCATTTCTAATCCTTGTCCCATCTCCAGAAAGCCCTTAAAGCACCCCAATCACACCACACACCACGCTTTCCTAGGCACTCTGGGGCTCTGACATGCTAAGTCACAAAACTTTCTCCAGCCCCTGTTTGGGCATATTTTTCTCCTCTCTCTTCTCCTTAACCTTTAGCTCTTTATTACATAGACCACCTTGGTCTCTCACTAAACCCTCCTTACTTTCAGGCAGATCGCTTTATATGCTTCTGATTCAGCATCTAAAAAGAGCAGCAAGGGGAGGCAAAACTCACTTTGGTGTGTGGAGAGAGAAGAGGGCAAAAGCAAAGGCTGGAATAATTGTGTATATCAACAAATCTTATTCCATCTACCTCTTACACATTTTAACTTTGGTGTTTTTTATATCTGTGGGATCACACTACCTATACTAAACAGCAACTGGTTTTTAGATATTTAATGTTGCTATATGGCTACTGTGTCCATTGCTGCATAAAAAATTGTCCCAAAACTTAGGCACTTAAAGCAACAGACACTTACTATCTCACGGTTTCTGTGCATGAGTTTCAGATGCAACTTACCCAGGTGACTGGCTCACAGTTTCCCATGAGGTTGCATTCAGCTGTTGGCTGGGCCTGGGGTCTCATCCGAATGCTTGACTGGGAGTGGGGTGGGAATTGCAATTGGCTGTTGGCCTTGCCCCATGGGTCTCTCTGCAAGGTCACTTGAGGACAGGGCAGCTGGCTTTCCCTGGTGTGAGTGACCTAAGAGGGAGTGAGAGAGAGTGTACCCAAGATGGAAACCACATCCTTTTTGTAACCTAATCTTGGAAGTAACATCTCGTCACTTCTGCCATATTCTGTTCATTAGGAGAGAGTCGCAAGTCCAGCTCCGGTCGAGGAGCAGGGATTACACGAGAACATCAGTGCCAGCAGGCGGGGACCAGCGTGGACATCAGCGAATGCCCACCCGATTCTTTCCAATTACAGCGCACTATTCCAAAGTTGGAAGGGACTATACTTACTTTTTAACTCTCAGCCATGATTTCTCATTTATTTTAATTTTTTTCACTTCCTGCCTTTTGCTTGATCAGTTCTACTTTTTTCTCGTGTTTTAAAAAGTATCCATTGTATTTGTGAATTAATTAACATTTTACCAGGATCTGTAAGTTGCTGCCTACTCAACCCGGAGAAAAAGACAAGTTCTCAGCATGCTTTTACTCCTGATCGACATCTTCATTTTCTTAAAATTATTTGAACTCTTAGGTCTAGATCTGCACTGTCCGATGTGGTCGCACTAGGCAGGTGGAGCTACTGAGCTCTGAAAACGTGGCTGGTCCGAATGAAGATGTGCTTTCTGTATACAGTGTACACTGGATTGCAAAGATGGTATGACGAAAAGGTAAAATATTTATACTTTTTATGCTCATTTGTTTTGACCATATTACTGATTCTGATGTGCAGTCAGGGCTGAGACCACTGCTGGCTTTAAAATACACAGCAGTGGAAGAGGAAATGGGCACCTCTTATCAATAGCAAACATATCTATATTATCTGAAAATCAGGACAAACTAGTGAATACACATTTACCCTTTTAAGATAAATCTTTAAAAAAAAACAAATTACAGTAGATCCTTAGATATGTTGACTAGTTGGTTACAGTTTGTCTGAGCTAAGGAACAGTAGGTATGCGGAGTCTGAGAATGGCTTTTTCAAGTGACTTCACGTTAAATCTAAACCAGAGCAAATACTCCATAACCTCAACCTGGTCCCTGCTGCTTTTATAACTATGGCTTTAGTTACCAGATTTTAAACCTTGAAAATTTATTAAAGATGTTATCTTTTTTGAGAGAGAGAGAGAGAGGGGAAAGGAAGAAGAAAGAGAGGGAAAGAATCATCAGTGTGAGAGAGAAACATAGATCAGTGGCCTCTTGTGCTCTCCCTGACCAGGGGAACGAACCGGTAATCCAGGCATGTGCCCTCACTGGGAATTGAACCCGTGACTTTCCGTTTACGAGACGATGCCCAGCCAATGGAACTACACAGATCAGGGCAGAAGTTTGTTTGTTTCTTCGTTTCTTTCTTTTTTTGATAATGGTGTCTCCACCTCTCTGTCCATTTAATGGATGCTAACTGAAGACTGAGGACACTGGGGTGAAAAGTTTTGTAACCTAAAAACCAAGTGTCAGGAAAGACTAACTCAAACCCAGTTTTCAGAACATGTTTAGACAAACATAAGAAAAATTAGACTCTAATTTCAAGTGCCTGCCACTCTTTTGGAGGGTGTGGGTGGGGGGGAGAGGTTCTATAGCAACTGTAATTATCAAAGGGGATTTAATAAAGTCACTTATTTATGTGCTAAGACCTTGTATAAATTAAGTAACATCCCTTAGAGATGACAAGGGTCTTAGATATTTTTCCTTCTTTTTATTGTATTTTTCCATCACCATTTATCCCCCCATACCCTCTTCCACCTCCACTCACCCTCTTCCCCGAAGTCACCACACCGCTGTCCATGTCCATGAAGGGTCCTAGATATTTTGCTAGAAACCAACACTTAGGTCTACAATGATCTAGAAACCCAACCACCTACAGGACTGAGACAAGTAATCAAACACAGATGAAATACCAGTAATGGAATGCCGCAGCAGTTAATTAAACTTGTGGTATTGATCACTGTGCTTTTAATTACTAAAGGTCTTTCGACTTGACCACAATTTTTCTTGAATTCCAACAGCCCATTTACAACAAATTCCAACTTTCAAATTTACAAAAAATACATGAATGAGACCTGGTTTTATAGGTTAGTATCAAAAGCAAAAACCGCCATTATGTGAAAGCCTAGAGGGAGTGTACATGAGCTAATTTCCGTTCTAATTTTTGTACTCAGACAGGGGGATATTTAAGCATTTAGCGACCGAAGGGCCTATGCGTCATAACTTTCATGTACTGTGTGTCATCCTTTAGGAAACATATCTTCAAACACCTTCTTTCAAACTGCCTCTATGCCGGGATCCTGTGGGGCAGGCAGGAAATATTCCTGACCCCACATCACAGGGGCTGCTAGTCAGGAGGCTTTGGCTATAAGTAATGGACAAGTCATTTCACACAGTAAGAAACTATTATCTTCCATAATTGCAAATAGAGGCAAAACTAGTTTTTCTACAGTGGGGAGGAAGTCAGTCAGAAATCACTACCTGACCAGGTGGCATGTACACATCCATCGGTCACCGTGACTTAAGAAGAGCCTCAAAACAGCTCCAACAGATGAACAGGGCTCGACCTAATCAAGTAAACGGGTATGCTGAGTGCAGACAATGCAGACTTTCCACAGAAATGCCAAAGAATTGTTTATCTCCCCAAAGGAGTCATATAACAGGTATTTGTTCAGCCCTATGGTGATAAAAGAGAAAACATTCATATTGAAAACAATTTTTAAGAGAAAATTCTAAAGTTTTGCAAATGCTGGATCATAAATTATCTTTTTTTAAAAAAAGCACTTGAGAACCAAAAAGAGAGCCAGCTTGAGGCTCAAATACTAAAGATAGTGTCCGCACAATAGGCTCAAAGTGATACGCTTGCAAAGAAGGTGTCCCAGGGTTAGAATCTGAGCAAGCCTGAGGATGGCACATGAGTGCTCTGAGCTTGGGTGAAGCTGCTGAAACCAGATGGTGACCCAAGGTCAGGGTCAGTGTCCTAGTGAGCCCTCTCATGCAGGTGTTGGAGATCTGAGCAGAGCCAATCAGGTCAAAGAAAGTCCAGGAGCACTCTGAGGTCTGAAGTCAAGCCAAAGGGACATTTGAGGATCACCTACAGCGCGACAAGCACTTTAAACACACATCCTATTCAGTCTTCTAAGAACACGAAAGAGAGCGTGCTGGATATCGTCCACTTGCCTCTTCAGGGCCACTCCCACCATTCTCCGCCTTCCTGTGTGCCCAGGACTGTATCAGTGGTCCTCCAAGTGTGGGAACATGTTACCATGCAAAATCCAGCCCTCCTCAGCCAGCATTGATTCGGAAGTCTGCCTTTCGACAAGACTGCAGGTGATTCTGATGCAGGTGCAAGTCCCACAACCAGTGAACTTCATCAGCAGGCTCTCTTGCCCTCTGGATTCAGGTTGGGTTCATCAACACAAAGCGCCTGCAGAAGGTGAGAGGGAGGAGGTGCATGAGCTCAGGTTACTTGTTCGCTGAGCTTCCCACCTGCACAGTCACGTCAGGCTTCACAAAAGGTGTCCCCTCCTGTTGGGTTGTCATCTCAACATGACATGCTTCTGAGTTCTTGTAACTATCCCTGTCCCTCCTGTCTTCAGATCTAGCGGTGGAAATGGACCCGTTTCTACCCTTGAGTTATTGCGCTATCCTTGTGGCTTCCTTACACCTTGACCAGGGCTTTGTAAACAGCCCTTTTATTAAATTTTGCTAAACTCCTCTCAGATTATTTATTTTAAGTGTGTCACTGGTTTCCAGCCAGAACCCCATCTTTTCTGCCGTTACTTCCATTTTGATAAGGAAAGAATTTCAGTGAACAAGCCCAAACTTGTCCAGCAAGAAGCAAAGATGGGCTTTGTTGACCTCAACAAATAGGTAGCCAGATATTTCTCCAGCAAAAGGGGCTTATTTGGGAACAAAGAATTGCATTTTGGGGCATGCAGTGAATTCCTGCAAGTACTGGGAAACAGAGGATTAGGATGCTCTTCAATGGACTTGGGAGGAGCTGTCCTAAAGGAAGACTGAGTCCATTGGAGGAAACTGAAAGTTCAAGTATAGTGACTTTCCATTGGCTGAGCTATTACTGGACCAGGAAGAGTCTTTCCTTCTTCCTCTTGACGTAGTAAAGGGGTTGTCACTTCCTGTCAGACATGCAAGGTAGTCACTTCCTGTTGGATCAGTAGTGTGTGAGTCCAATCTTCTAGCCTCTTGATTTCATTTTAAATGAGGTTTCTGTTTATTAATTTTTATAAGTTGGAATCAGGGGTGTCAGGACACAAAGCCCCAACCCTTTAATCATATTTCTGATATGGCCAGCTCCCCATTCTGGGTCATCTTGATAACATAAACTATCAGTTTGCCAGAATTTGACAAAGGAGTGGGTCAGGAGCTCATCACCAATCAAATATTATGAGAATGTTTATTATTGTGGAGTCTATTTTATCCACCTGTCTATCTTCAGGAGAGTAAGCTTTGAATAAATAATGAAGAGATATGAAATACATTCTTGTATTAAAGACTAAATATTGAAGGAAAAAAGAAACAGTGCTTCACAAGTTAGTTTATAGTTTTGAAATTTTCGCATCTAGACTTTCAAAGGACTTTTTTGGAACTCAAAAGAAAAAGATTTTAAAGTTTATCCAGAAGTGTAAACTGACTAGTATAGCCAAGTAATATTTGAAAAAGATAAAAAATGAAGGGAAAGCATCCCTAGCCAGTGCATACACAAACACATGGAAAAAACAGTTAAAATTTGTATCATAAAACTAGAATTAACATACAAGTCAATGGATATAGAATAGCAAAAAAGCAAATTAAATTATATAAACTCACCCAACTGATTATAAAGGAAGCATTATAAATCAATTAGAGAAGAATCAGTTAATAGAAGGGACTCTGACTTAGACTTTAGGAGAAGTGAAAAAACATTAAAGAAAATAAACAAGAAATCATGACTGTTAGTGAAGACAGTAACTATAAAGAAGAGAAATGAAACAAAACAACAAAACACCATAAAATAAGATATATTTTTCCTAACAGATAAGAAAAAGCTTTTTAAAACTAAAGTAAATTTAAAATATCACAAAAGAAAACATGAATCAACCATCTTAAAATCTAGTAAAAATAACTATAAGCCTACCAAACTTATGAAAAATATCTAAGACTAAAAGTGCACTTTTTTCTTAATGGATAAATATTTTACAGAACTCACTAAGAAAAACACCAATGTTTTTATAAAACAATCTGTAAAAGGTAATGGCTGACAATGAAATTACAAAAGACCAAAAGAAATATTTTTAAAAAGAAAAATATTCAGTCGAAACATCAAAAAAATGCAAATTTAACAAAAGAAGAATATGTTCAGGACCTTGAAGTAGACAAATTTTCTTTAAAATGACACAAAAGCATTAACCATAAAGGGAAAAAATGGATAAGCTGGAGTCTATTAAAATGAATTTATTTTATTCATCAGAAACAGGAAAAAGGGAACCCAAAAGTAGAAGATATAATGTATTACAAAGGGCTCAAGTCTGGACTATAAAAATGGCTCGTTCAATTCACTGAGACAACTTAATTTTAAAAAATGGACAAAATACTGAAACAGATTTGTTTCAAAAGAGGATTATCTCTCAATAGCCAGTAAACAGGAAATGTTGTTCAACTTCATTAATCAAAAGAAATACAAATTAAAGCCTCAATGATATATCACTACACAGCCCGGCCAAGTAGCTAACATAAAAAAGACTGACATTATCAAGTGTTAACCAAAATTTGGAGAAACTAGAATCCTCATACAGGCCGGGTGGGAGTCTAAAGCGATACACCCGTTTTGGAAACCAGTGTCTGGCAGTCGATATCGAAGCTGAGTGCAGGCACACCCAGCAACTCCGCCGCCGTGGGCATGCCCACCTACAGGCACCCACACAGCCACTCGGGAAAAGGGTAGAAGTGCTCGTTAATCCAAAACTGAAAACTGTCCAAATGTCCACTAGCAGCAGACAGGGTAAGCACGCTGTGATATGCCGCGTTTATAAAATAGGACACTGCACCAAAATGAGAAGAACAAGCAGCGCAAACCTGTTGCTGTTAGGTAAGAATGGCGGTGGTTCGTGGGGCAGTCAGGGCTAGAAGAGGAACGAGGACGCCTTCTCCAGGTGGTGGGTTTGTTCTTTCTTATTAGTAATGCTAGTTACTCAGGTGGGTTTGTTTTGTGATGATCAGACACTCTTCTGTATGTATCTTTATGCTTCAAAAAAAGGTTAAAGATAATTACCAGAAACATGTTATGGCTTCTGAATTGATTCTCAACGTTGGCAAGGGTACAATGAAGTGGATACTTTCACACCTTGTTGGCAGAACTGTAAGTGGATTCAACCCTCCCAGAAAGCAAACTGGCAATAAATGCATAAAAATGTTTAAAAGTCTGTGTTCTTTGACTCACTCATTGTACCTACATGAATCTATCTTAAAGTAATGATCCACTAAAAAAAAAAGGAAAATATTTATGACAGGATACCAAACAATGGACACACAAACAATCCCAATGATTTTAAATACAGTTAGAAAAAACTGAAAGGAAATATACCAAAATATACTTATCATGCCCTGAATGTTTATATCCTTCCCCCTCACTGCCCCCACCCCCCAATTCACTCAAAGCCTTAATCCCCTGGTGTGAGGGTATTTGGAGAGGGGACCTTCGGTGCAGATGCGGTGAGATTTTGCTCCCTCAAAAGAAGAGGAAGAGATAGGATAGCTCTCACTCCACTATGTGAGGATACAGTAAGAAGGCACCCGCTGTTAAAATTCACTTTAAACAACAAGCCAAGAGGAGAGACCTCACCAGACCTGGACCGTGCTGGCACCCTGATCTTGGACTTCCTGGCCTCCAGAACTGAGAAATAAATGTTTGTTGTTTAAACCACCCAGTCTATGGTACTGTAAATAGCAGCCCGAGCGGATTAAAACAATGATCAGTAGTCCTATCATAGTTTATGACATTATAGGTGATTTGTATCTACAATTTTCATTCTTTTCCAAGTTGCCACAGCTTTATGAGTTACTTTTTAATTTGCATTAAGCACAATTAGTCATGAATACATCACTACATCCCCATTGTAAAAGTCGAACAATAAAGAGATACACGGTAAAACTTAAAATTCTGCTTTACAACATTCTCCCACCAGTCCCCCTTCCCCAACTTTGGTTTCTCAAAGATAAGCACCAATAAAAGTTTATATATGTATCTTTCCAGGTAGTTTACTTTGCATTTACAAAAATGCATATGTATGTAAGAAAATATGCATATACAGAAGTTTGGTGTTGCTTTTTTAAACATTACTGCTTACACACAGCCTTAGGGAAACTGGATACTCCCAGCGCGGTGTTTGTTTGACCTATACAATGACTTGAAGGGTTGCATAGCTACATAGTAGTACTTTTTTTTTACAACATAAAAACAGCTTGGTAGCGACTGTCATATACCTGGACCTTCACATTTTTTATTCCAGCTTAGCCTCTCTAGGTTTATGTCTTTGTCACCTTGAATATATTGAACATATGGCTCTGTAAAATTCTTTAAAATAAAAAAACAGCAAATAATAAGTATGCTTACATGTCAATATGTGGAGACCTACCTCATTCTTTTCTACATAGTATTTCCTAGTATACATTACTTTTATAATTAAAATTTTGAAAAGTGGAAAAAAATTGAAAAGTGTCATCATTTTATTTTAAAGGAGTTTAAATGCAAATTTTCAATTTGACTCAAGTTCCCTAATGTGTTCCTGTCTGCCCATTAGCGATGGAGCAGGAAGTCTTTTTAGCTTCTGTTTAATTTTTCATCAAAGCTGGTTTGCGAAAGGGTGCCGCGGTGATCTAGAAGACAGTCTCATGCTAAATGCTACATCAATAAAAACTTCTGTTTTGCACTGTGGAAAAGCAAATTATTTAGAAGCTCCCTTGAGGAAACCCGCTTTTCACAAAAATGGATTATTTGCCTTAATGTCAAAGGACTCTCCAAAGATGTTTTTGTAAACATCTTTCATACCCAGAAAACAGCAGTTAGTTGGAGATTTTGTGACTTTTGATTGCCCCATCACCCCAGCTATAGCTGAAATCTTCGCTTATACTTAGTTCCATACATTGCTATAGACTCTCTTATGTCCCAATCATTTCAGGCCTCCTTAACTTAAGTGTTTAAGCTTCTTGTCCCCCACATTCAGCAATTTCCTGGAAAAAAATGTTTCTTTTGTCTCTGTGTAGACAAAACAGAGCCCGGGCACCCACCAGGCTCTGTCTCATTGGGCAGCTGCAGACTGATCCTAGCAGCCAAGAGTAAGTAGAAGGAATTCTAATTCTTTTCTACATAGTACTTCGTAGTACACATGTCTTTTATAATTAAAATTTTGAACAGGGTAATTATTTTATTTTAAAAGAGTTTAAATGCAAGTTTTCAATTGGACTCAATTTCCTAATGTGTTCTTGTCTGCTCATTAGCTATGGATGGAGCAGGAAGTCTTTCCAGCCTCTTACCGGAATCTCTCAAATATCCTTAGCGAGGATCCGATGCGCGGCCCACGGCGCCAGTTCTCCAAATGCTCCTTAGTCCTCCGCATCCCCTACTCTTCTCCAAAATCTGCCCCAAAGCTTCTCTCCCTATAGCTCACCCTAATCTTTCTTTTGCAAGGCCAGTTCCCACCCCCGCTTCTCCGTTCTGCCCAGCGGATGACCTCCAATCTGCAATTTAGGACCCTGGAATGGGGCAGAGGTGGAAGGGGACTATCCCATCACATAACACCAGGATCAACCTAGCAGGAAGGGAGAAGGCATGAGAGGTGGAGTAAGATGTAAATACATTTGCTTAATAATTTTTTGTACCTGTTAAATATACCTACAGTAAGTATATTTGTCAGATCAACAGTTCCTGTGCATTGCTGTGTATTGAAGCAGGGATTATTTTTGCTAACTCAAGGAAGAGGTTTTTTTGAGGTTTGCTTGTTGGTTTGCTTCTCAGGAAGAGGATGAAAGTAACACTTGCTGAGTACACAATACCTTGGAATGCCCCTTCCACAGTTACTTTGTCTGGTAGCACAGCAACCCTGAGAGGAATGTGTATCAGCTCCATACTGTCTGTGAGGAATATAAGGGGTGGGGAACAGGAGAGTCACCTTTGGGCTCTCTGGCCATCTCCTAAGGGGCACTGGGCGCTCTAGGAATTGTCCTGTCAAATCCCCCATCCACAAAGGTAACTTCTCTGGCCACTGCTGATTGGGCCAGAGGTGTGAGCATACGCCACGAGGTGCACTGATCAGATTTTCTCTCGCAGAAACCTGGAATGGGGGTTCAGAGACAGGTGGCTGGGCCAGCACCTTGTAGGACAATGAGCCCTCCCCCAGAGTGCGTGCTGGTGTCCAGAGCATCTTTGCTCACTGGCTGCCGTGGTAGGGTGGGTGGTGCTGAGGGTTCACACTCAGCTACAGAAGCTGGAGAAAGTTAATGCTCCTCCTTGTAAAAGGGCTGAGAGATGGAGAAGCCTGGCAGGGGTCATGGGGTCAGGAAGGGGAGACGCAAAGCAAACCAGTTGACGTGTTTGGGGTATGGAAGGTGAAGAATCCTTGATGAGCAGCTGCTGGTACATACACAGGCGCACACACCAGACCATAAGCTCCTCCAGAGCTGGGATCAGCTCTCTCATTCACGGCTGTATTTTCAGTGTGCTGACTAGGACTGCATTTGACATACTAAAAACACCCAGCAAGTAGTTTATTTAATCCATGCATTACACCTGATCCGTCCCTGACTTCCCTGCTATTTTCATGGTCACATGGTGCCTGGTACAATTCTAGAAAAACTCAGGAAAATCCTGCTGGACCAAGGATGGAAACCACATCTAAAGGCCACCTGTGAAACTCGGCTCATCATCCTGCGAGGACCGGGATGTCTGCTGGCTGTTCGCGTGGGCTGAAGGGATGCAGACCTTCAGCCCACTCTCTGGCCCAGCGTGCGTAAGAAGAGAGCCGAAAGCTGCTGAGTCCAGTTCTATTCTCTCCTAATTGGGCCTTCTGACCTGGGAAAACAAAGCTTCCCTGACCGTAAAAAATGCTTCTGTTCCTGTGACACCACACGTTAAATCACAAATGACATGTACTTGCTCGTGGGTTAATGTTATTCTCTGGGTCTGTTCCATGAGGTGGTTCACCTTAATCATGCTCACGGTCCCCAGTCGGCCTGAGACAGGTTCAGGCTCGCCCAGGGTGCCCTGCCCCTGCAGCTGTAGAGGGGGAGAGCCGCCGGGGACTGACTCGGAAGGCCCCCATACTGTGAGAAAGGACAAGCTGAGGGAGGAGGCAGGGAGATGAGACAAGCTCTCACTCCAGCCTCTCTCAGTGCACCATTTTGGAACCACACTATCAGACAGGGGGTCACTTTGGTTATGGCTTTCAGACCCCACTCCCCACCCCCAACACTTGCACCAGGGTTGATGGTGGCCCCTAACTAGCTATCCTAACCCGTGCATTGTTTGATCTATTGCTTTTAATAATGGGCTAATAAAGGGGCGCAAGTGGCATGAGAGTCAGTAACCATCGACAACCAATACTGGACAAACAAGATTGAAAAAGTGAATAATAACCTTAGCTTTCACCTGTATGTTTCTCCTTCACCTTACCTTCTTTACTTCCGCAGCACTTTTAATGGATGGGAACCTCACCGTGAATAAATCACTGACTCTGGTTCCTCATCTAGTTAGTGGCAAAGCCAGAACTCAGCCTCAGATCTCTTGACTTCACAATCAGGGCTTTCCACACTGCGGCTGCTTCCCTATCTTTCCTCTCGAAGAATGGCTTGCTATATAAATTCTTGTTCTTGACTATGTTATATTGCTAAATAAGCAGAGTCTCTATGGGCCACAAATTCACAGAAAGCCAAAGATAAATCAGCAGCCCGCAAGAGACGGTTGATAGCTTTGATTTGGTAAATCACCACAAGATGTCAGACATTTGCCCAGGTGTGAGTGATAGCCTCATTTCCAAGGACAGCCGAGTCTGACGCACGGAACAGACGCAGCTCAGACTCACAGCACGCCAGCCCTGGCTGGTGGGGCCCGTTGGTTGGGGCGCTGTCCCATAACGGAAATGTCGTGGGTTCCATCCCCGGGTCAGGTGCATAACGTCCCCAGTTTGAGCACAAATGGGAGGCAACCAATCGATGCTTCTCGCTCACATAGATGTTTCTCTCTCTCCCTGCCTCTCTCCCTAAAAAAGCAATGACAAAAATGTCTTCAGGTATGGATTAAAAAAACAATTACAGCAAGTCACGTTCTCTGCCTGGGAAGCCAGGGCCTGGAACCTTTTTAACCAGCAGTGTGGGGTCCGAGTCACCAGGTGGTTCAATTTCACAAACAGCAAAGGTCACTTTTCTCCTTGACTGCTGCCAATTTTTTTAAGAGTCTTCTGCTTTTCTTTTTCTTTTTTTAATTTATTGATTTTAGAGAGAGAGGGAGGGAAGAAGGAGGGGGGAGAGAGATAAGAAGCATTGATCTGTTTTTCTATTTATGTATTCATTGGTTGATTCTTATGTGTGCCATGACCAGGAATTGAACCTGCAACCTTGGCGTATCAGGACAATCCTCCAACCAATTAAGCTACCTGGCCAGGGCCCTGCCAAAATTTAAACCTGGCAGTTGAAGTGGCCAAGCAGATGTCATTCCTTTACCATACTCCTGATAGAAAATGAAGTGGTGAGCTCAGTGACCCTCTACCTAACTCCAGAAATTTCCAAGACCTTAATAATTAATTCCAACTCTCCCTCCCTCAAACCGCTCACTCCTGATGGACAGAGGGGAGTCGATGTTTGCTTGAACACTGAAATGATTGCTATTCTTTCTACTTGCTTGGGCATGTTCTGAAAGCATAGATATCAATTACCAACAGGAAGTGGCGGCTTCCCCCCTTACCTCTTTGTTTAACCGTTAAAAAGTGTATCAGCACTGGAGGGGTAGTCCAATGTCCAGAGGCTGAGACGTACACGCAGCTGGAGCAAATGAGGGAGAAAGGCCTGGAGCTGTGCAGACAGCTACAGGTGGAAAAAGGGCTTGAAGGACAGAAACACAGCAGGAAGAACTGTTTTTCAACTTTAGTTTAAAAATTCTAACATTTTTGATCCAGTGGTTCTACTTCTGAGAACTTACACTTATATTCGTTGGGGGCCACCCTGGGAAAGAGAAGCCCGTCTGAGTATTTAGTGCAGGGGCACCCCAGAGCGGAGCGCCATCAAGAAGTCTCTCCAGTCCTGGCTGGTGTGGCTCAGTGGACTGAGTGCCAGCCTGTGAACTGAAAGGTCTCAGGTTCGATTCCCAGTCAGGGCACAGGCCTGGGTTGTGGGCCAGGTCCCCGGTTGGGGGAATGCAAGAGCCAACTGATCAATGTTTTTCTTGCATATTAATGTTTCTCTTCCTCCCTCCCCCTCTCTAAAAATAAATAAATGAAATCTTAAAAAGAACAAAAATGAACAAACCCAGCTAGAAATGCTGACATGGGGCCTAGGAGCTCAGGCTGCCGGTGTCCTCCCACCCCCCACCCCCCCACTCCTGTGACAAACAGCAGAACGCAGGGAGGACAAGTACTGGATCTGAGGATTCGTGGGCCCGGGAAAGCAACCTGGAGTGCAGTAATATGTATTTCAACAAGTAAATGCTCACACGTGGGTAGACAAAGTCATAGAGGCTTATACCTAATTACAAAGAGCGAGTTTGGATTTAAGAGAAGTGAGATCATTAGGAGCATTCCAGGAAAAGAAGCCCCAGAAAATGTAACTGAAATACTCGAGTTAGGAGAAATAAAAACAGACTGCATATTTGTAAATGCTGAGGGAGATAATCCTAGGGGAAGTGAGAAAATTCGTCACGGCAAACTGCGCATTGCAGCTTCTTTTTACTCAAAATGAGCTGAGCCTTACTTATAAGACTACACAGTTGAAATAATGCCCTGTGATGTGACAAGGGAGGGAGGAAGTGACAAAGAATGACAGAAATCGTACCCTTTATCTTCCCACGTGTCTGGGCACTTGTTCAGTATCAGGCCCTGGAGCCAACATCCTGATAGATGACAGAAAATAAAGACTGAGACGGACAAAGGGACAGTAACACAAGAAGTCATAGTGCGGCTGTGCTCTGGGCCTGTGGGGACATGATCAGGATAAGATGAAAAATGAACAGGCAACTCCAAGAGAGGACTAACAAAGGACAACCCCATTGTTACCGCGCCAAGAAAAGCCTAAACAAACAAAAGCTATGAAGTACAAATCCATGTATCAATCACCAAAGAGATAGGAGGACACCGAAACTTAGAGTAAGGCCAGGTCTTTGAATGGGATATATTTAGACAAAACACAAAAAGTGTTTTGCTTTAGACAAAAGCTAATTACATTGTTCTGTTTTTCTCCTTTTGCTGCAAAGTGGTACATGGTAACCACTGAATGTTTATGACCCCTGAACTTCTTCCTATTCCCAGAATTCTATGAGCCTGTGCTACCTTGGTAAAGCAGTTAGTATTCTGTGGGGGGCAGGAGCTAAAGGGATTATTAGGGTTAAGAGCAGATTTAACTTTGATATCTAGTTGGCAATTGTCTTCACAGCATTGCAGCTAAAGAACCCTGATGGTAGGGGAGATTGCTCTGCTCTGCAAAAGGAGAGAGGAAACATACTGGCCACGCCCCATCGCCCTGGAGCCCCTCCCACTGTGTTTGTGCCAGATGAACTCAACTTCCATTGGCTGCAGTGCTTTGGACCACAGGACAGACAAGCCTGACCCCACACAGACAATCTCTAAATTGGTCAGAAGTTTAGGGGGCGGCTTGGCCCAAGAAATATTGTCCAGATGACGGTGATGATGAGTCAACAGACTTGCTCTTTTTGAGGCTTTGATTATAGATGTATGCGGGGAGAATTTAGTCCTTGTTGTTCTAAGGATGACACTGCTGTAAAGCTGGAGACTTCCTGATACCAGAAAAGGCAGGAGCTCTCTGAGTGGCCCAGTTCTGTGGTGTGGTTTTGCAAGGGGGTTCCTGAAAGCCTCATCCGAGTCTTTCTCTGCCCCTCCCAATTGCTTGATAGCCATTTAATGTCTATAATAAGTCCTTTCCTGCTTAAACTGGTTAGAGTGGATTCTGTCCTCTGAAACTGGCCCCTGACACAAATGTAATTCCTACGTTAAAGGCATTACAGCCTTTTGAGGAGACAAGCTTTGTTTAAGTCCCTGAGGACAATGCCATCATTCAGGTACATATTCAGGACACCAGATGCATGGAGGTGTGAGCTCCTAACCTCGAGGGTGCCAAGGAATGACTCACAGTGAAGGTAGCACTGAAACTCGAACACTGTGTATAGGAGGTCCACAGGAAGACAAGGAGAGGAGGGCATTCCCATCCAAGGAACTGGAAAGATCCAGAAGGTGAGAGAGGAGGGTTGGAGAGCTGAGCTGAGGGGCAACAACAAGGAGAGAAGAGGCCAGCCAGGCTGCAGGTGCAAATCAAAGGCCCATGTGTGTGTTAGATGGAACTGTAAAGAAGTTCAGGTATAACCTGGGGTAGTCCATTTATTCACACATCCAAAAACTGGAGGCAGAGAGGTGAAATGGCCAGCTCAATACCAACAAGTAGCTTCAGTGTCCTTGCCAGCCAGAGCACAGGTCTCCTGACTCCCCGGCCTTGTCCTTCCAGGTCGTAGATTCCCAATGTATCCTGTGAAGGTGAATGTTACAAACCACAGAATGGGTTCAATGCTTGACTCATTACCTTCAAGGCACCAAAGACTATGAGTCCAGATAAATAGGGGAGTGGCCATAGATGGGTAAATAAGGGAAGAATTATTTTTATTGATTCCTTTATTGGTTGCCTTTATTTGTTTATTTGGGCAGAGCAAAATATTTCCTTACTGCTCTCAGCCATCTGCCGTGTGTTCAAGGAAAACGTGGTCAAACTTGGGTAGGTGCCTGGGGCTAGGGGTAAGAGACCCAGCATATTTCCAGGGTGAGGGAAGGAGCCAAAAAGAGGAGGAGGTTGGACATGGAAGAGCAAAGGGAATCATTAGGGGATGAGTGAGATGGAAGACGCAGGACAGAAAGCTTCAATAGGACCTCGGGTCCTTAGAAGCTCCTGGAGACTGAATTGACAGGAAAGTCTTCACAGGAAAATGAATTGTGCCAATTATTCAATTACGTGCTATTATAAAAACTGGAGTGAAGGTTGTACCTCACAGAGGAGGCCCCAGGGAGGCTGCAACTCAGAAATGGGACAGATTAGTTGAGCTCTTTGATGAGAATCCGATTGACCTCTTCCTTCGTGAAACTGAGCCGGGGCCATCCCATCCAGGAGGACTGATTTAAAGTGCAACTGACGGGCTCTCAGCAGCGAAGGCACGGTCTGCAAGCACAGAGCTGGGAGGTGGGCAGCCCTCTTCTCTCTCCCTGCTCTTGCCTGCGGACCCCAAGGACAGCTTGCGGAAACATTCTCTTCCCCCCAAAGTGGGAAGGGCCCCACACACCCAACCCTTCTGTTCCCATTGGAGAAGATCTCTGCCAACTGCAGCGTATTACATCGCGGGTGACTGTTCCTTACACGTAATTATGCAGATATGTTAGTATGTAAGACTGAACCCTTTGTAAAAGTGAGAGTAGTTTCTCTGTTTCTCACAGCCTTTTGCCTACCTACGTGTTATGCAGCCTATTGTATTATACTGATTTCCCTTCTTTTCATGATTATTATCCTCACTATTCTGTACATTTTTCAAGAGCACAGACCAAAAGCTATGCATCTTCATGTTCTCACTGCCCAGCACGGGGCCAATCATAGTATTACCACTATTAAGTGAAATTATTCAATGAATGAGTGACATTTATTCAAAAAGGAGGAAAAAAACCCACCAGTATATAAAAACTGGTTAGAACTATATATTGAGAAATGTGTGCATTTTAACAAAATGTCAGAAGAGAGTTTTGAATTAATTCATAAAAAATGAAATGTATCATGGGATTTTTTTCACCCATAAAATTATGTTCACTAGGAATTTTAAAACTGTTTCATTGTGAGACAATTCTAGACATACAAAGAAGCTGCAAAAATAGTACATAGATTTCACGCAAAGCATTCAACCTGTTTCCCCAAATGTTAACAACTTACATAACCATAGTGCCATTATAAAAATCAGGAAATCAACATTGGTGTGATACTATTAACTAAACAATGCACAGTATTTAAATTCCACCCATTTCCTCCCCGATGTCCTTCTTCTGTCCCAGGATCCCATTGAGGGTTCCACACTGCATTTAGTTGCCATGTCGCCTTCCTGTCCTCCACTGTCCTCGAAGCTCACCTGTGTTACAGCATGTGGCAGGATTTTCTTCGTTTGCAAGGAACAATATTCCATTTCAAGGAACGACATCCTGTTGCATTCATACAGCACATTCTGCTTATCCATTCATCATCAGGGGACACTTGGGTTGCTCCCACTTGTGGCTGCCGTGAATAATGCTGCAGTGAACGTGGGTGTGCAAACAATTCTTCAAGACCTTGTTTCTCATTCTTTTGGATAAATACCCAGAAGTGGAATTGCTGGATCACATGGTAGTTCCATTTTTTAATTTTATGAAGAACCTCTATAGGGTTTTCTAAGACAAAATTCTTAACCCCTCTCCTCCTGTTACCTCCATATCCCATTAGTGTTGTGAACCCTTCCCAACTTGAGCTTTTCTGCCAGAATGACACGCTGTGTCTCCAACACATGCTCTCCATAAGTTTGGCTGGAATTAGGGTTGGGGCTGGGGTGAGAGAAGTAAAGCTCTTATCTCAAATGCCAAAATGTTAATAGAGTGCCCATAAAATTCAGTCCCTGACATAATGTTTTAATGCAATCCTTTTTAAAAAAATATCAAAGTCAGCACAAAAATCATTAGGAACAAATGCCAAATTTTTAAATTAAAAAAGTGTCTTACAGAACCATACTGGAGCCCAAGGCAAAAGGAAAACTCATCTTATCTTTGTTTAAAGGGTTGTATTAAGATATTATTTATCTTGATGAATGAGTTTTGGCACCCCCTTAAATTTTACACCCAAGACAAGAACCTCCCTTGCCTTGCCCTACTTCTGGCCCCCACCGTGAACTTCCTAGATCGGGTAGGACAGTGATTTCAGACTTGCTTTATGTTTCAAAAATGCTGAGGACAGCAAGCTGCCTTTTGTCTGTTCCGCCATCCCTGCCCCTTTCACTCTCCTCTTCCACTGAACGCCTCAGTCATACGCTGCTGTTTGGAATGCCCTCCCCCCTTGATAATCAGCCCCCCCCCCCGTCATCCATCTGACCCAGTTCACCCATCACCTCCTCCTTGAGCCTTCTTCCACACCCCCAGGTAGCGGTTACCATTTACTTCCTCCTCGTTATATTAAAGCACCGAATGCATTCCATTACTATTACTTATTTATTGATGTATTAAGAAAAGCAAAATATTTGTTTTAAATTGGTTCCAGAATACCATTAGGGAGAAAACTATCTTTACATTCTCTCTGAAGGCACAAGCCGTTTTTACCTTGAAATTAAAGGCAGGGTGACTCCATGAGGTTGGAGGCTTTGGGGACAGATGCTGTTGTGTTTCCCCATGTTGTGAGGTCCCCGAGAGCAGGGCTGTCTTCTCCGTCCTCCAGCAGCATGCGCGGGCTTCCAGTAACTTTTGTACAGAACTTGGGCCCAGTGAGCTAACACTGTTCACAGTCAGTGGAACAAAAGAAACAAAAAGTTACTATTAAAAGCTATTTGACAGACAGATTCTTTTAAAAAACAAACTGAGAACTATGGGGAAAATAACCGCGTGTCAACTTTGTGGTGTAAATATAGTTAGTGGTGAGGTAGGTGAGCCCTGCAGCGGAGAAAGAGGTCAGGAAGCCAAAAGCACAGGAGGCTGGTTAAGGAGAAGCTGCCAATCACGCTGCATCTCCTGGAACAGGGGCTGAGTTAATCTGAGGGGAGAGGTTTGGGGGTACAGGGATATAATCTCTGCGCTGCTTTTAACAGAATTCTTAGGATCAGGAAACTATTCCTTGCAAAGCAAAGGGTTAGCAGCTGGCTATTCTCTCTCTTTGCCTGAGATGCCTCTCAAATGGAAGGAAAGAAGGGAGGGAGGGAGGGAGGGAGGGAGGGAGGGGGGTAGGGAGGGAAGGAAGGAAGGAAGGAAGGAAGGAAGGAAGGAAGGAAGATTAGCTGACTTGATCAAATCTCCTGTAAACAAACTAATTATAGGCTTTCTGGAAAGGAAACTAATGGTATTTAGTAGTAAGAGAGTCCTTATCTATGAAGAACTTTTTAGCAGGATGCCCCTGGTCAGTCTAGGATGGCTTATGATAAAGGCACCTGGAACCTAGGAATGTACGTATGGGCCAGAGCTTCCTGGAATGACAAGTAAGCTAGGCGAGTATAAAATTGAGATGTTTCATGAACTAAGTTGTTATTTTTGCTTTACTGAGGACACCACACATTGCTTAGAGACCTCACATGCTGAATCTGGGCCACACCCTAATGCAGCAAAAAAGGACCCGGAGAGCAGCTTTCATGGACCAGAGTCTGCAGGACTCACTTGTGCCTCACCACTACCTGTATTCTTGGAATTATTAGTAACTCTTATCACTGGGCCAGATCTCTAGCTGCCCTGGGTCTGATTTGACAATCTGCCCCTTTTGTGTTAGCTCATCTTCAGTATCTGACTCTTATATGCAGTTAATATTTTATCTATTTTTCTTCATTTTTAGAGATATTGCTTTAAGTGAGATAACATTTGTAAAGTGCTTAGTGTCTGAGACACACTAGAGCACTCAATAGCTATTAGATCATCTGCCTTCCTGTTCTTCAGAAGTGTAAGCATGTCTCAGTCATGCTTTTGGGAAAAGAAGAGCACTGTGTGGTGATGGAATCGAAACTTCCCCAAACCACAGAAGCTCAGGATGAAAGACCTGTTGAATACTTATACAGCCTTCCTTTCCTTTTTGGAAATTTTTTTCGTCAGGAGTTCTTTTTGTCTTATTCCTAGAGCAGTTCCAAAAGGAAGCCCAGAGGAGCCCACGAAGGTCATGAGTAGAAGATCATGAGTGGAAGGTCGTAACTGGAAGGTCAAGGTGCACCCAGGCAGGCTGCCCTTCACAGTTAATGCCTCTCAGTGTGCAGCAAAGCTCTCAAGTCTGCAGGCCCAGACACTTGATTTGTTAGTGCCCCAGAGGAGAATTCATCTTTTAGGGACAGATTCATATTAACCAAACTCACAGAGGCTGACATATACAAACTCAAGCATCCACGTATTAATATGTATTTACATGAAAAATAGAGCTGTTAGGGAACAGGAGATATTCCTGTCCTCTGGCTGGCAGACAGTCTATAAGCAATCTCTTTGGAAAGCTAAACTAGAGTCAGAAATTCACTTGCTAAGTGGGCATTTGTGTAAGAAATTTTACTTAGTGCCTACCAGGTACCAGAAACATTTGGAAACAGAGGTTACAACAGTCAACAATATTTACAAATCCCTTCCCATAAAAGGGGCACATTCCTGAGGATGAGGAACCAAGAAACAAACAAAGTAAACAACAGTTAAAACTATCTCCAAACAGAGATAAATCCTATAAAGAAAACAGATGAGGAAATAGGTTTACTAGGTGACAAGGGGTGACCATGTTAATTAGGAAAGGCTTTCTGAGTGACAAAAAAAGCCGGCCAGATGAGTTTGGGTTTGGGAAATAGCAGGTACAAAGGTCCTGAGGCAGACAGAGTTTGGCAAGCTTCAGGAACAGAGGGAAGGCCAGTGTGGCTACAGGAAAGTAAGCGAGGGGCAGAGTGGTGGGTGATAAAATAGAGAAGAAAAATGGAGGTCACTTCTCATAGGGCTTCCAGGGCTCGCATCAGGAGTTAGGGCACTGTTCTGTATGCTGCTGGAAGCAACTGGATGATTTCAGGCATGGGGGTGACTTCACAAATGATAGTGGCAGCTGGGTGAATGGGAACAGAAGCAGCGAAATCACTAGCAGGCCAGGGCCGTGGTCCAGATGGGTAATGATGAGGCGTGGGCTAAGAACCATGGTGAAGACAGAAAGATTCAAAAACATTTTGGGGATGCTGCTGATGGGGATCCTGGGCTGGATATCGAGAAAAAGAAAGAATCAAGTAGGCCTACTGGGTTTGGATAGTCATGGATTAATGATGTGTGATTTGCATAGTTTAGATATCTGGCTGCATGAGCTTGGGAAATTCTCTATTCCTCCCTCCAAGACCAGAGAGATGGGTGAGGACTCTTCTCCTGGCACAGTGTGGGTGGAGGGGTACTTCCGATGCTGCCTTTTGACCCCCTTTTACTATGCATCCATTCCAGTCATTCACCCAGTGTTCATTTACTCAGCACTTCCTGCATGGCTAACACTGTTTGAGGTCCTGGAACCGTAGCAGTGGGGAAATGATACCATCCAATATCAGCAGTTTGTTGGGAGAGTTTGTGTTCTGTGAAAGAGTCATCCCCCATCCCTCCCCTTCTCCTCTCCCTGTTCCCTCCAACCTCACCCCTCTACTATAAAGCTTTCTCTGGGTCATCTCTCTACCGGTCCGCCCTCTCACCCAATCTCTCCACCTCCAGCCTCACTCCACACTGGGCAGAGCCTCAGCAGTCTTATGCAATCCGTTTCCCAAGCACTCTCTGTGGTTCTTTCCCCACCTCCAGCTATGGACACTGGGCTTCCTCGAGTCTTCCCAGTCTAGCCTGGTGAACCAAAGCTCAATCATCTTGCAGATGAGCAAGGCTGGACTTTCTTCAGACACCATCTAGGGGATGAGCTGAGAGCCTGCAGATATCACGCTGAATTCAATGCAACCACGGAACCCTTCTAAAATACCTTTACTTCTGCATCTTTAAAAAGCCAGCCTCTCTCTCTCTATGGCCTGTATCGCATCCGAGCAGTGATTGGTACTGACCAGACCTCAACTCTTGTTTGTGGAATGGTCCCCTCTCTGACACTTGCTTCCTCCCCTCTCCTCATTCTCAATAAGAACAAACCACTTCATATTTGTACAACAGTCTGCAAGTTAAAACATGCTTTCCCTATTTGGCAAGATCTCATTTCATCTTTAAACAATCCTGGGGAATCAAACAGATATGCAAATGTCCTCAGAACATATTCCTGGCTGAGGCCGCAGAGGCTCTCAGTCCAGTGGTATTTTTACTGTCATGTTGTCCTTTTGCTCAAAGCTTTTTAAAGAGCATGTTCTTAGTAACCCCCATATCTCTATGACTACCTACATGTATGCTGCATTGAGATATGGAAAATGCTCATAATCTGAATGTACGTGGTTCACACTTGCTTTTATCAAAGTTACATTCCTGGAAAATATCTGATCAAGTGGATCCAAGTTTCCCATAAGTGTTGGTGGCAAAACAGCACCAGGTGTCAGACCTCTACTGAGCAATCTCAGGACTTCAGTTCTGACCGAGAAAGAATTCAAAGGCAAGACTCAAACTATAAGAAGTTTATTTAGGGAGTCAGAGGTAGAAGTTAGCTGCTGAAAGAAGGGGCTCAGGAAATGAGTTATAGAGGCAAAGAAGGGCCCTTGGGGTTTAAGAGAGAGAGAGAGATACCTTGAAAGACAAAAGAGGGAAGAAAGGCAGGGCTGTTTTCTGGAAAAAGAGAGAGAGCGTGCATGCACTTGCAGAGTCCCTATTTTAAGGGCTTTTATCTGGATGCTCAAGGCAGGATCTCAGTAGAATATTCATCCCTTTTCCAGGTGTGCCCCCTCGGGATCGTGGTCTCCACTGATTGGTCAGTGCCAGAGCAGGGGTCAGCTGGTCCTGAAGTCAGCCATGGTGTCACTCTATCTGATTTTGCTCCTCCTCTGGGCCTGGAGCTGAAACACAGCTGAGGCCTAGGTGTCATCTCCAGGGGTTAATGCTTCAGGGAGTGGTTGTGCAAGGGCTTGTAGTTTTGCCTGTTGCTAGACACCCAGGACTCTCTGCCCTGGTGGCCCTCTGCACCTGGCCTGCCATTCCCACTCAGCTCATGCCTATCAAATTACCTACTACAATAAGGAAATGTGATCTCTGAGAATGACTCTGCTAACCGATGACCAGTGTCAACTGAATCACAGATTAGAATCAGAGTATGTTGTAAAAGCAGTGCTCTATCAACTAGAAACTTCTCAAGTAATGGGATTTACCGCTTAAAATGGTAAGTAGTGGTGTTTTAGAGCTACATGGAAACAGTGAGGTCATCTAATGCAACTTGTTTATTTTGCAGATGAGGACCTGAGACCCAGAGAGGTGACATGAACCCCACAAGGTCATATATGTATCTAAGAAGCAAAGGGACTGAGACCAGAAGTGAAGGGACTGAGACCTGCTCGGTGCCCCTTCCACCGTGCCATTCACCTCCCTTGTAAAAGTCTATGCATGCTGATTATTTGAAGAGCCCCAGTGTGCGTATGTGTGTGTGAGTGTGTGTGTTTCTTGTTTCAACTCCTGGGTTTTTTCCCCCAAAACTTGGTAGATGAATTACATACAGAGGCTTTAAGTGAACAACTGAATGAGTTTTGACAAATTGTATACACAGTAGAAGAAATGTCTAGTAGTGGAATTAATGGACTATTGATAGGATATATTTTAATTTTATAAGAAACTGCCAAACAGGTTTTCAAAGTGGCTGTACTATTTTACTTACATCCTATCGGCAAGTTATGAGAGTTCCAGTTTCTCCACATCCTCACCAATGCTTGAATGCTCAGTCTTCTAAATTGTGACTGTTCTAGTGGTTGTCTAGTGCTATCTCATTACAGTATTAACTGATATTTCCCTGATTAATGATGCTGTGCATGTTTTTATTACCAATCTACTATTAAGTATACAGAGGATAATTTATAAATATAAACAAGTGAATAAACAATCTGAAAGTTGCTGATTGTGTTAGTCCCTGTAGAATTAAGTCCTTCTGCAGGGAAATCTGGATATTCTGATTTTCTTTTCATGAACTCTGATGCTTCCTGTTCTCTCAACAAATCACCTGTGGCAAGCAAATGTACTCAGAAGTAAGCCATTAGTGATTCTTTCTAAAGTAGTTGTTCCAGCAATTAAATATTTGATGGTTGCCATGAGGACATTAGTTATAAAAATTTAAGAGGGGCAGCCATGGCGTGTAGGGCAAAGTGTAACCTTTGAAAGCTTAGGGAATTAGATTCCAATCCTGGCTCAAGTTCTTCCAAGTTTCAGCATTCTCCCCTATAAAACGGAGATAAAAATACCCCTCTACTGGTTTTTTACTGATGCACTAGCAACTTACCACAACCGTGCTGGCTTAAAACAAACAAATTGACTTTACAGTTCTGGAGGCCAAAAGTCCAAAATTGGTCTCACTGGGCCAAAATGAAGATGGCACTGGGCTGCATTTCCACTGTGTTTTCTTGGCTTTTCCAGCTTCGAGAGGTGCCCACTTTCCTTGGTTGGGGGCCCCTTCCATCTTCAAAGCAGCAAAGGCAGGTCGTCTTCCTAACATTGCGTCACTGACGCTGCTGCTACTGTCCCATCTTCTCTGACCCTAACTCGTCTGCCTTCTTTCGTTACTAAGGGCCCTGTTTTAACATTGGGCCCACCTGGATGACCCAGGAAATTCCCCATCTCCAGGTCCCTAACTCAATCCCTTGTGCAAAGTCCTTTTCACCATGTAAGAGAGCACAGTCATAGGTTCTGAGGATGAGGATGGAGACGATGTTAGGGGGTTCCTTATTATTATTCTGTGAACCACCTCTACCTCTCAAGGCTGTTGCTAGGATTAAAAGTAAAGATTTATAAAAGATCAGCTCATGAAGACTGCTCAGTAATACAAGGTGTGCAAAGTTCAGCACACAAGGCCTAAAACATGCTAAGACTCCATGATTTCTGTTCCCTTTCCCTTTTCCCTGGAAGGATCTGGAGAACAGTAGTCTCTTGAATCTTATTCTCTTGCCAATCTGCTCTCTGTGCTGTTCACAGCAGCTAAGTAGCCTTAGCCAGAGAGAAGAGGTCCAAGGCGAGATTAGCAGTGGTTGAGAAGAGGTGGGGAGAAAGAGTCAAGGTCTTCTACCTAGGGGATGATAGGATCATTTAAGGGTATGATGGGCATTGGTGGCTGAACGAGTGTTTTTCCACGTTAGGGTGCTGGGGGCACAATCGACCTCAATGATAGCAACCACATAACAGTTCTCCGGTGTAAGCCCCAACCTGCAGAACTGCAGGACCCCTACCCCTCACCTGTACCCCCGAGAGGACCGCACATGTGCTCTCCAGCCTGTGGCACCTTCTTTCCTCCCTACTGATGTGCTGAAAGCATCAGAGAAGCCTGTGACACTGGGGTCAAGTCCTGAGTAAGACCCCTGTCAGACACACATGCCTAACCTTCTCCGGGTCTCCACCTCTGTGATCTGCCCCGGGGCCCAGAACTGGGGTTTACCCTTTTACCACCACTACCCACACACCATTTCTGCAGGATTGTGTGGCCCCTTAAGGCCTGGTCTCCACAGAAGTAACCGAAGCCTTGCCTCACTATTGTCCCCTCCTCCACCTTCTCTGAATACACTGAACAAATCTTAGGAGCATCATACCGTGATCACTCACTGTGTACGTTCCTGTCTATTACAACAACAGTCCAACAGATGGCAGTCTAGAGCCACAAGGAAGGGGCGGTTTTTCTAATCGACAAAAAGGTGCCACAAGGACCAGCGGCGGTGTCCCTGCTATGGAGGGGCCTTGAGAGTTCATTATCCCTCTCATGGTACATGGGAGGCAAATTCAGCCCTGTGGACCCTGTGCTCTCAACCCTGGCATCATCCCCCACACAAAGGACCCAGAGGCTAGCGCACAAAGACACCCAGCAGGTACTCCCACCCAGGCTCAAGGAGAGAAGTGCCCTGCTGGGCAGCAGGTGCCTCCAATTACTGTCTTCCTTATCATCCCTGACGCCTTCCCTGGAGGGGCAGTTCTCTTTCGTTCATTGCAGCATTGTTCGTAACAGCCAAGATGTGAAAGTTACCTAGGTGTGTCCATTGATACGTGAATGGATAAAGAAGATACACACACACACACACACACACACTCTCTCTCTCTCTCTCTCTCTCTCTCTCTCTCTCTCTCTCTCTCACAATGGAATATTACTTGGCCATAAAAAGGAATGGAATCCTGCCATTTGGGACAACATGGATGGACTTAGAAGGTATTATTTGAAGTAAGGTAAGTCAGAGGAAGACAAATAGTACATGATGTCACATATGCAGAATTTTAAGAAATCAAAACAAATGAACAAACAAAACAAAACAAACTCAAAGAAATAAAGACAAACTGATAGTAGCCAGAGAGGAGGGAAGTAGAGGGGTGGGTGGAGAAGGTGAAGGGGAATATAGTTGACAACAGCGTGATAAGTTTATACAGTGACAGACGGTATTAGATAACAGTGTGGTGAGCACATCATAAGCTATATGAATGTCGAATCACTGGGTTGTACACCTGGAAAACTAATATAATATTGTATAACAACTATAATTTAATTTTTTTAATTTTTAAAAAAAGGAGTCCCCTCACTGGAATGCAAAAGGGGTGAAGCCTCCCACTCTCCCTCGCTACCCAGCCCAGGCACCACCCCACAGATGTGTGGGGGTCCGGGGTTGGTTTAATTTTCCCAGGTAGCAGAAGGTTCTCCTTTTCTGGCTCCATGACTCCGTAAGGCATGGAGAACGAGGGACGGGGGGCCTGAAAAGGCCTTCAAGAGTGACCTTCAAGGCGCCCATTGGGTAGTCTTGAGTGTGCTCAGAGCGAAATGGGAGGCATGAGAAAGCTGCCTGCTCTCACAGAATGAGTCACACTGAGCAGAGGATGTAAAATATTAAACATCGCAGCTCAGAGCACTCTGATAGCTTAAATGCCAGCCAGCGCCCCAGGAAGCAGGGACTATGCTGTGTGGTGTGGCAGGAAGTCACATCCCCTAAGGCTTGGGCGACCCGGGAAATGGTGAGAGCGTCACCATAAAGAGAACAAGTTATAAATTGCCAATTACATCAATTACTGGCTGCACAAATCAGTGGAAAAGGTGACGCCAGAGAAATAATTGATTTAGCCGGTTCGTGACTGACAAGGAAATTAACAAAGTTAATGACAAAATGAATGATCAATTGGCCACAAGTGGCAACTCAGCAAACATCAGCAGAGATTCTTGCAATGATAAAACCTTCCAGGCCCCCTTCCTCCTTTCTTCCCAGGACTGGGAGTGGATGGAGGTGCACATGTGAACACATGTGCAGATACACAAGGATGCAAGTCCAATGAAAGGGAGGATTCTGTGGGATTTTCTGTCTCTCTGTGCCTCCTATATCTTTGCCAGAGAGCCATGGAAAAATGCTATGCTCTGCATTTCTTAGCTTTGTCTTTGAAATAAAGCCAGTCAGATATTCCATTGCTTTTCAACCATTGCTTTCTGGAAAGATTAATAGCTGTAACAATGATAGAGAGAAAAAGAGAAGTATAATCATAGTCATAGGGATATAATAATATCCTCTGACTTTGCGTTCTTTAAAATCTCTCCTATACATTATCCCATCTGCAACTATAGATACCAGGTGCTGTGGAGAAAACAAGTGACCGCAAATCACTTGGTAAATAATTAAATACCAGTCATCCGTCCTGGTACAGTTCTAAAGGAAAATAGCCTTCAGCGAATTTGAGGGCTTCCACCATAAATAAACCACCAGAAAATCTGTTAACATCCGTCCTCCCTTGAAATTGTTGTTCTGTCTTTTAAAAATGTTGCCTTGCAGACCTGAAAGCAAAGGTGTCCAAACAAGCGGACAAAGGGCTCCACCGGGCTCCTTAGGCGAGAGCAAAGAGAGCGATATTAACATTTCATTGCACCAGCTCCTTCACCAAGTCCTTTTATGACGTTGGTTTTTCTCCTTGACCTTTTAGCCAATACACAGTCACGCTGCTCCTGGGGAGACCCCCCACCCAGCCCCACCTGTACCCTCTCACTTCTTTTGGAAACATTACCCAAGAGATTTCCCCCCATCCTTTTAAAAACTGTGATAATGAACCATATAATCTAAAAGGTTAAAAATCACCTACATTTTGATGTACTTGTTTTCAAAAAAGAATAAGCCAGGTACAGTTGCTAATTTTTGTTGCTTGCCTTCTGGCTCTGAGTTACTAATGCCATAGTTTATAGTTACCAATTTGCGGGTTAGTGCCTGGTGACTTCCTCTTTTTAAACAAGCAGTAGTTTGCCTTTTCATCACTTTGCTTTTATGCTTGTTTGATATTGTGAACAAACAACGGGCGGTTATGTAATAAGGGACAAATCCCCCCCCCAGGAGTGACACACCCTTAGACAGGAAATGGGCTGAGCCTTGAGTCTGAGAAGCAAGAAGGGGATTTTCCCGATTGTTGACTGCGATAAGCACAGGTCTGGTTAGAGGGGCGATTCCTCAGGACGTCCTGGGGCTGCCGCCAGTAATCCTCTTTGGGTGCAGCCATCATGGCCCTAAGGGGTATCCTGGAGCACCCGAAGTGAGCCAAGGGACAGAGACTTCCTTTCCTGAGTGACTCAGGACACAGAGGCAGGATGGCAGAACAGCCACTACAAGTTTACCAGTGGTTGTCAATCATCCAAACCTTTTTACCTGGGTGGCCAGAGAGTGTATCAGAGTACGGAACTGTGGACAAAAAAGGGGCCACATAGTAAGCCTGACAAGCTCAGGGGTGGCCTACGTGGTGGCCTCACAAACTCAGAGACCGAGGGTAACACATGGGATGGTCTGAAACGAAAACTTCCTGACTAAAAGTGAATCGTGGCCGGTAGTCCTGTCCTAGGCCAGTGTCTTCCTTGACAGAGGTCAATCTTTACCTTAAGTGAGCCTGTCTGTTGTCTTTTTTAATTTTTTTTATTTTAATTGCTGTTCAAGTACAGTTTTCTGTCTTTTACTCACATCCCAGCCCAGCCCTCCCCATCTCCCTCCCATTTCCACCCCCCCCCCTAGTTTTTGTCCATGTGTCCTTTATACTTGTTCCTATATACCTTTCCCCTCTTCCCCTGAAATTCCCTACCCTCTCCCCTGTGGTCACTGTCAGCCTGTTCTCTATTTCAGTGTCTTTGGTTATATTTTGCTTGTTTGTTTGTTTTGTTGTTTAGGTTCCTGTTAAAGGTGAGATCATATGGTATTTGTCTTTCACCGCCTGGCTTATTTCGCTTAGCATGATGCTTTCCAGCTCCATCCATGCTGTTGTCTTTTTACATCGAGGACAAGCTGCCTTTGGAATGTCAGAGTCCTCCCCTTTATCCAGACCCCTCCAGGCCCAACCTCTCACCAAAGCACCATACCCCAGAGCCCTCATTGTTACCTTGTTCTCCACACACCGTTTCTGTGTGCTGTGAAGGTTCACTGCTAATTATCCTATACCAACCAAAGCAAAGGAAATACGTGCCTCCCCATTTTCCCCGTTATCCAGTCCCAGAGCTCCCCCCACTCTGCTTTCTCCCACCTCCTTCATCTACCACCAGGGGATTCCATGTCGCACTGCTCACGCCCCCTCCCTGGACTGTAAGGTACAAAATAAACTGCAGACCTGCCGTTCTCCAGAACTCTTTCTTAATCCGTTCAGGTACTGCTTTCCAGCAATCAGTGTGGCTCAGATAAACTCAAAAAAATTCCCCGTAGATTTGGGTGTTTCTAACATTGACAAGATGACCAGATCCCAGTGGGGACACCTGCCCCGGTCACCGCAGGTGATCTGACATGGACAGAACAAGGGCATCGGATGGTGGGATGGCCCGTTTGCAGGGATCATTTTAGCCCATGGCAGGAAGCTGAGAAAGCATGTGGGATATTGTTAGTGGGTTTAGAAGTCTTACAAATATTGTGAACTATAAGAAAATAATTTTGAATGGTTTTTAATTGACTATTAATAAGAACTCAATACTTAAATACAGTAAATGTCACTGATTTTTTTGAGAATGGAATGTATTCCTGAGATGCTGTCTTAACCATGGGTGCTGGCTGGCTGCTGGGAGTGTCAGTCCAGAAGAGGGTTTAATGTGGGAAGCGCTGAGTGTGGGATACAAGAAATGATTGGCTGCCCTGAGAGGCCCAGGCACAACGTAAGTCACCACCAAGAAATGCTCTGATTAACACCCCAGAACATCAAAAGCAGATCCGTATATCCAGACAGAGCCTTAAATCCCATTTCTAGCAGACTGTGTCCAGTCACGGCCAACTGCCCTTCCATCGATTTGCGCAGTAAATGTCCATTGACTGCCCTTTGTATCTCAGCTATCAGCTTGGTGCTGGAGGCAGAGCACGCACCGAGATCCATCCTCACGCAATATACTTGCAGCAGAAGAGAACAAGCCATTAGCAAACGTCTTAAAATGCCTTAATATATAATCTAGTGTCAGATGGTGATGGGTGCTATGAAGGGAAATAAAGCCGGGAAGGGGGTGGAGATGGGGTCGTGTGGACAGAAGGCTGAGTACAAGACATTGGGGGCCGTCCCTCCGGCACTCACCCTGAAGCCACACAACTCAGTTTCTCCTTATGTGTCTCTGGCACCCGCCCCCAAAACACTCCCCCACAAGCCATTGTTCCTCCACCGAAGTTCAAGATCAGTACCTGCGACCGAGAGTCTGTGTGCTGACCGGTTAAGGGGACTCCTGGGTGTCCAGCAGCCTTCTGTCTCCCCATGAGAGTTGGAACCCCTGCTGATTTTCACTGCCACATGTTATGCAGTTTCCTCTTGCTGGCAATGGTGCTCGGGGCTGGAGAGCCTGGCGTGGGGCTGAGACCCCTCCTCCTCAAAGGGAACCTGGGCAGCTGAGCTATCCCTCCGGATTCTTAACTACCACACGCGGGTGCAGGGCCAGCCCGTTTTGTCCCCTTCCCTCCGGCCAGTCTCAATGTAGCTGTTCTTTGGAGTCCTAGTTATAGGACTTCTATTCAGCTAGTCTTCAGATGGTTATCCCAGTTAATTGTTCTATAATTTAGTGGTAAGTGCATTGTCTCCCTGCTCCATCATCTTGACCAGATCCATTGCAATAAAATTTTATGTCTAATTTTTGTATACATTCTTCAATCTGTCCCTTAAAAAAATCTGTAACAATAGGAAAGGGACTAAATTGGACCATGGTGGGCATGAATAATTCAAGTTTCAATAGCGACACCTACTGGCAGTAAATAGCACCAGCCGAATTCCTGACGGAGCGTTTCCCTTTTTCTCTCCCTCAGATGCCAGGGTCCAGAATGAACTTTTGTATTGAATGCCCATCCCGAAAAGTTCTTGGAGTCATCTGAGGAGGGAGGGCCCCACAGAAGGGAAAAATTTATTTTCCTGGTGGGTGGGATGGGCACCCAGAGTCATAATTTAATTTTGGTAAGAAGGATAAACTATTCATTCTCTGAAGTAAAAAGCTCTTTGGGTAATTAGCGGGGGTTGGGTTCTCCCTGGACCGGAATTTTCTGAGCAGAGGCTTGATCTGTTACAAACAATACTTTTGCTGTATAATCTGAGAGGAGAGTCATAATGCACTCTGGCCAACAGAGGGTCTCACCTTATCACTTTGAACAGTGGAACAAAGGCAGTAGCAGGTGGGTTCACTTCCAGTGAATTCTGGGTGGCTCTTCATGTAGAGCCACTCCCAAGACCCCTAAAGAAGTGCCATGGCCAATGTTAAAGACAGATTACAATTTCATCTTCTCTGCCCAGAGCTCCATGCTACCGGAGATCCTCAGGAGCCCACAGTCCCCAGAGGCAGCTCATGCAATCCCACCAGTGTCTTCATTTTAAATAAAGAATACACAGCGCAAGTAAATGGAAACATCCAAATGATAAAGGGAGAAGCTCACACCGCTGAAACAATGTTTCTACCCTGAAGTGTTTATCATAACAATAGCATAAAAGGTCATCATCCTATGGGAATGTTACAAGGATTAGAAGATAAATAAACTTTATGAGCTGGGCTTGCAAATGGCCGTCCCAGTTGGAGTCGGAGGCAAATAAAGCACGAAGCACAGTGCTGACAACCCTGTAGGTTTGCAGTAGTTTGGTCTTCAAGTTCTTTGTGAAAATAGAATTCTCCTCCTATTCCAACCTGGTGTGTTTTTTTGTATTAGTTTCATTCTGGGCTCAACGTGTGGGGAAAGATTTAGGCTTCACTGGACACTGGGCATTGTCTGTATTCTGAAAGACACCCCTCTGGGGTCATCTGATTCCAACTGTGTCTCGGTAAAGTGTAGATGATAATAACTATGGTGTGTAGACATGCAAATTCTGTCCTGTCGAGTAGAAATTTAATTGACTTCCTTCTCCTACAGCGAAGAGGACCAGTTTTGCCTCTATTTTAAAATTCATGCCAATATTCCTGAGCTATACATATGTCTATTTTTCAGCTTCTACCTAAACTGTTTATCAGTTCCTTCATTAACAAAAATCTTTGACATATTTTCACTTTGCTATCTGCATTTATGGCATGAGTCTACCCTATTTGGAAAACTATCATTTGAAAATTATCATTTTTGACATTATCAAATTACTTTTAAAAGTCTTTTTTGAAAATAATTATATATATTTAGTTGTTACCTACTATTTCTATTACTTTACTATATTTTGCCTAACTTTTAAGTTGCCTTAAATTCTTCCTGAAATAAGCTGAGACATGAATGAATAAACAGTATTTAATAACCAAAATGTTTAGGTGATACCTAAAGGTCTTTCTTTGGTATTCTATGCAGCTGGAAACAGGAAGGTCAGAAGTAAAGCTTCTCTCACATAACTTCTTTTATTGATGTAAAATATACATAACATAAAATTTACCAGTTTAATCTCTTTTAAGACATATACTCTCTTACAAGCATGATACAAGAGTTCCCTGAGAAAATACATGAACTCAGAAAACAGCGATGTCTTAGCCACGTCCCAGGTGCAGCATTTAACCCACCTGGGCCCTCATTTGCCACCAGGGACCGCCGCCAGCTGGCCCAGTTTCATGGTCTGGAACGAAGTGTGTTCATACCATGTTGCCCAGAGTGGAGAGCATGGGCTATACCACTTCCTCCTGTCACTGTTAGAAACCCCAGATGCTTGATTTAAGTAAATTTTTGAAAAGAAAATCCAGTAATGAAATTCCTTGTCATTACCATGCTACCTACGTCTACAGTTAATCAGGGAAGAAAAACAATCAGAGGAATCAATACAGGTTTTTGTGAGACCTGCGGACTTGGACAGCTTTTGCTTTAGGAAGCTGAACACGTGGGGAGAGGAGGACTGGTTTGAAACAGGCGAGGTTCCTAATTGTCTGGGTAACACAAGACGCAAAAGAGAGTGGTTTTAGAAAAGAGCTTAGAGAGGTGGCTCTTTTTTTTCATTCAAGAACAATGAGATGAATGCTGATTTTTCATTCATTTAGTACTTAAATGACCCACTGGAGGTAAAGACAAGCTACTCTCCACTGGAGCGACCAGCCAGGAGCTTGGCCACCTTGGGGCCTGACCATCCTTGGAGGGCAGAGGGCATCAGCTTGTCAGCAGCCTGTGGCCCGAGTCAGGAAGCCCCACCTTGGCAAGGCAGTCTGCAGCGCCTCCAGAGGGAGAACTGGTACTGCAGGGCCTAAGCCCTCGCCAAAATCACTTGTTAGACCCTCTGGTGTGGTCCAAGGCCCCCAGGAAAACAAAGACACTCTTATCAGGTAGGATATTTCAGGGGTCTAGAGCACAGGTGTCAAACTCATTTTTACCGGGGCCCACATCAGCCTCACGGTTGCCTTCAAAGGGCCGAATGTCATTTTAGGACTGTATAAGTGTAACTACTTAACATGTAGGCAAGGAGCTCTCCGTTCTGCCCTTTGAAGGCAACCATGAGGCTGATTTGCCCCCCCCCCCCCGTGAAAATGAGTTTGACACCCACCCCTGGCCTAAAAATCAGGAGACAAGGGCAAAGGCCAGACCGCTGGGTGAGGTTAATCCTTTACTACACACAGAGTGCTCCTAAAGTGCTCCTCCAAGGGAAGTTCTTCCACTGCTTCTCTTCAGTCCTCCCTAGTCCTCAGGCCGCCATCCCTCTGCTCATTGGACTTAGCGAGTGTTCAGATGATTGAACAGCTGGTTTCCACGTAACGAGTGACCTGAGTTTTACTTGGAGTTCCCGCAGAAGTACCGCCTGAGACAAGGGCTTGCAGGGAGATGGATTATTTTGGGAAGTGGTCCCAAAGGGGAGGGGAGGGACTGGGAAGAGTGAAGCAGGTAAGGAAGGAAAGCCAATACAAGCGTATGTTATCAAGACGACCACCATCCTGGGAACCGCAGCTTTGGGACCCTGGTAGGGACTGTCCACGGAGCTGGGTGGAGTGCGCCTCCGGGTCGTCTGCCCTGGAAACGGAAGGAGACTGCCGCGCTCCTGCAGCGCCTCCTGTTCTCTTTGGGGACGGTTGCTCCCTGGAGCGTTAACTCCACTGTGCTCCAGATCTGCCAGGTGTTGGGATGTCCGCGTGGTTCACAGGTGGTTCTGTGGCACACGCCGACACCACCCAAAGGGGACAGCTGCAGCTCCTCTGGGACACGCCTGAGGGACAGTGGTGACAGTGAATTCTCCCAGTGAGCAGAACTTCAGACGGTGCCCTTGGTTGTTCACTGTGCCTGGAAGGAGACCTGTAATTATATACCAGTGGTGGCCAATGGCATCGCTGGATGGTCAGGGACTGGGAAGGAATGTGATTGCTAAACTGGTTACAAATCTGAGGAAGAAGTATGTGCACAGACCTCACAGAGTGGGCCAAGTACACGAAGACATTTGTGCCCCGTGTGAATGCCCACCACAGGGTGAGCTCCGCATATATGGACTCAGGTGATCACTGCCCAGGATGGTCCACCCTATGCACACCAGCCAGGCTCTTTCTCCAGCCACCCCTGCTCTCACCCGGGCGCGCACAAACAACGTGGCCGTGGTGGCAGGGATGAGGTCACCCGTGGGCTCAGCTGCACGAACTTCCACTCACCAGGGTCGAACTGGCTTTGATCACCACTGAGTGCCTTATCTGCCTGCAGCAGAGACCAGCGCTGAGCTCCCCCATTTCCCAGATGATCGGCCAACAGCATGCCTGGGGGCAGGTTGATTGCACTGGACCGCTTCCGTCATGGAAGGGGCAACGCTTTGTTTTTACTGGAATAAACACTTAGTCTGGAGACTGATTTACCTTCCCTGTGAACAGTGCTGCTGCCAGAACTGCTCTCTGTGGACGTACAAGATGCCTTACCCACTGCCGTGTATTCTGCATGGCATTGCTTCAGATCAGTGATGTCAATTCACTTCGAAAGCGGTGTGGCCATGGCCTCACATGCATGGAATTCACTGTCTTACCCTGTCTCCAACCACCCTGAAGCAGCCGGCCTGACAGGACAGTGGAAGGGCCTTGTGAGGACTCCGTCACAGCAGCCAGCATGGCACCAATACTTTGCAGGAACGGGGCAGGCGTCTTCAGAAAGATCTGTCTGCTCCGACTCAATGTCCAGCACACGGTGCTGTTCGCCGTGGCTGCAGCTCACGGGGCCAGGAATTAGGGGAGCGGCACCCCTCACTGTGACGGCTAGTGACTCACTAGCACAATTTTCTTCCTGTTCCCACAACGCCATGCTCCCCAATCCTAGAGGTCTTCGTTCCAGAGGGAGGAATGTCGTCACCAGGAGACACCATGACGACTGCATTCAACTGAAAGCTGAGGTGGCCACCTAGTCAGTCACTTTGGCCTCCTCAGGCCTCTGAGTCACCAGGCGAGGACGAGAGTTATGGTGTTGGCTGCAGTGACTGACCGTGACTACCAAGGGGAGACTGGACTGCCCATCCACGGTGGAAATGGGGAGCATGTCTGGAATACAGGAGACCTCCCAGGGCATCTCCTAGTGCATCTCCTAGTGCTACGTTGCCCTATGATCAAGGTCGATGGAAAGTTGCAGCCCGATCCAGGCAGGATTAGTAAGAGCCCCGGCCCCCCTGCGAGTAAAGAACCACAGCCAGCAGAGGTGCGTGCTAAAGGCTCAGGCATCGCAGACCTGGGAGCAGAAGATGGCAGTTGTAACACCAGCTAGGAGCTCATGAATTGTTGCAGAAACAAGGACTTATGATGGCCACGAATTTTGTTATAAACTTGTTTGTGTGTATATACCTATATTAAGCAAATACCTTTGTTTTCTTTCTCCTTGTTCCCTTATTACGTTGTGTAAGACGTATGGACTTTACAGCAGTATAGTCATGTGCCATGTAACAGAAGGATACCTGGAAATCCGCATACTTAAAATTCAAGTTTACTAAATGCTGCCTGGGGGCTTCCGCACAGGTTTCAACAAAGCACATTCCTGTGTACAAGAGGGCTGGTTTCCTGGAGAGAACTTCTTTCTTCAAAGGTGGTTTGGAGGACAAACAAGATTCATAAATGAGCTCTTTGGCACAAATGCCTTAGAAGAGGGAGGATAAAAAATGGAAATAGCACGGGATTCGGGGCTCACTGTTGTGTGACATTAAGGAAAACGTTCTGCCTCTCTTGCTATGTCTCGCTTCCCCACAGCGAAGACTCCCTACCGAATCCTCCGGATCCCGCCTCGTGGGTGTCCCGCGCCGTCACCATCGCTGCCAACTGTGTGATCTGGAGCAAATGAGCCTCCGTGTGCTTCGGTTTCGCCTGTTTGATAACAATAACAGTGATTCAGGTTACCACATGTCCTGGTTTGCCTGGGACGGTCCTGGCTGATGGTGGTGGTTCTGCTGTAATTATCAGTTGTGTCCTGGTTGCCATGACAAACACAGGCTCACTCCAATAATAGGAACTGTGCATTACGGGGTTGCTGAGATATTGTTCGTTGTTATGTATAAGGTGATTCAGCTGGTCAGCCACGCTCCTCTTCGCCCTTTCCGTGTATTTCAGTGCCTGCTATGCTCCGGGCACTTTCCTAGGGGCCAGGCTCTGTGAGAAACTGGGCAGACGCCCGGGGTCTGTGGCCTGGTACAGTGGTTGAGGGCACAGGCTCGGATGCTAGACAGCGCGAGCATGAATCCTGGCCCTACTCTCTGTGTGACCTCGAGCAAGTCATGGGAGTTCACACCTGTCCTATGGCTCCTTGTGAAGACGGAATGGGTTCGTATTTGCAAAGCACCGAGACCAATACCTGGTGCACAGTAAGTGCTGCATAAATATTCATTACATAAAATAAATGGAATTTTCATTCTAAATGTTGGGAAGATTGGATGCATTGGTATATGCAACGGTTATATGCATTTATGCCAGAGATTAGCCTTTTTGAAACTGAAGTTGTTCATGTCGATCGTCTTCCCAAAACAAAGGAAGCCTCCTCCAGAGGGGAAGTGGGGGCCCCTCTGCTTCCAGAGCCAGAAGCCTCCCAGGAATTTTAGGGGGCATTTTTTTCCTAATTTAAAAAAATGACAGTCCCCTCATATTCTCACAACAACCGTAGAAAGTAGTTATTGTTACTATGGTTCCTGTAAGGAAACTGAGGCTCGAAGAACCTCCAGGGTCACAAAGCTTTGGTCTTCTGGTCAAGTCTTTATCAAAAGAGCTAAAGTGCAGGTGGCATTGACGTGCTCGCCAGGGCACAGCCAGCAAGCTTCACTCGCCAAATCAGGCCAGAACAAGTCGGAAAACACACATTACCAAGGCCAACGTGAAGAAGCGAGATCGTTCCATTCCTGGAGACAGAGAAGCTAAAATCAGCGAAACCTTAACGGGAACGCAGGCAGCCTCGCACCGCAGGCCACAGATAGAAAACCGCGCTGAGGGGAAGAGCAGAGACCCCGGAGCCAGCCCTTATCTCCCGTGGGCTGGGACAATACTCCCACCGGCTGCGCCGCCCGCAGCCTGCCTCTGTCTGACTTAGTGTTCAAGGACCCTCTCCACCCACCAGCTCCCAGGCTTCGCCCATCACTGTTTCCACCACCCATAAGCACAGGAACGCTTTATTTTATGTCAAGAGACTCCAAACATTTCAAATGACTAATGCATGTGGCTCTAATTCGGCTCTGCCACAGGAAACCCGAGCCCACTGAGGACCGTCATTCGCTGTAATGTATGCGCATCCGCGCACTTAGCGATGCTTCCACCCTCGCCCGCAGCCTCTCAGAATGTGCAAAATGTGTCTGCTAACTATCCTAATCCTTTTTACTCTGAGTGCCATTTTCCCTGGAGCCTGGCTCCAGGGAAAGTGCTCTCTACTAATGGCCTATTGTTAAGGGTCTCCTTGAGACAGGAGATGACAGGTAGGCTTTAAATCTAATGACATCAGAGCCTGTCCCCATTTTAAACATTTCTAACCCTCTCAGAAAGAGGCCCAGAACAATGCACTAGCCTCACCCTCGGTTTCTCGTGTGCCCTGGGGAATTCCGATTGCCAAGATGCCCTTCTAACTCGGGCGTGGGCTGCAACTGCGGATGGCGTATCTAACTGGAGACTGATGTCCCCACGCAGGTCACAAGCCTTTGACCCACCTCCCAGTCTCCTCTGGGTATCTGTTTTTCACAGACCCAGAAGGAGAAGCATAAAGAGGGAAGACAGAAAATCTCAGAATTGTAAAACAGAGGAAAAAACATCCTCTTTAAATATTCATCCTTTTCAGTGTATAATTTTAAGGCCGCATTGATGTTGCTTGACAGCTCTCACGAGGAAGACCTCCTTTCCTGCCTCGATTCTGTTCCCGGACTTCTCGTAGCTGAAGTCAGAGGTGAGAGGACGCCTGTCTCCGGCCACACTGGCCACGCACCGCAGAGACGTTCCAGAGGCCCCACTGCCGTCGCTGCTGACTCGGCCCCCAGCTGCCCTCACCGACCACCACGGGGATGATCCGGGGCCGCGGAGCCGCCGTCTATACCCACGCCGCTGCCCGCCTCGCAGCCCTCGTCGTGGTGCATTGTTGGCCTTCTTGGCCAGAGGGCCCGACCCGCAAGTCCCGATGCCTGCACCTGCAGCCAGGGTTCCTGAGCCTCGCGTTATGGGGACCCTGCCACCCCACCGCTGCCGCCCTCCCAAGTGCGCCAGAACGCCGCCCAGAATGCGAGGCAGCCCTCAACAAACACATCAACCCGGAGCTCCCCGCCTTCTACGCGTACCTGTCCATCATGGCCTTCCGCTTCGACCGCCAGGAAGTGCCCTTGAAGCACTTCGCTGCCTTCTTGTGGCCGTGGAGGGAGGAATGGGAGCGAGCCCAGGTGCTGATGCGGCCGCAGAACCAGCGAGGGGAGCGCATCCGCCTGGGCGGTATCCCGAGGCCTGACCGATGCCGCTGGGAGAGCGGCCGGAGGGCCATGAAGTCCGCCTTGCACTTGGAGAGGATGGTGAACCAGGGCCTGCTCAGTCCATTCCCCCTGGCTACCGTCAAGAACGATGCCCACCTGTATGATTCCCTGGAGCACCACCACCTGCGCCGGGATGCGAAGTTCATCAGAAACCTGGCAGCCAGCATCATCAACCTGAGCAAGCTGGGGGCCGCGGAATCCAGCCTGGAGGAGTTACCTCTTTGACAAGCTCACCCAGGGCGACAGCAAGAACTGAGCCTGGACTGCCTTCATGGTAGCCACGGGGTGACTTCCCCCGGTCACCCCGTCACCCGGCACACATGCCTACTGCCGCATTGCCCTTGCAAAACGTTCACTTCAGTTTTTATGTTCAGATTTAGCATTTCTTCCAATAAAGTTATTGGTTCCTAAATAAAAATAAATAAAGTCAGAGGTGACGTTCCATTGAGTAACTCTGTGCTCTGCTCTACATCCTGTGGTTCTCTCAGCGGGCAGCTCTGGAGTAATCGTTACCCTGGGGCTAAGAGTTACTCTTTTTGACACTGGGTCGTGAATTTCTAACTACTGAGGTGCCAGGCAAAAACACAGCGACAGAAGAAAAGGACAAAAGGATGAAGAGCCTGAGAAAATGTGCTTTTTCCCTGGAAGCCCTTTCTGTCTTCGTGCTACAGGGAAGAGCTGACCCACCAAAAACCCATTTATAATCAGCGTTGGTGCAACTGGGAGCTTTGGGGAATATTGGCCCTGGACTGAGGCAAGAGTGGCAACTCTTGATACATTTTGCAAAAGGGAAGGCACAGGATTTTAAAAAGTTGAAATACAGAATGTCATATATTAGTTGCTAAAGTCATAGGGTTCTACTTAAGGCAATTTTTAAAACAAACATTATAAGGATACACTCCCTTTAAAACGTATATATATTATACACACTTGGGGAAGGGATTCACTCTCGCTGGAAATGGTCAAAGCCACACAGTCTCACTGGTCTGTGCCCTGCCGTTAATGCCTGATGGTGAGAGAAGTCCAGGTGAGAGGCAGGTATTTCAACGTCCTCACCCAGCCGGCCATGTTAGTCTCGAGCACTTCCTCCAGGCGATTACATTTTCTCTGTCACCTAATGTAGCTTCCGGAGTGAAATTCCTACCTTCTCCCATGCTTCGCCAGGGGCGGAGGAGGCTGGAGCTGTGCGTAGACGGGGTTTGAGTGGAGCCAGCCTGGGAACGCACACGGAAACCTTCTGAGTTATGAGACTTGCCTTCCTCCTCCAGCTCCCGCACATCTGGGGTTGCAACTCGGTTTTCCTTTGGCAATGAGATGAGATGCATCCAGTTGGCCACAAGGCACTCATCCTGCATTTCCTGCTCACCTGCAGGCAAATCAGCCTGTTTACCTGCTCTAAAAATACTGTGCCCTGAGGTTGTGCTTCTAGACCATGTAAGAAAGTCAGACACACAGGACACCTGGGAGCTTCTGGGGCTTCCTGACACCCAGGAGCAGGGCGATAGGTCATGATGTACTCAATAATCAGGTTTTCATTATATAGCTCTGTACCATTAATGACATTATTTTTGTGCCTGCTCTGGCAATACGTATAGTTTTTAACTCGGTGCCTCGCCTAAGCAACACTGGGAACTCAGGAGCCAAACACTTTATTCCTCCCCGGTCCATCCCACACTGGCAAACGCGATACCCAGCCATGCAGAGTGAGAGAGACCCTGCTCAAGTTCGTACGAGAGTACCTGGTCTGAGGAACACACTTTGAGAACCAGAGACCGAGCGACTATTATCGTCTTGCTGCATTTAGTCTTCTTACATGGGACACCAGCTTCCCACTCATACTGGGGTCTTGCTTTTCTTTTTCTGTCTGTGTCAGAATTTTAAAATTACTTCCTTGACAAAATCTCCTGTCTTGGGTTATTAATGCTTTTTATTTCTGTTATGAATAAAAATTTTAGTCATAAAGTTGCACTCAGTGCAGCAATGCATTTGATGTATGTGAAGTTCTCTTATACTCTGCAGCTCTAACTTTTTCATTGCCTTCATTTTGGTTGTGTTTGTTGACTTTCCTAAGTATCCAAATAGTACTGTTAACAGGGACATTAGCCAAAGCAAGTGCAACTTTGCTCTGTCCTCTAATCACCTATTACACTGCAATCTTCCCTTCCCTGCCCTTGGAGGAAATCTGTGGCAGGTCAGGTGATTTCTGTAGCTGCTCTTCGGTGGGTGTGATACTAATAGTCTTGAACCATTGTTCCAGCTGGGCCCCCAGCCTATCAGAACCCAAGGGCTGGAGCAGGCTCCGGACGCCCCCTGCTGGGCCAGGCAAAACCTCTTTAATTTCTGTATTTTGAGGCCTATGGTGGAACCCAGGAGAAGGGTCATGGCAGGTGTGTGTGTGTGTGTGTGTGTGTGTGTGTGTGTGTGTGTAGGGGAGAGGCGCTGGGGCATTTACCACCTGGTACAGAAGGACTTACGGATTAAAATTTTGAGGATCGGTCCAGCCATGCCGTTGTGGACTGGCTCAGGATCGGCCTTATCCTTAGGTATTAAAGAAACGCTCTGGTCATGTCCAGTGCCAAGTCACTGGTCACAATTTTATCGCATACGTTAGTCAAAAGGCTCACCTTCACTTACTATCAAAGCCTTCCCTCTACCCCAGCTTGAGGAAAGGAGAGAAGACGGGGTCTTTCTTTGGCCTGTCCTCTCGTCTTTCCCAGGCACTGAGATGACTAGCAGCTCCCGGTTGGACCCGGCTGGGGGTCCGGGAGGCACCTGATCAGAACCAGGAAAGGTGGAACTTCACAGGCACAGGTGCACTGGTGTCTCTGACGGTCGCAGTAAAGAATACTTTCTGTAAAACGCAGATGGCTACTGCCTACATTCCTGAGACTGTAGTGAATAAATCCAAGTGTGTTAACCGGGGCTGTGGTTGTAAGAATAGACCGGTAAGTAGCAGCAGGTTCAAATGTCGATGTCGCCACCAACTGGGCACAGATTGTAATGCAGCACCTTACTGCAAGTTGGGCAAGGATCAATCTGTAATTTTAAAAATACCATTGTTCTTTCTTTTTTTAATATATTTTATTGATTATGCTATTAAAGTCTCACTTTTTTCTTCTCTTTATTTCCCCTCCACTTTGCACCCCTCCTCCCACCAGCATCCCCCCCGCTTATTTCATATCCGTGGGTCATACGTATAAGTTCTTTGGCTTCTCCATTTCCTATACTATTCTCACCCTCCCTCTGTCTATTTTGTACCTAGCAGTTATGCTTCTTATTCCCTGTACCTTTTCCCCCATTCTAGCCCCTCCCCCACCCCGCTGATAACCCTCAATGTCCTCTCCATTTCTGTGATTCTGTTCCTGTTCTAGTTGTTTACTTTGTTTTTGTTTTTGTTTGTTTTTATTTTAGGTTCAGTTGTTGATGGTTGTGAGTTTGTTGTCATTTTACTGTTCATATATGTTTTTTTAGTATGGAAGTCTTCACGAATTTGCGCGTCAGGGGCCATGCTAATCTTCTCTGTGTCGTTCCAACTTTAGTATATGTGCTGCCGATGAGAGCACTACTGTTCATAGTTTTGATCTTCTTCTTTTTCTTAGGTAAGTCCCTTTAACATTTCATATAATAAGGGCTGGGTGATAATGAACTCCTTCAACTTGACCTTATCAGGGAAGCACTTTATCTGCCCTTCCATTCTAAAGGATAGCTTTGCTGGATAGAGCCATCTTGGGTGTAGGTCCTTGCCTTTTATGACACCTTTGAAAAATAGTTTGGTTAAAAAAATTAAGAGAAAAAGGAGTAGCTAAAATGTGTGTATGTGTACTTAAAACAATTTTCAATGATCAAAGCACATTACCAAGAAACACATACCAGTCAGAAAAAAGAAAGAGAAAGAAAACAGAATCCCTCAACCCTAATACAAATATGGTTAAATTTTTTGAATATTTTCTTCTAACATTTTCCTGTAATAACAATGATAATTACTAGGTGTCATTGAGCAAGCTACATGCTATATGCCAAACACTTTTCTAAATGTTTTTAAAATATTCTCTCAACAGGTAGGTGAATAAATAAAATGTAGTATAAACATAAAATGGAATATTATTCAATAATAAAAAGAATGAGAATTCTGGTATGTTAGGAACCGCCCTACCTGGTTTCAGAAGCTGTAATCCCCCCCAAGGCTAAGGCTGAGTGAGCAACCTTTGAACCACAAGCAGCTAAGGAGACAAAGCTTATCTCTCTGGCAAGAGCACTGCTTCTGCTCCTTTTACTTCATCCATACCTGGCCCCCAATGCTTGGTCAGTTAGCCAATGACAGGTAAGATTCCCCAAGGGGAGAACGACCTAACACAGGCATGATCACATGGGAGGCCCCCAAGGAAGGACTTTGAGGGGGTACAGCAAAAGGGGGTGATGGACCCTCACCCCTCAGCTTTGACATAGCCTGAGTCCTCATTCTGTCTGAGAGAAGTCTCCTAATCTCTTGGCTGCCTTGCTTCCCCTGCCTGACTTAAGCCTGAAACAATGACAGAGGGTGGTGCAGCCCTGTGCTGGAAAGGGCGGGTTCCCCGGGGCAATCAGGCCTAAGAAAGAATATGTAAAATCCTGTGAAACCTGCTTTGTTTAGAATGTTTTCAATTAAATGATAAGGGTCCAAGCAAGAAGTGAGTTTGTTCCTCAAAGTTTTATGGCCCTTTAGCTAACAGAGCCTTACTCAGAATAAGCCCTCATAGTTCTTTGTATGCTATCCACTGTTTGATCCCTACTGCCTGACAATGATTGATGAGCTTTATCTGTATTCCTGTGCAAGCGGACCCAATGAAAGCCCACTGAGGAAAAGGCTCTTGGACCTTCTCCTTTGAGCGATCGGCCACCTTTCCTCCCCAAGCAGGTTATGTCTTGGTAGACTTATTCTCATCCGTGGTGGCTGGGGGGGCTCTGCAGATGGAGCCCCCACACACTGGTATATGCTACAAAATGGATAAACCATGAAAACTTTATGCTAAGTGAAATAATCCACACACAAAAAAGCAAATATAGTATAATTCTACTTATATGAGGTACCTACAATAGGCAAACTCATAGAAACAAAGTGGAATAGAATTTTGTGGGGGCTGGGGAAGGGGAGTGTGGGGGTTAGTGTTTATGAGTAGAGTTTCTTTTGGGGATGATCGAAACTTTTGGAAATGGATAGTGGTGATAAGTGTACCGTATGATGAATGTACTTAATGTCATTCAATTGTGCACTTAAAAATGGTTAAAGTGGTAAATTCTGTTTACCACAAAAACATAGTCTCATTCAAATCTCCTAACAATCCAATCAGATGAGTCACACAACTAATAAATGGACTTGAATGCACAAGTTGACTAGCAAGCCCAGATTCTTTGCCCGTATTTTTAAAGAGAGAGAACATTACCTTGAAACTCCACATACCCACCACCTGGCCTCATCAGTGATCTGACTACGGCCAGTCTTATCCGTTCCTCCACCACCCCTCTGCCCACCCCTCAGGTATTTTGATGTAATTCCCAGACATCACTGATCTGTAAATGTTTCAGTATACATCTCTAAAAGGATAATTTTTAAAAGCTTTGTAACACCGAAAAAGAAAGTCTAACAATTTCTTCATATCACTGATTATTCGGTTACTGTTCGCATTTCCCAAACTGCCTAATAATTGTTTAAGCTTGTTTGAATGAAGACTCACATACAGCCCATACAGTGCATTGGTCCTCATGTTCCTGTCTTCCAGCACGGAGTCCCCCCTCCATCTTTTGTTCTTGTTGTACTGAGTTTTTTGTTTGTCTGTTTTAATGATGTGCATTGTGTGTCCTGTGGAGTTTCTCCCAGTTCAGATTTTGCTCTTCTTACCCTACAGAGTCACTCGATGTGTTCCTTCGTCCCCTGTGGTTCCTGACACTGGTGGTTGCGTCTGGAGGCTTCACCAGTGTCAGGATCTGCTGCTTTGGCAGGAAGAAGTCACAGGCGGTGTGCTCTGCACCCCCAGCAGGAGGCCAGACTGTCCGGATGCCTGTTTTGTTGTTCATGATGTTAGCCGTCATTGATAATCATTGCCCAGGTCACGAATTCACCCAGGACCGGGAAGGATGGTGTTCCCTCTTTATGTATTAGCTGGAATCCTTTTATAAATAAAAATTTTTCTTTCTTAAATTGTCGGTTACCAGGCTACAGTTTGTGTAGGAAGAGCAGGATGAAGACTTGATTGTTTACCAGTTTTCAAAATGCTGCATTTTATTAGCAGTGAGTTTTATTTGCCTTAATAGCATTGTGGACTCACGCATTCGAAGATATTTGATGTGTTTCAATCTGCTGTAGTTACTGTGGCAGGCAGAACAATGCTCCCCAAAGACGCCCACGCCCGAATCCCAGGAACCTGTGACTGTGTTACGTCACAGGGCAAAGAGGAATTAAGGGAGCAAACGGAAGGAAGGATGCTAATCAGCTGGCCGCACAATAGGGAGATATCCTGGGCAGTCCGGTTGGGCCCAATGCACTACTTTTTAAGGGCCCAAAAAGCGAAAGAGGGAGGCAGAAGAGGAGGTCGGACTGATGCAGTATGAGGGCCCTGCCATTTCTGGCTTTGAAGCTGCCGGAAATTGGTCATGATCCAAGGAAAACAGCCTCCAGAAGCTGGAAAAGACAAGGAAACAGTTTCCTCTAAAGCTTCCCACAAAGAATGCAGTCCTGCTGACACCTTGACTTTTAGCTCACTGACCCATGTTGGACTTGTAATCTACAAAACTGCAACTTTGTGCTGCTTTAAGGCACTCAATTGTAGTGCTCTGTCACAGCAACCGTAGAGAACTAATGCAGTCGCTATCCTTATGATGCTTCCATCAACCCCTCTGGCCAGTGTTATCATTTTCAAAGGGCTCCCAAGTCCTTGAGTTGTCTTGCTTTCTGGTATGAGAAGATGTTCTTGGCCCACCTACTACTGAATTCTTAGAATTTGACTTCTTCCTCAACTTCTTTTGTTCTCTTGATGGAAACCAGGGATTTTAAGTAGAAAAATCCAGTCTGTATCATTTCTGTCTTCTCTGCAGCACTTGACACCACGCTCGTTCTTTTCCCAAAGCCACCAGTCCTCCCCTGTGACCACAGAATCCTGTCCCAGTGCCCGTCGTGGGTCTTGCTTCCTAACCCCCGACGACTGTCCTCGGGCCTCACTTCTCTCTCCACTCTCTTCCTCAGTGATTCCACCCATGCAATACCCCCCATACCAACGGCTCCCAAGCCTGTGTTTCCCCCCTCATCTCCCCCTCTCCTGGCACCAGGACCTCATTCCCAACTGCTTGCTGCTAGTCGCCACCTGTATAAACTGCCTGTGCCTCAAGTTCATGGCAAAACCTTTATTCCCGTTCTCCCCCAACTCTTCGCTGTTTCGGTTCTTTCTGACACTTAGATTTAAACTCTGGGTGCTATTTAAAAACCTTTCTTGCTCTGCAACCCTCCTAAAACAAGAACTAGAACTGCCACCAAATAATTTTAATATTTTTATTTTTGATTTGTTTTTGCCATAAGAAACAAGATTTTTAAAGTTTGTTTTGCCCTTGAGCGTCCACCCATGGGCACAGACCCCCACGAGAAGCCACGTAATCGTCAGAGGTTGCTTTGCGAGCAGGGGGTTAGCTGGTGTGAAGATTTAACAGTCTGCAGATGAACCGGTGTAGGCTTGTGGCCTTCTTACGGGTTACAACACTTGACGTCTTTGCTAAGACTACCCCTTCACCGAGAAAGCTCAGGTGGTCCCTGCCAATGCTCTGGCAACTTCTCCCTCTATGCCTCATGTCGACCAGCCTTATTTCATTTTCCTTAGAAATATTAATACCTTTAATGTGATGACTGGCACAATTACTGGCACATAAAATCACAAAATTAACTGAGATGGATATCTACAAAGCTAGCAGGATATCTAGCTAGAAGACAAGCTATAAATTTCTATTTAACACTTGGTATAACCCTTAAGAAATAGCACTTGAAAACAACTATTCGTATATATGCTGTGATGCTCTATGTGGGCCTTAAAGCCTGTGCATCACTGTGGAGCCTAGCGCCCTCTTGTGTTCACTGCAAAGCACAGCCCGCTCTCCATGATTTCCCAATCACACTTTTAAACACATCTTGTATTTTGCAGGAACTGAGAAAAGAATGTGAAATTCTTTAGATGCCTTATTTTCTCTCTCATCCTACTTTCTCCATCACTTTCATTTCCACTTGTGTTCCCTCCAGATCTCCCAGATCGTATTTGACCCTGTAACTTGTTAGTAAATCATCTAAATTTACATCCATGTAATTTTTGTGCTTCTAAGAAATACTGTCATATATTTGGCATCAAAACATGCTGCATAGGGGGGCGGACAGGACCGGAGAGAACTCAGTCAGGTGCGTCAGGTAATATAGGCAGTGGGGGAGGCAGGGGTGATGAGGAAGAGGAGAGCTGGGAGGCACGTCGGCTCACGTGTGACCTTTAGGTAATGCCCTGCGTTTTGGAAGAGTCTGGAAAATGACATAATATGGGCGTGCTGACCACAGACCCTGACAGCGATGGATTTTAAACCTCCTTTCTTATTTTCACCAATTGTGCAAACTTGGATAAGTTATTTAACCTTCCTAATCTCAAGTTTTCTAATCTGTAAAAAAATAATAGTATGTGCCTCCCAGGGCTTTCAGAGGACTAAATGACATAATATATGTAGTATATTTATAGTATACAAATTAAAAATATATGTTAAATTAAAATAAGAGACACAAGGCAAATATAATATGAAAAGGCCAAATCAGGACGATGTAAAATTTCTTCTTTTTGTAGAGGTGCATCCTGAATGATTCTGAAAGAGGAAAGGACATGTTTCTCTGGCAACTGGTAATTTAAAAATAAAGTGTCCTGGCTCTAATCCCATTGAGGAAAATGTTTAACCTCCGGAGCAAGTTGGCCTCCTTTCTTTCTTTTTTTTTTTTGTGTGTGTGTGAAATGCGTGGAACTGACTGTCAAGAGAGGGACAGACTCCCAAGCTCTTCCAGACTCCCCAAACAGCAATGACAGCTACAAATCAAAGAGCAGGACATTTGTGCCCTCATTCAATGTTAAGACCCAAACAAATATGCAGGATACACTAAACAGAATTAATTTATACATAGTCATAAAATTCTTAATCCTCCCTTCTGATAACCAAAATAAACATTCATTTTTGAACTCTGGCCAAGATCCTTAACAAACACCCCAATCACAGCAACTGTCAGGACCCCGCCCCAGCTACTTCCTCCTTGAGAGCCTGGAGCTAATGAAGCGGGTCCTCCCAAGGCTGTTTTTGGAGTAAGAGACCGGAAGACCGACAAAGTGGCTTGCTTTAGAAAGCTCTACCTATCAGGCATAATTAATAAGGTAATTGGATTCCCCCCTCCCGTGGTTGAAGGGGAAGTGTCAGCTAGTTGATAGCAGGTGTAGATGCAAAAGAGAAGGGAGCTCGAAAGAGGAGTTGTGTTAATGACAACGTGGTCCGGGTCCCACACCGCCTGCTGAAGGGGCGAGCCTGCTAATCCCGTCTCCAGTGCCTCCTGCGACTGTGACCGCGGCTGTTCTTAGCAGTCTTTTAATACCCCCCGTGACTTGAGCTAGCGTGAGGTCTCTGGGGTGTGCAATCAGGAAGGAGTAATTAACAGCAGTGTGGGGGAAATTAAAGGAGAGAGTCGCTGCCAGCATGGAATGTGAATTGTAGTTGGGAAGATCATGGATATTACGGTAATTCATGGAACATTGATTAGTTTCCTACTGTCAAGTACAGTAGACCCCTTGTCTGCGGGTTCGCTTCCCGTGGTCTCACTTACCTGTGGTTAATCAAAGTCCGAAAATATTAAACGGAAGATTTCAGAAGTAAACAATTCCTATCGTGCTGTCCCACTCCATCCTGCCTGGGGTGTGAATCCCACCTAAGCTACTCTTCCATTTCTCACTTGATAGCCATCTTGGTGGAGTGGGAGAGAGAGACAGACAGAGAGACCACAACACATAGCTTTTATTACAGCGTATTATTATAATCATTCTATTTTATTATTAGTTACTGTTGTCAATCCTCTACTGACTCTAGTTCATAAATTAAACTTTATCAGACAGAAAGACCACAGCAATAGCTTTTATTACAGTGTATTGTTATAGTCATTCTGTTTTATTATTAGTTACTGTTGTTAATCCCCTACTGAGCCTAATTCATAAATTAAGCTTTATCGTAGGTATGGATGCAGAGGAAAAACAGCATGTATAGGGTTCAGTGCTATCCATGGCGCAGCTTCAGGCATCCATCCACTGGGGGCCTTGGAATGTACACCTCACAAATAAGGGGGGGCTGCTGTGAAAACGTTTAAAGCAAAATGAACGTGTGCAAAGGCAAAGAGGCACAAAACAGCTCGCTGTGCTTGGAGAACTGAAACAGAAGGGCTCGAGCTCACAGAATGCGGAAGGATAGGGTGCAGGGATGGCTGGAGTTAAAACTGAAACAGTAGTCAGGTTATGGAACAATGTTCTTTACAGCTAAAGAGCTAGGACTTTGTCCTGAAGGAAGTTGCAGGAGAAAAGTAGCAACATCAGCGGGCTGTACGTTAATGCCTCTGCAGAGGGTGGACTGGAAGAAGGGAAAATTGAAGGCAGGGGCGCCCATCGAAAGGATGATTACAAGTTGTGCCCAGGCAGAATGTGAGTGTGAGCTAAGAAAGTACGTAGAGATGAGTAAGGCCCTGAAATCAAGATAGTGTTGAGAGGAAGAATCGACAGCTTGATAGGGAATTTGAGGCTAATGGTAAAGAACTGGGGGTATGTGCTGAATTGAAGACAAATCGAAGGTTTTCAGCGTGGATGGTGATGCCGTCAGATTCAGAAGGCGGCAGCAGTAGAAGACAGACGTTGGGCAGGGAAAACAATGATTTCGACATTGGCCTTGCTGAGTGAACTGTGTGGGGGCAGCTCACTGGAGACTGGGGGCGCTGTGTAAATGCTGTCCTGTGCCCACGCTCCGCGAGCCCGGCGGTGCTGCGTGTTCTGATCTGCCGAGGCCCCCGGGGGCGGTTCGGGGAGGACGCCCAGCAGACAGGGCAGAGTGGACGCCTGGCGAGAGATCACAACGTAGGAGACACAGCGGCGCGCAGCCGCGCTGGCCACTGCAGTGGCCAATAGCCACGGGTGTCTATTTCAATTTAAAGTCATATAATTAAAAAACAAATTGATTTCTGCGGTCTCACTAGCCACGCTTCCTGTGCTCAGTGACCAGTGTAATTAGTGGCTATTGTATCGAAGGGTACAGAGTATAGACTATTCCCATCATCACACGGCACAGGTAAAATAAGAGGAAAGGTGCGGGGACAGAACCCGGGAAGGAGGAAGGAAGATGGGTGGAGTGCGGAGGAAGGGAAAATCGTACCTCTGAGGCCAAGAGAAGAGGTCACGGAGACGAAATAGTGAGAAATAAGAGAACCTGAAAAGTCAAATAAGAAAAGAAGCAAAAAAAGAAAGAAAGAAAGAAAAGAAAACACCTAAAGGCAGTTATTTTACCCTAGCACTTGGCATAGTGTTGGAATATTACCAATTTTTTCGATGTGAAAGCTCGGTGAGATGGATCCTACCACCCAGGTGACATGTTTCGCTTTCAGAAAGTGCCGAGAACCCCGCAGGAAGGGAGACGCTGGGAACGTGCCCGTTCTGTTCCCACACTTCAATGAAGCGGAGGCCTTGCCTAGCCGCCATCCTTAGCTACCGCCCTTCTGGGAGCTTCCAAGAGTCTCTAATTCAGATTCATGTCATTGCTGAATACGTTTCTTGAAATCATATGTCTGATAACTATATTCAGACATAAAGTAGCACACAAAATTATCTTCCCATGTAAGAAATCAAGCTGATAGAACAGCAGTTACCAGGGGGTGGGGGCAGAGAGGAGTGGGGAGTTATTTTTAGTAACTACACAGTTTGGGCATGAGATGAGGAGAAAGTTTTGAAGATGGATAACACTGACGTTTGCATAATAATGGGAGTGCCACTGAACTGCATGCTTAAACACGGTAGAATGTTAGATTTCTCTGGTTATATTTTGCTTTTAATTGTTGATTAGGTTCTGGATATTTGATAGAGGGACATATGTTAGCAATAAAAAATGATTAGAATGGTAAATTTTCTGTTATGTATATTTTGCTACAATAAAAAAAAAACCTTTTTTTGTTGTTGTTTTTAACAAAGCCGCTCTATAACTTGTAACTTGGGAAAGAACCTGGGAGAAACCTCTCATAACTTGAGATGCCAAACATAGAAGCTGAAAACAGCGCTCACAAACTCCCGTCCCCAGAAGTAACGGGCCACTTGTGTCGGATTTATGGTGTCAGGTGGAAAAAGATGGTTTAAGTGGTGAGGTGTTAAGCGCCCCTTATCACTGTTGATGTGTCTCCCGCGACACTCACTGCCAATGGTCTGGAAAATTAAACAAGTTCGAGCTCTAAATGACGCTAATAGAACAAAAATGCATTAGGTCAGTTTAATACTCAAGATGAATTTATACCTTTTTTTTTTTTTTACTATGTATTTGCACCTCAAGTCAATAGCTGCCATTAGCTGGTAGAACAGCAAAGCTCAAATATCAGTGCAAACCCCGAGGCAACCCCGTTTGCACAGCGAATGCCCACGCCGCCGAGGCAGGCGTGCAGCGCCCATGAATCACTCCGCGCACCGGCTCTGACAGTCAGGCCTGGAGCCAGGCGCACCGTGCGAGCAGAGGAGATTCTAAGAGGTGCTATTGACCGCTTCCTTTGTGTTTCTGCATCCAGCAAGCAGAAATGAGGCCAAAATGAAAGCAGGTGAAAGTTCATGTATGTAAAAAATGCTCAGGCAGTGAATGTTTGGCCCAGAGATTTTATTAGTTTTACAATAAATAGTCTCACATGGATTTTAACTACCAACTGCCTCCCATCGGCATCCAGACCTTTCCTTGTGAACATACTGAAAACTGGGAGTAACCGCCAGCACGTTCATGGGTCTCCCCTGCTTCTGCTCCAAGGGTATTGACCAAACCCAGGGAAGGGGACCTTCTTTCCATCAACCCAGTTTTCCTGAGCTCCTGTTTGGAGCTGTGCTCAGATCATGCAGGGATTCTGCTGATGTCACAGCGAGACAAATAAGTCGCCTCGTGACTGTAAGCTAAAAAGGCATCAACACAATGCCAGAACAGACACTGGAAATGGAAACACACCGAAGAGAACGAAGGAAAGAAGGAAATGACAAAGACAAAGACAAATTTCAAGAAATGAGTCACAACATACTTCAACTTTCAGCCTGCTTGTAGGGCACAGACTGCTCGTTATCATTAGGTATCTGAGCTGAAGGAAAAAAAATTAAATTAAGACATAAACTGCAAAGGCATAAGGAATGTCAGGTGAGATCTTTCCCGTCAGATCTTTTTGGGCTGGAATCAAACCTATTATTATCTGCCAGTGAGCTCCTACTTAAAAGCGCGTTGACAGCAATACTTGGGAGGGGAAATAGAAGCGATCACCGACGTCAACTAGAAAACACGTATGTCAGAAATGGTGGCAGCCCCTCTGGGCTTCACCTGCCAGAAGGGAATCAAAGAGACATGCAAAATAAAAGAAGCTACAGGATTTCAATTAGCTGCAGTGTTTCTTTTTGCAAAAATGAAGTGGAAAGTATTTCAATTCACCCACTGCCAGTGTTTAAACAATCCACTTAAATGAACCACACAAATCTTTCAAATAATGTGCAGTTACCACACACATCCCTCTGCTCTACAAATGTCTGGTTTTGGTATGTTTGGCCTGTAGCAAACTAGACTACCATAATTTAAAATGTTTGCCCTAAATTTGGCCAGAATATGCAACAAAGTTTTTTAAACAAAAGTACATTGTCATTGATTTTAGTCATATATAAAAAATATTATATCAATGAATATGGTCATAATAAAAAATAACAAACAATAAAAATTAACTCCATCTTTTCATGCACAATATTTTAATGAAGACTATTCAGCACTTTGAAAAGAAATATCATTATTTTATCAGTCCTAATATCAAATGACTTTTCTTATTTTTAGTAAAGGAAACAAAAAACCGAATAGCAAGGATTTAGTGCATTCAGCAATCAAAACACAATTATACTTTTTCACTTCTAAAATATTTTTATCATGTGAGTGAATAAAACACCCATGGTACATTCACATGATGGAATACCACTCAGCTGTAAGAAAAAGAAGAACATTTTCCCCTTTGTGACAGCATGGGGGGACCTGGGGAACATTATGCTAAGTGAAATTAGCCAGTCAGAGAAAGACAAGACATGTGGTTGCACCCGTATGTGGAATCTAGTGAACAAACTGCACTAACAAGCAAAATACCACATTTTGTTGTATACGGTGCACCCACGTTTTTGGCCCAAACTTTCAGGAAAAAAATCTTTCATTTAATTTTCTTAATTTGATTTTTTATTTATGTTTAGAAACTTTTTTGTATTATAAAGGAAGTTTAGCATTTATTTTTGAACATACTATGGTACAAGAAATTTTATGTAACAAAAAATTACAAAACACAAGAACAGATACAAAGTATTTCAGGTACCACCCATGTACAATGCGCATCCTTATTTTTCCCTCAAAAACATGGGCAAAACAAGTGTGCATTATATATGGGAAAATGTGGTAAATAGAGAGCAGGCTGACAACTCTGTTGGGGGTTGGGGGAGTGGGGGGTAGAGGGATTGAACAAAAAGGAAAGAGGGCTCATGGACACGGACAACAGTGTGGTGACTGCGGGGTGGAGGGGTGGAGGTGGAAGAGGGTATAAGGGGATAAATGGAAGTGAAAAAAATAAACTATTAAAAAATCATTCACAAAATGTATGTAACATATTAAACTAATTGAAAGATTAAAAATATAAAATACTTTCTTCATGGTTGATTAAGATATCAAAATAACCTATTCCAAATTGACAGAATATTATTAAAAATCATTTTTATACATGCACACAAATATATACACCCACACACATAAACCACAAACAGGTTACTTTTCATTTGTTAAAAATAAAATGAGTTATTCTAATTAACTTTAGCTATGATCTAATTAGCTATATTACTTTTGGGGCTTAGATAAGTGTTGGGAAATGCCCTGCCTGGTTTCAGAAGCTGTAACGCCCCCATGACTAAGGCTGAGTGGGCGACCTTCAGACCATAAGCCACTAAGGAGAAAAAGCTTATCTCCCTGGCAGGTGCACCGATTCTGCTCCTTTTACTTCATCCATACCTGGCCCCCAATGCTTGGTCAGTTAGCCAATGACGGGTAAGATTCCCCAAGGGGGGAACAACCTAAAACAGGCACGATCATGCGGGAGGCCCCCAAGGAAGGACTTTGGGGGGTACAGCAAAAAGGGCTGATGGACCCTCACCCCTCAGCTTTGACAAAGCCTGAGTCCTCATTCTGTCTGCAAGAAGTCTCCTAATCTCTTGGCTGCCTTACTTCCCCTGCCTGACTTAAGCCTGAAACAATGACAGAGGGTGGTGCAGCCCTGTGCTGGAAAGGGCGGGTTCCCCAGGGCAATCAGGCCTAAGAAAGAATATGTAAAATCCTGTGAAACCTGCTTTGTTTAGAATGCTCTCAAATGATAAAGGTCCAAGGATGAAATGAGTTTGTTGCCCAAAGTTTTATGGCCCTTTAACTAACAGACCCTGACTCAGAATAAGCCCTCATAGTTCTTTCTTTGTATGCTATCTATTGTTTGATCCTTACTGCCTGACAATGATTGATGAGCTTTCCCTGTATTCCTGTGCAAATGAACCCAATAAAAGCCCATTGAGGAAAAGGCTCTTGGCCCTTCTCCTTTGAGAGATCAGCCACCTTTCCTCTCCAAGCAGGTCATGTCTTGGTAGACGTATTCTCATCCGTGGCAGCCGGGTGTGTGTGGGGGGCCCTGCAGGCGGAGCCCCCCCCGCCCCCCCGCCCCGAGATAAGATTAGAGAACTGTGGAGAAAGGTCTATAGCTGCTTCTTCCCTCAGAGGAAGGACCCACCCTGGACATGGGGCAAAAGCCTAAATACCCAGGGGAAGGACTCGGCAAAGGGCCTCTCCTGAAAGGCAGGGAAACTTCTGGGGAGGGAGAAACAAAAAGGAGAGACTTGAAGGGTGAATGTGTCAGTAAGAACGAACGGGCAAAATCTGTGCCCAACCCCCTGCTCTTATGCCATTTGCCACATTTTCAAGCTGAGCAAGGCAGGAGGCTAAGGAGCCCAGCCGAATGGCTCCAGGGAGCAGAACTGAGTTTGTGGGTTCAAGACTCACCTTGGGAAGAGCCCAGTCAACTCTCCTGCTCTGCTGGAACCCCGGGAGGTTTCCCTTTGAGAGCCCAATTGAACCAAAGCCTTTCCAAACCCAGCCTGGAGTCAGCTCAGTCTCTAAATGAATTAAGGTAATCAGGCTCCAGTCTAACTATTGGGAAAAACAAAGGGTGGACTTTCTCTACAGGAAGATATCATCCAGAATTGCTATAATTTTCACACTCCATGTCAGTATTCAATCAAAAATGCATTGGCATGTGGAGAAAAAGGACAAAATGATTAAAAATTTGATGTGGACTCTGGCTCTCGGGGTCCGTGTGTTGTGGCTGTGACGAACAAATTCACACGGACTGCAGAAGTCCCGGGGAGAAAAAGGGATGGCATGGCCGCTCTCTAAGTGAGAGAGGGGGCCCCGACCCCCGCCTGGACAGGCTTTTACAGCTTTTCTGGGTACATTACATCGAGGATGGTCCTCATTTACTATTCACGGGTTTGCTGTAGGTGGTTACCTTTTACAGATAGCAAAGGAAAGAATGTTGCAAATTACTTCAAAGAGAAGGATGTTGCAGAGCAAGGGGAAAAGTTGGTTGAATTGGTTACACTCCATACTTGGGAGGTTTAGCACAGATTTTAGGATGTTACTTTAGAGACATGCAGTAAACATTTGCTGCCTCAATCCAGGGTGAGGGAGTTTTAGCAAAAGGCAAGCCTCACAGCAGCCTAGCTACAATGCAGGCCTGGTTCCCCACGGGAAAAGCGATCTGTGGGTTTGGTTTCCTGTGTGCCGACTCACGCCTATTGGTTTTCCAATAGGGCTGGGCTACATTCGCCATACCACGCGGATAGGTTCCCTATAAAAACTGAGAGGAATGAAAGATCTATAAGTGATACAGGTGTTGGAACTATGGGTTAAGGACTCTGTGGACCTAAGAACATCCAAAACCATAGCGAATTTGTGTAAGATTTTTATTTCAGCCAAAACAACGCCATTGCCAGAAAGCCAGACCTCAAATGCCCTAGAGAACAACAGTTCGGCAGTTTCCTTTACCTTTGGAATCAGGAGGGAACATAAGGAAGGTTACATGGAGCGTGGGAGAAAGCGCAGTGCGGGACCGCCAGCAAGATTATGTGCCGCACTGAGGGGGGTCACCCTCCAGGGGGTCTACAAAAGGATTACTCTGACATTGTGCAGGTGTGTTAACCTAGCTGTCCAAGAACAATGGGCAGGGCTTGCTGAAGGCAAATATATGCCTTTTACTAAAAAAATTATATGCCTGGGGCATGATCAGAATTATGCATCTGAATCATGGATATAAATCTCTAATTTCAGGCACTTAGTCAACATCATCTCCCATTCATACAATCTGTCCAACTATTAATTTGACAAATGTCTTGTCCATCCAGTTCAAACTTAACTAACCCTTGAGTGTTTATTGAGTGTCAGGCAATGTGCCAAGTACAATCTTCTATTGAATCCTCAAAACAACCCCAAGGGCAAATATACTTAATGTCAGTTTACAGAGGAGGAGGCTTCAGCACAGAAGGGTTAATGTGCCTAAAACTCCATTAAGCAGTATCAGCAGAGAGCACAGACTCAGCTGTCTCCTTCCAACATTCACCAGGAAAAAGTATAAAGTTTTCATCTTACAACATCGTCTGCCCCAACTGAGGGCAGGCGACAGAAAATTTTCTATAGCTTTCCCCTCTCATCCCCAAACTGCAAAGATTCATCATCTCTTAGATGTGTTATCCCTGCCCCATCCAGGTAGAAACAGCTACAATTTCATTAAACTTAAACTGAATGAAAAGTACGTAATTTCTAGAATGGTGGATTTGTTCTGCTGGAGCAGTTCCAAGGCAAAGTTCCTGCACTGGAATGGAAGCGAGCTTCTGGCTCTGTCCAGTTTCTAAGGGAGGCGGAGGCAGAGCACGGGGCGTGGGGAATGGGTGGCAGACTGGCCGTGCTGCCTCGTAGGTAACCTCTGGAGCGACTGTACGAGGTGACCGAACATTCTGGGCCACATCTGAATTAAGACCAACATTGTTGAAGGTAAGGGATGGTGAACTACACAAACCTTCCTTGTGGCCAGGAAGCAGAGAATTCGTATCTGAATTGCTCTTGCCATCTGCTGTGGGGACAGAAGTTGGGGGTGAGATAAGCTTGAGGAGCACAATGAACTTCTGAATTAACCACGAGGAAGCCTGGGAGACAGGGAGCATATACAGGGACCGTTGCACAGGGTGTCTGCAGCTTCGGTTGGATCAGCAATAGAAGTAACAGTAACACGGAGTGACACGAGGTTGTGATCAGACTGGGGCAGTGGGATTTCTAACTTCAGAGGTGCGGGGGTTCTGAAGCAAAGACAAGTCTAACTTGCAGTCATGGGAGAGAAGTGAAGCCCTGGCTGGTATGGTTCAGTGGATTGAGCGCCAGCCTGTGAACCTAAGGGCCGCAGGTTCAATTCCCAGCCACGGCACCTGCCTGGGTTGTGGGCTGGGTCCTCAGCTGGGGATGTGCAAGAGGCAACCGACTGATGTATCTCTCACACATCGATGGTTCTCTCCTCCTCTTTCTCTCTTTCCCTCTCTAAAAATAAATGAATAAAGTCTTTTTTTTGAAAAGTTCACTTTATACTTTTAAAAAAGTTGTTCTGAGAAGGGTTAAAATCAAATAAAAAGTTTGAGGCTACAGTGGCACTGAGGATGGGTCATTCATTTACTTGTATGTAGCTATTACCACTATAATTTCAGGGGAAAAAGTCAGAATGATGTATATAAGCCAGGTGCTGAATTTCCTGGTGTAGGAGGAAGGTCCAGAGGCACAGACAGCAGCAAAGGGTCTGGGCAGATGTCAGGGATCTCACACAGGGAGGTCTGCGTGAGAGGAGGAGTAAGGACCTTCTGGAAGGTGCCAAGACCACAAGGCCTCCGCTGTGGACAGTGTGGAAGACCAAGCAGGCTCCCCTCTGTGAGGGCTGTGGAGGTTCAGAGGTCTGGAGAGCCATCCGCAGGAGGGCAAGTGTGGGTTCTTACAGAGGCAAGTAGGGGTGACCCAGTTTACACGGAGTTTTAGAAGGCACCGTGGAAAGGCAGGGTCAGTACATGTGATTCTCCCAAAGCCATGCTCCTGTGCGACCTGTGGCTGTAACAACCGCTCTGAGCCTGTTCACTTAGGTGTAAAACAGGGACAGCACAGCAGGTCCGTGAATGTGGTCATTTCATTATAAGTTAATGAGATGCCACAGGACCTTAACTCTTGTGTATGTCAAGTAGTCTAGGCAAAAGTTGGTTTTGTCATATGTCATTTCACTAAAGTTGCAGAACCTATCCGCAAAGGACTTTCCTGTCCCATATGACTAATGAGGTAGGGAGGACAAATTGAGACGGGAATGCACCCTCCAACTATGAAGCGAGTTATAGGACTGGAATCTGGACAAACGCTGTGCTGAATGAAGTATGTATTTGGGTTACCAACAGATGACTACAGCTACACATTCCTAAGACTTCACCATACCGAAGTATTTTATTCCATGGAGTGTGAAACTAACTTAAACTGAAGGTTAAAAAAAAATAGTAAGTCACAGGTGTCAGAAGTCCTAGAGCGCACCAGAGACACCTGAGAATAAGAATACCAGACACGGCGGGTCACTGCCAACCTTGGGAGCAGTCGTTTTATGTGATTTTCAAGGAATCTGACCTGGATATAAAATGAACAAGTATTTCAGTGCTGACCCGGGAAGAGCTTCCACAGGTGCCGCACCGTGATCTTGCGAGGTGAGGCTTATTTCTATTCTCCAGGTGGCAAAAACGAGACTGTGCAAACCTGCACTGTAAACCGGGGGGCGAGAATCTTACTCCATAAAGTGCCGGTCAGTAGGTTAGGCGTTGGGGGTCACAGAGTCTGCAGCAACCACTCAGCTCTGACGATGTGGCGCGAAGGTAGCCCTAGGGAAGACCTGGATGAACGTGGCTGTGTTCCAACAGTTAACTTACCGACACAGGGGCCTGACCAGGCTGGGCCCAGGGGCTGCTGGCCAACCCCCACTCTGAACACGAAGTTTCTAATTCCAAACCCAGCACTCTCTGCATTGCACCACTAATATAATTCAGTGCCATGGTCCTTCTTCAAAGTACACCGTTCAACCTACAGACACATTATTTCATGGGACCGGGGTGGAACATAGCCACATCTCTAACGAATAGAGGGAGAAAAAGCGAAAAGGAAGCTCCTTTGTATGTATGGGAAGGGCAGGTTTAGAGTAGAGACTAATAGGAGTCAAGGTATCTTGATTGTGATTTCAGCTATGTTGCTCAAAAGCTAGAATTCTTTTCTTTCAATTTAGGCAATCTTTATTGGCAGGTGTTGAGTGCAAAATGGTAACAAATCCATAGGGATGGAAAAGGAGAGGCATGGCTCCTTCCCCCAACTGAGGGCCCTGTAGACCAGGTCCGGGGGCAACAGCACATTTTGACTGAGGCTACTCTGGGGCCAGCACCGTCCAAGGAACACTCTCCCAGGCAGAAGGGCTTTTTACAACATGGGGGGAGGGGTACAGGATATGGTCCACCCCAGGCCACTTAACTTCTGTTCACCACTTACCTCACCCCTCTCAAGACCAAGGCTGTGCAGATAGGGATGTCCAGACTGGGCTAGCCCTACCCCTCTCCAAACCCAGGATCGACCTTGAGCCTGTTTCCCTCTTCCCAGTGATTAGGTAGGTTGGACTGCCACACCCTACGAGTGGCCCAGCCCAACGTGAAGCAAGCAGTTCCCATAGTTCCCTGAGCCTGGCTCAGGTTAGTTTCACCTCCGGCCTGTGCAGGGCACAGCCAGATTGTAAAAACCTCTTAAGAGCCCACCCTGGCTGGTGTGGCCCAGTGGATTGAGTGCTGGCCTGTGAACCGAAAGGTTGCTGGTTGGATTCCCAGTCAGGACACATGCAGGGCTGCAACTCAGGTCCCTGGTTGGAGGTGTGCAAGAGGCTGCCAACTGATGTTTCTCTCCCTCCCTTCCCCAATTTCTGAAAATAAAATCTTTAAGAAAAGATCTCTTCCAGTTCCAGCATTCTGGCACCCGTCTTAAGTGATTAAAATATCCCACTTTACCAAAGCTCTAGCAAGTCAGTCCACCTCTTACCATTTCTGAAAACTGTCAATGATTTATCAATTACTATACATGTCTTCTTGCCATTGTGTATTTCTATGTACAGAAAGCTATACTTTGTTGACACATAGGGAGACCAGTTAAGTTCCTTCCAAGAACCTGGGTGTATCTACTCTGAGAAATAGGAGCAAAGCTGTTTAGCCTTCTGAGTGAACCAAGACAGCCTGAGGGTATGATCAGTTTCCAAGTACCATAAGCTCCGACTAAGGGTACCTAGAATCCAACTGTTATTAAGCAACTGGAGACCTAGTGTTTCTATCATGCTCTAAGCACGTGAACACCAGGACATCGGTCAGTCTGGTGCACAAGCAACGTAGCCATGGAGGCAGCTCAGTGTGCACCCCAGAACTGCCCAGCGTAGACTCACCTGGGAAACACACTCGGGTCACCGCAGAGCTGTAAGGTAGCAGCCTTGCTTGTATGAACTATTCTTTAATTAGCCACTCTCACTCCATGCTCATCGGCATCTTAATTGGCTTTCAAACTACAATGAAAGTCAATGGGAGCCAAAGGCCCCATCATCAGACACCAACACTCTCCATTGCATGAAAATTGGCTTTGGTTTACCTTTGTCTGAGCCTGATACAAAACAGCGAGTTTAGTAAATGGGGAGGGCCAGCCGCGGTGAGGCCTCTTCCTAGGCAGCATGTGACTTCCAGCAAAGGCTTTTCAATTTACTATGATCGTCAGTGGTTAAAGCAAAAAAAGACATGTACACTGTCTATAAAGAAACTAGACAAAAATGCAGGAAAAGGACGACCCAAAGGGGCATTTCTACCAGAATGCCACCTCCCTAAAATAAACTGCCAACTTGAAACATGGAACTGGTAAAACACAGGTGGGCACATCGGATTTACAAACAGGAATTGGAGTCAGGGGTAAGGGCACCATCATGTACCTGCAAGAATCCTAGACCAGGGAAGTAGAAAGCTCAGGGGAAGCACTTGTTACAGATCACTGGCTCTATTTGTTGATGTGCACGGTCAACACACTACCCACGTGTGCTGTGTAACCTTGTCGATTAAACCCAAACACAAAACCCAGGTGCAGGGGGCACTTGGGAGACAGTCCTTACACTGTCATACAGTGCCAGGCTGCTGTCCTCCTTTTTTCCTTAAGTCCTCACCAAGGATTTTTAAAATTGGTTTTAGACTTAACTCCTTAGCTAGAGCCTGTCTCATCTCTTTATTTCTAAGAGCATATAGCCCTCACAGGTAGGAAACAGCCCTTCTGTTGAACTTATTAGGATCGCTTACATTGTAAATAACCAGAGACCCTTACTGAGTGTTTAACTGGCTCAGAACAAAGCAGCTACTCCATAATGATCTTTGCCAGCCTTGGCCTCAGTTGATGTAGGAGGCACAGAAACAGATCGACTCCCCTTCCACCTGGTTCAGATCATCGCTTACAAGCTAAACTTCTGCACTGTCCCTGAACACCACTAACTTATGCTTACCAAGTCCTGCTACAAAGGCTTTACCGCGGAAAGACTTCCAGGATGCATTTTTAAAATTTCCTACCATTAACACTCAGACTAGGACTTAGTTTCTCTCACTGTCTCCCTAAAATTTCCGGGCACTGCTCTAAATGTATGGTACAGACTGTCGGTGAAATGATTTAGCACATAAATAATACATGACCAGAAGCAGATTCTTTCATCCATGTTTGGCATAAATGCTGCAGTGATCACACTGGCCAAAGACCTGGAAGGATGAATTATTTCAGTGTTGTTCTAATCCAGGCTGTTCCAGAAGACCAAGTAAATATCATCTAGTAATATAACTAATAACACCACTGGACTATTGTCCTTTTCGACCATTAAAATTTGGGCATCAGGCAAAAATCAATCAGTTTAGAAAAATCATGATCTGTGACTGTTTTTAATTATCCTAAGCCTTATAATCACACAATGTGCAATTCTGTGTGCATCTATTATCCTCTACTCTAACCCTTCTAGTACTGGCAAAAGCTATGTCATCAATCACACACAGGTAGTAACCCTACGGTCACTTCTGAATGGCTGCTCAAGACAATCCTGAACTATAACTTAGTCTGACTTAAAGAATTCAAACTGTGCTACTTCAACTCGTCAAAGCAGCTGACCTTATAGATCATCTATAAAATGTGAGAAGTGTTAAATATTCTTTATTTGATATTATACACAAACCACACTAAAATGCCTTTCAGTAACTTAAAGGCAACAGTTTGGATACAGGATATTTTTTTTAAATTGGCATGGTTAGGACCAAAAAGATAAAATGGACACTGCCAGCTTTTCTTCAGCCCCTGCCTTTTAACAGGCTAATGAACACAATTTGAAACACAAGC
>CM052549.1:12373557-12471701 GCA_028533065.1 Trachops cirrhosus | reverse complement strand
ATTTAACTGCCCCCCTCTTACCTTTGTTCTTGTTGGCATCCGTGTAAGAAAATCCAGCGGCCTGACCTGTCTTTCGCCCAAACAGACCGTGGAGATTTGGCCCAGTCTTGTGCTTGCCTCCCTTTTCCACAGTATGGCACTGGGCACACTTCTGAACAAAAATCTTCTTGCCTTTCTCAACATCACCCATTTTAAAATCTAAAAACAAAAGACTCAATTCATTAAGTTTCCCTCCAAGTAAAAACACGGTGGTAACCAATCAATGACCACTTAATTTCTGAACCATTGTAAATCTGTGACATTAAAGTACCAGGCTCAATCTTTTTTTACTTAGTGCACTTCCAACAGACACTTTAATACCGCAAACACTACTAAGAAGAACTTCCTTAAAAACAAATCCGTGTGTGTTCAGATGAGGGACCGTTAAAGCCCAAGTAAGCAAACTGGGAACCTAGTTCGAAACTGTTTCAAAAGATGAGGTCAAGGTCACAGAAAGTCACGAAATCCGATTAAGTTTCAAGGTTAGTGCATTAAGCCAAAATCACCAAAATTTCGACTAAGAATGCCTATTTATTCACACAATAACTTAAGCCATCTCCGCCTGACAATGGGCAAAGTACATTAAGAGGTCATGCTTGAGTCGGCTCGCTCAGGTCACTCTAAACGGCCTTGCTGTGGGGGAGAGGTCAGCGGCGGGCTGTGAGGTCTCCCGAAGAACCGCGTTCTCCACCTCCGGGATCCCTGGGGGCCGACCACGAGGTCAACCATGTGGGCCGGTCTCAAGGAGACCGTGATTTTGACTTCCTGAGATGCCTGAGCAGGTCAGGGGGGCAGCGATAAGTGATCGGGGAAAAAAAAATTTACCCCTCGTCGAAGGAGCAACAGTTTTCACTCTCTTTGGAGGAGAACGCCAAGCTCAGCGCACCGTCCTCCCGCTCTTCCTGACCCCGGGAAGTCTTGTCTACCACTTCCACCGCCACTCAGCCCCGACAACAGGAAGGTCCCGTTCAGACTCATCTACTTCCAAGCTGCCTCCCGGATTTTAGGGCCTTGACCTAGTTTCGGGGAGTGGGGGAGTTCCACCCCACCTCAAGCCGTAGCCCACCGGGTTCGGCCTGGCTGAAGTCCGGGATCCTAACTCCCAGCCCGGCCGGCCCGCGCGGGCTCCGCTCGCAGATCCCAGGCACAGGCCTCCAACAGCCCGCGCGTCCCCTACTCCGGTGCGCGCCCCCAAGGCTAAGCCTCCGCCTGCTATGTACTCGGTGCCCTGCGCTCACCGCTCTTTCGTCGCGCGAAACACAGAAGCTCCCGCTCGCAAGCCGGACGTCCCGCTCTCTAAATCCAAGGACACGCTGGTCCGCACCTAAGTACCGGTGTTGGTGCAACCAAACTCGCTCCGCCTTTTTGCGGCTCACCGTGCAGCGGGGTCGACTCGTGCGCAGTGACGTTGCCATATCTTATTGGCTTTAATAGCCAGGGCTTGCGTCAGCGACCTGCGCGCGCATGCCGGCTAGCAGGGTAGAGTGTATCGCGGCGGTGCCCTTCCTCTTGAAGCCTCACTTGCCTGGCAGTTACGACAGTCCGCAGGTCGTACCGTGCGGAGGTTACGTCACCCTACGGCCTCTGTGTGCGTGCGTGCGTGCGTGCGTGCGTGCGCCGACAGGGACCGGGGAGTGGAGTGCGCCGGGGATGGGGTAGTGGAGTCCCCTGGTGGATTGAGGGCGTTATCCCGCGGTGGTAGTTGCTGTCGTGCTCGGTGACGTAAAGCATTTCCGGACGGCGTTTTGCCAGCCCCGGAGAGGGACGTCTCCTGGCTACCTTTCCTTCAGCGGGCGACCTTTGCCCGTACTTGGTCATACTTCCACGGCTGTCGCTGGCTGCACCCAAACTGATAGCTGGAATCGGGAGTTCTAGGAGTTCGACACGTGCACCTGACCTTGTTCTTCCTCCACCCTGTTCCTTTTTTTAAAATTTTAATTGTTAAAGTACAATTTTCTGTCTTTTACTCCCATCTCAGCCCTCCCCTCCCACCCTGTTCCTTTAAGTCATCTTCCAAAGCTCCCCTCGATGGCCGCCCCAGGACTGGGGTGGTGCTGCAGACTTGATTACAGTTCTGGCCCCTTACCTGGTGGCTTTTCTGCCAACACCAGTTTCTCCCTCGCGTTGGTGTGCAGAAAAACCAGGAGGGTGTGTAGGCCGCATCTAGAAAGTAACATTGTTATGTGGTTAGTAAATTCTTGGAAATCTAGGCTGGATTTGCACCCTATCTAACCTAGGTGAAGGTCATGTTCAAGTAAGCTAATGTGGTTGGGGTCATATCAGAATACAGGTTTGATTACTACAGCTTCCGCCTGTATATTTCTTCTCCTGAACTAGCTCCCCCTTCCTGCTCAATTAGGTTACTGAAAAGTTTCTTCTTGATTCCCTTGTCCCTCAAATTCAGCTCCCGAGTTGTGTTGAATTTTTCCTCATATTCTGTCCAGCACTGCCGTATTCATTCAGTCAAGTGTTTACTGAATACATATTATGTCCAATTCCTAGAGTAAACCATCGAGAGCTTTTTCTCATCACACTTCCATTCTAGCCACCTTCCTCCTGCCCTCAAGTTCAGCAACAGATACTAGGAGGTTGAGCTAGATTACCTTAGATCCCTTCAAACCGCTGGGCCTATGATTTCTGCTCCAGACTACCCGATTTGCTATGTGACTGTTCTGACTTCCAGTTCTCCTCTCTCTAAGCTCACACACTGTTGCCACAGAAATGAGCTATAAAACAGCAGAAATCACACTATTCAAGACCTCTTGTGGCTTTGGAGGGGACCAAAATAACGAGCATTTAGGGGTACTACTGAAGTAGCTCATTTGGCTAACTATCCGAGTTAGTAAAAGCAAGCTTAGCAACACCTTGCACATCTGGCCTGTACTTTTGAAGTCCTGATGCTGTTTACCAGGCAGATTTTCAGAGGGGCTAAAGGTAACTTCTAGAAATGAAAATTATTAACCATTGAAACAAACTGCATTTAGTATAAGGTTTTTACAAAGTTTGAGGACAAGCAAAACTAAGCCATACGCGTGTGTACGTTTGTGTATATATACACACACACACGTGTATGGTGTATGTCATAGCTACATATATAATGAATAACAATGGCATATCAGCCAGTAGAAAAATAGTGTTAAAATATTCTAAGGTCCTTTCATTTTCCAGGAAGAGGGTATATTTTATTTTTTATTTTTTTATATTTTATTTATTTATTTTTAGAGAGAGGGGGAGGAAAGGAGAGAGAGAGAAACATTAATATGTGGTTGCCTCTCATGTACCCCCCACCAGGGTCCTGGTCTGCAAACCAGGCGTGTTCCCTGACTGGGAATTGAACCAGTGACCCTTTGACTCACAGGCCTGCGCTCAGTCCACTGAGCTACACCAGCCAGGGCAAGAGGGTATATTTTAGATGCTAGAGAAACTAATAAAATAATAGAAAAGTTGTGTATATTTTCCAAAGTAAGAGAAAAAATGGAATGGCGATAAATATTTTTAAAAGGCAAAAGAGGGAAAAATAAGCAGGCAGTAAAATACAACCCCCCCACACACACATTGTAAAATGGCAGTTTAAAACCCAAGTAGGTCAGTTATTACAATAAATGAACTAAATTTTGTAGTTATCAGATATTTCAAAATTAGGGTATTTCAAAAACTGGAATATTTGCTCGTAACAAAAAATGCATCTAAAACATAAGATTACAAAAGTTTGAAAGTAAAAGAATGGACTAATACAACAGAAAAACACCTGGTAAGAAAAATCAAAGAAAAAGGCATGAAAACCCCACATGAAAAATGACAAATCTTACAGACATTGAAATTATTATTTTATTGAAAAATTAAGATCAAATTAAAAATTTCTTGAAAAATACAATTTATCAAAACATAGGTATAAAGAGCAAATGAGACATATTATACATTTTAAAGAAATTAATTCATAAGTTAAAGCTTTCCCACACAGAAAATGAGGCTCAGAAGGCTCCAATGATAAATTATACCAAGTATTTAAGGAAAGAATAATCTCAGTAACTTCAATAAATTTTCCAGAGGACAGAGTATATACTCTTCCTACATATGAAATAGCAGCTTCAATGAACATCATCACTGTATTAAATTTAATATATTCTCATTCTCTCAAATCTATATATCTTGTGAGTAGATAGAATAGGCGATTTAAATAAGATGTGACAAGAATAATCACCCCTGCATTTTTCAAGTTGTTGATGGTGGTCTAATTAATAACCTGTGTATTCTCTTCACCTCCTTTGTCAAGATGTGGTACTGAGTATTTTGGCGGGGAGTGGCAGGGAGGAGAGGTGTTCAGAGACTTCCTCTGGGCCTTTTCTTGCTTTACTGGTTAGGGAGCCAATTCAGGATTCTGCCAATTGCCAAGTATATCTGTTCCAGTGACATAGTCAAGAACTGCGGGAGTAACCACAGTATGTCTGTGTTCCTATTGGCTTCACCAAGGGGCAAATTTGGGTAAAACCTGTTAAGCCTCTCTCATAGTGGTCTTCTGGCTCCCGAGAGATTAGTGTTAGCTAAGAACCAGTGCTTAACCAACTTGAAATAAATAGGTATTCCCCTTCTGCAGTGCATCGTTGCCACTTGGATCCCTCTGTGAAAGGCTAGGTGGAAGATTCAGAGTAGATACTCATTGTGGTTGTAATTTGCGCTTCCCTAAAGGCTAATGATGTTGCAGATCTTCCGTTGTGCTTACGGGCCATCTATGTGTCTTTGGTAAAATGATTTTTCAATGTCTTTTGCCCATTTTCGAATTGAATTGTTACTTTACTGCTGAATTTTTAGAGTTGTTAATGTATTCTGGATATTATTTCTCCATTAGATATGTGCTTTGCAAGATACCTTCTCCCAGTGTGTAGCATAGCTTTCCATTGTCTTACCAGGATCTTTTGCACAGCAAGAATTTTAAATTATGACGAAGGCAAATTTATCCATTTTTTTTATGAATCACAGTTTAGTGTCAAGTCTAAGAACTTATGTCTGAATGAAGCAAACTAACAAACATTTTCTCTGTAACGCACAGCATGCACTTCCTGCACGTGGGAACACTAGACAGCACTTTAGCACTGTGCTTGGGGGCCATTTGAAGCAGCAAAATCCCCAATGAAAGACAAAAAATTTGAAAGACGTTGCATGAACTAGACAGCAACAAGGACACTTTGTTTACAGTGTGAGAACTGAAGAAAGAAGGCAGAAAATGGTGATGTTCAGCTTCGGCTGGGAACTCGCTCTCTTGAAAAGTTGATGCCTGTCAGTTTTCTGGTAGCCAGGTGGGGAAGGGGGGCTGCACCTCCGAGTGAGGGGTCAGTACTTATAACACCACTGTGCTGGTTATGCTCTCCTTGCCTCTCTAGATCCATTTCCCACCCTTTGTTTGCCGTAGGACAAGGGTAAGGACAGTATATCCTGAATCCCGTTGCTCTTGACTCCTGGTTGGGCTCGCCAGTGGGAGGCACTGTAATGCTAGGCTCTTCTCTCTCCTGGAGGGTTGGGAGTGGTGAGGCTTCTTGCTATTGCCAGTTCCTAGGTGCCCCACTATTGAAGTTTCCATTGCCCTACTCACATCTTTGTAAATAGTCCCTGCACTAAACGCCCCTCAGTGGAAGCCTTTTGGGGTCTGTTTCCCGCTAGGGCCCTTATTGGTAATAGTACTCATTTCCCACTTTCAAAATAGTACGCAGTCCTCAGCTATGCTTGGTGTTCTCCACGCCAGAAATCCTGCTGTACCTTTCTTCAGAAAATAATCCCCGGGACTCTGTCAGGATGTGGAGTCGGGTAGGGAGAGGATCTAGGTAGCCAACTATGTCTTTGTTTTCACTCAATCTCCCTTGATTTAGCAACCCTCCACCCTCACTCCACCCCTGCCCCACACAGTCCTGGTACTGAGTTCCTGAGCCTCTTGAGGATTGTGATGTGCAATCACAAACCTCAAAAACTGGGCTCTTTTCCCCACTGTCAGTGGGTTCTAGTGTCTTCAGTTAGGAGCCACCTTTTTTATCCATCTCCTTTCCAAAATGTTTCTATATCTCAGCTCCTATGTCCCCTATTGACCTAGCTGGTTTATGCGTTTGTATATAGGATAAAACAGAGATAAAATTCAATTAAAAAAAAAACCAAAAAGCTTTACTGAAGTTTTCATGGACTTTTAACTTGTTTTAAAAAAGATTTTCTTTATTTAATTTTAAAGAGGGGAAGGGAGGGAGGGAGAGAGGAAACATCAAAGTATGAGAGAAACATCAGTCACATGCCTCTCGCACGCCCCCATCTGGGGACCTGGCCCACAACCCAGGCATGTGCCCTGCCTGGGAATCAAACTGGCGACCTTTTGGTAAGAAGACCAGTGTCCAATTCACTGAGCCACACCAGCCAGGACTCACGGACTTTTTAGAGTAAGTGAAATTAGATGCATGGATTGAATCTATCTTAATCTGGATATGTCCATAAATTTGTTTCAAAACTGATGAGCATAACTGGAGTGTAGGTATTCTCTGTCACCTAATAAGGCCAGATCCATTCGCCTTAACAACAGTTAGGAGTAGGGCTTGCCAGCTTACCAGCGTTTGGGATGACTGGGAAAGTCCTCTGAAGAGAAGGCTGCACCACTGCTGAAACGGAGGTGGGTGGAGCGAATACCCATGGTCACTGCAATTCTCTGCCCTGCGACCTAGGGGGAAATGTGCAGTCAAACCCCCATTCCTGTTCTGCAGAGTTGTGTCACCCAAAGTCTGTTCTTTGGAAATCTGATCCAGTGATATGCTTTATGATGAAAGCATCACATCAGTTTGAGAAATGTGTCCACTCCATCCCCTTCACCCTGGACATTCCCAAACACGTATTAAAGGCTATGGGGAATCCTGTGGTAAAGTCATATGACTGGCTTCGTTGCCCCCCGTTTTCTCCAATATTACTTTACCATGTAATATTTTGCTTCCCATAATATCTAATATAACTAGTATTATAGAATAGAATTTGGAAAAAAAATTCTGTAATTTTTTGCCCAGAATAGTTAAACGGGTGTAACCAAATGACACGTTGGTCATGACACAAAAACAAAAATTAAAAGAAACTCAATGAAACCCTTCGAGAAGTTCCTTATGAACTTTCCATGTTAAACTATGTCCAAAATATATCTCTTGGTGTTACCGAACAGCAAGTGGGGTTCTACTTCCCGCTGCCCAATAGGCAAACTCTAAAAACAGAGATTTGGTGAAAAAAGAAAGGGGTTGTTTATTCAAAAGTTACACGATTTTGGAAGAATGGCGGGCTTCTGCCTCAGAGCTCATTCCCTCTACAACACCCACACAATCCTGCCACCATTCGCCACATTAGTTCCAGGCTGCACCTGGAATTCCCTTTCCCATTTAAAATGCCATCCTTTGGGAAACGCGGGCAGCTGCAGCACGATCATCCAGCTGGCTTGGCTGGTTCCCGGTCACAGTCCGGGTTCAGGCATCTTTTTGGAGTCTGGCGCTCGCTGGAGTCCTACTTGTTGCGCGCTGCCCTTTTCTCCGCCCCAGCCCGCCGCTGAACGCCCGGGCCCCATCCTTCAGGCCACCAGCCCGCCAGCGCGTCCGTGCCCCGGGCAGAGCAGGGCTGCACCGCGCAGTGCCAGTTGTCTGTGCCGCGGCTGCTGCTTTCACCAGGAGGGGCCTGGGAAACTCTCCCAGACCAGGGGCTTCCAGGGCCCGCTGGCCCGGAAGGCTTGGGCACCTGACAGCACCAGCGAGGGGAACCAGAACGTAGAAAAAGTAGCGTCACTGCCCACCCTCTTAAAAAATCCCCACCCCTAATCTTGGGCGCTCCAGAAGGAAGTGGGAGGGCCTCCTCCTCTGCCCAAACATTGCTGGACCCTGGCGCATGCTCAGTGAGGATGTCTTCTGCTGCCACCACGTTAACCTCCCCAGTACAGGTGTGCTGCAACCTTTCCGTCCGTGTACACTCTCTGCAAGCTTCCTCCTGCTGCTACAAGCCAAGATAGTTTGTTTATCCTTACGGGGGCGGGGGCATTGGCACTTCCTGACCCCTCCCGTCTCGAGGGAAGGCAGACTCCACACCGCTGTTTTCCCTCCCCGCTCCCCAGCCATCTCGAAGATCTCCCCTGTAGCACTGGCAAATTAAATGAATTGACCTACATCTGGGGTTAGCCAAACTCTTGTGGACACCTTCCAAAAATGGTGACATTTGGCTTTAGGGTAATTGATATTAAGCCATTTGTTTGGTCTAAATGTTTGTGTACCCTGAAACTCATATGTTGAAATCCTAACCCCCAACGTTATTTATGAGGATGGGGCCTTGGGAGCTAATTCGTCCTGAAGGCAGAACCCTCAGGACCGGGATTAGTGCCCTTATAAAAGGGTCCCCGGAGAGGTCCTTCACCCCCCCTTCCACCATGTGAGGTGACAGTGAGAAACTCATCAGACACCAGAAGTGCTAGGGCCATGACCTTGGACCTTTCCAGCCTCCAGAGCTGTGAGAAATAAAAGTTGGTTGTTTCTAAGCCACCTGGTATATGGTATTTTGTTATATAATGGACTAAGACACCATTCTCTTACCACAATGAGACTCACCAGTTACTAATTAAAGCTCTTCACACTGCAATCACTTCTTTCCTGCATTAAAGAAATGGTTGTTTCTCTATCATAAGGTTAAAGGAAAAGAAACATCCAGCTTAGAATGCGTGCATGCAGAGCATTTTGGGTTTCATCTTTGTCTACTGACTTATTCTGTCCACGTTTACATCAAAACAGATGACTCACACACTTACTTTATTAAGGTAATACAGTTTGTAGTAGGGTTGTTCATCCCTCAGTTAACTGGGCATTTGAGTTTGGCCTTTTGTGCCTGATGTTATTTTGTACAGACGTTTACCGGAAGGGACAGTGTTCACATATTTTCTTTATTAAGCTAATATAAATTGTATAGACATCTGTCAGTTGTTGGGCATTTGAGTTTTTTCAAATATTCATGTTTTAAAAACAATAATATAAGCTTTGTCATACACACTGTTTTTTGTGGTTTTAGAAAAATTCCTTGGAGTATAATTTGAAAATGAGATTAAAGACTTAAATTTTTCTGGTATTAATATTTTATTTGTCAAATTGTTAAAACTTTTCAAGAAGTCAAAACATCACCTTCTCTGGGTTCCTCTGACCAGATCCTAACTTAAATTCCTGAAAACATAAACCTCATTAACAAGGTCATTATGGCTCCTAAAAAACAGAATCCAACAACAGGGAAGAAATTCTGTTATATTTTCTTTACTTGCAAGAGGCTGGGTTTTGAAGGGAAGGATGATTATCTCAATTATAGAAATAATACGAATTATGACCATAGAATTGGTGTCTCATCCCGGAATGCACCTTATCCCTGAGGTCTTTTTGATCTTCTAGAACTGACTGATGGAAACGTTTGTGTGCACTGCTCTTTGAAAAAGAGTTCTTAAGCTCCAGCAGGTCGGTCTGCGTCTTGGCCTCTCCGACTTTAGGAATCCAACCCAGAAGTGATCTTGTTTCCTCATCGTTTTCCGTACTAAAGGTCAACTGTTCTTTTGGCTTACCTAAGAAGCGTTCTAGATCCAAAGCTGCCAAGTCCAGTTTATTCTGTAAAATACTAGGCTTACCAAAGCTAACAGGGTTTTGACACATAGCATACGGGTCATGTAAGGCAGATTTAAAATGTTCGTATGGAATGTAATGGTCTGGGCTGCTGTAAGGTGTAGGCTGGGGTTTCGATGACAGCTGTCTCCAGTACAAATCCTCTGTCTTTTGAGTATCCGTGATTTTTGGAAAGGGTTGTATGCCATACATGTCAGTCAGATCTTTCGTTGGGTAGCAAGGTCGGTATGCATAGGGAGACAAGAACCTTTGTTCTTCCTTAATCTTCTCTTCAATTTCCTGGTATTTATTGGTCATACCTGCTGGTGTGTTATCACTAAGTGCCATCATTTCTGTAGAACTGGGGACGAAGGTATGAAAATTACACAACACTCGAGGGGTGCAATCGGGACAGGAAGGTGGCCTTTGCTGGACTATAGCCTCCAGAGGACGTCGGTTCTGAAGCAGTCGAGCAAGTCGGCCTTCCAAGGGTCTGGCGGTTTTTAAGACAGGGTGGGATTTTTCTGGCTGCAGTGGTGGGATAAAAAGGAGAAAAGCGATGCATTAATAAACATGGCATGGTAAGGGTGTTGCCACGGTGACAAGTCAAGAGTCCCGCCTGTTCTGGCTGTCAGGGAACACAGGTGGGTGTGCCAGTACGCATTCCACTGCCCTTTGATATTTAAAGGTAGTGAGATTTGGGTCCTAATAAGCACATTTTCCTCCTTTACCCATTTTTGCTAGTATGGAAAGGGTATATTTTTACTTGGTGATATAGAAATTCCTCTATGTAGGAACCCCTTTGCTTTCAAACTTTCAAAGATATATAAAAGAATCCCTGGAACAAAACTTCTGCCCATCAGCAACAGGTGATGTTAACAGTTTTGGGCAGTTATTTAAGTCTCTGCCAAAGTCTTCTTTATTAGGCCAAGGCAAGAGTCCTTAAACGTTGGCAGAGCCAGAATCGGCTTTGGAGCTGGCGGAAGATGAGACCCTAAACTTGACCCTGAGACTGTGAGTCAGAAGGTCCGCCGCAGTGGGGCTCGGGAACCTGCTCTTTTAACAAGCACCTCGGCGATGCTGCGGCTAAGGATGCTTGAGAAACACCGGTCTGAGAGGAGCTAGTCGTATCTGTTCTTGTTTTTGAGATGCTTTATAAAAATTGTGAACTCAGTCATGTCCGTAGCTGCGTGAGTGGTGAGTGCACTGAAAGGGGTGGTGAGAGATGCAGGTCTGTGGGGCAGGAGGACGAGGGGAGGGGCTGGCTTGGAAGGGGCAGGAGGGAACTTTGTGGGACGATGGTCGTCTTCGATATATTGATAGAGGTTTGGGATATGGAGGCATGTGCATTTGCAAAACTCATTCAGTGTACACTAAAGATTTGTATAAATCATTGAATGTTTATTTTACCTTAAGGAACTTCGAACAAATTGAACTCTGGTTAATGATATGCATACTGAATGTGTAGGGGTGAAGTATACTAATGTCTTCAATTTACTCTGAAATGTCTAAAAATAGTAAGTGTATTGCTCTGGCTGGTGTGGCTCAGTGGACTGAGCGCTGGCCTGCAAACCAAAAGGTTGCCAGTTTGATTCCCAGTCAGGGCACATGCCTGGGGTTGTGGGCCAGGTCCCCAGTTGGAAGCATGCAAGAGACAACCACACACTGATGTTTCTCTCCCTTTCTTTCTCCCTCCCTTCTCCCCTCTCTAAAAATACATATATAAAATTTTGAAAAAAATAAAAATAATAAGTGTATTGATGGAGTGGTTGGAGGGAAGGAAAGATGAATTATGTGCTAAGTATAGTAAAATGCCAATCATAGAGTCTAGGTGATGGGCACATGCATGTTAACAGTAAAATTATTTAAACTTTCCTGTGTTTGAAAATTTTTATATGTTGAAGAAAAAAGTGAAAAACAATGGATATATGACAGTGATGGAATAGGTAGCAGAGATAAAAATGAGAATGTTGAGAAAGTGACAGTGGTTTGGACTTAGAAGAAAATGGACTTGGGAACACCCTTTTGGAACCTGCTTTGTTTATAGTCGGAGAAATTTCCATACTGTTATTAACAAATCTGTTATAAGGTTTAACTTATCAGGTTTGAGTAGACACTATCAAAAAAAGGAAAAAAACCCCCAGCTCTTTGAAATTCTTTGCTTAATTTTCCATAAACTAAAAGTATAGGGTGTATCATATCCTACTCTGACAGTATCCTTTAATGCAAGAAGCAGTTTTTAATACCATTATTTTATTCTACTACAGCAAAATACTTCATACACATATTTATTACCACTAAAACATGCCTTCCCAGATCTGTTATTTATGCTTTAGTCAGAAACCAGCAGGATTCACTGAAAATTCCAACCACTTTGGGCATATTTTATCATGTGATTAATAAAAACTTAGGTGTTGATTACTTGCACAGTAATTTTGCATGTAATGTACTTGACAAGCATCGTTTGTATAACTGTACGTGTATTTCATAAAAATGATGCAGCTGCTTCCCGAGGCGCTAGACCCCACCGGGCCAAGTCTGCGGGAATCTGGACAGTGGCTGAACATGCCTGCCGATGTCAGAGCGTGCGTCTCATCTCTCCTAGCCTCAGAGGATGCTTGTTGCAAGTGGGAAGTAAAGACAATGGAAACCCTTCAGTGAATGGTACAGCACAGTCTACGGTGCTACTTCTGGTGTTAATGATTCTGTATTGCTTTGGGAAACACTGAAGCTAATGTAAAAAAGTGTATACAGTTCATCATAAAAAGAGTTCATATTGAAATAGCTTATAGTTGTTTTTAATGTGTTTTTCCATAATTTCTATCTTTGAAACTATCTTTGTTTTCAAAATTTTGTAGTTTTAGAGGATAAAATTTAGACCCAAATAAAACAATAAATGACTACTGTTAGGTCATTTTACTTCATTTACGTAATTAAGCTGAAAGTCGATAGGTTCTGTCACTAAGGGCATGATCATTACTTTAAGACCATTTCAGATAATCAATTAAGAAACCTGATATTCACAGAGAACTGGCTTTTGATTGTAATTCAGCCATTTCTTAATTATTGTGGATTTCAGGAAGAAGGCTTTATCTTTTCAAGAACAGTGATAATGTACAAGATATACTAATATGCAAAGATTCACAGAATTTAATAACTCATAAATTACTAGGTAAGCTTTTGTAAATCAATTCCGTTGTCAATTTCAGCAACAGTAACACAGTATAAAATCTGCTAAAAAAAAAAACCCACCAGTGTCATGAAGAAAAAAAGGAAACCTTGCTTGTCCTTCAAAATAGTGGAGAAAGGTACACAAACTAGTTCAAATCAATTCAGAATTAACTCCTAAAATGAGTTAAATTTTCCTCTTTCTAGTTTGGTCACCAAAACTCAGAAAGAAGTGGGCAAAGCAAGAAAGAGACCAACACATGGACGCGTCCCCCCAAACGACTGAGAGCTGACGGCGACGACTTACAGGCTTTGGGTCGAATCTCCTGTGTCCAGTTAGCTCTGCCACCTCCTTTTCACGGTAATCGTCCAGTTCAAGGGGGTTCATGGGCCCCAGACCTTAAGAGAAACATCAGGCCTTATCATTTGGTTAAATGAAAAATGGCACGTAAATGAACTTTTGGGAGAAAAACGTACCCATTCCCCTTTGGAGTATAATTGGGATCAATAAAATGAAAACCAACTTAACCTCCCAGTTACCTGCTAAGAGAAACTTACCACTCACTTTAATATCTATTAGTATTTAGATTAAGAAACAAGGAGGAATATTAGAAGATGAAAGCTTGTAACAGCATTTGTCAACTCTCTAATTTTGTTCTTTTCATCCGTATGAAAGTGAACTCGTACCTGTAAAATCCTGAGTGTATGAAGTGATCCAGTGGGACTTCTCAAGATTCCTTTGTATGTTGGCTTCTTTTAGAGAGTTAGGATGATCCCAGGAATTTAAGCAAGGGTTAGGAGCGAAGGTTTTAGGAGGTGTGGGGTAGAATACTTGCTTGTTTTTCTCAACACATTTAGGAAACTAGAATATGAACACACAAGATCACGGCTATTAATGTCATCTAGTAGAACAAGAGCTGACCCACTGTCTCACCAGGGGTGGGGGCAAAGGAATTCCAGGCAACAGACACAATGGGAGTGGAGCTGAGCTTTGAAGAGTGAGCAAGTTTTAGGTAGGCGAGAGGCCGTGAAAGGAGGGTATTCAGAAATGGGAAACAGCCATGGACCTGTTGGAGGGCTAGCAAGCAGAGCCAGGTGTAGGAAGGGAGAAAGATCCTGAAGTGTCTTCACAGCTCGGCGAAAGCTCTGGCATTCACGCTTAGGTGAAGGGGAGCCAGTCAAGGCCGTTGCAAAGGGGTGTGAGAGGAGGAAAGCATCACTTTAAAGAGCAGGTAGAAATGAGGGAAACTGGAGAAGAAACTAAACTCCAGAGGTGGAAACTTTGGCTCTAAGAACGTGCAATGAATGACAGGATGATCTCTAGAATAACTTCTCATATTTCTGGGTTGCTTAGATTTTTGCTTGAGAGAATGAAAGAGATCCAGTAAAACAGACGATTCTTTAAGGACTTTTCTTGATGTACAACTTTAGAAAACACAAACAGGAAATTGCTTACTTCGTAACGGCTATGTGACATTGCAGTGGCCGCACCGTGGCCTGCTGCAATGGCCTTTCTAAATGGAAATCGAAGGTTTCCAGCCTTCCACAGTTACTTCCTGCCTACCTCATGGATCGCTAGGTACCAGGAGATACCACATGGAAAACACTGGGCACGGCCCCTCACAAACTCACTGGCCAATGAATGGTAACTAGTATTATTTTCAACTTTCTAGATGTTTTCCTTTATGATTCAAAATTTTCTTTTTTGGCGCACTCCTTCCCAGGGGCATGCCCACGTCTTTCTTCCCCCTTTCTTTCACAGGCATGCTCTTTCTCCCTAAGTTCTACGGGTCCCAGCGAGACTTGCAACCAGGGGAGCCACAGGCAGCGGCAGCTCTCCGGGGCTCACCCCTTGAACCTGTCTCCAGGGCCCCCTTTTCTCTGCCTCTCCAGTGAGCCGACAGCAGCCCCGCCTCGGCTCGCTCCTATCCCTTCTTCTGTCTCTTCGATCTTCTAGTCCTTCCTCGTTCCACTGTCTCCAGCTATGAAAAACATGCTGTCAACATTTTTTTTCTTTTTTTATCCACGTGGAGTCATGGTGTGGAGGTTAAGAGCAGAGACTGAAGCCTCACAAGCCTGACTGCTGTGACAATAGCCTAGTCACAAAGTCTCTGAGCCTCGGTTTCCTCATCCCTGACATGGGGATGCTGATCCCGACCCGCGGAGCTTTGTTGTAAGTACTGGATATAAAGTGGTCTCAGGTGGTTAGTGTGGGTAGCAACTTCTTAATAAACAGTGGCTGTTGTTTCATTTTTGACTCTACACAAATATAAGGGTTAGCACAATAAATTGTGAGTCTTTCTGAAAAAATTTCTTTTCATTTCCTCTATGCGTATTTGGAGTTACTTGCTATGTTATGAACCATAAGGATAGAGTTGCGGGGCACAGTCAGTGAAATACAGCCCTTTTCCTCCTTCTCTCTGGAGGAACCTTTTTTTTTTTTTTTGGTAACTGGAAATGTTACATAACTGCCAAAAGTATCAGAAATCGGCTAAGAAAACAAAACAAGACAAAAAAAAGTGAATCCTGGTCAAAATCTCAAAATTTTCACCCAGACAGAATATAAAAACAATCCGTCTTTTGGATTTTTATAAACACATAAAAACATCTTTTGCTTTGTTTTAAACACATTTAAAAAGATACTTACATCATAATATACCCCCTGGCCTGGCCAAGTCAAGCCTTTCTTCTTTGAATCCATGGGAAAGTCAATCAGTTCATATCTGTAAGGATTACCTGAAATTTTCAGGAAAAGCACTGTTATCCTGAATATACAGGAAGAGTCTTTAGTTAATGGAGTTATGGGCGCAACACATGGACACAAAATACGAGGTAGAGAGGAATGCAGGCCCACATCGCGGCTTTACAGTTCCAACTCTAACTTCTCGCCCTCGCCCCTTAGGGCACGGCATGAGGGCCACCTGAACTGAGTTTGACTCGCTAGCCCCAGCGCCCCAGCGGCGGGAGGCCTGGTCCTCCACCTTCCTTGTTAATGAAAGGAATTTTTAGGTAAATTGTAAGTCTTCCTGGATCCTCTTTCTCGTTTAAGTGAATATAATTCTAAACTACTTGTTTTGACTTTCCCCTGCCTATATATCAAGAAATGGAGTTAGTGCTTGCTTACTAAAAAGGCACTGAAAGAGAACGTCTTGACGAACGCAGTTTCCTGGGCATTGGGGGTACAGTGTTCTTCCCTTACGTGCAGGGGATGCGTGGAACCGAGGACAGTACTGAACCCTGTACACCCTCTGTTTTTTCAGTCCGATGACCCAGATGCCCCCTCGGTGACTCAGGGGTGGGCGGCGCACACGGCGTGGACATGCAGGACAGAGGGATGACTTACGTCAGGGTGGGGCAGAGCGGGGCACCAGGAGATTTCATCACACGGCTCGGAGTGGTGTGCAGTTTAAAGCTTACGATCTGTTTATTTTTGGAATTTTCCATTTAATATTTTCAGACCGTGGTTGACTGTGGGTAACTGAGTAATAAAAACAGTAACTGCTAACACTTATCTCTATTTTCCATGAGGTAGTACCCATTTTACAGATTGGGAGGTGGGGGCACAGAAGTGAAGAAACTCGCCCGCGGCCCGTGGTGAGTCAGTGGCAGAGCCGGAGTTCTACCCCTGCGGCCTGGCTCCGCAGCCCCCGCGCTTACACACCCCAGCACGATGTCTCTCAAAGCCTTTCCATCTCCCAAGGCGGTTCTGAGGCTGAGAGAGAGGATGGCAGTGTCCCTTCCTACAGCTGGGTTCAACTGTTCGTGTACAAGGACCTGCGTTAACGGGCAGGTCTTGGGTCTTACCTTCTTCACAGACCACATACATCCAACAAATATTTCTCTCTGCCTGCTGTGCACCTTTCTGCCACTGTAGCTGCCTGCACTCTTTTGCCATAGTTTCTTCTCTCGTGAGGTGTCCAGTGCGGGGACTTGGTGATCAGTGTAAGGGGTACTGTCCTTTGCAACAAAACCTATCTGGGACGACCCCCGTGTTCACCTCTGTGATAAAATGCTCCCAGGGGTTAAGAGGAACTGAATACACTGCTCCCACCACTTTCTGAGTCTCATCTCAGTGAGGATCTTTTCTTTTCATCATGGCTGCTTCATCACGTTCAGACTCGGAAGCTCTGAACCCACCATGGTCCCTTGGGCTGATCGCCTGAGCTAGGACAGAATTGTTAAAAGCTGAACCAAAGGAACAAAAAGGAAATAAAAACAAAATGTAAGCAGAATAAAAACAACCAACACTACAGTGTTTGTTCCTGATTCCACCATGGGAGGCTCTGTGTAAAGAGGAAAGGTTTAGAGCATCTGCAAAGAATCTGGATGAAATGGGTGGGTGGTGAGGTCTCAGCTGATTCGAAAGTGCAGCCACAGCTGAGAACGACTTTCCTGATCTGATGGGTCACACTTCTGTGACTTGAGCCCTTTGCCCTACTTTCTTTAGTTTTATTGTTGAATAAACTCCAAATATAAGAGGAATTAATACTGTTCTGATTTTAAACCGCACTTTACCTCTTGTCTTCAGAACCGTTGCATCGTAAGCCTTCGTCGGCGAGGTGGGTGGGAATGGCTGCTGGCTCCGGGCTCTGCTGCCAGTGTAGAGATCCTCAGGTGACGTAAAGGTCGGGAACATGGCACCGCGGCAGATGTGCGTGTGGTAGGGGTGTTCGATCGGATACGGGGAGCAGATTTTGCTGAGATTTAGTTGAGCAAACAAAACACAAGTGCACTTTTAAAAAATCCATCAAGTGTTCATTGGAACCCTTCTTTGTGGCAGGCACTGGTCTAATCCCTGGGGATATGACAGTGAGCCAACGTCCCTATACTCATGTGGTTAGCATTCTGGTGGAATATATACCATAAAAGATATGACAATTTTAAAAAAGATGGTGTTTACTGATTTTTAGAGAGAGGGGAAGGGAGGGAGAAAAAGGGAGAGAAACGTCAATGTGTGGTTGCCTCTTGTGCTCCCCCTCCTGGGGACCTGGCCCCCAACCCAGGCATGTGCCCTGACTGGGAATTGAACTAGTGACCCTTTGGTTTGCAGGCCAGAGCTCAATCCACTGAGCCACACCAGCCAGGGCTGAAATTTTCTTAATTCTCCTGCACAAATAAAAAACCAAATTTACCATAATTTTTAAGTACATGATAATGAATTCCTTATCAGTGAATAACTTTCACAGCTGATATACAAATATGAAGCAAAAGATACATGAATTTTATAGTTTTTAGAATTTCTAGTTGCTTTTAGTTCTTGCCTCCTGTTTTGAAAGGACTCTAGTACTTTATTTTATGGAATCATTTTGAGCATTTAGCTCAGTACTCAAAGTGATCTCTGACCATCTTGGGTTGAACTTTCAACCCAGGCCATCCGTTTCTTTCTTTCTTTTCTTTTTTAAAGATTTTATTTATTTTTAGAGAGAGGAGGAGGGAGGGAGAAGGAGAGGGAAGGAAACATTGATGCACGAGAGAAACACCAATTGGTTTCCACTCACGCACCCCCAAGCAGAGACCTGGCTTGCAACCTATGAATGTGCTCTGACTGGGAATCGCACCAGCGACCTTTTGGTTTTGGGGATGGTGCTCAACCCCTTGAGCCATACTGGGTAGGGCAGGCCATCTGTTTCTTTACGCAATCAATCAACAATATATACTGCCCGTATATGTACACAGTGCTGTTCAGAAATCAAAAAGCCAAAGGTAGCTAGTACACTGAAAGAAAGAAAATTCAACAAGTTAAAAAGATCGTAAGGATATAATTTTCCTATCATTTGACAAACTAGCAGAGGTTTAAAACAACCTGGGAGAGCTATCTAAATTAGAAGAAAATGGAGATTAGGAAGTACATGGATAGAAAAATATTTATATATTACTAGAAAACAAAAGTAGAAGGTGAGATCAGTGCCCCGGCCGGGTGGCTCAGCTGGTTGGAGCACTGTCCCACACGACAAAAGGCTGTGGGTTCATCTGCGGTCAGGGCACACACCTAGGGTGCAGGTTTGGTCCCCGGTCAGGGCACATATGGGAGGCAACCAATGAAAATTTCTCACATCATTGTTTTTCTCTCCCCCACCTCCTCTCTCTCTAAAATGAACAAAAATAAACATATCCTCAATGAGGATTTAAAAAAAAAAAGAATAGCAGGGGATATAATTGGAGGAAAAGAGTAATATGGTTACTTTGGACTTCTGCCAGCCTCTCCTGCCACTTGTTAAAAAACCTTTCATGAAAAGTCTCACTTGTCCTCACACTAAGACCTGCAGATTGCCAATAATGTTTCCTTGAATAGAGCTGGGAAGGAAAATACACATTGCGTACTTACCGTACCATTGAATTAGGTGGTTTGGGCAACCTAGAATAGAAAGAGGAAACAAATCCTAATTTTTATTAAGGACTTTTTAAAGCTTGCATTCCTATTAGAAACTTGCATAAGAATAGAAAAATATCCATTTTCCAACTACAGTGTCTCTAAGATAATACCGACTTTATAAAATCTTTTTCTAGAGCCATCTTACAGAAAAACTGAATTAACTTTTTGGCCAACCCAATATTTTATTTATGATGTGTCTTGGTATGGGTCTTTTTTGGGTTCATCTTGTTTGGGGCTCTCTGTGCTTCCTGGACTTGTCTATTTCCTTCACCAGGTTAGGGAAGTTTCCTGCTATTATTTTTTCAAATAGGTTTTCAATTTGTTGCTCTATCTCTTCTACTTCTGGCACCTCCATGATGTGAATGTTGGTATGCCTGAAGTCGTCCTAGATGGCTTCTTACACTATCCTCATATTTTTGGATTCTTCTTTGTTTTTGCTGTTCTGATTGGGTGTTTTTGCTTTCTTGTGTTCCAAATTGGTGATTTGATTTTCAACTTCATCTAACTTCAACTCTACTGTTGATTCCCTGTAAATTATTCCTCATTTCAGTTAGTGTATCCTTTATTTCTGACTGGTCCTTTTTTATGCTGTTGAGGTCCTCACTAAGTTCCTTGAGTCTTATAACCAGTGTTTTGAACTCTGTATTGAGTAGATTACTTGTCTCCATTGTTTCCTGGCTTTCTGTTCTGTTATTTCATTTGGGATATATTTCTTGTCACCTCATTTTGGCCACCTCCCTGTGTGTTTCTACATACTGGGTACAGCTGCTATGTCTCCCAGGCTTGGTGAGTGGCCTACTGCAGCAGGTGTTCTGTTCTGCATTTCTTAATTGCAGTGCAGTTAGAACTGCCTACTTCTCATGATAAGAGAGCTCTGGTTTTTCTGACATTCACCCTCATAGTCACGTGGTAGCAAAAGTTCTCTGAGGCAGCCTGCCACCATGCATGTGGTGCAATTACGTGACCTAAAGTCACCTGAGCGTGGCCTGGTTGGAGACGATACATCAGTACTGTATGTTCTTTGACCTTCTGCGTAGGATTGCCGATCTCTCCCCGTTGACAGAGAGGCTAGGACAAGACCCACAAGCTTCTGAAGGTATGCCTTTCCTGAATCAGTTCATTTGAAGGCTGTGTATTTGCTAATTATGCTGCCCAGGAACAAACCCACACTATGGAAGGATTGCCATCCACGTCCATCGGATTCTAACAATTAGTTTCAAATTACTGAAATATTTCTGAAATACTTCAGCCATAAAAAATGAACAGGCTGTTAATCAGCTGACAGTAAAGATCAGTAAAATTGCATATACTCTTTAATTTTTTATGTTTCTCTGTTTAGAAAATGGTATAGTAACCTTAAATTTTATTAGTCTATATTATTAACACATAAACCATAAAATGTTCCTATCCTTCTTTATTTGGATTCTAAGTTTATGGATTTTGAAGTAAAAAATAGTTTTATCTTCTAGTTATATTTCTGGTTGAGTTGGGGAAAGTGGGACAATCAATATAAAAATCCAAGGGATCTAGAGTTACTAGATTGGCTGTTATTTATGAAACACTAGGTCAGCATGTAAAAATTTTCTTGTGTAACAAATTTAACTATGATATTGACAAGTCTATGCCTAAAATTGATTTGAGTCAAAGTGGTAGTTTATTTTTTAAAGTAAAAGAAAAGCTTCTAAAAAAATAAACCCTCAAAGTTTGAAAATAAAACGAATGAAAAGAAAATAGGCTTAGAGACACCAAATTCTTGACCTGAATCATTCTAGTATTTTACTGCTATACTCTGTATCTACTTTTCCAAGTTAACTAATCCCAAAGGGATAAACAAGTTTTGGCAACCACAAATACGTCTTTTTGGCTCCCTCTTGTGGCTAAGATCTATATTAACTTCCTACCTATAAACAGATTCCTAATAATTCTAATAAAGGCAAAGAAGGGAGATTTTCATTGTTACTTCAATATTGTCAGTATTTTATTTTTATCTGAATATTAAAAAGTATGATTTTTATATTATATACAACAAACTATTTTGACAAATAAAAAATAATGACCAAGTATTCCTTATCCAAAAGAGACTTAGGGAATAATGTTACTAAGTTATTTGTAGATTGTCATAATGAACATCTTAGGAAATTCTAATTAAACATTGTGTTGAGGGCACTGGGGCATTTCCTGTGAACATTTAAAGTAATATTCCCATTGGGTCGAGTAACGAGGTCAAAGGCAGGGAAATGACCAAGATGACCCGTATGAATTCCTTCAAACATTTCTCTTCCACATGCCCATCTTCTTCTTTACTTGTTTAAATACCACAAACAATTAGTGTGTTCTAGGTTTATTTGTTTTATTTTTGTCATATGTTTGGTCTTTGTTTTTATTATTAATGCTCTCTATTTTTTTAAAAAGGAACACTTTTGTGTTTTCTAAAAGTTTCCATTTTGGGTCTTTTTTGTTTCCCATATAACTCATTTTCACTTAAAAATGTTATTTGATCTTATATAAGGAAAATAAACCCCAAACTTACAATGAATCATTTCCATAGATGTCACTTTTTTTGTTCTGTGTCAAATAATAGAATTGTTCAATAGGAAGCTTTCTGAAAAGAAAGAAAAGATTAAATTGAACATCTTTTCAAATTAATACAGTATAATAGTGAGATAGGAAAAGACAAATAGATTAGTACAACTATATGCATATGGAAATTCAGTTTATGAAAAGGAGCCATTTTAAATCAGCAGAGAAGGATTTACTTTTCAATAAATAGTCAGGGGAGGGAAGGAGAGTTGAGGGAGGTAGAACAGGGTGAAGGGGGATAAATGGTGATGGAAGGAGACCTGACTTGGGGTGGTGAATACAATACAATACACAGATTATGTATTGTAGAATTATATACGTGAAACCTATATAATTTTATTAACTAATATCACCCCAAGAAATTCAATAAAAAAGAAAGGAAAAATAAACAATGCAGGAAAAATTCACTAGCCATTTGAAAAAAATAGAGTCCATAACCTGAGTTAGCATGGCAGCAGAGGCAGAAGGCATTTTGTGTGGACTCGTCAACACGAACTTCACCCTCATCAAAACGGACCTGCCACATTGAGTTTGACAGAAGTCACCAACCCTAAATACTGCAGAGAGAAAAATCTCCCTGGGTGTCCTAGTCAGCCACCCGGTAGGAGGCTGATTACACGGGACCCTTCCACCATGAAAGACAGGATGTATTTTCACAGGACAAGACACTTGTAAACATGGATTTCCCTTTCCTTCTCACTATACTCCTGCCAGTCACATCACTGGTGGACTTCCCGAATGCCTTAATCACTGCATGCCATTTAAAGGACAGTACTTTAGACTTAAGGAATTTACCACAGGAAATGAGGTGGTGGTTGAATTAAAGGACTCACTGGTCTTTCCAGATATACAGAACGGCAGACTAGCTACCAAAGATTCAGTTATGGCTGGGTGTGGCACATGCTCTGAAGCCACAACCAATGAACAGTTTCCCCCAACGCCAGAATGCACGGTCAAAGAAGCAGAGAGTAGAAGTGGGATGGTGCCTCTCACTGTTTACTTTCTGTTACACTGGAGAAGTAAACTTCCTCCACAGCCGGGGTCTTTGCTGGTTTAGAGGTCAAGGGCGAAATACTTCTATCAGAGAACACAACAACGGCCCCACTGAACTGGAAGTTGAGCTGAGAACGTGGTAATCTGGGGCTCGTTATGACTCTGGAGAAAGCAGGTCAGAAAGGACTGTGCCAAGTAGGCCAGGGTGATTGACCCTCCAAGTCAAAGGCAAAGGACTGCTGATATACAATGATGGCAGTATGAAAGGGGCATTTCTAGAACCTAAAGAGTTTTTTGGATGCCTCCTAGTATTGTTTCCAGGGGCATAAAGTTAATGGAATACCGTGGCAACCTCACACTAAAAGCTTAGTTTAGATCTCTCAGAAACAGGATTTGGGGTTGCCCCCCAGATAATGAACTCCTACCCGCTCAGGTTCGGGCTGAGGGCAAGGGAACTTGGACGGGGTGGCGGGGAAAGGAGACGGTAATACCAGCAAGAGCCTCAGGCCCGCTGTAGAAACAAGCACTATAGTCACACCCCGTATTTTCTTCCCTGCTGTGTCCTGTATGCTTTAATATGTTAACCAATTTTTCTTCTCCTTTTCCCTCACTGTTTCATACAGGGTGTGTTAGTGGTGGTTTAGCCAGGGCGTACATGTGTTATCGGGACGCGTCTGTCACTGAACTACACAGGAGTGAACGTCACACAGAGACCCTCGACTCGGGGCCGGATGCAGGACCTGCTGAGACTCGGGGTCTTCCCTTTCGGGGAGGTGAGCGCCTTCCCCTTCATCTGCTTCGTATGGCCTTCCTTAGGCTCTGCAAAGGTCACTGGCTGCCACGTGACCCTGTTTTCACCGTCTCTTTCTCTCTAGCCGCCGCTTGCCTTTCCTAATTTCTTCTGACAGCTTTAGAACAACAAACTAGACAGTTAGTAAACTAGGTAACCAGGATTGTTAGAGAAAGCAGGAATAAGGACTCTGTGAAGGATTGATGGATTTTCTTTTGACTAAATTTCATAATTTTTAGTAATAATTAATGTGACATTTTCTTTGTTGCTTGGGTTTTTTTCCTTTCTCTTCAGTTTTAATCTGTGTTTTAAATAAAGTTTTGAAAGAGTGCCTTTAAGATTTATAAATGATCACTGAAATATTTTAGTAATTGAAAACAGTGCCCAATAGGTTCTAGTGACTATAGATTGATGAACAAATTAGAAATCAAAAGTCCCCCAAAATCAAGGACTTCTGCAGAAATTAGACCAGCTATTTGTCTGAGCAAACACATTTTTAATTGAACCTGTTGCACGAATATTCCTATTTAGTTTTACATAAAATGTGATTAGTGAGGTAATTAAATTAATCCAAATTTCTGATCATAATACTTGAACACCTCTAAGGACAGAAAGACAACCATAAACCCAGACTTTTTTTTACTGATTTCACAATTAGAAATTGTATGATTAGTTTTTCCATCTATGTCTTCTTATAAATAGTAAAAGATGTAAGTTTGGAGTAGATGAAGTTTAAAAGGACTCACAACAGAAATAAAGTGACTACTAGTACGTTGATGTGAAAGGCGGAAAGATTATCTACCTTGACCAGGTTTCTCCACCAGGCCCATAGTGCTGATGTCCCTTGCCCGGGACGCGACATTTTGGCCTGTGCCCCTCAGGGAATGAAGTGGGGATCATCCCACCATGTTCCCTGTCAGCGCCCCACGGAAGCCGACACTGCTGGAGCGACTCCCTGAAGTCTTGATACCTGTGAAAAAACAGAGACTTTAAATAGCTTCAGTATGGAATACTGGGGTCTGAACGTTTGTGTCCCCCCAAATTTATGTGTTGAAATCCTAATGCCCAAAGTGATGGTACAAGAAGGTGGGGCCTTTAGGAGGGAGGTGGCTAGCTCCCCCAGGTGGAACCCTTATGAGTGGGACAAATATTCTTAGAAAAGAGACCCCAGGGGGTTGCTGGCCCCTTCCGCCACATGAGGACACAGCACGGAGGTGCCAGCTATGGACCAGGAGGAAGGCTCTCAGTAGAACGTGCCTCTGCCGACGCCATGTCCTGGACTTCCAGCCCCCCACAACGGTGAGAAATAAATGCTCGTTGTTTGTGAGCTACCCAGTCTGCGGTTGTTTGTTACAGCTGCCCAAACAGACTAAGACCAACAACTAAAATCCCCACAGCTTCGAAGTTATTTTTACATCACATGTTTTAGAACACAGACTGAATTTGCAGTGCTAAGGAGATTATGACAGATACTGGTTATTTAGGCATCATTGGATTGCTGGAGGAATGAGGTTAAATTCCTGAGGGGCTATGGATTATCGTTTTTATTTTTGCATGTGTAGTATGTATGCTTATCTTTTAAATGTCTATTGAGATATGATTCACATGGCCTACAATCTATGCATTTAAAGTGTACAATTAAATTGTTTTCAGTATATTCACAAATATGTACAACTATCACCATAATCATTTTAGGACGTCATCACCTCAAAAAGAAACTTCGCAGTCTTTAGCTATCCCTCCCCCACTTCCCCCTCCCAAACCCAGCCCTAAGCAACCACTATTCTATTTTCTATCTCTATAGATTTGCCCATTCTGGATATTTCACATAAATGAAATCTGTATGTGGTCTTTTGTGACTATATCATATTGGTAGTTCATTCCTTTTAATGGCTGAATAATATTCCACTTATGGCTATAAGACATTTTCTTTATCCATTCATCTGTTGATGGACATTTGAGTTGTTTCTACCTTTTGGCTACTGTTAATAAGCTGCTGTGCACACTTATGTGCAAGTTTTTGTTTGAATACCTGTTTTTTAATTCTTTCGGGTATATACCTAGCAGTGGAATGCTGGCTCATACAGTAATTCTGTTTAATTTTTCGAAGAATTGTCAAACTGTTTTCCACAGTGGAAAATTTCTACCACCACCAATGTCCAAGGGGTCCAGTTTCTCCATATGTTTGCCAACACTTGTTAATTAAAAAAAAGATTAAAGCCATTCTAGTGCATGTGAAGTGGTATCTTTTTGTGGTTTTGATTTGCATTTTCCTAATGACTGATGATGTTGAACATCTTTTCATGGGCTTATCGGCCATTTGTATATGTTCCTTGAAAAAATGTCCGCTCAGATCCTTGGCCATTTTTAAACTGGGTTGTCTTATTAGTGAGACGTACCAGTTCTTTCTATATTCTTGATACAAGTCTCTTATCAGAGATAGGATTTGCAAATATTTTCTCCTTTTCTGTATGTTATCTTTTCATTTTTTATAGCTTCCTTTGAAGTACAAGTTTTTAATTTAAATGAAGTCCAATGTATCTATTGTTTTGTTTTGTTGCTTGTGCTTTTAGTGTCGTATCTAAGAATACATCGCCAAATCCAAGATCATGAAGATTTACCCCTGTGTCTCTCTGACGGTTTTTCAGTTTCAGCTCTTCAGCTCGGGTCTCTGACCCGTGCTGAGTTGCTTTTATGCACAATGTGAGAGGAGGGTGCAGTCTCATCCTTTTGCATGTGGGTATCCAGTTGTCCCAGCACCATCTGTTGAAAAGACTATTATTCTTCCCACATTGATTGGTCTTGGCTACAGATGATCTTTTGATATTAAAAAATGGCGAGTACTATAAAGATGCAGAAACACTTGCTCCTAAGCTGTCTAGAGCTTCTTCAAAAGTGATTCTCGAAGTGTGGACCATGAACCAGCAACATCAGCATTTTCTAAGAGCTCGTTAGAAATAAAAATTCTCAGGCTCTACCTCAGACCTAGGAATCAGAATTTCTGTGGGTGGAGCCCAGTAATCTGTTATAACAAGCCCTCTAGATAATTCCTACACATGCTAAAGTTTTAGAAACATTTCCTTATTCAGTAGTTGCCTTTCCCAGAAATCAGGTCTCCAAAAGTCCAACCCCTTACAACTGTACCATTCCATGGGCTGGAGACATGGACATTTCCTAAAGGGGCTGGTACTTCAGAGGACTCTTTCTGCTTTCTTAATAAGGACGTGAAGGGCAGGGACTCTAGCTTGTTCACTGTTGTATCCACGTTACATAGGAGGTACTAAATGGGTGTCTGTTGAATGCATGCACACATAAGTGAATGGGCAAGAACCAAAGAGATGGATTTGTTTCCAGGGCTGCAGCCAATGACACAGTAATGAAAGATTCGGGCTAGGAAGATGGTCTCACAAAACACTTAAGAGTATGGCAAAAGATGTGCTTCCTAATAAGGAAGGATTTAATGACTTCTAGTTTCTAGTAATGGAGGTCTAGATTATTTGAAACAACTTTCCCACTTTAAACAACTAAAAATGCTGAAAAGGGAGTTTCTGTGCTGGTGAACACAAAGAGATGTAGGGAGGGTAGCGTGCTCAAGCGTGATGCTCTGTGCCTCTTCCCACAATGCCTTGCCCTATGCATCTCTTCCATCTGGCTGTTCCTGAGTTATATCCTTTTATAATAAAAGTTACCTATCACCAAGAAATGAAGAGTATAATGTTCTATGGAATAAAGAACATCGATTCATCACAGTTGCCACCGCAGAGCAAAATGAGGACAAGTCACTACAGAGAAGGTGTCTGCCTCACTCACTGCAGAATCCCCAGGACATACAGCTCAGTGTTTTGCAAAGACATGATGCTCAACAAGGATTTATGGACTAGGTAGTTTTCCTTGAGAGCGGACAATGATATGAAAATCTTAAAAAGGGAACCAATTGCATTTTGGGTTAAATTTTCTTGGGGAAGTTGAATTCTATTTCTATTTGACCTTACTGATTGGCCTAGAGAAGACAAAATAAAACAATGCTGAAAAGAAAAAAACAAAACAAAACATGTTCTTAAAAGCAACTAGTTGTTAAGAAGTCAGACAGGAAGAGCAGAGCGTCCTAAGAGGGAAGATGGGAACCCAGAGAGGGAGATGGGCACAGAAACCTCTTCTGCCCTCAGGGCAGTGTCACTTCTGGCAAATTTTTATTTTATCAACTTTGCAGGGTGAGAGGTACAAATATCAGCCAGGTGAGCAACCTAAAGGAGACCATCTCCAAAATAAGCTGGGACCCCAAAAGGCTACCCTTTCACGTTAAAAGTGAGTCAGAAGTAAACCAGCCCAGTAGTCTCTTCTGCACAAGTCTGCATCTGCTCACCACTTGACCTTGGATTTGAGAACTTTAGGACAGGTAGCATACTCCCTGGAACCTTGCAGGACCAACTGGATTTCTTTCTGAAGGAAGGGTTCTTGGGGGAATCATTGTCTAAGATGGGTCCAAACAATGAGTAGGACATCTAGGTGGAAGAGAGGGAAGATTCTAGGCAGGGGAATAACATGTGAAAAGGCTTAGATGTTAGAAAAGTTATAAAACTGAAAATTCCTGACAATGTGGGCTCAAGAATCCTTAGGGAAAACTTGCTTTGTTTGATAAAATATTTTGTTAGGCCACTTAGTGTAGAGGCAGGGACTCTGCAGTTATGGGTGTTGGTAAGAGACACAGCAACTTCAGACATTACGCTGCTCAGAAGGGAGAGAGAGTTGGTGTCTGGCTCTTGTGAGAGGGAGACAAAAGGGGAGCAAAGGGAGAGGGAGAGAGAAGCTAGCAGGACAGAGCAGTAGGAGAACCATCGTGACAGGTGCGCTAAAGGACTTGAAGAGAATGGAAGTTATGGCCAATAAGGGGCTTTAAGTTACGTTGTGTGGCGTGATGTGATTCTTCCTCTAATGCCTAACTGATCAGTGACATTTACTAGGCTCACAAATGCTCTGTGTGGATGAGGTCTTTGGAAGAAACTAAAGAATAACTGATTTTCATGTCTGGGTCAAAATGTTGTTGAATAGAAAGAGCGTAAGTGAAACCAGGAGCTCAAAGTCAGTAATGACTGCCCCCTACGCCCATCCTGGGAATTAGAATACATTTTGAGAAAGGCTTTGGAAATCCAGGAGGTATGGAATAAAGATTTGAGTGAACATTATCTAGATCTTAAGGGCTGAGAAAATAGAATTGAATTTTTTCTAAGTCAGTGGAGCTGAGAGAGAATTCAGGAACTCAAGGCACAGTAGAGAAGAGCTATATTGAGAGGTGATGCGAGGGGGGAAGCAAGAATGATACCCTATGGGCCCTCATAAGCCTTTTGGATTGTATGCCTGGGCAACTGTATGTCTCCCAGTTGGAACCGTGGGAGAGGGGCTCAGAGAGAGAGGAATGGACCATGGAGCGCCTTCTTTCTTGTAGCAGACAGCACTTGGCTTAAGGTGGTTCCCTGTAAATATGTGCTGGTGGGAATGAAGAACTGACACCCTTGACTGTCGTATAAACGGAATGCTTTATCTCCTAAGTCACTAATAGAGGTTGGCAAACTACAGCCCACAGGCCCGATCCAACCTACTGCTTGTCTCTGTAAGTGAGATTTTACTGGAACACAGCCACGGCCATTCATTATGTACTGCCTATTGTTTCGGCTGTCTTTGCCCCGAGTCGTTTGACAGAGATGGCCAAACCTAAAATATTTGCTCTCTGGTCCTTTACAGAGGACGTTAGCCAACCTCTGCAGTAGCTAGTCAGGGAGAGCCTGGGAGAACCTTTTTGTGGGGCGCTGTAGAAGGGACGGTGGCATTCCGCTCTCAGACCTCGGAGGCCACCACCGGCACTGTGACCATAACCAGCAGCCATAGTTTAGGGAAGTGAAAACAATTTAAATGCATTTGATTAATCACAACCTAAGCTTTACTATCTAAGTTCTTAAAAGCTACATTTAAATTAGATGAGTCAATTTCTGAACATCTGACCCCTATGAATGATGCTGTCCTAGAGAGACTGGCCAGTAGAAATGTTAATGAACCGTTTGGGCAGGCAGCTATTCAGAGCCAGTACGTTGCAGGAAGACATTTAAAATAAAAGGCAAAGCAAAAATAAATCACATTTCCCTTTTATTTTAGGGTCTCACATGTTCACCCTTTGCCTTAATAATAATTTTATAGAAGAGCCTCATTAAAATGAATATTCAAGTTTTAGGATTAAATAATTTTAGAGCTGAAATAATACATGTCTCCATAACAAAGAAAATAACAGATTATTAGGGCTACAATCTGTAATCTCATAAAATTAAGTGTTTACTTGTTTTTAAGAAAGGTATGCTCCCTGTGGATGCACCAAGTTCTCTCTTTGATGTCACTTAAAGAATTTTGAACATTACATTTCAATCTCGTGGGGCTGAAGTTAGCCAGTAATTATTAGATACTCCCATTTTTAGTTGGCGGAGAGCTAATAGTCAAAAAATATTTAGTAATCAGAAAGCAATGGAATGAATCCAGAAACAAAATAGGAACATGTAACGAACTCTTAAGCAATTCTCAAGACACTTCCTTCGCTGACATGTGTGTTTGCCCAATGAGCTGGAGAACTTTCGAGAGGTAAGGAGATGTCAACTAATGGAAAAAGGAGAGAGACATCTGTGATGCTGCTGAGCTGTGCCTGCCTTTCGTAAATTTTCAATGGAAGAAATACAAAAGAATGCCACCTATTTATTGATATTTTAAGAGGCACATATCAGTGACTACTGTAATTACCTCACAGTTTACCAGCAGAGAAAGTAACCGAAGCACGAAGATTAACTTGCCCTAGGACCATGGGTAAGCCAGACCCATAATGCTGGTTTTCTTACTGTTTTCAGTGCTTTCCTCTAGCCCAGTGGTTCTCAAAATAAGCTGAAAAAAAAAAACCGTCTAAAAATGCAGATTCCCTAGATCCACTTTAAACCTACTGAGCTAGGATATCTGCAGACAGAGCCTGGGAGTCTGTAGTTTTAGAAAGCTTCTCAGGTGATTTTGATGCACTGTCTGCACACCAGCGGTGGGCAACAATGGTGCTATACTGTGTGGCCTATTCTGGAAAGAAAAAAAAAGTAGGCTGGTGTAAGCTAATCCTTTTGCACTGCTATTAAGATGATTAACTCAGTTCAAAATACATTATGCTATTTAAAAAAGGCATCCCTTTCAGCGCATCCATGTTTAGAAGACCAAGCTGCTGAGAGCTGAGTGTACTAGGACTCATGTTCCTCCTCACCATCATGAAGGGTAATTCCTAAAAGCCAGAAGCTTTTTGTTTTGTTTCGCTCCTGAGATTTGAGTCTGGAGTCACTGGGCCTGAACCTGGTCTGAAGAAATCAGCGTCAGCACTGATAAGCAGAGATGCCAAACAAGTGCTCCTGATGGCACTTTCCAGAACAGCTCAGAAGAACACGGAGAGTCGAGCGAACTTCCTATTTCCATGAGCCGCCCAGCCGATTCTGAAGAGGGAGCAGCTCTGAGAATACATGATCGATGTGGCTTTCCCATTCAGGGACTGTGAAAGGAAAGGAGCCACATGGAGGAAAGGAGAAAGGAAGTCTTCGTATTTAGGAGCAAGGACACGGTTGTATGTAGATATTGCTTCAAATAATACCTTGCTCTAGTTCATGGGTAACCGAACATGTGTTTAATTTTAGTCAGTTAATGAAAAACAATTACTTTCTCAAAGATGCTTCTCTTGATTTCATGCCAATAAAGGGTTTTGAAGCCAAATACTAACCAACCATAAAATAATTTAGATAGAAAGGATCAAAATTTCAGTGAAAAGCCTTAGATGAGGACTTTTTTTTTAAAGATTTTATTTATTTATTATTAGAGAGAGGGTAGGGAAGGAGTAAGAGAGGGAGAGAAACATGAAGGTGTGGTTGCCTCTCATGCATCCCCCACTGAAGGCCTGGCCTGCAACCCAGGCATGTGCCCTGACTGGGAATCGAACCGGCAACCCTTTGATTCTCAGCCTGGCACTCAATCCACTGAGCCACAACCAGCCAGGGCTAGATGAGGACTTTTGAGGGGACAAAGAATCAATCAGACATGGCCACCCTAAAGTCCCACTCAGGTCCCTTTTGGCCAAGTAGAAAACCTCACAATGCTGCTTATGAGTCAGGGTCACCTGCTCATCCCCAGATCACACATGACCTGCTAAGGGTTCCCTCTGACTCGAAGGAAGCTCTGGATAATCTACTAGCCCCTGGAGCTGAGTAGGAATTTTGGGCCAACAGCCCCTTTTTGGAATCAGGTCACAGTAGAAAAGCAGGTGCAGCAAGGACTGACTCAGTAGAAGTGAGCTGAACCCTCTTCCCCACAGATATGAAAATAGCAGTTTCCCAAAAATAAGCTGAATATGATCTTTAAATGAATAAGCAAGGAGAGAATGCATGTTGGGATGTTAACAGTGGTCAACAAAGGAAGCACAGAGGTTTTCTTCCTTGTGCTTTAATGTCATGATTTTTCTGTCAAAAAATTTTTGTTTTCTTTGTGGATTTCCATGAGTTCTAAATTATTCACAAGGAACGAGTTAGTTTTATAACTAGCTGCCTTTTTCCTATAAAGAGCATGTCAGCAAACTGGAACAGGCCCTGCAAGTCCGATCAAGATGGTGAAAGCTTAGATGCAAGAAGAAAGAAGATGCATCGGAATGTCTTCTCTCAGAGCAGCGTTCAGCCTGGCGAAGAGAGCTCTGAGCAAGGGCTGCTGTCCTGGAAATCACTGATTTTTCTTATTTTGCATGCCTTCAGGGCGAAGAACCAGGGTCAGCAGGTAGAGCTTACAAGGAGGAAAAATGCTCTCCGTGGGAAGAAAATGATCTAACCATCAGCAGCGTTTGAAATGGGAATGGATCTGCCTGGGTGGCAGTGAGGCCTCAGTTTGCAAGCGTTTAAACTGAGGCTGGGTGACTCCCTGTCTGGTTTCTTAAAGAAATAATTCTTAAATCAGAGGTCTGGTAAAGTGAAATTAAAAAATAAAAACAAGAAAACAACCACACTGGCTAGTTTTTCACCATCCACATGTGCTGAGAATTTCCCCCCCCCCCTCAAAATGACTTGAGGAAATACAATACAGAAAAGCTGGCACCAAGATCTTGGAAAGTTTGTTTTATCTGTTACTTCATATGTACAATGGGGGTAACAACAGTACTTTCCTTACTGGGTAGTTTGAGGACTAAGAGTAGTTACTCTGTAGAAAGCGTTTGGAACAGTGTCCCCATAGAGTAATGACTAGATATATATTAGATGCGATCTTAATCATAACCTGTAATTAATGTGTTACAGGAAACTTGGTAAAGCAAAAATTTAGGCAGCAACTATGAACAACAGACTATGGGAGTATTTTTAACCAGGTGGTCTTACAAAATCCAAAAAATTAAACAGATTAATTATCAAATGAAGGAGCCAATCATTCTAGAATTCTACACTGTACTGGATGAACTTGATGTCTACTTTTAAAAATGTACACCAACTTACTTTTTATCAAGTTCCTAGCAGGTGTGAGCACGTTAACATTTTAGATGATTGTCACATTATGCCTTCCCTATGGTGTGATAAACAGAAGAGCCCCATAACCCTAAGTGTTTTTCCTCATATATAAAAATATACAAATCTATTAAAACCCTTTTGAATTGTTTTGCTTCTCTAGCTTCTGTTTTACCTGTCCTCGGAGGCAGTTGGGCGAGTAGCCGCCTGCAGTGGAGTGTGCAAGGCATTCGAGTAAAAGGTGTCTGAGAGCATGTCAGCTCCTTCCAGCTCCCTGCAACAGCAGGGCCTGTGGTGGATTACCTCCATGCTTCTGGGCTAAAAAGGCACAGCCTGGAAAAAAGGAGGGCACACTTGATTTGGGAGTGGACTGACTGGCTCACTGTCACACTGCTCCTGCCTCAGGGCAGGCAGGAGACAGGCGTTGTACGGCTGAAGTGTTCAGCCCAGCGCTGCAGAGAACCAGGACTCCCATCCCCACCGAGGGCTCCTCTGTGGATCCCCAGATGTCACATCAGTGACAAACAGCAACTGAAGTTCTATGGAAATTAATTTCAACTGAAACAAATCCACGAAGTGGAAGATGTTCCAAGGTACTCTAGGTCCACACAAGGCCTCTCGACTTCGCGGACATGGGCTGACATTCCGTTCTTGCCTCAAATTTAACCATAACTATTCAAGAAAACTTAGCTGATCACGCCACCACCCCCTTCCCCCAGCCCCGGAAGCCCTTTCTAAAAAGTAGGGAGGTTCATTATCCAACAAAATTAACAGCTTCTTAAGTTTGGAGTATCCTGAACAAGGTTAAGTCATTTGCAGAGAGGTGGATAATCAGTGCTGAAGTGTGAGCTGGACCCCAAAGGGTGAAAATCCCACCCCTCTCTCGCACTTGCAGGGGGACGCCAAGGAGGCGCGGTGGCTAGGACCCGGGCCCGGGGAGCTGAGGCCGAGCCTCCCGGCCTTCCGCGCCCCGCCGATAGGTACCTCGGGGTTTCCCACGCACCTGGGACATCAGCCTGGGAGCGGCACTGGACCGCGCCTCCCCTTCCCCTCCCCAGAGCTGGCGGGCCTTCGCGGAGCGTGGAATTCCGCCGTCTTCCGCACCTGCGGCCCCGGGGAGCTTGCGGGCAGGTGCGGGTGAGGGAGAGAGAGGGACTGCGAGGAGGCCAGGGGTGGGGTCGTGGGTGCCTGTGACGGTGACCATGACCGTGGCACTAGGTAATGCATTCTTGCGGGGCAGGCGGCAGCGCGACGAAGTTTCGCAGGAACCTAGCCCAGCAGCTCCCAGACACGTGAAAATCGGAAGCGGAACCGGAAGTGAGGACAGGAGACCGGGTACACAGTCGGGGGCGGGGCGAAATAGGCTTATCCACCTCCAATCAACTCCTCAGCTCCGGACCCGCCCCTCCCTTGTCCCCGCCCCCGCCCCGCTCACGGGCCCGCCCACAGGCGCCCTCTGGCGGCGGCATCCTTTCTCTGCAGAGATGCCTGTTGGTGGTGTCTCTGGGTTGGGGCGTTCTTTTGTGTCTACTGGACCGAGGAAGAGTGCAGGGCCAGGGAAAAAGGCTGGAAGGAAACCCTAGTGAGACGAGAGCACTCGACTGGTCCTTCCTCTCTCCTCGCTTTAATCGGGGACAATGAGGCCAGATCGAGGGAGGCAAATCACATAAACCAATAGGGATTGCAATATTAGTGCTGTAGTACCAAGGCACTTCACTAAGGACGGAACATGAGAGGGAACACTGAACTTTCCACAGAGAAGACAGGAAAATCAGCATAGTAAAGGGGATAAGAGCATAGCTTTGATCTCCAGGCAAACTTAAATTATTTTCCCCATGTCAGATGAGGATAATATCTACCTCTTAGGGTGTTGTAGGATTTAAAATTACATACACCTCCCCCCCAACACATACACGGACTTACATCGTAGCATCTACATAGCATATGCTAAATACATTGCAGTAGAACCCCCTTATCCTGGGGGGATATGTTTCCAGAGCCTCAACAGATACCTGAAACTGTGGCCAGTACTGAATCCTGTATATACTATGTTTCTCCTATATATACATACCTGCGATAAAGTTTAAAGAGTAAGATGTTAACAGCTGACAGCACCATATCTGACTTTGAAGGGAGATGTAGGTATTATGTGTGAACAAAGACATTTCTTTCCCTACCCCTACAGTTTGTTGATCTAAAATTCTAACATTTTGTTGAGAAGTTGTATGTATATGAAATCTCAGCAAAGTGTGAAGGAGGAGAAGTCATTTTTAGAGGAGTAAGTGTTCAAACAATGTACCTTCCAGGCATCTCTTTCTATTTGTTTTAGTTGATCCCCCACCCCCTGGAATTCAAAGGCAATTTTCTAACCGATACAGGTAATATAATCATTTTTTGTTTGCTTCCCGTTTATTTTGGAAATTTGAAGTCATATAGAAAAAATTCTAAACAAATTCAGAGTAGTTGGTTCTGGGGAATAGAAATTGGGGGTGATGAGGTTGGGCTTGAGACAGTTTTTCATTCACCTGGGACATGTTTAAGGATGAAAGGGGGCACTCTTAAAACTACACTGGGATAATGAGGGTAAATCAGAAATGTTCCTGGAAAACAGGATGCCATTTATAAGTAATTATAAGCCCTGTAGAATTTTTTTAACTTTGTGCATGTATTTCTTTCCAACATAGAATTAATGTTAAAAGGAGACTGATAAGGCTGTGGAAGTCCATTAGTACAGCTTCACAGTCCACGCAGAAATGTCATTGGTGATATCCCTCATGTACCACCACACAGCCTGTGCTCACACACCTTTCCTTGGCTCGCGCTAGACCTATTATGGGCAGCTGTGCTTGTGAGCAGTTTCTTTTAAACTTGCCAATCCCACCAGTAGGCAATAACACAGAACCCTTTCTCTTCCATGACTAGCCCTGACTTTAAAAGTGCATTGCTTTCCTTAGTCCCAAAGGAAGTGACCCTGCTACTTTGGTTCCGCAGCTTTTCTGAGCCACGCCCCTTGGGTTTATTCGTGTGAGAGTGAATGGGCCCTAGACCTGAAAAGTGGGGAGAGCAGGTTTGCTTAGGTTAAGAAATGAGACTTCAGAAATGATTTAGTGTCTTGGATAAGGTCATGCATAACCCTATAAGGTAGAAGCCTTATCACGTTCGGTTGGCAGGTGAACGGCTCACGCATCTGAGAAATCGCTGACTTCAGTGATGTATGGCCCCTGGGTCCCTGCCTGCTCCGCTCCGCCGTCAGGCTGCCGCCATTGCCTTTGCGCTGTCCTGTGATGTAGGGCAAGGCCAAGGTTGACAGAGAGAGAAGGTTGAAGGGGCAGTTGTTAAAATGTCACCCATCCAGACTGAAACCCAGACGGTTTAATTTACCATGATGCGTTTTAATTAATGAGAGCGAAAAAGTGAAGAGGTTGTGGTTTCTAATCAAACAAAGTAGCGCTTTAGCTACTGAAATGCAAATGACCTAATTTGGAGGGAAACAAAAGTTAATTAGGTCAAAAGATGCATTAAGAGGAAACTAAAAACATCTTTGCCACTGTTAGATCCACAGTTGGTTTGTGGTAAAAAAAAAAAAAAGGTACACATGGAAATTCAAGAGTGAAGTGTTAGTATTGTAACATTTGATCACCTTGTAACTTCAGTGACCATTTAAATTTTATAATAAATTCAACCTTTGCATTTCATTGCAGATATTTTAACATAGAAAGAATATGGCTGGTTCTCAGTCACAGTTTGTTTTGTGTGAGGTCTGCTTTCTGTGAGTATGTGCTGATCGCCTGATGCTAATCGTCCTTACCTCATAGCTAGACTCAGGCTGCGGAATTGTTAATTTTGCCTTTTGTAAACTGTTAAATGTAGGTAATTGTACATTAGTTAAAAATTTTAAAGTTGTTAACTGGGCCTTAAGTACACAGTGTATTATACAGTATGCAACCAGAGAATCTTAGAGACTTTTTGTTGTGGTAGTGGTGGTGGTTTTTGTTATTTTGGGCAAGTAATTTAAAATTAGTGAAGTACAAATGTGGAGTATATTCTGCCCTCTAGAGGTTAGAAGCAGCTTTGCAGTGTTGGCTACATTTCAGTGCTTTAAGTTAGAAGGGGAGAGGAACCGGGAAAAATGAAGACAACTTGTAACGGAACAACAATACAAAAATACAATAATATAAAAAAGTTACATGTTATTTTTAATGCAGTTTGAAAATTATGTAGGTGCATTGCTGTACCTAATTAGTATTGTTGCATATTTTAAGAAACACAACAGTTTTATATTTTATTAACCACAATATAGCAATGCCTGGAAATCTGTCAAGAAGTGAAATAAATTTTGAGATAGTTTTTCTTCAGGATTAAAAATTTTTCTACATCTACAAAGAGTACTAATTTGACAATAATCTCACTATAGTTTGATTTCACTCCTGATTCTAATTGTGATTTTCCTGTTTCACTCCTTTCGTATGTTAGTCCCTATATTTAGAAAGAGAATAATGAGCAGTGATTCTTCCCATTTCCTAAGCTACACATGGGAATAAATGTGTTACATGAAAGTTATATTATGAGAGGAAAACTTCATGACATGTGATAAAATGAACTCTTAGGAAGAATGGGGTAGAGCACTGGAGTTCAAAGAGAAGGGCTAGAAAATAGCTTATGGATATTTGTTGACCATTCTTCATTTCTCAGGAAAATAAAACGAACCAAACGTTCCATTTTCATTACTCATGAAAGTACTGTTACCTCCTCATACCTGACTGTCCTGGGTACTTCCGGAGATGCACTGGCTCTGGCCCCAGGTGATCCTGTATTGTGTGAGCTGGTGAGATGATAACACAGTTGGGGGCGGGGGGAAGAGATGGGCAACAACTACTTGGCTCCAAACAAGCTGGAAGTGAATATAGGGGGAATTTAACGTTCGCTGGAAAATGTGACACTCCTGAATAAGATGTGAATCTGTCAGAGTCAGGGCACCTCTGAAAGCACCAATCTTATTGTTGTTGTAGGAATTTTTTTTTGTAGGCAAAACAACACTAAAGTGTTGGGTATGGTTATTTAGGTATTAATAGTGTGAGTATAATTAGAGAATAGACTATGTAGGAAGGGAAGCGAAATGCACTTAATGCCACCGAATTGTACACTAAAGATGGTTAAATGGTAAATTTTATGATATGCATATTTTACCACAGTAAAAAAATACATAAAAAAGGCAAGTGAAATCTCCCCGATTTTTAAAAAAGATTTTATTTATTTATTTTTAGAGAGGGGAAGGGAGGGAGAAGGAGAGAGAAAGAAACATCAATGTGTGGTTGCCTCTCATGTGGTCCCACTGGGGACCTGGCCCGCAAACTCAGGCATGTGCCCTGACTGGGAATCGAACCTGCGATGCTTTGGTTCACAGCCCACGCTCAATCCACTGAGCTTTGCCAGCCAGGGCTCCCCGATTTTCTAATACTTCTAACAATAATGAATAAAATGTGCCATACCTAATAAATATGTTCGATACTCAGGACCACTTAATAAATAGTAAGTTAACATAAACATTGGATGTAATAAAGAGGGATGAACATTCCCTGCATAGCATTTTCCTAATTCAAGCCTGACTCTAGGAAGCAAAGGGATTGTATTTTCCACGGAGCAGCTGGGAACAAACCTCAGTCTGGGGAAAGGAAGGCGATGGCTACTAACTGGAACACTCTTACAGTTCGTGTCAGTGAATTGTCTTCTGATTTATTTTAGCTCCTCTGCTGCTTTGTCCTAATTCACGAATGAGATCTGTAAGAGCCTGGAAACAACCCAGAGACTGGAAGCCCCATCCTTGCAGGACTTTGTCTACAGCCGCCTTTTCCCCACTCCACCGGCAATGACTGGGTATGCAGTGGCTCTCTCTCCAGCAGTTCAGTTCTCCACTGAAGAAACTGATAGTTGAGTCCAATCGTCAGCAGTAGTACTCGGTGTGCTGCGGGGAGGGGAAATCATTGATTGCTCCTTTAGAGTCCAAGATCAAAGTGGTCCAGCATTTGTTCTGTGCATTATTGAGACGGCAGTCCCCTCCTTACCTGCTCTTAAAGATAAATACTTTATTAAAGCTGTCCAGGAATCTATGGTCTTTTTCCCTCCCTCCCTCCCTCCCTCCCTTCCTCTTTCCATCCCTCCCTTTCCTCCCTATGAAATCTGTATATGGTGTTATAAAACACTTAGGATCTATTCCTGGGCTCCAGGGCACTCACATTTTCTTTTTAAAGCTTAATTCAACAAATGTAGCCTGAATGCTTAAAATGTTTGAGGGCCGGGCTGGAGGGGGCGGTTGTGGACAGGCAGTGGCTGGAGGAGCAGATGGGTCTCAGTGGGGCCCACTTGTTACCTCTGTTTCTTCAGAAAGTCCTTTCTGAGATCAGTCCTCATGTATACAAATGAGCACAACAGAAATGGGTAAAACAGCATTAAATGTCAAAACAGACATAGTTATCATGACAACAAATAGTCACTCTCGTTGCAGCATTAAGCTGGGGAACAGCAGGACTGTCTGTGCAGTGGTTCCTAATTAAGAAGGATTTTGCACCGCAGGGACCATTTGGCAATGTCTGGGGACCTTTTTCGTTGTCACAGTTGTGGGCTGGCGCTACTGCTATCTAGTGGGTAGAGGGTAGGAGTGCTGTTAAATACCCTCCATCACAAGGCAGCCACCCACAGCCAAGAATTATCTGAAGTGTCAATAGTGTTGACTTGGACCTGGTGAAAGAAAAAAAATTGAAATATTGTATATTTTAGATAACCAAGAAGTGAGCTCATCGAGGCTGGGCGGACCCTCTAGTTGTCCATCCAACGTCCCTGCTCTTTCAGCCATAGAGTGGTTGGGGCAGTGCGGCCAGTGGAGAAACTACATTTCCCAGCGTCACTTGCCAATTGGGGTGGCCAGTGACTGAAAGATGTTGGACGGTGATCTTTAAGGGTCCCTTTGGGAAAGAGAGCCCTTTTGCCAGGCCCTTTGTTTCTGCTGCCTGGAAGGGGACCTGCTGGCCTGGTGGAAGCCACGTGTTTAGGACCGTGGATGAGAAAGGCGGCAGGCTCTGGAATGACTGAGGAATTTCCATGCCAGCCCAGCACGGCTTCCTTCCAGATATTTCATGCAAGCAAAAAAAAAGTCTCTCTTGGTTAGAACAAGGTTATTTAGATTTTCTGTTATATGCAGCTGCATCCAAATTTGAACTGCATCTTGCAGGAGTTTAACAGAAAAGGGGCTTTTGAGGTGAAGGAATTGGAATGGACAAAGATACAGAAATGTGAAAGTGCATGTTTCTAGAAATAACATGCAGTTTGAGGCCATCTGAAGGAGAAGAGTCCCATAACGTCTGCATTCAGGAAAAAAGCACACACACACACACACACACACACACACACGAGGTGGAGTGGAGCGTGCACACACACACACACCTATCGCACCTATTTCATTTTGTTGGTCACACTTAGGTGAGCACCGACCTTTCATTTTTCTCACTGAGAAATTGGTCCCCGAGTCAGTGCATGTCTTTTCCCTTTTTGTGTTTCTCAAGGTCACGGTCATGGTATGATGCATGAAAGGGGGGCCTGGGATCACATGGTAGTTGCCTTCTGTGACAGTGGTTGACGTATAACCGAGTCATCCCCAGCTTTCCCCCAAAGCCCCTACCCTCCTCCACTCACCTTTACAGGCTGCTTGAGTTTTAGGTCAGGACCGATCCAGGTGGGATTTCCTTGGGGAAGGGAAGTGTTGGAAGAGAGGGTATTTGGGGGTGAGCCTGGGAAAGCACATGGGGGAGAGGAGCATCATTACCTGCTCATTCTGTTTTATGCTACTGTTAAAAAGCCAGCATTTGGAGGAGGGTAGGATTAAACCGCTTGAATAATTCTGATCACTTTGGCATTATGTTCATATCATTTTAATGGCCAGTCAGATAACACTATTCACTTACAAATTGAATTAGATATTAATTTAAAATAATTCTAGAAATAAAAACCTTCTATTGTAGTAATTCTTGAGCTTTGTGAGATTATAAACCCCCATGAGAATTTAACTCCAGTGCCCTGGCCTGGTTAGACACTCAATGGTTAGAGTGTCGTCCCAGCACACAAATGTCGTGGGTTGGACCCCTGATCAGGGCACACACGAGAATCAACCAATAAATGCATCAACACGTGAAACAACGCCTCGATGTTTCTCTCTCTTTCTCTTCCTTCCTCTCTCTCTCCAAAATTAATAAAAAATAAAAATAAAAAGGGAATTTAACCCCAGAACTCCAAACTCTCTCCCCAGAAAAATGCACATATGTGTGAAATGGTTCAGAGAAGTTGTCATTGTTACCAGCTATAAGCATTCTTATAAGGACAGACTTATCTTTGTTGCAAAGAATGTCAAAAGTGAAGTCCCAACTAAAACACCAAAACCTAATAGATGTCAGATTCCCAAAGCAACATCACCGTCTGCAGACTTTTTGAAGGAAGTGGTTGAAAAGTTGTTCTCCTAGTTCTCAGTCCCCTCACCTGCTAGGAGACGATTAAAGGACAGGATTTGGGTTTATGAGAGGATTTCTCTGAAGAGCGTTGTGACCTTGCTGTGCACGCCCCTCAGCCATGCCCAGGTGTTTGGGGATTACTGCGTCCCTTCCGCTTCATCAGCGAGGGGCTTCCACCGGATGAGGAAATGTGTTCCGTGCTGTTGAGAGAAACAGCACGACTCGAGGCCAGAAAGCTCCAGGAGGCAGAGTAGAGCAGGGCCTCCAGTGCGGAGGGTGCGCCAAGGGCGAGCGGAGAAAGGCTTCAGGAAAGAGAAGCTCTTTTGAGTCGTACTAAGAGGACCCCAGAAGAGAAATGGGTATGGGTGGAGTGGGTCTTGTGCCCCTGGGTGACAGCTGAGGCCAGCCGGGGGGTTGAAAGGTGTTAGGGGAAAACAGAAGAATTGCAGGGAGAGGGCCCCGCACTGGTGGGCGGTGCCATCCTCTGGGGCCCAGGAATGAATCTGTCCACCCTGGTAAGAACTGTACCATCTCTGCCTCTCATCTCGAATTCTCTCCCATCCCAGTGAGGTCCTGCAAAGCAGAGAGTGAGGAAACCAGGTGAGGCTGGAAGGGAGAGCAGACAGAATTGGGCCACACTCCTGTCCCTGAACTGAGGCCTCCCGCGGGGACAGTAGAGGACCAATGAATGGGTGAATAAATGAGTGAATGACTGAAAGGTTGAACGCATTGAAATGTTGATTACAGTACAGTTGAGACTGTGTGCTTTTGACTGAGAGAGGCCAAAGTTCTGACATCACTTAAAAGCAGCAAGGAAGTTCGTGGCTTCTGGCCAAGCTTTCATGCAGGGCTGGGGAAGATTTCTGCACGACCCTCCCTTTGTCCCCTACATTTTAAAGGAGATCGTGGGATGCAAAAATAAATGTGCGTTTTGACCACATCTCACAAGTTGTACAGTTATACTTACACTCACGGTAGGATGTAAGCAGACCTGCCGGCCTGCACGGCAGGGTGGCCCTTGGGTTTTATGTAGGAAACTCTGGTGGATAAACATGGACAGGCATTGGACGTTGGGAACATGAGCACAGGAGCCAGCAGGACCAAGTTTCGGGGGAGCAGGACAGGCTGCATCATTTGTTGGGCCCAGACCAGAATAAAAATACCGGCCCCCTTGTCCAAAGTTATGAGGAATTTCAAGACAGGATCAAGAGGGTATTTAAGCAAACCCAGGACCCTGTGTGACCGCATGGGTTGCAAGCCCATGAAGCCGCCCTGGGGTGAGCGACCAGTCAAAGGGGAGGGTTGGTCATCGCTCCAGAGCTTCTCTCCTCTCCCGTGGTCCTCCCCAACCTCAAGGACAGGGTGGCCGCCGAGTGGGGCATTTTGTTGGTGGTAGGTGTGCTCGTCCTCCTGCAATTTTTTGGACCCCAGTCTTTTAATTCTTTAAAACAGATTTATTTTCTTTTCCCCTTTAAGGTCTTCTCTAGGCTACCATTAGAAATTATCACTAAAATTACGTATTATTATTATTATAAGCAATAGATTTGAACCCAAAATGAACTTAAATCCAAACTTTAATCTGTAGAATTGTTAAAGCTATAAACAAATTTGTGTTTTCATGCACAGAATATTTGAATAAATAATTCGCATTAAGCTTCTTAAAGCAATCTAGTTGCTCTGTCCCTGGACTATTGTAAGACAACTATAAAATATTAATAAAATATATCGAGTGAAGACAGCAATGTGTTTGAGCAGCAGGAATGTAATGAGGTAGGAAATGAGGCAAAAGTGCACTTGACTGCAGTTACTCTTTTGGGTTTGATTCGCGTTGTCGATGACTCTTCCTGTCCCTCCTCTCCCCCCTCTGTGGGGGGTACGTGGAAACAGACGCGAGCCAGGTTTTGGGGTGCGGTTGGAGGACACCCCACGGAATTTCATTTTCACCAGTCCGTATTCAGAGTTCCAGCCTAAAAGCGTTTCTCAAGACACAGATTGTATTGTTCCTGGTACATAAATCACATTTTTAGCAAAGCACCAATTAGTTTGTGGGTTCCTGCCCCAGTAATATGCCAACTTTAAAGAAACCATGTAGAAAACAGCAATTGTATAATTAGATTTAGTTTAACCATGAAGGTCTGTCCATATAAGGATTTTTAAATGATTGCTTTCTGATTGTAAAAAGTAATATATACTGGTTTCAGCAAATTTGCAATATCTAAAAGCATAAAGGAAATAAGAACAACTTGCAATCCCAACATCTAGGGATAAACATTTTAGTCAGATTCACCACAAACTTACCAGTTTGCATTTGCTAAGTGGAAAATAAAAATGTCATATTTTTTATTTGTAGTGGAAGACAGTTCAGACGTCAGCAGCAATGTATCCAGATCTTAATTCTGCAACTATTTATTACAACTGGGTGCTTCTGAGTCAACTGAAAATCAATAACGCACCTCGTGCTTGCTAAGCGTCACACCCTGCACGTACACCGTCATCAGAGAGGCCAGGCTGTTCGCCGTGGGGTTCGAAAATGCGCGTGACGTCAATCCACTGTCGAGGAAGGCTGACACCGGACGGAAAACAAAGCATGACAAAGGCTTCCTTACCCTTCATGAAGGCGCTGGGCTCTGGACAAATGCAGTCAATGCCAGTCACACGGGAGTTAAAAAACTTACCTCAGAATATTTGTCATCATTTTCTTTGCTGGGAAGACTGGACATCGTTAACTCCTCTGCACAAAAGATGTTTGATGTTATTAACAAGCTCAAAGTGGCTCAAGTCAATAAAATGAATTGTTTTGATGAAATAACATCCATTTTGTCCAAAATCTAGAATTAAGTTTCTATGTGCCGCCTGATGTCTCCAAGAAAGGAAACTGTGGTCTTTTTAGACTGTCTAAAAACAAAGGAGCGCTTGCTTTAACAGGGAAATCAATCCCACATGTTTTAAGTACTAATATTAATTAGAGTGTTTAACTAAAATATGTCTGTGAGGAACGTGGGTAATTCATTCTGGAAGCCAGCAGTGTTTCTGCTTACAAATTCATTAACTCCGAAAATCATTTTTTCTCAGTAAAAGGCAGCTTCTAATTAGGTAAGTTTGGGGCCATAGTAATTAAGATTCCAAACAGAATGCTTGATTTGTCCTAGCTCAAACAAAAAGTATACTGGTGTTTGCGTCAGTCCTTGGGAGAAGAAAAAAATAGCATTCAGTACATGCTAGCCATGTTAAAAAATTTTTTTCATCCACACCAAAGAATTAGGCATAGTGTTTTCAAAATGTCAAACAAAATTAAGAATGTGAAACTAATTCTAAGTCACATAATACCCAAGTAAAATGCCTTTAATTAACTTTTTGTGAAATGCTGTTTGGTTATTAAAAAGCTTAGGAGTAAATGTCAGCGGTAACGTGAAGGGTGTGCATAAGACCGTGTGATGGGCACTTTGACAAACGGGCTGTCCCCGGGGAAGCTGGAGGCAGTTCAAGGCCGTTTCTATTTGCCCTGTGGGCCTTATTTGGCAAAGCTGTATAAATCACCGGGATTTTATTTCTGTGAGTTGCCGCATCCTACCTTCCTCCTCAAAGCCCTTAAGAACCCGCGCAGAGGTTTGGTGAGTCACTCACAGGCTGCTTTTGTGGCCCCCCTGGCCCTCGTTACTTAAGTAATCGCACGTTGCCCCAGGCAGACAGACGTCAGAGCCATAGAAAAGAACTTGCAGAAATAAATGCTTATTTACTGAAACACCAGTCTCTTTCGGGGCGGATGCCTGGTGTTCTCAAAGACCCACCTGATCAGGAGACTGCCTGGATACTAAAGAAACCATGACTGGTTCCCACCTGTCCATTCGGCCCTCTCCGGAGAAAAAAGCCTTACATTGGGTGATTTCCTACACTCTAGCTCCTTCTAGACACAGACACTTAGAGGGGAATTCACAAAAGAGCAAGTCATAGAATTGCACGTTTTGTCTCAAGAATTGTACCACCTTTGGCGTCTCTCACTAACCTGCCATGATCTGAGGTAGGAAGTGGGCAGACGCGAAGACCTTTCTCTGTACTGAAGATGTCCAGAATAAATCAGAAAGCTGAAAACCCCAGTGGGTGAACTCTAGGGTACCCCAGGTCACCCTTGCCCACCGCCTCTCTGAAGACGACGGACATCATCATGGTCCGTGGGTAGCCCCAGGATCCCCGCAGTAGGAGGCAATTGATTCAATTCATAGTCCATTGTTAATTTTCTAATGCTGTTATTGGATTATTTGGCTTTAATTTCCCTGAGGATTTAATACATTTCTCTTCTAAATTGTTTCTTTGCAAACTGCTGATGGAACTTCCTTTTTTTTGTGGTCAGGAGCTCCAAACTTTTGAGAAATGGGAGAAGCGAGGAGCAAGTTATGTTGGTCGAGTTCACACTCTGGAAAAAGTAGAAGGGATTGGCCCGGGGTCTCCTTCAAAATATGTTTGTGTCTAGTTGTCTCCCACTTCAGCAGTTCACCGGTTTTCAGTGCTGCTCAAAGTTTTCCTGCTCGCAGAGCCAAAGTAGCTGAAGGATGAATGATTCCCCTACCTCCACCAGGGTTAAGCTTCCAAGTTGGGAGTGTAATTAGAGTTATCTTCTTATGGGGCTTGGCTGTTTTCAACCCTATTTGCAGTTAGCTTTGAAAACGTTAATAGATATAAAACAACATTACCTAACACATGCAAAATCACCATAAGTCTTTGGATGAAACCTTCTGCCACATATATAGCACATTTAGGGGCTCTTGATGAGACATATGAGCACACGAAGAATTAAAAATATATATTTGTCTCCCTGGCACTTGGCATGTACATACATGCTTCATTTACTAAGATTTTGGAGACTTTAAAGCTATTCTCTTTAAGCCTATGTCTCTAGCTTGGACACATCTCCTCAGCTCTAGACCCCCAGGTACTCAGCTTCCTACCAGACAGTGCTGTCGGGATGTCCAAGAAGCATCTCGAGCCCAGTTTGTCCAAAATGGAATTTATCTTTTCAACACCTGTCTCTCTTCCTATGTTTTCCACTTCAGTGAAGAGTACTGTATTGGGCAGGGTCCAATCAGGAGACAGAAAACACACAGTAATTTGACCAGGAAATGATTAACATAAAGAATTATGCACTATAACAGGGACTAACTGTAAAAGGGTAAAGAATACCCTGGGGCAAGGGAGATTATCCAAGGAAAGGACAAAGTGCCTGGAATTCAGACCATATGGAAGAAGGTGTGGATGGCAGAGAAGTTTGCTGAGTTACTCCCAGCTGCGCCTGGACACAATTACAAGTGGGAGACACCCTTCCGGGGTGCAGATGGGCCAAGGCTGGGAAAGCCACCTCTGGGTTTTCTCCGACTCGGTGAGCCTGGGCCACCGGAGTTTGGTGGGGGTGGGTGCTACTGGATGTCCCCACATGCACCATAGGCAGCCCTCTTGTAGGAGCAAAAAGCAGCAAATGGAAGCACATCTGAACCAGAAAAAGTCCCTTTTTCTTGCTTTTTATTGAAAAAGTCAAATGCCAGCTGCAAAGGAGAAGTGCTTTTACTGGGTCCATCTCCAGGATCTGAGAGCAGAAAATGAAGAGCGGATCTGGAGTGGAGAGGCAGCAAATCGGTCGCTGGCACAGTTGGCATCCATCCACCCTTCTGTCCAGGCCAAAACCCTCTGTGGATCCGTGGCTGCTTCCTCCTCTTGTCTCCCACATCCCATCCCATCTGCAGTTCATGAACCACTGTTTCTAGTTTTAGGCCATTACACTCAACAGACATTAGTTTTTTGAGCACTTACAATGTGCTATGAACTGTAGTAAGTACTTTGCGAATTACCTTATCTTTCATAATAATTCCATGAGCAGGCACTATTATTATTTTTCCTATAATACAGAAAGGGAAATTGAGGTGCAGAAGGATTAAGTAAGTTTCCCTGTAAGTGGCAGAGTCAGGGTTTGAACTCAAGCCGTCTGAATACCTAACTCCCTGTGCTAGCCTGCCCAGTTGGGTCTGGTCTCTTCTAACTACTGAATATCTTTGACATCAGTTCATGTCTCTCGTTGCACTTGCCATTATGCAGTTACCATTTTTCTCCTGCCTAGACCTTTTTCTTGGTCCTCTCCAATTCTCCCTCCACAATGCAATCAGAATTTTTAAAATAAAATACAAATATTTATGATTTCTTCTTTAAAAGCTTTCTATGATTTCCCACTTCTCTCGCAATCCTTAGAGAGCCTGCTTTTCATCACTTCTACTCTTGTTTCTCCAGCATTACCTCTCTCCACACCCTACCAACTCTATGCTTTATGACAAACATTTTTCTGTTCTGCCAAATGGATGTGCTATCTCTTGCCTCCAAGCCTCTTATTCGTGATTTTCCTGTGCGTGGAATATTCATCCACTTCTCACTCCTTGTCATTGTTTGAGTCTCACCTGAGGCATCACAGGTCTGGAGAAGTCTCTCCTGGCTTCGGGCTCCAACAAATGGCTCTTTGTTCTTCCCTAATCGTGGCTCTGTTTGCTCTCACTGTCTTGCTTCCTTGTTTCCCTCTCTGGTGCTCTGGAAGCCACACGAGGGCAGCACCTCGCTTGTGCAGATCATAGTGGCTTTTCCATTGTCATAGGTGCTCAGGATACTTTATTTCTAAGTGAATGACTAAAGTTTTCATTAGTATTGGAAATAGGAGTTAAAACTGAAGTTGCTGGTTAATTGTTTTGCCCAGTTTTGGCTCTTTCCTGTGACTTATACATTATCAGAGCTTACGTTTGTTGGGTTATCTTGCAATCATAACATCTTGATGTTCTCTTATTGAGGATTCACATCTAAGGCTTTCCAGGACCAAGACCCATACATGGACAGTCAGGTATAAGTGGGTTGGATGTGTGTTTAGATTGATTATATTGCAGTGCAACATACTGCTTATTAGGTTCAATATGGATCTGCCATGGCGATGGGCCCAAACACCAGGAAGGGTGTGAAAGGGAACTAACTACACAGCCCCATGGAGGGCCTCTTGGTGATGCTTCCGGGTCTCCCATCTGGCAGACTTCATAGGCCCACTGGCTCTTCTGGCTGGGGGCAGAAAAGGGTTCTCTGATGGCTTATTATATTTCCATGCCCACAGGATGCATCCTGACCTCTGGCAGGCAGGTAGAGAAAAGGGGCAAATCGTTTCCACCAATCAGGACTGAGCTGATCTGAGTTGGGTTTAGGACTTTTTAGGCTCTAGTTAAATATTTAAAACCAGAGATTATTTTGCACCACAGGCTGCAAGTTTTATTTAAATCTTTATGTAGAAGGGCCAGCTCACGCCACACATTTATTTGTGTCTCCTGAAGCTATGGTGAGACTTCCCAGAGAGGGGTTGAATTTTAATGTCCAGAGGAACCTCATTATGGAACCCTCCTTCTCACCCTTGACCCAACAGATTACTTCCAGGGCATCTGCCTTTTTACACTGTTCCCCCCCCCACCCCCCACCCCCTTTCCATCTAAGCACAATCCAGTTGTGCTATGCGGAAGAATTTATGGGCATTATAGTTTTATTTTGCATTTCATGATTGCAAAGTATTTTGCAGCCATTTGTTAACTAATTTCAGGCCCTCTTTAGAGGTGGGTGGTGGAATTACTGTATAATTCATTTCAGCATTATGTGTGCAGAGAGAAAGAAATACCTGCCTTGGTTTCAAATAAAATCATCCTATGCAAATTGCATAAAATGACTATTTTTAAAATGTATGGTGGTGCCTTTGTTTCAAGATTTATGAGTGGCTTGTTATAATGAGCTTGTCATATTTTGATAGCAGGATTGTATTTACTTCTCTGCTTTTTATTATGACAGATTACAACACCAAGGCCTTGAAAGGTGCCCACACGGAAGTGAGGCAAAGACTATTCCTCCATGTACTAAAAGCCGTTGGAATTCAATTCTAGTTGAAGTAACTTAAAGAATCAATTTGTACAATACAAGAATAAACATTAAATATTTATAAAAATTAATCCCTGTGATTTATTCTAGAAGGTTGTTTAAATGGCAAGGTCCCTATGTCTAAAGGACATATTTTAGAGCAATATATTGAACAAACTTTCAGTATCAGTATTAGATCTCTCAAACAGAGTGGAGTACTAATGTTATAAAAAATTGTTAAAGCACTTGTACAAGGCTGATTAGGAAGCAGCCTCTCTCCAGCACAGCTTTCCAAGTCAAGCTTTTTACGCTTTTTAATGCTCATTTTTATTGACATTTTTTTCCTTGCAAAAAAAAAATGTGTGATTTTTACTGGCCTGGCAGGGGGTTGTGGTACCTCTTGCCAAAGTGTCAGGAAAACTCAGAATTCTTTACATGAGGGACAAAGACCATATGTTTAGTTAAAACAACACATAGCTTTTATACAAATATAGGTAATGGAAACCAAGACCTTTACTTGGATTTTTTTCTCTTTCTTTGGCTAGTCTTGCTTTCGATATTTTTAAAATAAGCCAGCAGCCACCTTGTTATTCCAACCCGAGCAGAATAATTTAGTTTCTTACAAAATGTGTGCTTTTTCAAGATCTTGGTTTGTAATTTTTAATTTTTTGAGTTTCATTTTATCTTTGTTTTGGAGGATCCTGCTCTGAAAAGTGGAATGTGCTCTTCAAAGAATAATTTGCTTTCATAAAAGAAAATTTGCAAATTTCAATAGTTTAGGAAGAACTTAGCCTAATCCTTAGGCTTTTTCCTTAGGCTTAGCCTAGCCACAATGGGGAGGAAATCTGTTGCTCAAACCTACACCAGTGTGGGTTTGGAGGATGCTTAGAAAGGATGGATGACTGGTTTCCCATCTCAAACAGGAATAAGGGCAGATGGGTAGCTTAAAAAATGAGCGTCATCACTAATGCAGACCCTGTGAGTTGCTCTTCCACCTTTCTTGAAAAAAGATAACAGGGCTAATTGAAATATGTATATGAATTTTTCCCTGATGGGGGCTTATGTGGAGTCTGTGCTGTGGTCGGAGGGCTTTTAAGAGCTTCCCCAAAGGTGCACAGCAGCCACGCAACTGCAGGGCTGTGAGCAGGAAGCAGGGCTAGCTCTGTGCCCTTGCATCAACACACTGGCGCTTGGCCTTCGATCCGTTCTGTTACCAGTCTTTTGGTTTTGGTCATCCAGCCTGCCCCCTGCTCTGGGTCTGAGCTCATGCGGGTCCCTTGAACTGGTGGCCTCCTGCATCACTGGGATCACAGTGTCTGGGCTTCATCACTGAGAAGGGGTTTACACTTCTCATCAACACAGCTTTTATTTCCCCCTCCAGAGGGGTGTGTTCATGATTCATTCATAGGCGTAGTCAAATGATCGTGGTCTAGAAGCATCCAACTGGGAAGTCTCATGTAGATCTTCCAGTGAATACCACCTCTGTCCACCCTCTACCCGCCAACCTCTGGGTCAAGAGTGGTGGAATAGTCCTTCCTATGTTTCCATATTCTTAGGCCTGATTTGTTTGTTTAAGTTTACCATTTCAAAACTTCCCTTACTGTATATCTTACCCTGACCTGATCTGGATGAAAATATTCAGGAGTAAGAAGTCCCAGGATCCTGGGCTAAGCGATGCATGGTGAGAGGTGGAACAGGGGAGAAATCACTGTGGGCTCACTTTGGACCTCCCTGCCTCTGGAGCAGTTTCCTGTTCTTGTAAATATTTTGTAGCTGTGGCTTTCATATTGGCACAGCTGCAAAACCAGGCTCTCCTTTACCTGATATATTACTCAGATCTCCTTGGTTGCATGTTACTGAAATTTCTAATGTGCTTAAGCAAAATGGGGAATTGATTATAAGGATACTGGGATGTCTTATGAATGTGATTGGGACTATAGAACATCTGAAGCCTAGGACTCAGATCACCATTGGGACTTTTTCCTGGATTCTCATTTTTTCTCTCAGCACATCAGTTTCATTATCCCCTCCTGCTGTCTTGATTTTTCTACTTCTCTATCAATTTGTTAATACCTTCTGAGTTTACAAAGCTTCAATTTCAGCCCCTCCTCCCCCTCCCTCCCTCAAGAAACTGCCTTATCTCAGTTACAGATGCAAAATACCAGGGAAAGATTCTGATTGGCCCCATCTAGATAAGGTGCCACATCCTGAACCAATCACCTGTGACCAGAGGTGGTTCAAACTGCATTAACATATAAGATCCAGTTGTAAACCTGTAAAAGAGTTGGGGGGTCAGTGATGCTACTGGGAAGACTGAAATCAAAAAGGTGTCCAGTACAGCTGGGATATGTAAGGGAAATCTGGACTCTTCTCTCCCTGAATCCACTTCCCTGTTCAGAGAAAAACTACTTCCCCAGTTGGTGAAAAACTAAGTTCTGAGTTGCAGTCAGAGGACCACTTAGCTATTGTCGGTGTGGGAGTTCCTGTGTTTCTCTCTGAAGATGCCGAGGAAGGTCTCTATCCTAGCCTGGCGGTTCCAGTAGACACTGCTTCCATCTGTGCCATCTGGGTCTTTGTTTTTGCAAGCAGGTGTTCTTGTGCGATATTTTTGTGGCTCATGTGGGGCTTCGATGATAAAAACAAAACAAAACAAAACAAATTCTGGATCTTCTTTCCCCGGGGGCAGCTGAGGGCACAATTCCCAGCCATTTCTCTACATATCCATCAAAAGCAGTGCCAACTCCGAGGGCCCGGAGGACTCCCTTTCCCCCCTGGCAGGTAAGAGCCCTGGCTCAGGTGTCTTTCGCTGGCGCGTGGAGGTGCTCCTGTTTCCAGTGTTATTCTCAGCACGTTATGGAGTGCTGTCCTGGGAATTTCAAGGCCAGGTGGCTTGGTCCCTAAATAGTCCTAACCTCTTTTTCAACTTGGGCCTCTTTCCTAAATGTTTCACGTCCTTTGTTTTGCTGCGGCGATACCCTCTTGCCTCATTTCTTCCCACTGAGTTTATTAGGGTTGGGTGAGTTCTGTGACCTGGAGTAGAGGGGCTTGTTGTTTTTCGAGAAAGAAAGTTTATTTTTTATTAAGTTGGCAGATTTGCTGCTCTGTTCCTGACACTTGAATAGTCTTCCCTTGGAAACAATCCCGAATTCCCTCTCATTATATAATGAACTGTGTAGAGATCAGTAAGGAGTGTTTATTTTGGAGATGGTAAAAATAGGACTCTTGAGTACAATTCAAAATATAAGCATATATTCTTTTGGTAATTAGCTTCATTGTTCTCTGTCAATTTTTTGACAGTATTTACATTAAATTAGAAATGGTAATACTGGGACATCCTACTTCAGTCCTGCAAGCATGTCTGTCTACAATAAAATATTTGCTTTCAGTGACAGAAAGTATTTTAGAAGTGTTCATTAAAACAATTTGATAACTGTGTATCCATTATTAATAACCCAAGGCAGGGAATTACATATTACGTGACTCATGTAACCAATAAGGAAGCTGCCATTTCCATAATTATAAAGAATTCATATCACATCCATTTCACTATTCTATATCATTTGACCCATTTATGGCTCATTTTGAAAGAGTAAGATTTAAAAATTTATAAAGTTTTTTAAATGAAAAATCTGCCAGGACATTTCTCCCTTCCGTCGCTAGCCGTGGGTGCTCACCATCTGAGAGGCCCGGCCATTTGCTCCCAGAGCCTCTCCTCTAACTAACCTCTCGCAAAGGAGGTTCAGGGTGCCCTGGGGTATGCTGACCTTCTTCCAAAGGGTAGAGCCTGAGCGGAGGACACAGGCTCCCCTCCCCTCCCCGGGAAGCCTTCCCAGGGGTCAGTGGTGAGCACAGTTGGAGTGCGGGCGAACGATGTGGGTTGGCTGCACTGTGGAACAAATTGGAGCCACGGGCCGAAGGGCAGCCACGGTGCCCGCTGTTCGCTGTTCGGTGGCCCCAGCCAGCTCCGGCTCATTTGGAGAAAACACTGAGCAAATCCTCAGCAGGGCTGACCGAGCCATCCGCGCAGAAGATCGCCCCTAGATGTCGGTTGCTGGCCGCTGCAGCTGTAGAGCTCATTGCGTGGTGGGAGGGAGACGCCATGGGAGAAGGGCATAATTAGAAGGCTGGTAGAAGAGGAACTACTATCTTACAGGTTTTCTTTCTGGCACTGAGGAGAGAACCAGGCTAGTGAATAATTTTCGGCCTGTTATTCTTTTTCCTCATCCCCCTCCACCCCGCCCCGTCTCAAAAGTTATTGAATTTGGAGCATCTTGTAATTAGGGCCAAGGAGATCCTCAGATTTTGTCACACCTGAGAACCTGGGGCAGCATTGTTTTAATACATGCTGAAATGAGCACCCAGAGACTGTAACTCCTCTGGCGCGTGGTCTGATTGCATCACCCTCTCGCCCTCCCTCTCTCTGGACGGGCCTGCGAACAACAGTTGCTGAAGTGATTTTGAGGAGATGTGACATTTGCGGACTGTGGCCACCAACCGAAGAATCTGAGCTACATTATTCAACATTTTACAGGCTACAATATATAAGCTGGCCAGCATTTATTGCTCATACTAACAGCTTGAACCCGGTTTCCTAAGCCTACAGAGCAGGCCTCTTACTGCTGTTTAGTTTAGTATCAGCAAACAGAAGGGAAAGAGTGAACAATGAGGAACAGCTGGACGAGAGCGGTTTTGGAGGGTGTCATGCACTCAGGTAATCTGTAGAAAGGGCGACTTTCTTCTTTCTAAAACTGAAAAGGACTCAGTGTGACCAGAAAGAAAATGGAAAAAAAATGAAATGTAGAAAAAGTTATAAGCAGAGATTCTGCACTGGCCTCGCAGGATGGCAGTGATTTACATATTCAGGTAGCCACGAGGGAAATGTTAAAAACTCTGCAGGGAGATTTCCAGTGTGATGGATAGAACTTTAATATTAATATAGTGTTCATCATGATAATGTAAGTCGTAGATCTAAATCACCCTTCATCCATTGAATCAGTCCTTCCCTAGCCTATTATACAGGTAGTACATGCTTTAAATAGTGTCATGTAACAGGCCTGAAGTCTTTCTTTCTGGGTAGTTTCTGAAGTTCTATTCACAGGAGTGGTGACCCACTAAGTCATTCATCTTTTACTATGTTATCTAGACCATCTGCATTTCTCCCCTTTTTATTCATATTTAGTACACCTTGAAATATACTTAAATTGTGTTTTTTTCACACATAGAAAAAAATAGTAGTTCACAAACATGCAGTGAGTTTGAAGGAAAGATCTGGTTATTGATCTATGTGTTGATTATTATATAAAGAAGAAAAGGGTTTGGTTTGGTTGTCTAGTACATGACCACCAACCCTGTGCACGTGTATTGTTCATCACCCCGCTCTGGGTGTTCTAGCCTTGCTACACTGACATCAGACAAATGGTGGCGTAGCCTCTGTAGAATTCATCCTACAGGACAATGGCAACCCTTTGGAATGGGAGTGATTGTAGTGTTGATAGCAGTCATAATAAACGTTAAGACTTGTCTGCTGCTTTTCCCAACAGGGATTCGGACATTCCTTAGAGGGACACACAATTACCTTTTCTTACCTTAGTGTAAAATATACAGGAAAATAAACCCATGAGTACAGATCATAAATACAGACAGAAAGGGTGTACAGAGACAAGTTAGACCCTCAAGTTCTATAAGGAAAAAGGATCTTTCTTTAGGTCTAGGATTCACTGCACACAATGTCCCTTTTTTCTAGATTTGCAATGCGTATTGTCTCCATTCCCCTCCAGTTCCACACCCTTGGAATAACCAATGTTAACTCTTGGGGGTATCATCTCATGTATTTTGTTGGCATAAATTTTGAGGGTGTAGAGGTTCTAAGAAGTTCTGCTGTAAATAAAGCTGTTTGATGTTGTAGGATCCAGCATTTCCTTGTGGGGTTCTTTTTGTTTTCTTTCTGAATAAGCACTGTGAACACATTGGGAGATGCTGGCCAAACAGAGGTCTACATGAAGTTGACCTCTTCTATTTTCAGGCTTTGGTTTGCATTGGAAACTGTATGATGAACCCCAATCTATCTCTTGAGTTCGGCCTCAAGTGTCAAGTTCCTCTGTGAAGAAGTCTCCACTTGTGCAAAAACAGGTATATAATTGTTCCCTTCTGCTCCCTACCCCCATAGCATTTGTGTATATGTGTGTGTGTGTGGGGGGGTGAACCTGTGTTAATGTTTAAATCATGTGCTAAGTTATTTATATTTTATTTCCCCCTTCTAATCTATAATCTCCTTTATTTTAAGGAATGTGTTTTTCTTCTTAGTGCCCTACAGAGTGCCGGCCTCACTGTAAGAGTTCAGCAACTATCTGCTGAAGGAATGGGTGAATAAGCAGAGCCTGGGAACTTAAGCATAAAGATTATCTTTCTGGTGTGTTGATATGTGATTAATGAATGAACTCTTTTGAGTTAAGTACTTTTTCCATTATAGAGACTAATTTCCACACAGTTGATGGAATTGAGATTGAGTCTGATGTTAAATGGTTAATCATTTAGCCTGTGAAAAATACAAGATTGGCCATTTCTGTGTATAGACAGGAGCGGTAATAGATGAGGAATTCTACCACCCAGTTATAACAGAGACTTTTTAACACTTATACTCACAGTTGGTCCACAACTCAGAATTTTCCTTTTTTTAACTGCTATGGGGAAAAATTGAATCTGTAGATCTTTTAAAAACCTAGCATTATTGATTTACAGGATTATAGATTTGACTATATTATTCCTATAGCCTTTTTGTTTATACTACTTAAAACATTTATTTCTGATATACTCTAGCTTTCGGGCTTACAAATTTTATTGTGGTTTAGATATGCTTTCCTCATTTCCCTGCCTCCCTCCCTCCTTTCTCCTTCCTTCCTTCCCCCCTTTTAAAAATCGTTTACAAGATGCACTAGAATAAAGGTAACAATACCCTTCTCTGGCTCTCCCCCACTGAGGTTGTATGCCCATGGAATGGCCAATGTTAACACTCTGGTGTATCACTTCCTGTGCTTGGTTGGTATTAATTTGGGGGATGTGAGGACCCAGGCCAGGATAAAGGCTAGAAGGCTACATTTACAATATTCTTTTCTACATTTCCTTATTCTCTATCTTTTTAAAAATTAAAGTGTAGTTGGCATACAATATTCTATGTCTCAGGTGTACAACGTAGTGATCGGACATTTATAGTCTTTATGAAGTGATGACCACAATAAGTCTAGTAACCACGTGTTACCACACAAAGTTATTATGATAATATTGACTCTCTTCTCCTATTGTGTTTTGAAGATGATTCACAAAGCTGCAACCTGGTAAGGACATCAAAAGAGGGGAATTAATATGCACAAGAAACTTAATTATGTTCCTGTCATGGAGACTAGGCTGGCAACGAGCTAGGGTTAAGTCAGGTCATTCTGCAGTGTTGCCAGAATGTGAGAAAGAGGCAGCACACCTGACTGGAAGAGGAGGAGGACAAAAGGAATTAAGCCAGGAAGGTAGTTAGACTGGGGTCAGGCATACCCACTATCTGCCCCCTGCCCCCATCCCTTAATTTTTTTTTTTTTTTTTAGCAATGATGGCTACCACTACAGCTAAGTGACACTCCTGGGTACCCCTGGTACCAAGGGAAGGCCTAAAACAAAAGCAAAAGGGATGACAGTAGTTGGGGAGGAGAGAAAGAAAGAAACAGAAGGGAGAGGGAGACTCTGTGACATAGGAGGCAAAGCACTCGATTCAGAAAGCATATTTCAAATAGTTATTTAGAAAGCACTCAGTTTAGAAAATTCTAGATTTTCAGCTTCCGTGTAACCTTGGGCGACTACTTCGCTACTAGTTTCTTCATGTGAAAATTTATGGATTGCTGGATGATCTTTAAGGACTCTAAATGTCAATGTTGGTGTTACGAGAGAAAGAATTTGGGAGAGCTGGAGGAGAGATTATGTATGGGATCGGTAAAGGTCACCCACCTCAGGTGCCCCTGAACTTGTCTGCTCAGGAGCTATTCCTGCTTCCTCAGATCTGGGGGGACAGTTGATCAGGTCTAGACGTTTCTGTTCATCAGCTGGGGCGGAGCTGAGAGGCTGGCTAACAGGGAGAGGAGCTGTTTTACATATAACCCCTGCCAGGAAGCCAAAAGATGACGGCCCGCAGTCCTGGTTAACCAGGTAAATCATGTACCTGCAGGCTCATCCCGGGAAACCAAATGTGGAAACGGTGACTAGATGCTCTAACTTTCACCTTTTCGCGGGGTTATTTTGACAGGGCGCACACTTTTTGGCCAAGTCCCAAAGGTTCCTGAGAACCGATGTCTGTAGCAGGGCTGAGACTCAGACTGTGTGAAGGCCGAAACACAGAGGATGAGTTTCACATTCCCATGTAGCCGCTCTGATGCCTGAATTCCGGAGGTGTTTCAGAAACAGAGCTCAGGCGCGGACCCTTGACCATCAGCGTTCTCCCTGCAGCGCATTTCAGGCTAAGCCTGGGGACCATCCACCGTGGAATGTTAGAGCAGAAGAATCCGTTTCCAGGGCTACAAGCTCTTAGCTGATTCCCCAGAAAGCAGTCCTGTGAAGCCATTCTTATTTTTACATATGGCATATCTGAAAAAGGGATTATTCGGCCATTGGAACGTTTTTTATGTGCCTCTGAAGGCAAGATATGTTTTGTCCTCCATCAAGTCTTAAAAAATATTTATCCTGGCATCTTCCCATTTTTCTTTCCACATGGAAACCTTACATTTTTTTTAAGACTAGTTGTGAAATCATTACTAGGTATGCACATTAAATGGAGATTTTAGAAAAACTTTTAAGGAAAATGAATATAAGATGCTATTTCTTTTATGTACCAGACATTACAAGCCATTCTTTCACTGAGCTTTTCTTGGTTAGCAAGATGTAATAAAATGACGTCTGTTCTCCCCCTGTGGCAGGTCTGCTTCATCTGGTGGGGCAGTATATTGAAAACAGCATGGAAGATAAGAAAAAAATGAGAATTTGAAAAAATGTCCTCATGATAGCCTTGTGAATGCAATGTTATCTTCTGGTTAAATAAAGCACCAGCAGTAATTTGGGGTTAGGTATGTTCTTCAATTATGCATTTGATTTTGGTAATAAGACGCATGCTTTTCAATAATGTTTGGAATTTAAATATGCTGTTCCTTTTTCCCAGTCTTCAGGAGAGCACTTACCAATGTAAAAGGTACCTCTAACCCATTCTTGTCCATTAAAAATTAAATGCATTTACAGTAAATTATTAAAAGTGCTAGGTTGGCTGCAAATCATCAAAGGTACCGTAAAGCATTATGCAGGCAAGCAAGTGAGAAGTCTGATTAAATCTCAGGGCTCGGAAGAGATATGCATCCCTCGATATCCATCGCAAATTCCAAACTACAAAAGCAACCGTAAAATGCTACATTAAATTACTTTAAAGAACTCTACCAGGATTTTCAAAATTCAGCAGCAACTAGCCTTTTCAATTAAGTATAAACCAAGAACCTTCTACTGCAAAGCACAGATACACCACTATTTACAGGTTATTTCCACTTTCTTTAAACCTGTAGCAAAATTAGCCTTATTTTTCAAACTGGTATCACTCACTGAACGGCACTGAGGCATTCTAACGGTTTGCTGAAAAGCTAGTTATTAAGTCCTGCTTTCCCACAAAGTGTCTTTACTCTGTTTTGATTACATCAAAAAGAAACGATAGGCCCTGAATATTGCAGCAAAATCATACTGTTAGAAGTATTTAATAAAATGTTTAAAGCAGAAAGATCATGGTGTTCATTTAGATAATACATATCTATGTAAAATGCATAGCTATTCGAGTATATACAAAATGGTCTATTGAAGCAACTCCTTGACAAAGAAATGGAGAAAAAAGAAAAATACAAACATGGAGGGAATGATTGGTGACATTGTGATAACTGTGAAGAAGAGGAACAGCCGCCCAAACAGGCATTTACACTTGGGTTACGGAGCAGGATCTGCTCCTAAGTCTCCCACCCCTGTTCCCATCTGCCAAGTCAGAGGAGGGTAAATAATTCTGCAGCTTAGCTGGGATTCATTCAAGTGGCTAATAAATCTGAGTAAGTGAAAAGCAGACATTTGGGGGCCAACCAAGTGTCAAGTGATTTCATCTGCCAGTGGTTCTGAAACTTCAGTATCCATCAGAATCACCTGGAAGGCTTGTTAAACCACAGATGGGACGGGGGAGGTAACTCCTTACCGCATGAGGGGTGGGGCCCGTGAATTTGCATTTCTAATCAGCTGGCAAGTGATGCCGGTGTGGCTGGACCAGGGACCCCGCTTTGGGAAGCGCTGGTGTAGGTTGTCTAACTCTCACCACCACCCTGTGAGGTAGGTGTTATTAGCTCCGTTTTATAGTTGAGAAAACAGATGAGTGGTGAGTTTGGGAAACTTGTCAGAGTAATGATTTGAATTCTGGTTAAGGGGGAGCTGAGAAGTTGCCTTCCAAGACTCTTCAGAATTTCTGAATCACTTCGATAAGTGTCAGAAAAGCAAGACGACAGCCCTTCACCTCTGCTCTCCCATCACCCTCCAGAGGCATGGACGTCATTAGAAAGAGACAAAAAAAAACCAAAAAACAAAAAACAAAACTGTCATTGATACACACCCAGCGCTATGTGGACTCAGAGACCACAATGAAAACTGAAGCCATTCTTTTAGAGGTCCTCGAGCACTTTAGATGAAGCAACTGAGGCATGGGAAGGTTTAATGATTAGTTTGATTTTTACATATTATATGAGTGCCCGCATTGGGTTGTCCGATGTCCTGGAAACCCGATCACGGTTTAATTGTAAGAGGGAAACTCCGGAGCTTGTTTGCCATCTTGGTCGTTGTCTGCCATGCCCACTGCCCAAAAAGTGACTGAATGCCGAAGTGGCATAATGAGGCGGAATAGGCACTAAAACCAGAGGTCATTTGCTGGTCCTATAGTTATCGAATATCTTTCACACACTAGTACCATTGCAGGTGCTGGGGATGCAGCAGTAAACGAGATAGATAAAATTCTCTTTTTTGCATTCTAAGGGTAGCGAGACAATCAACAAAGTAAAAAAAAAAAAGGGAAATTTAAGAGAGCAGTAAATACTATGAAGAAAAAAACCAGATGCTATTGGAAAAAATGACTATAGACTCAGAAATTTATAAACATGAGTTCAATGGTTTCCTAAAGAGGCAGAAAGAAAAGTGGAGGACTGGCTATCAAAGATTGAGACTATCACAGCCCAGTTCTTATTTTAATTTTATGAGATGTTCTCTTTTATTCATGAGTGTAACCCCTCCAAACGTCTCTAGAAATCGTTTTAGGATCCTCAGCTGTGGTGGAAATATTTAAATCTGGAAATCAGCAAATGATGGCAGAACTTTTAGAGTGATCATTGTCTTTTCAGAGGGCCGGTTATTGCTGGGAGAAGCTCCTGCGTGGGCTCTCCTGCTTCTGCACGTCTTGCTGGGGGTGCCAAGGAAGCAGGGTCCTGTCTTCTTCTTACGCAGGCTCTTGCTCTGGGTTGTATCTGCAGCGAGCAACTTTGAAGGGTGAGGTCATGTCTTCCTCTGGGACAAAAAAGCAGGCATGCTTACTGTTGGTTATAAAACTGGTGGGTTCTTGAAAGTGTTTCTTCTCTGTAATGCAGTGCCTTGCATGTGGAGGCACCCAGCTGGGTCCTTCATGTGGCCTCCCTGGGACTCGAGGGCCGGGGGGACCAATGTAAGCACGCTGATGTCACGATGCTTGCTGTGCTGTGAGTAATTCATGTCTGCGGTCTCTGGTGCAGGAGGTGTGTGTTCTGCAAGCATCCATGAAACAGAACCAGCTTATGAAAAGGAAAATCAAATTGCAGCTTTGACGTTTTTAGTGACGAGAATGGGATGCTGACGAAGACACGACTGTCTGGAAGAGAAGGACAAAGTTTTCACGCACCAGGTTCAGAGAGATGAGAAATGTTCCTGGGCTCTGGCAGCAACTGTTCTTGCTCCAGTAGTGGGAGGAGGGCTACTCGTGTGGGAGGTGGGGGTGGAGGACGGGCTTCCCACTATTTTGCCTGTTAAGAAACAGTGAGTTGAATTAATGCTTAAAGGGTGAGTTACAAAAGGTAGGAGAAAACAAACTACCCCGAATGCACTTGGTTGTTGTTATTCTTTCCTCTTGGTGGGCAGAGGAAGGGGTGTTTTCATGACTGTGGCAAGTAAGCTCTGTGGCCCCAGCTGAAAGGCAGTGTGTCCATGGCTATTGAGTCAGGCGTCCCCCAAAGCAAAACGCTGGTGTCAGCAATGAGGACCTTGCTATTTAAATAGAGCTTTGGGTGAACCAAAAGCATTAGTTTGGATGAATTGAAAACATGGGTGAAGCCGTAAGCAGGAGGCCACTCCGAGAGAAAAGTGAACCCAACAGCTGCCTTGCCTAACAGCACAGGGCACTGCACTCATCCACCTGGCTCTTAGCACAGCTTGACTAGGTCAGGAGAAATGGGGTGCTAGGTGTAGAGGCCCCTCAAGGCTCTCCAAACAGCAGGGCGGAACCATAGAGTCGTGTGTTCAGAGGCAGAATAAAGGGGACCCTGGGTCCTGGGGCTTGCTGGACGCCAGGAAGTACATGCAGGAGGAACCAGGACTGATGCTTAGGCTCTGACCCTAGGGTGAGAGTTGAAAGAGGATAAAAAGGCTAACAATAAAATTTCCTTCCTGCCATGCCTGCCCTCCCACCGAAGCCTTGATTTGCCTGCTAGTGTTCAATTCCTGCCCTCCCAGCTGGGAACTGCACAGTCTGGAAACCTGCTGTAGCCTCTGACGTGCATTCAGGCCAAACTCCCCAGTGCCTGAACTCATCTTATGGGATGTGGACACACTTGGAAGTAGGGAAGGAAAGCTCCACTGGCCTATTGCATGGGGCTTCCGGCCATCGACGGCCTATTGTTGTGGTTTCCACTAATGAATGAACCATTGGTAATAATGTTTTATATGCTTATATTATGAATGACTGTAAATGACAGAGGGAATTCTGCCCAGGGATGAGCACAGGTACTGCCCCCGCCTGACTGGTCCAGCAGAGCGATATATAAACCCAGTTGGGAAAAGGGAAATCTCAGCCTGTGCTCAGGGCATAACGACCACGAGAATCCATTCTTCAGTGCTAGGAGAGGCCAATTTGCAGCTCTATACACCACCTTTCTGACACAGCCAGCAAATACTGCTCCCCCTTTCCCCCAAAGGCAGCCCTAGACTTGCTCCCAACCTCTTGTTGAAATTGAATGTCTTATTAGGCTGGATATGCCCATTCTGGGATGGGTCAACGTGGACTCAACGAAGCAAGGGAGCAGTGCAGTCAGTCTGTTTTGTCAAATGGAAATGGCGTATTTAAGGTTGCAGCTCTAGTGTCATCTGAGTTTTACATGAAACTCACTTGGTTTCATGGAAGTTTTACACGAAAACCTGAGTTTCACGTGAAAAAGTGGCAGTCATCTCTTTGGGAGACACTCCATCCCCTCCTTCCCCACCGCCTGAAGCAAAGCTGCTGGCTGAGTGGGGTCCTCGATTCTCGGAGACTCACCTGTAATGCTAGGGCGGGGCTAGTGCACTAGGCTCAGCTACACTGAAAGTTGCTGGTGTCCACTGGATGGCAGCTGTCATCCAATGCCAATGACAGTTCTGGAAGACTAACGGCAGCACAGGGGGCTGAGTCCCCTTTGCTTTAGGGGTGGCCAACCTTTTGGCATCTCTGGGCCACATGGAAGAAGAAGAGTTGTTTTGGGCCGAACATTAAATACACTGTGACAGGTAATCACAAAAAGATCTCATAATGTTTTAAGTAAATTTATGAGTTTGTGTTGGGCTGCATTCACAACCAGCCTGGGCTGCAGGTTGGATGCCCTGCGAATTAGATTGCTCTCAAGGACTCCTTCTGACTTTTGGGCAGTTGCCAATGGCCTAGCCAGTGGGTCTGCCCCTTGGAAGACTAACACTAGCAGATTAAAGACACCTCTCTTTGGGGCTCCGAACTGGGCAAACAAATTGTATCTGCCCATCAGTCATGGTCACTTGTGTAGGTACTCATGGGGAGGGCCTGTTCTCTGGACAGATGAACTAGAATTAGCCGTTGATCAAGTCTGCAATGCTCGGATTGCCACCACTGACACCCAGTGTCACCATCACAGTGGACATGGCAACACGTTCCTTCTCACAGACAGGGTGACGGTGAAGGACTGTGTGTTTCTGAGGGATGCGGAGGCTTCCACTGCATGCCAGACTCGTGACTCCTGCAAACGTTTGGCTTGTTTCTTCACTGGTGAAGGAAGACTCCCTGCATGGAACATTACCTCTCTCTCTTCCTGGCAAATGGACTACATTGAAGCTTTGACCTCCTTTTGGGACTACGGATATTACCTCACTGCTTTGACACTTTTTCAGGGTATGGCATTGCTGTTCCAGTCCAACCAGCCAACTCCAGCTACACCACTGTGGCCCTCATGACTAAACTGTTTCGTGTGTTAGGTTTTCTGGATCATTTGCAAAGACCATTCAATGAAGGGCTCACAGTCAAAGGATGTAATGGATGCCCCATGTTCCCTACCGCATGCAGTACTGTTGAGTGCTGGAATGGCAGTTTCAAAAATCAACTCAAAAGATTTCTGATTCTTTGTCCCTTGCCTTTTCGTGGTCCACATACTTAGTAGGGCAGTTTGGGCACTTACTGTGGCTCTCTCATTAAGGATTCATCCCTTTTGGTCACTGCTGGTTAATGACGAGGACAAAAGGAGTAGAGAGTTATATGGGCCTATTTTGAAAATTTGGGATTTCACCCCAACCATCCCTGGACATAGCTTTCTCTACCCTAGAGGCAAACACAGGTCAGCTTGTTTGGTGTACTTTTCAGGTGGCAGCCTGGGCAAAGGGACCTGGGACATGATTGGTCATGAAGTATTCTGCAGTGTCTGATGTCATTAACAGTTACAAACAAGCAGGCCGGCACAACTTTATTTCGATTTGACCGATACAAACTCATGTGCTGATGTCTGAGCAGCCTTGGGTTATGCCGCGTATGCATACTGAAGCTGCGGCTACTTGGTGGTACTGTCTGTGTTTATTAACTACACCAATATACTGCATTTTTTGGACTATAAGATGCACTCCCCCCCCCAAATTGGGGAGAAATAATGGTTGTTAATACTGTTGTTGAGTTCTGTTTACATTTATATTGGTGAAATATTATGTTATTAAATATTTTACCACATTTTTTGCTTCAAAATTTTCCTCCCTATTTTCCTCTTCTAAAACCTTTTTCTGTCTTATGATCCAAAAAATACAGGTAATGATGATTCAAGTAAAGTTTAACAACAAAGATCCCATTCCAGAATAAACAGGATGCTTTCAGTTTATATATTTGTATGTGGAAGTAGATGGGCATGAGATGTCTCACCACTGGGGATGGGAGCTACTTTTTGACCCACTTATTCCCCCCCAACCTGTAATTATTGGCCATGACACTAAAGACCAACAATTAGTCTGACCTCCCTTGTGCAGGTCAGGGGTCACGATAGATAATAGACTCTCTTCAGACTATGTCCTGGCTGTGGTAGACAGAACAATGGCCACCCTAAAATGTCCCATCCTAATTTCTGAACCTGTGACTGTGTTACTTTACATGGTACAAGGGACTTTACTGTGTGATTAAATTAAAGGTATTGACATGGAGATTACCCCAGATTAGCCGGGTGGGCTGGTGTACTCACAGGGGTCAAGGCGAGGAATGGGGGAGGGTCAGAAATGAGAAAAAGATGTAAGATGGGAGCTGAGGACAGAGAGGAGAGAAGATGCTACACTGTGTCTTTGAAGATGGACGGAGATGTCACAGAATGTGAATGGTGGCCTCCAGACTCTGGAAAAGGCAAGGAAACTGAGTCTGCCCGAGAGCTTCCGAAAAGAAGGCAGCCTTAGGGACTCATCTCCAGGCACTGGACGGATGGAAAGATTCGTGCTACCGAAAAGATTCAATGACAGGAACACATTTGTGAGATTCCCGCCAAGAACACATAACATGAATCTAACCTTGAAGAACATAAGGCAAACCTAAAAGAGACAAACTGTAAGAAAACTGGCCCGTATTTCACATATCAGAGACATGAAAGACAAAATCATAACAGGAATAGTTTCAGGTTACAGGGGCTGAGAGCAGATGCATGCATGGTCCTGGACTGGATCCCTGAGTAGGACAAATTTTTATTCCTCTTTTCCTACAGAAGACATTGTTAGGGCACTTGATGAAAAGGAAATAAGGCTTGTAAATTACAAAATAGTTGACTATCAATATAACTTGTCTAGATTTTAGTAACTGTACTATAGTTATTTATGTACGAGAAAGTCCTTGTTTTCTGATAGCAAAGCACTAAAGTCTTTAATGTCTGTAACTTTCTCCCAAACAATTCAGGAGGACACATGCACTTACACACACACACACACACACACACACACACACTCTTACATATGCTCACAGAATGACAAATAAATGTGTTAAGACACTAACATTTGGGGAGTCTGAATCAAGAGTATATGTGGATTATTTGTGCTATTATTGAAATTTTACCAAAAGTTTGAAATTATTTCAAAATCAAAAAGTTAACAAAGAGATAAGGAATCATATAGACAAGGTAGAATGCCCACTGAAAAGAAGATTTAGACATAATTTAAGAAGAAAGAGGGTCACACTATTCCTAGTTTTCCTGCAGGGGAGAAGGACTTTCAGGGAATAACACATCAAGGACATTTTTATTCATTGAATTTTTAAGTTTTAGAATATTTCACACAGAGTTATTTTGATTATGGAGGGCTGATTTTGTCATCTACGGTGGGAAGGGGGATGTAGAAGCTGTAGTTGGGGCGATCAAACAAAGCCTCTTTGATCTGAGCCCTGAAAGATGAGCAGATGACTTGTCGGACCTGGGGGTAGCGGGGAACTGAGAGTCAGTGGCCCCTTTGCACGAGATCTGGCTGCGCTCAAGGCTGTGCAGGAAGACCGCTGAGGCTGGAAGACCTGTATGCCATTCCCAATTCTAATAGCTCGACCTTGAGTGAGTCGGTTTACTAATTGTGATGCTGCTCTCCCCATCTCTAGTGTCGCCCAGCCTGTCAGCACATTGTAGCCCCTGGTAAATACATATTGATTGAATGAGTGGATGAAGACATCAATCTGAAGGATGAAGGCAAGATAGGATTATCTCTAAAGACTCTTATAGTTCTAAAATGTTGTGATTTATTTAATATTTATTGAATGCCTACACAGTGCCTGCCATGGTGTCCAATGTTTGAAGTCAGAGGAAGACGGCATGAAAAACGCCTGTTCTTCCTTTTGCCATGTTTACAATCCAGCGAAGCAGACGTCCAGAAAAAGTGATGTAAAATTTAGCAATAAAATAAACTTATCCAGGAGTCAATTCTCTTCTCTGCTTTTAATAGATACATTTGTCTTCCTGGCGGAAGTTAGTTTAGACCCATCATTCTAAATTTGAACAGGTGTACAGGGCAACTTAAAGCAAAATGTCCTTTTGCCTGCTTCTGTAGGTGGGGAGGTCAAGTTGTACATTTCTTCAACACAGGCCAACTTTTTAGCTGAGCCAGGAGCAGAGTTGGTCCCTGCAGGAAAGAATCATCTCTGCAGTGAGGGAGCATCTAGTTCCTTTCTCATCAGCCCTGCAAAATGCTGTAATAATAATTACCTACAGAGTGGTGCTTTGTTGCAGGCACTGCGCTTGGCATTTGTATCTATTACAATCCTCTCAACCAAGCTGCAAGACAGGTATTATTATTATTGTTGTTGTTATTATGTAGAAAATGAAAAAAATTCAAGACATTAAGATGCTTGTCAGAGGAAGTGAGAAGCAGATCCAGGATTCAAAGCTAGATTTTTCTGATGCTGTGACGCATACCCTTTCCATTGCCCAGTGCTTCCTGGGTAATCTGTGATGTCCCTTCTGGCTCTGACCCCTTATTACTCAACGATTCTGTTGTTTTTGCAACAGTTCTATCACAGTCTGCCTGCGTCAGCAGGTATGAGCATGTGCTAGGTGCTAGGGAAGTGGGTTGACCAGTGTGCGCTGTGATCTCAGACGAATTGTTTACTCCCGTTCAGAGAGCATGTTCGTGTTACAGTGTAGAGCGCAGCATTGTATTGGTTAGCGGGAAAGCTAAGCTGCTCCAGCACAGAGGCCCAGTAATACGAGGAGTGTCCGGAAAGCATCCAGCTACAGACAATGAAAAACAGAGACATTTATTGAAGAAGGTACAAGATACGAGAAACATTGTACATAGGACAGTGACACCTCAGGCCCCCTCACAGAAGGCACCTTAGGACCTCACACAGTTCTCCTAGCGTCATTAGCCACTGCAGCGCAATGTTCCTTCTGCTCTGGTAGCAGAAGCTGTGCAACAAATTTTGCCATGACATGTTTCATGCCAAGGCCCTGCGTGAAAATCTTGGGCGCAGTAGTTTTTGGAATCCCCACATCAGCTTCTAGTTCTCACACTGTCAGTTGCCAGTCTTTGTTGGTTGCAGCCCGTACACATTCAGCATTCCCAAGTGTTCATCTTGTTGCAGGCCTTCCAGAACGTGGATCTCTTTCAACACATTCTCGACCTTCTTTGAAGTGTTTGTGCCACGCTTTGATTTGCACCACACTCATTGCATCGTCCCCGAAAGCCTTCTGAATCATCTGAATAGTTTCTGTGGAGGAATGTTCAAGCTTAACACAAAATTTGATGCAGATTCGTTGCTCTACTCACTCAGTCATTTTGAATGCAATGGCCACACAGTGCACATGCTCACTCAATGGTGTCTACCACCCCCACCGACGAGTACAGTGAAGTTATCATTGTTCACGCATGAGCATTCCAGCCCACAATCCTTGGCTGCCAGGTTACATCTATGTCTCACAAACCATTCTCTACATTAACAATGGCTGGACTTTTTTCCGGACAGACCTAATACAGTGGTTTAAGGGACAAAGAACAAATCTAAAAGTTTAGGATGGATAAGCGGTTCGAGATGGATAGGTTGGCCTGTTTGCTCTGTGCAGTCACTCAGGGTTCCTTCTGGCTTGTTTCTCCCACCGCTTAGGGCACCGTCTTCTTCATCATGGCGGAAGCTGGTTGGCAGGCGTGTCTATGTTCCAGCACATGAGACATGGTCAGAAAGGGGTGGAGCACACGTCTAGTGATTTAGAGCCCAGCATGGAAATGGCACATATCACTTCCCACTTGCATTCCTGGTGGGGAGAACTTAGTCACACGGCTGTGCTCAGTTCCCAAGGAGGGCACTCAGGGGTGGGGAGCTGGCTATATGCTCAGCTAAAACTATCACTGTGCAAGAGGGGTGGAGTCCATTTTGGGGCACAGCTATAAATCTTGGCCATGAGAACCCTCTCTAAGTCTCTATCATAATGTTTGTAGCGCAGTTTTATTTGTTTGGCTTCCCTCACTGGCGTGTGAGCTCCTCGAGGGCCAGGGTCTGTGCTTTCCCTTCTGGATCTCCAGTCTTTCGCTCACTGGCCCTCACACATGAAGCGCTCACTACATTTCCGATGCAGAATGAATGAGGCAAGTTAAAGTGGGTGTGTTTGGGGGAGCAGGACAAGGGCAAAAATGAGTGATCCTTTCATAGTACAGAAAGCAAAGCCAAGCTTACCTAGGGTACTGCACACCAAGTGCGCACAAGGCATTTGGTGAAAAGCTTTGCTGTGAAAAGAATGAACTAATTCAGCTATTAAAAAAAAAGCAAAGCAACATTCAAATGTGACACACCACAGCTCCACTCAAAAGAAACAATTGCCTGATTGTCACCAGGTGACCTCACTTTTCTCCGCAGTCATCAGCATGAGTAGATATAAAACAGGTGAACCTGTACGTTTGCACAACTTTTAAATGGAGGTAGAGGTTGTAAAAGTGGTTTTGAAGCATATGGGAGGGGCTGCTTCTATGAAGCCTGCTTTTCCAGCCGCACAGTGAGATCAGAGCAGGGGCCCGGGACCTTTGTTCTTCTGCAGACCCCCACTCTCCACGCCCTATAAAAGGAGAGTTTCCATCTGGCCTAAGTCAGCAGAACCAGGCAGGGCCGCCCGTCCTGGGCTCCTGGAGACAACAGCAGATGGCAAATAGGCAAAGCAAATTAATCAAGCCACCAAATGCTCTCAGATTTGGTTTTCAAATTCACTGGGTGGTTCTACACGGCCACTGTTGTTACGTGCATCATATTTATCTGACAGCATTGTCCAGCCCTTACATTCACTGGCTCTGGCTAGAGAAAATGTGGATTGTATTTCAATGAGCACTTCTCAAAAATTCAAGGGAGTTCTGAGGCTAAAAAAAAAACAGTCTGCCAGCAATTTATGCACAAAGGCTATCCCTGGGGCCCACTTCAGTGTTCTAATGTAGCCTAAAGGATAAAGGCTTCAGCTCAGTCTTTTTGAAATATAGGTTCAGAAAAGTTCCTTGAATGTGTTATAAGACGCCCTTTGGGGATTCTTGACCATCTATCTGGAAGAGTCAGCCATGGCTTTTAAGATTTCTTCTCGTCTTTCCTTCTTATCTCTTCCAATAGTACTCGTGAGAACCTAGCTTAGGATGGGGCAGACTATATAACAGTCTAACCACCCATCTGTCTCCCCTTCCCTGTGGTACTTACTGCTCTGCACAAAAGGCTTTTCGCTGTGAGTAGGCAGCCAAATGTCAACATGGCATCGGATGCCGAAGAAAGTACTAGTCTACATGGATACGGGCCAGCAACGTGTAGGGTATGGGTTCTCACACAACACCCGGATATGTTGTGTCACTTCTACAGGGTATTTTTAACATTAAAAAGAAAACAACAAAAAACCCAGCTGCCTTGGAAGAACTATCAAGACAATTTGGTTATAGGCAGGGAGATAAGAAGGATGGGTGAAATCAAGGTACCAGGCCAGGCATAGTTAGCATGTAAATGTCTCCAAGGGCCACAGAGATGTCCCAAAGACATCTTAAAGTACATATAGATTCAGTGACCTCAGGGCAATGTGATGTACTGAGCTGAGAGTCAGACGGTCTAGGTTCTGGTCCTGTCTCTGCTGGTACCTCCTGCCGCCTCTCCAGATCAGTTTCCTTTTAGCAAAATGACGGGGTAGAACTCCCAACATGATCCTCAATAGGCCACATCCACGTGGTGTGGCAGGCCTAAGCCAAAGCTTCATGAGGACAGAGAGGGACAAAGAGGATGAGCTACAGGCGGGGTCAACTGTGGGAACCCTGGCCGTCCCCGTTCACAGGGTGTCCTGGACCCAGGCTGGGCTGCGCGGACCTTCGTCAGAAGTTTTGGCTTGCTGCCGAGAGAGTAAAAACCAGGAAAACAACTGCTATGATACTTTTGAATCAGGGCCAGTCTTGAGATAAATCACAATAAATTATTTTCTTTATATACCACTTTTCAGTTTCTAAAGTGCTTTTAAGCCTTACTCTTTGAGGGGAGCAAATGGAGATTATTAATTCATTTTGGAGATAATGTACTGAACCTGCTAGCAATGGTAGAGACTGGTTAGAACTAATGCTATGATTGACAAGGCCAAAGCTCTCCTCATCTGCCCCAAATTATGCCCTTCAACACTGCCAACACATGAGAAGTACCTACCCATTAGGGTACCTACCCGGGTAGTACCTACCCTAGAGCATGGGTTAGTGATCAGATTAAATTGGTTAGTTATCATCTAACGAATAGTAAAATCCTGGGAACGTCAGGCACATATGAGATACATTTTGTTACACGGGAGGGTGGAGGGAAAGGCCTAGAATAGATACCCACATAGTTCTTACATGTGCGCAATAAGTCCAGGTTGGTGCTTTAAGGGAGACCCAGGGCAGCGTGAGTTCCTAATACATCTGCAGGGCTGAGGCTCAGAGAGGGCTATGATTTGGGATATGGGGGCGGTGGTGGGGGGTGGTGGGAGTAAGTCCACAAAGCAGATGTTTTTACACATTACGCTATTCTGTGTTTTCATCTCAGGTAGGCCCTGTCTGGAACACCACATTTAGCTCAAAGAAGGAAAACAATGAATGCTTGGAAGAGGGGTTCTCACATGTTAGTGTAGATAAGATGACCTCCATTGCTTATTCATACTCCAAGGCTCTACCCCCAGGGTTTTGACTGTCTAGGTCTGGGATGTTGCCTAGGAACCTACATTTACAAATGATCATGCCAGGTGAGTCTAGATTTTTTATCCAAAAGTTGAACAAGGGACATTTAGCGTAATACTTGAATGGTATTAAGGTCTTCCCTTAACTGTGGTTGTTTTGTGCATCACGGTTTGTTGCCACTGGGAGTGAGCAATGTTGGCTAGATCTGGAGGCAGCGGGCAGGAGGCAATGGGCAGGTAAATATATCTGCCGCTACAGAAGAGAGGTCTCCATGCAATCCCGTGCAGAGTCCTTGGGTTGAATTATGGGGACCTCCTTCTGCATTTTCTCAGCAAAGATACGGCTCAGATAACCTGTCCCTCTTCTTGCCTCTCAGGCAGATTATGCAAAGTACTTAGGGAGCTTCGTGGTGTGACTAGAAGGGAGTGAAAGGTAGAGAGTAAACAGAGAAATTGAGCAGAAACCCAAGTCTCCAACACATCCATCAGAGAATGGAAAGAGCCAGCAGACTTTGAGTAATGGGGCCATAATTCCATCCCAGGGTTCTGGCAAAAGCATAAGCCACTTGAATTCTTCCTGGTTAGTTTATGAACACTTTACCCTCCCAACCCTCACGATGCCTCCTGCCTTCGAAGATTAATAGCTCTGTAATTTACAGTTGCATTAAAATATATGTATTATATCTTAATACGAGGCTTTCATATGGGTATGAAATTGCCTTCAACTTACATCTTCCTGTGACATGTCTGGCTCTGTGCACTAATGCAGTTTCAGTTTTGCAAAATGGAAAGGGACTTCCGGATGGATGTGAGTTCCACAAAGACTTGGGTCAGACCATCCTGGGCAGCTGAACAGCAAACAAAATGCATGAAGGAAAAAAGAGATGGATATTGGAGGATACCCAGCAGAGGAATGTGGTTAAAGTAGAAAATTTGAGACTGTGTGTGTGTATGAGATCGAAAGAGAGGAAGATCCTGAATGCACAAGGTATTTTCAAGCCAATATACCTTTGAAGATTTGTATCCTTGAAGGTATATTTGAAGAAATATACCGTCGAAGATTTCTTGTGCAGGGATGTGACATGACGAAAATTACATTCAGGGCAGGATCATTGCTCAGGTTGGCAGGCTGGCTGGAGCAGGGCCATGAGGAGAACGAGAAGTTTTATTTTGAGGCCACATTTGTATACGGAGCATTGCTTTTGGTTGCGTAGTTTGTGTGTGTTTGGAGCGGCCTGCGAGGAGCTGGTGGCCGTGAGGGGCAAGGTGCTCTGCTGTGCAGAGAGCAGAGGAGCCCACTTTGTCTTCCTGCCTCCTGACTCCCTGTGAACTTGTGCTCCTGTTCAGATTTCTTTCTTGGTTTTCATACAAATGTATTACATCCATGTAATATTCCAGGGAGGGGGCCATGGGCAGTGAAAGCCACATCTCCTGATTTCCAGGTCAGTACCTCCTAGGCTCTCTTGATGTCATGGTATTACTCCTTAAGGTGATAAGTCTTTAATTATTCATTGAAGTTGTATTATCTGAATTCCTTAAATCAGAGTCTAGATCCTCTTCCCAGACAGAAGTTCTGCATCAGTTTTAACCCTCACTCTGGGCTGTTAAATAGTACTGTAGAAGACTCTGGAAGGCATGGGGTAGAGAAGAAGTAAAAGGGAAGAAAAAGAAAGAAGACGAACGGAAGGAGAAAAAGAATAACAGGGGCAAGGAGGACAGAGGGTAGAGAAGCGGTTAAAAACCTCTTACAGACAGGATGGTGGCCAAAGGGCGCAGGTGGCTGCAAATACTGCCTGCAGACGGAGAAGCAGAGTAAGGCCTACTGGGAAGTAAGAGCAGCTCCTCGCTTTCACCACGTGGGGGCAGACTTTACTCGGGAGAGAGCAGCAATTTATGAAGGATGCAGGGTGAAAGGATCCTCCGGATGCAGAGGGCCCAGTATTGACCTAATCATTCACGCCCCGCAGCCTTTCTGGTCCTTCACTAGCTAGAGCTCCTATATCCGGGCTCAATGCCTGGGTGAATTAAAGAAAAAAAAAAAAACCTGACTTCGCTCAAACTCAGATTTGCACATAATGTGCAGTACAGAATTACAGTTAAACAGATGCTATAAAACAGCAAAACGCTTTGACATCTCACCTATTTAAAATGTGCCCAAGTTTTTATGCAGGACTCTGTTTCCTGTGTGTCGTCTCTTTACTGCAGGGTCATTGCATGGACCTTAGGTGTGCGGTATTGTTCTAGGCATTTCAAATGTTGGAATGCGCTCTTGATTTCTTCCAGCTCCTTCTCAATCATCGCTTCTGTTTCAATGCAAGGTGATGGCGTGTGTGACAATGTATATGACACTTTCCCCAAAAATAATAATTCATAAACTCTGAGCCTTTGTGTTAAAGGAGTATTTTTATTTGGAGAATGGTTGAAAACAACCAAATTACTGCTGCTAGTTCTGTGGTGCATAGAAAGCAATTGTTGCTTGCATCTGATTGCTTCCGAACATAATGCGAGGACCACAGTGATAGCAGAGGGAGGCCTGAGCTGAGATATTAAAGGGGAACTGCTTCCTCCACCCCCGAAGGTAAGTGTTATCCCAGATAAACCATTGCAATGTCCAGGCTGTTTTCCCTCTCCTAGAACTTGCCCTTTTTTGAACCGTATAGATCAAGTTAATTCCAGCAAGTCCATTTCCAAAATAGACTTTCCAAGTAGCCTATTAAAACCAGAATCTCTTAAAAATAAAATAAAAGAATTTTCTTCAAAATGGTGATTGGGCCTCTGAGATAAAGAATCCTATTTGCAAATTTAAAAGGAATAATAAGAACTTTCTACTGGTTGAGAAAGGGCTGAGGAAAATGCAACTTTGGTCTTCTTAATTCTTTTTTAAAATAAAGGAACAGCAAATTGATCAAACAATTGTGGGGAGTTTGGCTCCATTAGTATCGTGCTTTTCAATATGCTTAGTTAGTAATAAAACTCAGCGAGTATTCAAGGTGACAGTTTTACTCCAATTGTTAAATCTGGGGGCACAAGAAGAAATGTGGCAAAATTATGATTTTGCAGCAAGGTCCTGGGTTCCCCCAGGTCTGCATCCCCAAGTACAACGGCAGGAGCATTACCTCCATTTAAGATTCACATAACTTTTATAAAACTCCATCACATTCATCTGGTCAACGGCCCCATTTATAATTCTTTGTGGTGACTGGAGAGGATTATTTCTGGAGGTGGTTTCTGTTTTCTTCTCTCTATTTTGAAAGCTGTGTGCCTATGTTACGAAGCCCTTGTGAGGAAAAAATATGCGATGCTTTCTACAACGATTTCTTGTTCTTACAAAACAGGAGAACTAACTACAAAGAATGATTTACTCTTGGTCTCTGTCTTCGCAACAGTGGGAAACTGGGCGAGGATCGAACATCCTCTCTGATTTGGCCAACACCTTCTTGGTTTCATAGTGTTTTTAAATGAAATCTGTGACACAGTCTTCATCGAGGCTGTTAATTTGTACCTTGCAGAAACGTGATTTAAAATTTTCTGGAATGCAGACCCAGGAAAAAAGTTTTATAATGAAGAAATAAAGTGACATCTGGAATTTTCTCTGAAACCTAATGTTATCTTTTATGTGAAAACTTGAGGTTTTGATTCAAATTTTGAGATTCCCTTTTAGGTTAGTTGGTGTTGATAGACAAGGTCTGATGTATACAGAAGGGCTGACAAAACTCGTGAGGTCTGTTTTTTTTTAATTTTTTTTTTGCAAACAAGTATGGCGCAGAGACTTTGGCTTCCTCTTATTTGGCTCCATTCCCTGAGAGCCTCGTTTATTTTTAGTGCCTAATTTTATTGTTCATTCTACTAACCTTCAAATCTCAATGCAATTTTAGATAAAAGTAAACCAAAGGTAATTACTTAGGGAATACACAGGCCATATCTACATATGAGATCAAACATTCCCAGCCTTCCCTTGCTATTTACCTCTAAATAACCACTCTTCCTTCTAGAGCCTTCAGTTTGTTTTCATGACAGACAAACAGCAGGGAACTTCTTCAGGCTCATTATGCGGGACCACGTGGGATCCTGCAGGGAGGAGACAAAGCAGAACTCCATCTGACTTCACTCTCAGGGGAAACTGAACAGCCCGGAGCTCAGGCCTATGCTGACTGCTGAGGTGACAGGAAATTCTGGTCCAGGTGTCCTTCCCCTCCACTAAACAGGAGGACCCTGGGGTTCCAAAAGACGACTTCCAGCATCCCATGGATAGGAGGCTTCGAGGGGTCTAGTGTTGTACAGCCGCCCCCTCCCCTCATCCAGAAGCTTGAATGTGGGTGTGAAAAGGATGAGAAAAAAGAGGAGAAAAGGTAACAGCAGTGACTAAAGACATAGACTTATTTCCTCTCTTGAAAAAAATATCCCAATGCAAAATCTGGTAGTTACATAGAGGACTGTGAGAATTTCTCAGAGGAGCCCATCCCACACTGCAAACTCAGCCCCAGGCCCCTGCCAGGCCCTGCCTGCTCTTGGGAGCTGCGCACGTTTGGGAGAAGGGACTCCTGCAACAGCAGGGGACAGACACTCAACTCGGCTTCTTTTACAAGGAATTCCAGGGGTGCTTCTTGCTTCTTGGACTAAATGATGTTGCTGAGATTTTGATCTTCTCTGCATCTTGTTTTTGCCCGTTTGCTTCAGCCAGGTAAGCAACACGGCTACTACATGTGTGAACTTATGATCAACCCCCTTGGGGACCTCAGCATCCTGGGGAGGGAATGTGAAGTCACGTCTGGGTTAAGGCGCCACCCAGAGCAAGGTGTGGATGAGGTTAGCTTCACCCACAAAAAATGAGCTTTCCATAGGAAAGATAGGTTCTATTACCAGAAGAATCCAGAAAGTGATTCTGGGCACCCCAAACCAAAAAATGTCCAGTACACAGCCCTTCTCGATACACACCAAGAAAGCCACTGTTCCAGACTCTACTATACTGCCATTGTCTTCCTGTGTGGGTTGTGTCTCTTAAGGAAGCTGATGCTTGTTTCTCTGTGTGCTCCCTTGGGTCCAATTTGAGTCTGTACTTTGACCTCTCCCGTCGCCTTTGGTCCCTGCCCCTGCCCTCACACAGGGCTTCCATCACAGATCACAGGACATGGTGCCCATCTTATCAATATTTCTTAACACTGTGAATTCCTTAAGTGGTGGCCTGACACCCCCTTTGGCTTCATCATGGGCACTCCCAGAATCCATTACCTATCTTCTGCAGTGGACATGGCTCTCTGTCCTTGCTCCAGTGTGGGCCCCTTGCTGAGATGGAGAAACATTCCTCATGTCTGGCCAGATCAGCCCGTCCCCGTCGGCCCCTCCTGGCCTGCTCTGTCTCACAGCTGGGCCTAACCAGGTATTGACAGGAGATGACTCGTTACACTGCAGAGAACCTGCCAGCTTTGTGCGGGGACTGATCCCCGGCCAACATACTCATTTACTAGCCTGCAAATAAGGGCCTGGAGAAATGGAAGGGCATGAGCTTCTAGATGACAACATCGCACACATGCGGTGGGTGCCCTTTTCCCTTTCATGTGCATGGAAAGTATTAGATGGGGAAACATTCCCCTCAGGGCATATTTCACATTGGCAGTCATGTTTTCCTGGAAATTGATTTAACTTTTAACACTTCAGAAAGGGTCTTATGTAAAACACTTAATAGCCAGGGAGAAGAACTGTATTTCCTATCTTTCAGCACCACTGTGGCTGTAAAATGCCTTTCCCCACTGACTAGGTTATAGTGTTTCATACTTTATGACCTCACTGTACTTCATTCATTCCCTCCTTTATTCATTCATAAATACTTGAATGTCAGGCTCTTGGGAAGGCACCAGGGGTGTAAAACTGGTCAAGAGTGTGCCCTTGCCCTCAAGGGGCTCTGCTCTAAGCCTACGCAATCGCAAGGAATATACACAGAATCCAAATACAGTGGGACAGGTGTTCTTAGGTACATTTAGAACATCAAACAGGGGCTCAGAGGATGTACATTGTGGGGTGGGCTGGGGGGCAGGCATGGTGTCAGTGAGAAGGCAGCCCTTGAATTGAGTCTTGTAGACGCTCTAGAATTCTCTGTAGAATTCTAGAGATTCTGTAGACTCTCTAGAATTCTCTAGCAAGAATGGAGTAAGTGTATTCCAGAAAGAGGAATGTTCCAGGAAGTGTGTTCCAGGAGGGATCATGCTGGATGACGTAGGGCTTGAACCAGCGTGGTGGGTGGGAGAATGAGTGATAGGCACAGTGGAGCGTGGGATGGGTTTGGGCAGGGGAGAAAGGGAAGCAGCAGGATGTAAGTGTGGGGGGGTAGGCAGAGGCCAGATCACAAAAGGTTTCGTAAATTATTGTAGGGAGTTTAGATTTTATCCAGGGGTAAGAAGAACTATTAAAGAGTTTGAAATGGTAGTCTATCATGATTTGATTTGCATTTTAGGAGATCACTCACTCTGGCGTTAGTGATGGCATAGCTAGACAGGGGAACAATGAGGCAGGAAGTCCAGCTAAGGGCCTAGTGCAAGTAGTTCAGGCCTGGGGTGGTAATAGCTTAAATAAATAAGGCAGTAAAGGTGGACTTGGAGGTAAAGAAGCAAATTTAAAATACATGAAAAGGCATTGAAAGTGGCAAATACTTAGGATAAATACCTGGCTTTAGTGTTGGGTGCTGTAGTAGTAGTATGTGATAAAGCTGCTAACCTAGTCTGGAGAATGTAGACTAATTAATAGTTTTGTAGACTAAGGTAGCAATCAGTTTTAGATCTATCCAGTTGGAGTTAAATGGCAGACATCCAGATATAGATGTCTTGTAGGTATGGGATATGTCAACCTGGAGTTCAAGAGAGGGGTCTGGGCTAAAGATTTATATTTGAGAGTTGTTTGTGATAATGGAGAGAATGGCTAAATTGTGGGGAGGGGGGGCCTGAAATCATTTTTCAGTTGAGTTCACATGGAATGACGAGGGAGCAGGACCCAGGGCAAACCCTGGAGAACCAACAGCACCTTTCCCTGCGAAGCAGCAGGAACAGTGAGTGGACAGAGAGGGTCAGGGCAAATGGGGGGAAGGGGAGGCCGTGGAGATGCTAGGAGGGCACATTTTAACAAGAAAGGAATGGGAAACTGCCATGGAAAAAGAAGAAAGGGGAGACAAAGACTGAGAGTGTGTCTCTGGGTTTGTCAGTGAAATTTCTCTGGGTTCTTTGAGTAAAGTTTCAGCAGAGTGGAGGAGCAGGAGCGTGGTTACAGAGGGCTGAAAAGTGGATGGCAGGTGGGGAAGCAGGGATAGTGCATGCAGAGTACCGTATTTTGCTGTATATATTGTGCACCCAAATTTTTGGCCCAAACTTTTAGGAAAAAAGTCATTTTCATTTTTTAATTCAATTTTTAATTTATATTTAGATACCTGTTTTTTGTATTACAAAGGAATTTTAGCATTTATTTTTGAACATATGGTACAAGAAATTTTATATAATAAGCGATTAAAATTAAAAACATTTATATAGATACATAATTAATGCCACCCATCTATAATGTGCATCCTTATTTTTCCCTAAAAAATTTGGGCAAAAGTGTGCCTTATCCACAGCAAACTATGGCATTTGTATTACTGATTTCATTCTCACTTCTCTCTCCTAGACTGTAAACTCAGAGGAAGCAGGGGCGATGCTGATTTTGGTCAAAATTATAACCCTAGTACTGAGTGCGGTGCCCCATCCCCAGCAGTCATTTAATAAATATTTGCTGAATGAGAAGAGACACAGTGGTGGATAAGTGTAGAAAATACAAGAGAGGCTTTTTATTTTCTTCCACTAAATTTGAGCAAAAAAATAGATGAGCTTGAAAATCCCCATGAAGCAAGGTTTCAGAGGAAGTATAAAGAGACAGATTTCTGCTGTGAATATTACAACAGAAATTTGGCATTTCCTCTAGCTCTTTCTAGAAATCATCCAAGAACAAAAATGAGCACAAGAAACACAAACTCCCCAGTCCAGTGCTGATGTAACTAAGGAACTGTAAACTCCCAAAGCTACGGTAATAGAGAAGGGGAACATTAATTTGTGAGAATGTGGAGAGAGGATGTAGAGATTGCAGATCTCAAACTCCCGGCAAAGGGAAAGCGGGGACACCCTGAGGTGCAAAGCCACAAACCCTCATTGCAACAGGATGCAGGGGCCACTGGTGGCGCTGGGCTCTGTTTACTTTTAAAAATCAGAGGAAGCAGAACCAAATGAGAAGTCATGCAGAACGGCTGCAGAGAGGAAATGGACTGTCTCCATGGCATCAGGGGAGAAGAGAAAGTGGCTATTGTGGGAAGGAACCTTGGCTGCCAATCACCACCACTCCCCAAACCCTGGGTAACGAGAGCATTCCAGCCACCCTGGGACATGGCCCTGGCCCCTTCCCAGCATATACCTGCAAACAGTTGGTCAAAAAAACCTCCTCTCTTTCAATAATGAGGAATCAAAAAATGAGAATTCATATAAATATGGACTACAGGGAAAAGGAAGAAGAAACAGGAAAAAAGTTAGACAAAGAATCCTCATGAAAAAAATCTAGCCTTGGAGTAGATACATATTTGATCCAATCTATTGCCTGGATTAAAAATAATCAATAAAATAATTTTTTAATGATAAAGAACTTGATACACAGATGTGAGAGCCCAGGGAAGAGATGGTGAAATGTAGGAGAAGATAAAATGTAAACTGGAAAAGCTCAAGAAAGGAATATAGGAAAAAAAGTAAAATTATCATAAAAATGAAGGCACATTGGAAGGAAGGCACTGAGTCAAATATATAGAGATGGAAGGAGACTTGGTTTGGGGTGGTGAACACACAATGCAATATACAGATGATGTATTATAGAACTGTTCACTTGAAATCTACATAATTTTATTAACCAATGTCACCTCAATAAATTTAATAAAATAAAAAAATAAAACACAGCAGAAGACATAGAGATTCAACTAAGAAGTGAAAGATAAAAAGAAGTAAAGAAAATGTTAAAAAGAATGAGAGAAAATGGAAGAAAAAACAGGCAAAGAAGATCCAACGTACACAATGACATTTAAGAGATGCTCGACCTCCCTCAAAGTAAGAGCAATGCAAATCAAACATGCACTGAGATAAGGACTTCTATTTCCAGCAATATCACAAAGATACAAGAAGAGCCTTCCAGGGACAACATGGAGGCTGCTTAATGGTTTGAAGAGAAGGACCGTCTTTTTCTACGAGACTGGAGGGAAAGAAATAGGATTGGTTCAGATACAAGAACTTCATCATCCTCGTTTACAACGTGTTTTCTCTGTATAGTAGAGTTAAGCAAATCTGCTGGGGGAACGGAGAGGGGGTGCAGTGGGCAGAAAGGAAGGGGGAAGCATCAGAAGAGGACTGGAGATTTGGCAAAACAGCTGTGTGGGGTGGAAGAGAGGGTTATCGGAAGACGCAAAAGAATTGGATGCAGGGAGTGTCCGAGTTGCCACTCTGTACAACATGGTGTCCTGCAGCCTGGCTCAGCTGCCTGTGTGGAGAGGGAGGAAGAGAAACGGTGGGCGTTCCACAGTAATGCGCTGCTGAGACAAAGGGGCAAGAACAGCGGCAGTGAAAATGGCGGGGTCAGAGGAGGTTGGTGACTGATTAGGTTTTAACACTTTAGAAGTTGAGTATTCCAAGTCATGAACCTCCAGGAGAGGGGATGCTCCCTAATGCCCTATGATTCTTTCTTCACCCAAAGTAGAAGACATGCTAATCTCCGTGGTCAGATTCCTGGATACTGATTAGGCCCCATTTACTCACAGTGAAGTCAGTTTGAGAAAGGATTTCAGTTCCTGGATGTGACTTGTTTTCCTCTCTGTCTTTCACCCTAGTGGTCAAAGTGTTGGGCTGACCAGGGTTTATTATGAGGACCACTGTCCGTCTTTTCTTCCTCTGCCTTCCTTGTCCATGCACCTTAAGAAGACAAGCCCTGCGGGCTAACTTCCTTGTCTTTTTATTCAAGATGCAGGTTTAGGCCTCATCTACTGCGTTAGTCTGAGGCTTACTAGATGACAGGCCAGGGTGCTCTGTACGCTGCAGGCCAAACCACTTCCTTTGTTTCCCAGGGTTAGGTTGTGCTTTGGGGAAGGGTGGCTAAGACCAGAGACTCTTTGCAACTATCTTCTTCACAGCACAGGCAACTCCCTCCAACATCTGACTGACAAGGAGAGGAGAGAATGTTAGGGGGTGTCATGGGCATGAGAATTTGAAGTGAAGAGGTGCTGAAGGCCATTGAAGTAAGAGAAAAATTAAAGCTTCATGTTTTGTCTTAGGCTTAGAAATGTCAGAAATACTTTTGATTCAAGCTTGGTGTGAAATGCTTCAGCAAGGAGTTGCTAGTTTTAAAACAGCCATCTGAAAAACTGAAGATGTGCTGTGATTTTTATAGTATTGAAAAGAAAGGGGGCTTAGGGCTAGGTTGGAAACAAACAAACAAACAAACAAATAAACAAACATTTAATGAACCAGTCAGTGCAGTAACATTTTAAATGAGTCCTAAGTAGCAAATCCTAAGCTATCAGTATTACAGCAATACACACAAATCTTGATATGGATAGCCATATAAATACAGATGTTTACATTTCAGATGGGGAAAGGTAAGTTCTGTAGTGAAAGCATTTGTCATAAGGCGAATCCATATCTCTTTACAAGGAGTTATAGCAGAGAAAAATCTGCCAGGCATGATAGAACAGAGTTTGTTAATCTCCTTTGGGACCTTAAACCTTTGTCTTTCTTGAGATTCTTAAATCATAAATGCAGCTGCCTTATTAACACAGATGATGGATTTACAGTACCATGTCTGAATAAGAAAAATACTTAATTTTAGATCCAAATGACATTTTTATATCTCAAAAAGGGGTCTGTATTCCTGTGGGGACAAGGATGGGGTTATCTTAAATCCCGCAGACTGGAAAGGGATTTAAGGGGATGGCAGCTCCTCAATGAATGGGTCCTAAAGATTCCATAGTTTGCGAGTGGGGTGAAACTTGAATATAGAGTAGGAATAAAGGTAGTAAGGAGGTTGATAATTTCTGCACAGAATCTGTCTCTTACCAAGTAGGCAATCGATGCTTGTTATAATGATTACTTTTATACCTTTTTTAAAATGTAATAAAAGAGTCAACTTTAGTGCAGGCACCAGGAATTGAATTGTAGAAGAATTTTGAATAAGTTATTTTTCATTGATTGGGTGATTTGCGAAGGTAGAAGAAGAGAAAGACACCATTACCTAGAATGGCTTAGCCATTCTCACTAGTCCAATTCTGAGACACAACCAGCTCCAGAAGGTTGCCTTCAATACCTGTTACCTGGGTCTGTCTACCTGTGTATCTGTCTATCTATCATCTACCTATCTGTCTATCAATCATCTATCTATCTATCATCTACCTATCAATCATCTATTTATCTATTATCTATCTATCTATCTATCTATTCGGCCATCAGTCATCTATAATTTTGAACTACCTATATTGGGATATAACTCACATACCATACAATTCACCCATCTGAAATGTACAAGTAAATGATTTTTTAGTATGTATAGAGTGCTCAAAAAAAGTAACAGAAATATGACTAATATTTGTGTTTTAAAACACAAATCCTGTGTTCTTTTTACTCCTATGCTGATAACAGGCTGGTGACACTAGAGACACTGAATCATCAAGGCAGGAAATTACAGCAAATCTTAATTAAGGGCATTCCAAGTAAACAAAAACATTGGACTGCATTATGAACTACTGTTGAAAGGAATTGCATGGCTTCTTGTGCCTCATTAACAGCTAATTAATTGCTGCCATGTAAATACCTTAATTATGCAAACATCTTATGAATAAAGAAAATAATTTATAACCAAAGGAAAGAACAGATGTGATTCTACACATTAGAAAATAAAATGATTATCCAAAAAGTACTCAACAAGTTGGGGAGGTGAGCTGGATCTATCAAGATGCTACGTAACTTTAGATGAAGGCAAAGTTCTCCATTTGGGATCTTGAAATCTGCTGCACATGTGTTGAAAACATCCGTCATGAGGGGCATCAACTTCTCTCTGTGTTAAGCTCAGGTGTGGGAGTGGAGCACCTGGGTGGATATGTGGTAGGCTTGTAGCTGTTGTATCTGTACAGGGACTGGCGGCAAGGATTTGTTCTGCAGTGTTCCAATGTGTTCCTCTCTGCTGCATGTACCATAACAGAGGTTGGCTAGACTCTGTTCTTACATCTATATCCTTCTTCACACCAAGAAAGGTGCTCAAATTAATGGTATATTGTTTAAGACAGCTCAACTGTAAGTATGACCAAAGTTACAGCAGTGTGGTGGAGCCATTGGAAAGGCCAATAAAAGTCTTTCTTTAGTAGACTACCATCTAAAACAGAGGTCAGCAAATTATGAACTGTTGGTCAAATTATGTCCTGCTGTTTTGTAAAAAAGAGTGCTTTATGGGCACATAGCCATGCCCACTCTTTGATGTACTGTCTATAGCTGCCTTTGTGTTACAATGGCAGAGTTGAATAATTGCATGGAGACTGTGCGGCTGGTAGAGCTGAAGACATTTAGTCTCTGGCCCCGTACTGAAAATGTTGGCTCATCCATAATCTACAACAAGCACGTGGGATAGGGAGGAGAGTACAGCTCCAACCTCAGCTCCAGCCATTGTGATTCAAAGAGGGATAAGGTCAATGAAGCATGCTTGGAGGAAAACTTGCCACCATGTGCAAGAAAAAAATTGAGTCCCATCTAGGATGAAAGAGATGGACATTTTTTAACTGGAAAGAGAGGCTTTGAAAATGGAGGGAGCTGGAAGGGAGTGGAAGATTCTTAGCTGAGTTAAAAAGCTGGAAGGATGCTGAGTGGAAGGACTTTGTAGCCCCAACTAGGACCATGGGTGACAGTTACAGGGTGACCCTTTAGGGGACTTTCTAACAATGAGGAATTCAGAAATGTAACAGGCTGGCCTGGGAGGTGGGGTTTCCTTGTCAGGGCTCAAAGTGCTCACGACTGGACTGGGTGCTTGCACTTCAGGGATATTAGAGAGGAGATTCGGGAATATGAATTGTCGCCGTTTGGGGGATACCCACTATCTACCATCATTTCTTTCTATAATCACCTCTAATCCTTGTAAATAACCTTGTACTATTATGAACCTCTCTGTGGATAAGGACACAGTTTGGAGTAACATGCTTGCCCAGACACACAATGCTAGTGAATGTGAAATCTGTAGGTAGATGGGGTGTTGGATAAGAGTCCGTTCTTTAAAAACTTTTTGGGATAGTTTGAAAAACAGAACAGGGCAAAGCATAACATAACTACAGTAGATATTTCTATCACCCAGAACTTATAATTATTAACAGTGGTCAATCCTCGGTTGTGAAAATATCTGTGAAACTTATTTCTAAGTTAGTTATGTTAATTATATAATTATACATTTTAATACCCTTTAAAAACAAAATACTGAATACTCTGGAATGTTATACTTTCAATATTTGTAGACACTATCTTTTTTTAAACCACGAGGATATCCATTCTCCTTGTGCCTTTTGTGGCAAATATTCTTTGGTTCTCCATGAGACTCTCTGATCACAAACTCATTTTATGTGGTCTAAGTTGTATACATATTGTTTATATTCATTGACAAGTTAGTCATCCAAACCATCGCTTCCCTTTGCATGGTCCTGGTGCTGCTTTGTAAGGCCCTGCCCCAATGGACTCAGTAAAAAGAACAAGATCTTGCATTATTAAACAAGGTTTTATCTTGTGATTAAACACATTTTATTTAGGGTGCATAGCAAATTGGAAATGACTGATTCAACTTCTTGCACTCTAATTTTGTTTTGCTTTTCTTTCATCCTTTCCTCATTTTATTCCCCGTTTTCATCTTAAAATAGTTGTATAAACTGTACTTGACTGGTGGTCATCATAGCTGACTGAAGTTGTTAATGTTTTTGGAATCCGTTTCCTTCCATCCTCTCTGCAGTCTTGCCAAACTCCTGCGTGCTCCAGACACAGAATGATTCCAGTTAACAACGGTCCCTTCGTGATACAGGAAGTGGGAGCTTGCTGTTTTTCCCAAGAAAAACAGATGAGCAGAGCGACCCAGTAGAGAACTCACAGTTATAGGTCATTTTTCCTAATGAATATGTTGGTCAGATTTAATGGGTTGTTCTGGTGACTTCTGCTCTACTTGGTTGGAGAATTGTGCCCGCTGGTCAGTAATGGCCCCAACATGTCCATGGGCGACCTGTGGGGGCCGGGGCTCTCACACGCCTTCTCAGGCCAGTGGCAGCCTCAGCTTCTCTCTTTCTTTCTCCTCTGATGCCCTCCTTCTGGGGTTCTGCTGTGTCCCCCAGCATTCATTGCGCCTGCCAGTTCTGCAGTTTCCTTTGGTTACCACCCTGAACAGCACCTCCGAGGGAAGAAAGCCTGTGAAATGCCAGAGCTTCATGTGGTTTGCTGCACAATTGAGGGGGCACTGACTCTTCTTTGTGTCCTCTCTCCTGGACGGGCCCCAAGGCCCCTTGTGCCCAATGCCCTCAGAGATTTTGATGAAACAGTTCATATTAGTTTGCTAGGGCTGATGTGACAAGCACCACCATTTGGACAGCTTAAACGGAAACTCGTCTTACAGTTCTAGAGGTGAAATCTGAAGTCAGGGTGTGGGCAGGATTGGTTGGTTCTGAGAAATGTGAGGGACCATCCGCTCTCTGCATCTCTCCTGTCTTCTGGTAGTTTGCTGGTAATCTTCGGTGTTCCTAGGCTTATCGGGGCCTCACCCTGATCCCTGCCTTCACACTCACATGTTCTGCCTGTGGGTATCTGTGTCCAAAGTCCCCCTTTTCATAAGGACACCAGTCATAGTGGATTAGAGCCCATTCTATTCCCATACAACCTCATTTTAACTAATTACATCTGCTTTGACCTTATTTCCCAATAAGATCGTATTCTGAGACACTGGCAGTGACAGCCTGAACAAATGACTTTTACGAGGATACCATTCAACCCACAACCCTGCTCCTTTAGGGGTTTTTGAGTTTTCTCTTAGTAAGAATTGAAAGAGAAACTCTGATTACAAGATCGTGACCAAAGGAGGGTAAACAAGACAACGCAAATGAGTCACTTTGTAAATGGAAAAGCACAGATCGCAGCTGTTATTAAGGAAGAATACTCTCGTGTTGGCATGGAGGATCCCATCCAGCGGTCTGCATGGAGAGCACTAAAGCCAACTTTTCCTATACCTTTTCCTCCAGGGGTGTCAAACTCATTTTCACCGGGGGCCACATCCGCCTCGCAGTTGCCTTCAAAGGGCCGAATATAATTTTAGGACTGTATACATGTAACTACTCCTTAACAGTTAAGTGAGAGCTCAGCGCTGCCGCCGGGTAGAAACAAGGTGCTGGGCTGGATAAAACAAGGTGGAGGCCGATTCGGCCCGCGGGCCTTGTGTTTGCCACCTGTACTCTACTCAAACTTGGAAGGATGGGGATGGCTGTTCCATATTTGCCCACAGGAAGCTGTTGGTGTTATAAAGGAGCTGGTGTGGCACAGAGTGAGAGATATTCCTAGCACTCCACCAGTCCTCCACTCAGAGGCTTGCTTACGACCTTTCCCCAAAGAAAGTGAACCACAACAGCCCCTTAATTCAAACTTTTTTTGCCGACATTTAAGTGCACAATAAATGTTTGTGAAATGCATGAAGAAGGTGAGAAATTTTTCTTTTATGTGATGCTAGGAGACTGTGGAGAGAATAAGGGGATTGCTTATCTGCCTCTTCTGATTTCCCAGGGTGATGAGGGTAAAATCAGATTATTTACAAAAGGCACTTTGAAAGTTACTACACCTTTGGCCAGTCCTGTGAATGCCTATTCCTTAGCCCTGAGGCTTGTCAGGAGAGCAAGTTCAGGGCTTGATTAGGGTAGGAGCAGAGAAGACAAACCTAGAGTTTCCCCACCCGCTATTTCGAGGCAAAGATAGTCATAACTCTGCACCTCCTACCTCAAAGAGAGCTGCAAAATCTGGCTTTCTCTTATCTGTCACTAGCACAGGACTTCAAGTTCAGTCTAGTCTTTTAAAGACAAGAACTGACTCCTCATATACTTTTCTAGTGTAACGAAATCAACCATAAATTAATAAATGCATAAATGAAGGAAAATAAATTGGTAGTTGGCTGAAAAATATTTCACCCAGTTGCATAAACACAAGCATGGAAACACAGTTGCTTAAATGCCAATTAAACACAAAAAATATATTCATGCAATCATGTCTTCCATAAGGTTTCCATGAAAGCTTCTGATAATTTCATGGAAAAACAGAAATATGGTCCATTTCCAACAAGTTATTAAATATATAGTTATCTATTGTTGTGACTTGTCATGCTGTTGGGTTAAGAATTAATTTTCAACACATGCACCTTTAAAAAGGTGCCCTTGAGTCTGTGTTGGGCCATCAGGTCTCTCATACCTGTTTTCCAAACCAGCTGAAAATGAGGTGGCAGAGAACAATCAGCCATAAGGGAAGGAGTGTGGAGTCAGAGGGCAATGCACTAGTGAAGTGGAGAAAGAGCCATAGAAGCCAATGGGTAGTGATTCTTGAGAAAGAATTGGAAATAGGACTTTTAATAGAAAAGAGGAGGAAGTTAAGAGGGGAAAAGGGGATTACATATCTGGGAGAAAAAAACAGCATTTTGATGGAAGCCAGGAGGGGTGAACTCCAGCCTCAAATGGAAGGGAGAGTCTTAGAATAAAGAAGGAGCTCCTCCTCTTCTGAGTCAGGAGAAAGTGAAGGTGAAAGTTTAGACACCTCACCTTAACATTCTTCTTTTAAAAAATATTTTATTTATTTTTTATATAGAAGAGAAGGGAAGGAGAAAGGGAGGGAGAGAAATATCAACTTGTGGTCGCCTCTAGAGCACCCTCTACTGGGGCCCTGGCTCGCAACCCAGGCATGTGCCCTGACTGGGAATCAGACTGGTGACCTTTCGGTTTACAGGCTGGCTCTCAATCCACTGAGCCACATTAGCCAGGGCTTAACATTCTTTTATGCAGGAGGAAACTGAAGTCCAGAGAGGTGAAGTAACCTGTCTGCAATCTCCACCCACAAGGTAAGTCCCAGGTCTAATATCTGGTTATGGTTTCCCCTTCTCACCATTTATTCCTATGCGCTCTCAATTCCACTTCCTTACAGCTGTAATTTTGTTTCCTTAGAGCATTAAACAATTGTTTACTAGATATTGTTGATGACTGTGGGAAAGAAAAATATAATAAGAAAGCAAATTTAATTTAGATGAGAAACAATTTAAATGCTTAATTGGTTGGAAAAAATCAAGAACAGGTGGCGCTTTAGTCCGCTTAGAATCATCAAATGAGAGTCCGGATATTATTTTGTGTTCAAAATGATAAATGTAGAAGTCTTTGAACATAATGATACATCACAGCATGCAAGGTGTGGCGGTTATATGAAAAACTCCAATTTGGACTGCAGAGAACATCGACTTTTCAAGGAGTGGAGGCAGATTCCAACCACACACCTGATATTTACAGAGACTCATACAGATTGTACTGGTGGTCACAGCCAAGTTTTCATGGAGTCACTAAATGTCCTGGGAGGATAGGGCCACGCAGCCACTTTTCCAGCTGTGCCGCACTGTTATTAGTACCACATCATGCCAAAGGTAAGACGTTCACCATCCTACTTTTCTATCATTCACTCCAAACCTACCAAACTCTCTGTCAATGGCCTCTAGTCAAAGACCCCAGGGGACACACCTGTATTTGAACAAGTATGTTTATTGCTCATCCCAGTGAGGGAGAATACATACCATGGGAACCACAGCATGTCTCAAGGAGAGCGTGTCAGAAAGGACTTACAACAGGACTTGAGTTTGGTTGGGTAATTTGGTGGAGAATCCAAGGAAGCAAGGGTTTATTCTGGATTGGGCGCTATCTGAAATCAAGGACAATTCTGTGATTGGCTATCTTAGTGAATCTTATCTTTAGAGATGGCAGCAAAGCTAAAACTATGAACGGGAAGGAATTAGCAGTCACCCGTGTTATCTGGGCTTTTTGGTATTTCGTGGCTTGGATGATATTCACGCTTTGTCTGTGTTTTGATATGATTACCAAGTGGCCTCAGTTTTGTCTTGTTCCATCATGGTCAGAGAGTGGCCTTCGCTGATGTTGATTTTCTGGGAAAGTGTTTTATATTCAACAGGAGAATGTCAAGGACCAGCTAATAGTACTAGGTCAGATCTTTGGATGTCAGGAGCAGCTTTTCTTCCTCAGTATGGATTCATTTAGAGAAAAAAGACAAAGTTTGGAGACGTAATATCCAAAATCGAGTGTGGGCATGTGTGTGCCCACCGGGCACGTGTATTTTGAGTAGATTCAGTAAGGGCAGTGAAGGCCTCGCACTAGCCACTCTCACTTCCTCACGTAGACACCCCTCCTTTTTGTTACAATGATAGAAGCTTTGCTGTGAGGTTTGGATTAAAGCAGAGTCAGCACCTAAATACTAGACTTATTAGCACGTTGCCTAAATAAGCCGTGCCAATCAGCCTGGGTGTACAGTGGTATCAGGATTCTCAGATCTCTGCAATTTTCAGAGATCAGAAGGCTTGAATGTTAAGAAGGTGAATAATAATTCTAAAGTACAATTGAGTCATTTCGTACTGGCTGTGATGGTGACCAAAGCGTCTATTTATTAGTTTGCAGTACTGTTCAAGGCACTTGCTAATAGTGCCTTTAAGATTGTGAAAAGCAGTAGTTATCAAAATAGTCATTTTTCTTGTTCTCAGACTCAGATGGTCTTCTACAGTTCTGAAGTTGCTTCTAAAAATTTGGGGGGAAATGATGATTTGTGGCCTCTCTATAAAAGCAGTTTCATGTGGAGTTGCCAATTATTATTGCAAACAAAAAACCTTTTAAGCAGTCATCAAGTAGCTGGTGTTAAGTAACACAATTTGGATTTATTCATTTTGGGACCCAGAAAATTATTGCACTTCTTTAACTGTGTAAAATGTTGTATTTGGTCTCGTCCAATAGAAAAATGACTCAGTAGAGAGAATATACCAGATATCAGGAAACCTGGGTCTCAGTCCTGGTTCTGCCCCTACCTAGGGGACTTGGCATAAGTTACCGTATACGATTTTTCTGGGTTTTAGAGTTGTTGTCTAAAATGGTCATTAATGCTTGCTTTTCCTACCTTAGAGTTACTAGGTCAAGTGAGATCATGCTTACTAATGAAGAAAAAAGCTATTTAAAATTCCATATGCCTCCAAAAAGGGGGAGCCCCTAAAGGCAGGATCGCAATCTGCTAACGGTTCTTTCATATAGGAGAGCACATTGAAGGGTTTCGGAAATATAAAAGGGAGTTTGGGATAGTTTGGGAATGGAGAATGTGGCGAGGAGGATTGTTCTGCACAAGCTGGGTATGAACTTAAAACGGGACTGTTTAGGGGCAATCAGGGAGCAGAGTGGTGGTGTTGAGAGAGAGAAATGGGAAGGAAAAGAAAAAAGGAATAATCAGCAAGAAGGCAGGAGGTCTAGAGATACACCAGAGGAGTGTGCCTGATAGAATTTTCTAGAATAGTTATGTGTAATGTATTTTAAATTCATCTGTTTGCAGTGCAGCAATATAACCGTCCACTTATGACCTTTGGTAAAAGCTTTTCAAAACATAAGAGCTTTCTATGCACTTTGCTTGAAATGAAGGTGAGAAGGGGCTGGGATGGGGACAATCTAGGAGAATAAAAGTAGCTAAAATATGCAAAACAGAGAACCAAAATTCAGTAGAAGCAGAAAACCTGAAATGGAAATGACCATAGAACGTAAGTTCTTCCAGGAACACAGAGAGGCCTTGGGCAGGCATTCTGGAGGATACAGGATGGAAGTTGAGCCAATTTTATAGATAGACCTTAAGGGGCAAGGTGACTTAAGATGTTGTGTGGGTGAGGAATATAGATGACTTGCAGAAAAAAAAAACAAAGCAAAAGCAATAGGAGTTATTACTATGATTTGAGGAGTTAAGGAAAAATTTCTAGATAATTTAAACCAAAATAAATAAAAAAAAAATCAAAACTTCTGTGCTACTAATATGTAGCTAATTTAGAAAAAAGTTTAGTTCTAAGCAGTCTGTCATAATACTCCCAGTCAAGAGACACTTTTGCAGGACCTATAAGGAAAGGGAACATGCACCCCCCCCCCATTTTTTGGTATCAAAAAAAAGACAACTAATTTGAAGTGGTTCTCTGATATTCCTGACTCTGAGGACAGAGTAAAAGCCTTCAAAACTCAATTTTCTGTGTTTTTTTTTGTCAGTGTCCGCAGACCGGGTTGATGTTTTGAACCTGAGACCACAGTTGAGGCTTAGTTTGAATACCCACCTGGGAGGATCCTGAGATTCCTGAGGCTTTTCTTGAGGCTTGATGGACATATATTCTCAAGTGCTTGAACATGGGTCAGAGAGAGGAAAACACAGGGGACTTGGGACCTTTGTTTCATGTTTCTTTCTTTCTTTCGACACGGCCTGGAGCAGGAAAAGTTTTCTCCGTAGTGATCTCTGAACCTTGACAGCAGCGTGGATATCTGGGATCTCCTGAGAAGTGCAGAGCCGCAGGCTCCACCTGGGACCCACTGAGTTGGGATCTGCATTTTCCTTTTTGAGAAGCTCTTTCCTAGGAGGTGTTATGTAAATCTGTTTCTTGGGTGTTATGAGAGCCAGGCTGTGAAAAAGGGAAGGGATGTCACTGCTGTCACATCAGGGACTTGACTGTGAATTCAATGTAAATTATGCAGTTTAGGGACAGTAAAGACTTGGCCATACCTGGTAGTCTGTAAGGTGTGCCAAGGGCCTGGTTGGTTTCTCAGTGTGCTCTGCTCTAAGGAGAGGCTAGCAGTTGCCTACCAGGAGACTGGGTATAGCTGATATTTCTGTTATTCTGAACAGGACTTTAAAGCCGACAGAAATTTTGAGAAGTAATCTAGCTGTTATGTTCCTAGTGAAGGGCTGAGGGAAAAAAACCCCAGTAACATTAGCTTTTGAGGTCAAAAAAAGTATCTTCTATTTCCTCTGTATCACCTTAAAACTCCTGGTAGAGTGGGACTCTCGTAAAATGAGCACTCGATAAATGTCATTAACGGTGATTTGCACCCCAGTGGTAATATTTTTAATGCAACTCATTCCAACAAATGATCTGCTTCCCGTGTTAACTTTTATATACCCAGCGACCAAACGCGTAAACTGCTGAGCATACAGAATATTGGGCTCCAGCTAAGTGTGATTAGATATTGATTTCTGAGTCCCACAAACATTCAGGGATGCGGAAGCTCTTGGGCACTGGATCATTGTAGACTGTGGGGCTGACGCTGGCAGAATCCCAACAGTCACAATTTGTGAAAAGTTCTATAGTGGCTATAAGGCCCAGGCTATGGATGTGACCCTTGTGTGTGGCCCTGGTCTGTACCCTGGCCCACCGGTTGTCCTTCTCACTCTGTCTTTGCTGACATTTACTTTTGGTCACCAGCAGGAGTAGGCAGAGAGGAAAGATGTTTGGTGCAAACTTATCCTGACTGCTGGGAAAAAACAGCTCAGACTTAGAGGTGATGAGCTTGCCATGAAGACCAGAATGGTATTACTCTTTTATGTTTGTAGTGTATCTGTATTCTATATAGTATTGCTTTTTTATTTGCATTGGGAATTGCCATCAAAGAACTGTGAAAAAGTATCTGTTTAAGTCTCAAATATATGGTATTGAGAATAAGCTCCCAAGGTGTGGAAAATTAAAGACAGCTATACATTTTTAACTTTGCTGTCTCGAGACAGGTGGTCTGCAACCTCTCTCCTTGAATCTGGCCAGGCTCTGTGACTGCTTTGATCAATAGAATATGGTGGAAGTGATGTTTACCCAGACTCTGAGAAACTGGCAGCTTATTTTTACTCTCTCTTAGAACCCACCCACCATACTGTGAGGAAACCAGGTCATATACAGAGGCTACATGTATGCATTCCAGTCTGCTGTCCTAGCTGAGCTCCCAGGTAGTGACCAGGATTAACCAGCCGTGTGATGTCCAGTGCAGTGGAGCCTCAGATGACTCCAGCCACTGTCTGACCAACTGTGGGAGAGAGAGCACAGGCAGAAGCAACAAGCTGATCCAGGCACCGGCGGAGCTATGAGAGAGAGCAATCAATTGTTTTAAGACACTACATTTTTTAGCAGTTTATTATATAGTCGTGTACCACATAACAACATTTTGGTCAGTGACTGCATGTGTGACAGTGGTCCCATATAATTATAAATGGAGCTGAAAAATTTCTATTGCCTAGTGACATCATAGCCAAGGAAATGTCCTAGCTAGTAATGCAAGGCATAACTCACGTGTTTGTGGTGATGCTGGTCCAATTATGTACAGTACACAGTACTTGATAATGATAATAAACTACTATTTTACCGGTTTCTGTATTTAATATACTATTCTTTAAAAATTTTTTTAATCTTCACCTGAGGATATATTTGTTGATTCTAGAGAGAGGGGAAGGGAGAGAGACAGAGAGAGAAAGAGAGAGATAGAGAGGGAGAAACATTGATTGGTTGCCTGGTGTATATATCTGCCCAAGGATGGAACTGACAATGTAGGTATGTGCCCTGATAGGTAGGGGGGATTGAACCGTGACCTTCCCATGTACAGGATGATGCTTCAATCAACTGAGCCACACTGGCCAGATCTACTATATTATACTTTATATCACTATTTTATAGTATATTCTCTCTAGTTGTTAAAAAAGTTTCCTATAAACAGTATGCTGTATTATGTCGGCAGTAGCCTCAGACATCTCGTGTTTACTTGTTTCTTGATTGCATCATTTTCTTTGGTGTTTGATTTAAATCTCATGTTTTGTTCTGTAACATGCTGTACAGGCTTGTAGCCTAGGAGCAATGGGCTCTACCATATGCGTATACGTGTAGTGGGCACGTGTGTAAATGCACTCTATGATGTTTGTACAATGATGAAATCGCCTAGCAATATTCTCTTAAAATGTATCTCCATACATGACTGTACAGCATCAAAATGTATCTCCGCACCTGACTGTACAGCAATAGATTAGTGGAACACAAGGTACTCTATTTGTAGTAGGAGGCTACTCTAAAGTTATGCAAATCCATTTTCACTCCTTAGACATGAAAGCAAGCCTCACATTTAGAAGACTCCCTGCTGTCCAATGCAAACACTTGGCCCAACTATGCATGCAATGTCATACCCTCTAAAGTTCAAACTTTGAAAGGTGTCTTCTCATTGAGAAAAGCCCATGCTTGCTTTATTAAATTGTCAGAGGCCATCACAAAGGTGAGCCCATCAGGCGTACCTGGTTCTGTTCTCAAACCCAGATCCAAAAGCAGCATTATGCACATTCTGTGGGCTTGTCCACTCACGATTCCTTGTGTCCCATTCCTCGAATGTGGAGCTGACCTGGCAGGGAATCCGCCAGAGCAGTGAACACCATCCATAAAGTTCCTAGGCTGTTGCCTCTTCATCTGATAAATGGAAGTTCCCCAAGGACTATGACTACGTTGAAGTTGATGTTTTATTTTGGTCTCTCTACCTGTATCTTGTCTGTGGGGAACTGTGTCAGTTCTTGCATCATGGCCCACGGAGAGCTGGGGTTCTTATCATAAAGTCCTGGTATAAAACTTCCAAAAGTAAATACCAGTCTCCATGTCTGCTTTGTTTTAGGTCAGGATTCACAGTGCTGGCTGCACATTAAATCACTTTGGGAGTTTTTATAAAAGCAAAACTACTCATTCCTGGGTCTCACTTTAGATTAATTGAGTCAAAATATCTAGGGGCAGATGCCAGCACTGATTTAAAAAAAGAGTTCTCTCCAGGTGACTCATAGATGCAGGGAAGGTCGAGAAGCATGGCTAGCCTGATGATTCTTCATTTGGCCTCTTGTTTGTGGTAGAGAGAATACTACCCACTAGTGTATATGAATGTCCAAATCTTAACAGCTTTTTAAGGCCCAGCTCAAATATTATTTTCTTTATGAGGCTACATAGCCCTACCGTAAGCATATTTTCTTTCCTTCTTTTTTTGAAATAGACCGTTTTATTTTTACCTGTGTTTTCTACCTATTTCATGCTTTATTATTTCTTTTCCTCCTCCTTATGCTTATGTCTCTGACATTTATGTACACACAGTGGGAGCTCAATAAATATTTATGAATGAAGATGTGAATGGATGTCGGGAAAGCCATCATGCTTTGTCACTGCCTTCCCTTGGGCACCAAATATGCTTTTGTGTGGATGGAGGCAGAGGTGCCTGTGTATAGCCTCAGTCTATGCTGCTCCGTGCGAATTGCCTGACATCTTCCCCCACACCCCCTAGTGATAGTAGAGCTGAGCTGCTATTGCTCTTGTATCTCTCTGGTTGCTCCTTGTCCCCATCTCTCCTCTCACTATTCAGTTAGGTTGTTTTCTTTCTTATGTAAATGACTCTTCTTTACAAAGGTCTAAATACCTACCTGCCACTCTCAGGGGGTACGTACGGGTGGTCATCAGAGGGAAGACGGATGCTCCACAGTGTGCTGTGGAACGAAGCCTTTGAAAAGCACCAAGATGGATAAGGCTGCCTGCTTTTCTCCCCACTGGCAAAGGACTAGCTATTTACTGAGTTAAAATGATAAATATTCCAAGAGCAAGCTCTGAAGTCACCAGGCCCCACAGTACTCTGCAGAGTCTCTGAGGTATCTGCACTGATGAAGCCACTAGATGTAAATCTTAGCAAAAGTGCCAAAGGATAATTGTTTTGGGTTTTAGGGCCTCTGCTGAAATGTTACTGATTTTCCATTTCCAGTAATCTTAGACTTCTCAGAGGTGTATTATCGGTGTGCTCCTTTTCCACTTGTTGGTAGGATTTTTCCCCACACCTTGTTATTTACTCGTTCATTATCAATTTTGCTCTGAAACACAACAGTCATCTCAGTTTTTTTCTTTAGACTTTAAACAGGTTACTAGAAGAGTCTTCGGATTAGTTCCCTTTGGAAGTTCAGATCTTTCTTAGCTCTAATTTGAGAGGGAGTTATGATTCTGTGATGGACTCATGACATTTCTTATTGGGATATAAAAGGTCAGATTTTAATGCCTTCTTGTGATATATGCATCTGGCTCAAGAGCAGGCAGTTTTGAATGATGGAATTTAATTGTAATTTAGTGAAGGGGTAGGAGATGAGAAATTACGGCTTTGCTGCAGTGCCTGAGCAATACACCGATTCCTTGGCAATCCGCATGAAGGTTTGTGGGCTAGAGCTGCTATTTAAAGTAGCCTCTCAGGGACACCATGATGATAGTGTCATAGTGCGGGAGTGAAAGCTCATGTCCCAGTGATTAACTGACATCCTGCCTTGGAAAAATAAGGACAAATGTCAAGGTATAACTCTTTGTCTTCTGAACATTCTGGAAATTCAGTTGGATATTTACCTCTTATTTCCATTTTGTCCAACAGCTTCAATATTCTTACATGGTCACTTTATTTCCCAGTAAGAATTCTTGAGTAAAAAAATAGACTGCTTAAGGTCAAATTTACTGAACAACAGTTCTCTCTTCCCAATCTAAGAAAGTCACTTCTTTCTCTTCTGTTTTACATGAATCCAGGAATGGATCCAAATAGCAGAAATGAGTTAGTCATATATTTATTAAGAACAGAGATAATGTGATGTGGAAAAAGCACGTGGACTGGATTTAAGCCCTCAATTCTTATTAGCACTGAGATTCTCTGAACTTTTCTTCCCTCATATGTAAGTCACTATTTAGCCCCAGTTTTCTTATCTAGTAAATTGCTTTCAGGTTTAAATAAACCTGTAGACTCTTTGGAATTGTTCCGCTACCTGGAGTTCTGGGCCATGCTCATCCACTGTTTGTGGTACCCTTGTAATGAATTCTTTTCTCATGTGCTTTTAATTTTTGCTGTGGGTTCAGTTTCAGCGGGGATTAATTTTGGTTGGTGTGAGTCATATGCACCCTGGTTTGTGGGAGTATACATACAGAGGTTTTGTATTTGCCATGGCTGGGTGTCCCAAGGAATTCACTTGTCCAGGATGAGTTGTCACAGTATTTGTCAGTTTGAGATGCCAACACCATGTGGGTAGTATTCATTAGGACTCCATATCCACATGTAGCACAGACTGGTGCTTCTTTGATGGTCTTCTGGTCCCGTGGGAAGTTCTCTCATTCCTCTTTACAAAGAGGGTGGGCTTTATGTAGGAGTCTAGGTTCTGGCATCACACTTCACATGGGCTCAAGGCGTCACCTCTGATTTTCATGGGGATTTTATGACGCTAGTCCCTTGCTGTTAGGGCCTGCAAACAAATCTGTCACCCCTCAGGATTCTGCTGCCTTCGTTCATGTGCTAAGAGTTCACTGTGGTGTTTTAGTTATTGGACATTTTCCTTTCT
>CM052549.1:12316827-12373057 GCA_028533065.1 Trachops cirrhosus | reverse complement strand
AAATTACTTCTACAAACCTTGTTAAAATAATTTTTATAGCAATAGGTGGACAGCACACTGAAAACTCATGCAAATTAAGAGCTTATCCCAGACAAGTAAAAGCTAAAGGAGTTCATCACCACCAAGCCAGTATTACAAAAATATTAAAAGCAGGACTTTTAGGAAGAAGAAAGAAAAACAGATAAAAATATGAATAATAAAATGGCAAGATTTTATCAATAATTACTTTTTTACTTATCAATAATTATTTTCTCTATCTTAGTTTCATTTTTAAAAAAAATGTTATTGTATATTTTCCCATTACCATTTAACCCCTTATACCCAAATAATTACATTAAATGTAAGTGGATTAAATGCTCCAATCACAAGACATAGGATGGCTGAATGGAGAAGAAAAGAAGACCAATGTATGTGCTGCCTACAAAAGACCCACCTTAGATCAAAAGGTACACACAGACTGAAAGTGAAGGGACGGAAAAAGACACTTCATGCAGATTGAAATGAGAAAAAAAGCTGTGGTAGCAATACTTGTATCAGACAAAATAGACTTTAAAACAAAGGTATAGTAAGAGACAAAGAATGACACTTCATATACAATGTCAGAGATATGCAAGCAGCTTTAGTGTCCATTAATAGACAATGGGCTAAAGAAGATGTGGTACGTGTACAGGGTCCAGCAGAAGCAAGGCCTGCTTGAGTGTGGTTGGTAGAGCAACAACATGGGTATGTAGTTCTACTGTGAACATTTCACCTAAAATATCATACAGCGTGTTTGACTGTGATATTGTTATGTTACAGAATTACATGTTTATGATTTTGTAATAAAAAAGGGATATTATTTGTGCTGGACTCTGTAAACAATGGAATATTAACCATAAAACAGAACAAAACTTTGCCATTTGCAACAACATAGATGGACTTAGAGGGTATTATGCCAAATGAAGTAAGTCATACAGAGAAAGACAAATGCCTTATAATTTCACTTATATGTGGAATATAAAAACCAAAATAAATGAATAATCAAAACAAACTCATAGATACAGAGAACAAACTGATGGTTGCCAGATGGGAGGGGGTTTAGGGAATTGGGTGGGAAAGGTGAAGAGATTATGTAGAAACTAGCAGTTACAAACTAGTCACAGGGATGTAAAGTACAGCTTAAGGAACATAATATTGTCAATATTATTGTAATAAGTCAATAATATTGTAATAACTACGTATGGTGTTAGGTGAGGTACTAGACTTATTGGAGGGATTGCTTTGTAAATTATATAACTGTCTAATCACTATGCTGTACACCTGAAACTAATATTGTATGCCAATTGTAATTGAACAATAAAAAATTAACTAAAAAATTAAACAGTAAAAGTGTTAAGAGCTTAAAGGAGTGGCTGGCTTGGAGTTAACTAGGGCTAGAAATTGGATCTCTTCAACCAGCCATTTTGATGTTCTATAGACACTGCCACTTTAATTCTTCTTAAACCAGTGGTCAAACCTGTTATTAAAATGTTGAGCAATAGCTTTTCATTAAGGCACCAGGTTAATCATAAAAGCAGAATTGTGCTCAGTGCAATAATCTTCCAAAGTGGGTCCCTTTTTCTCCTTCAGAGTCTTCACTCATACTGATACAGTCAAGCGAGAACGTGAACTCAGCAGGGAGTGCACAAGAAGCTGTCCCAGAGGGAGAGAGTGTGAGACCCTGAATGGACCGGCTTTGCCTCAGTCTTAGCCATGGATCCATGTGGAGTGGACTGTAGCTCTTCACTAGGTACATGAGTTTTTAAAAAATAGCAATAAAACTGTTTTCAGTACTTGGACACTATGAACATGTCTTTCCAGTCTTTCTAATTCACAGCATCATTTGGCAGGCTGTTTCTCATTTACTACATTTCACTTACATTCATCGTTGCAGAAAGCCAACAAGTACAAATGAGTGGCATCATTTCCTAATGCAGGCATATAGGCACCCAAGAATAAATTAGGGCAGAAATGAGCAGACAGCTGTGAGACAATAAAGTGACAGCAAGAAGGGCGACATTATAAAGCAAATCAAGTTTGCTGACAGATTGCACATCAAAGCTGAAAGAAAAGGTTTAAGCATGAAAATTGCTTGTAGACCCTAATACTTTAAAATACATATTGAAATAGTTGATATAAAAAATTCAAACCTTTTCTTCTGCTTTTGGGTTTAACGGCCTCTTAAAACTGCCTCTGGTATCGTAGGGACTATAAACTTGGGATAGGGTCGGGAAACCATTGTGCAGATCCATGTGTGGGGAGAAGCGTGCTATAAATTATACTTCTAACTTGCTCATATATTTCTTAAAATGACCAACTTTTGGTCAAACACATGCTTTGCAGATGCCTTTGGCTAAAAACATGAAATACTTGTTTTGGGCTTTTTCTGCTGAGAGAAGGACAGAGTGTTCGCCTGACTCAGCCAGTTATCATCCTTTCAACCGCATCTCTCTGCAGCCTTTTCTGCAATGAGTCTGTTCCGATTACAGCACATATGTTGACTCTTTGGAAAAATACAAAAAATAATTGTGACGTGTGCCATCAGTTTTTAGCAGTAGGTCTCAGCGGTGGGAAGAGGGAGTGTATGAGAATCGCCTGTATGTATACGTGCGTGAGTGTGTGTGTTTTCTTCCAAGGCACACACACTTCTTCCCAGGGAAAATGGCATCACATCTAAAGAGGTGGGCAGATTCTCTGATGGGTGGGGCTGGGTGTGCGTGTGTGTCTGTGTGAAGTTTGAAAAGCCCCGCATGTGATGCTGATACTTAATCCTCTGTGTTGGAGACAATCAATTTTTGTGTTTGAATTTAGACGCTCAATAACCAAGAGGCTATTCCTCCCTGGTGTGCTCCATCATTTGATCTAGCTGCCAAATTATCCATACAGGCAGGCTTAGTGACTGAGTTAACTCAGTTAACTGAGAAACTAGTGTTCTCAAAGATGTCCTAAAATAATAAAATAAAATTTTCATCTATATTAAAACATTTTGTGGCATTTATGTATACCTAGATACACAAAAATAAAAATTTTAAGACCTATCATTTAAATTAGCACTGATTTATAGGTACAGTTGGGTACTTTATTCTCAATCTTTATCCTTATTCTTCTTAGATTCCTGATTATTTCTGCTTTCTGACTGAAAGCTTGGATTCTGCATTTTGCATTTTTTTTGGGGGGGATATCTTTTAAAGCCTCACTGCAGAAATAAAAAAGGTATAAATAAATGTAATGATGTGAATATACAGTTTTATAGACTCATGATTTTAACTTTTATTTCAATAGCTTCTGTGTTCTAATATCTTACTACTTGCAGGCATTTTATTTAACTTGCATTGTAAATATAACACTCAAGAATGTGTTTTTAATATCTATGGTGTTTCCAATTACAAATTTAATCTATACTAGGACTTAATTTTTACTTAATGTTTTAAACAGATTATAATAGGGTTTTAAATGGAGAAATAAGTAGTTTCTAGGTGAAAGTAGATTTAATACTTTATTCTGGCTTCTCTCCCATTTGCAGATTAAATAACTTTATTTTGCTATGTAAGGTGTCACTATTGCTATATAAGCTGTGTCTATTGAATACCATGTGTTCCTGAGACTATACTAGAAGTTTTTCATATGTTCACATTTATCTCCCCAATAACCTGATGAAGTGCTATATACCCAATGTTAAATGTGTGAACTGAGAATCAAAGAGGTTTAGGCACTTGCTCAAGATTCCATAGCATTGACAGGACGGATCTTGATTCATTATTATAATCATTAATGATGATAATAATTTTTATAGCCACCATTCATTGAGTAATTTCTAGATGTCAAAGATATTAAATTTTTTTGCATACAAACATATTTCACTCAGACATCAATGGAATTAATATCCACATTCTACCAATGAAGACATGGAAGATCAGGGAGGTTAAGGAAATTTTCCAAGGTCACACAGCTAGTTAGTGACAGAATAGGGTTTGGACTTCCCAGCATTGCATTAACCACTTTCTGTGTGCTTCCCAAACCATCTGTGTGTTTTGATGAATGGAACACTGTTAGAATAAGCAAGCAGTCTTGAAGGACATTTTTTATTCATATGATAAACTACAGCATACTGATTATTGTGGTTTTTTTAAGTTTCATTGCTTCGTAGTTCCTTCTACATGCTTCTGTTGCAACCTATACTGATTGGTGATCTAGCAGTAGTGAGTCATTTTCATGGTGGCCAAACGTGAATATATATTAGTACAAATTACAGGTTTGCTTTATTCATCTGCTTTAAACATTGCAGTTGAACATCCAGTTTAAACATTGAGCTGAAATTGAGACATTGGACACGATAGTTTATTGAAGCCTGACGTTTTTGTCCAAGATATTTTTGGCCAACTTTTGAAAGCCTTAATGAGTTTAAACTATTCCACAAGCATCAGTCAAAACACATGAGAATCATGGGAGAGGATGGTGCTTTTCCTGCACAGCTGCTCAGCAGAGAAGGGATACATGGAAAGGCATCTAGTCTTGGCAGAACATTGTTGGAAGCAAAGGCTTCTCCTTCCTCAGGAGAGAAGCCTGCAACTCTCTTCACAGGCCCAAATGATGCAGAAAGTTACATTGCTTACATTTTTTTGATTCTTTTCCTGACTTCGAATTCACTCTGGCACTTGTCTAAAAACAGAACTGTCAGCACCTTCGTTTTTTGTTCATCCCATTTCCCAGCCAAGGATAAGGGATAATAGGTTTAAATTCCCAAATGTCTCAATTTGTGAAATAGCAGTGGGCAAGTCGTTCAGTTCAAGAGGCGCTCCCCACCCTTCCTTGCAGGGTTCCAGTGGAAATCTTACCAGGGCTCTTCCCTCAGAGTTTCCTGGCTTCTAGTTGATTCTGGGCGATGGCCAGAGACGAAGGTCCCACCTAGGCTGTTCTCTGAAATGGGGAATTGACCGACTCACTAACCATCAACAGTCAGCTATGTGGCATTTCCAAGTCCTTCCCCTCTTGATCTTGTAAGGAGTAATTTCTCATTTTCATGATTGAGATACTTCCAAGCCTCAGAGTAAGATCAGATTGCCTGGGAGAAGAAAGCATTCAGAGAGCTTTCGCGTGCGTTAGAGAAAAGAGCCCAGTGGCCTGCACAGAGCTGGTACTTAACAAGCTCATGAAACGCAGTCTCTTCATAGATCCCTGATGAGAAATACTCATGGAATCTTTATGTTTCTTTCAACATGGGCCCCACTGGTGACTTGGTAAAGGAAATCTCTTAGTTGCTGAAGAAATAAATAATGTATTAATAGTATTTCAATGAACAGACTTAATTTTTTTTATAGTTTATCTGATATCCACTCATCCCATTCATTCAGCAAAGGCTTCTTAAGCACCTGTTAAGGAAACAGGTAGAGTACTGTGGTTTAAAATGCAAACTCTAGGATTAGACAGCCCCGTTTCAAACCTGGGTTCTCCCGTTTAGAGTTCTGTGACCTTGGGCAAGTTCCTTAACCTCTCCTGCCTAGTTTACCTATTTAAAAGTGGAAATGATAGTGATATGTGCTTTGGGGGATCATTTCAAGCATTATATGTGATACATAGGAAGTTCTTGGCATGTAGAAATCTCTTAACAACTCTTGTCATTATTAATTAGGGCACTGCGTGTGTTCCTACCCTATATATTATAGTCCTTACAACTCTCTAAGGAAAGGTCCTACCCTGAAATTGTTGATAATGCTCTTAAGTAGTCAAAATATAAACACAGGGAAACCTAAAAAAATACCAAAATAAGTAAAGTATGGAATCTGTCACATAATTAAGAATCAGTGACTTCTTTTGTTCCTTTCAACTTTATGATTCAGATAACACAGGCTGGAGGTTTCACAGGAAGATATTTTTTCTGTGCCTGTGTAGTCAGGGAAAGCTTCTGGGAGAAGGAGGATTCTCACTGTCCAGTCCCAACTAACTTTACCTCTTTTCCCCTCATATTCTGTCTGCCTTTTCCCCATCCACCTCCAATTGTCGACCTCATCTAACTGAGCTTCTCGACGAGCCATAGACCCTTTGGCAATTCTATGCCTTTGCAAACAAGTGATTTCCTTCCTTCCTTGCATTTTATTTTTTCCCCAGTTATCATAAAATGACTATGTTTTTTGAACACTGGATCATTTGCCACTAAAATAAGCCAGAACTATGACCCTTGGTTCCCCAGCATATCCCTCTCCACCAGCCTCCCCGGGCTCACATCTCACCGCCTTTACCTTACTCAGTCTCTCACCCTAAAACAGCCCCATCTCTGTTTTTCTTGACTCCAAATACGAAGGGAGGAGTTAGTGGTACCCAGAATCTAAGAGTTTGCATTATGAAGTTCTCCGTGTAAGTGGAGTTGAAATCCATCATTTTCATGATTTTTATATATGCATGTGTCTAACCCAATGAAGCTGGAAATAAATAATCAGAATGAATCCTGATAAATGCTGAGCATAAATGGAAGTACTAATGAGTGTAATTTCTGGGGAATAGGGTAAATGCCATCCACTTTTAGGGTGAAATGCATATTATCTATCAAGCTGAAAACTCTTCAGAAGGTGGAATTAACAATTAAGTTTTTGAGGGTCTTGGAAAAAAGTGTAGTTAAAGCATAGAACTTTTGAATGTCAGACCTGACAGTGCCTCTTAATTAATATGATTAATGGTGTGGGTGTTATTTCTGATTACATACGCCTGAGTTCAGAAGGCACTTTTCTTAACTGCCCAACAGGTGGAGGCACGGGGAGTCCCACCATGTCTCCAGAGTCCCCATGATGCAAGCAGCTGCTGCAGGGGCCGCAGGATCACTAGGAGATGCGATGACAAGGAGGATCTCGCATTGCATTTGATGGCCCCTCCACCTTCTGAAAAACCATAGGATCTTGAGTCACGTCTTCGGTGTTTGCTTCTGCCTTCCCCCACCCCAAGGCTTTGCCTAAGCTGACCATGAATTTCTGAGAAGGCCAGACACTGAGCTTTTCTGGACAAGTGCTCACAAACTGTTATGCCTGGATAGTCCCACTCAGCATCCCACAGATTCTCATGCAGCGTGGGATCCAGGGAGTCTGCTAATTAACTACGTGACCTTGGGAAAGTCACAGTCACTGGGCTGAATAATAACCACGACTCCTCCTAATTCTATGCTGCCTAGATCTCCAGCCTCACACTTATATCTCTGCTCCCCAAGACTCTTTCCTCATTGGCTCCTAGTGGGAAATTCTGCATATTGTGCTTAACAGGCTGTTAAATTATCTTAATTAAAGTGTCAAGGGATAAAAATTGAAGATTACTCAGAGCTGCCACCCCAACCCTTCCTTAGCTGGCTCAAGAATGCTTTTGCCAAGAAGATTCAGATGTACAATATTATACACAGTAAGCGCTGTTTGGGTTAACACTGAGCTGCTGTGTGTCATGGTCTTTAGATCCAGGATGAAATTGACATGTGTAGTCTCTTTTTGACAGACTTGTTGGATGCTAGAAAGTGATGGCTCCATGAAATTCAAGACTTTATCTCATATAGGAGAAGGCTCTGACAAAGACATATGAGGAAAAAATGCAGAAGAAAAAAAATTCAAACCTTGTACTGACCTTTCTTCTGCTTGGGCCAAAGCAGTTGTGTTCAAAAGTTGGAGCTTGGTCCTGATGTTGGACCTCTCAGGGAAACTGAGGCAAACTTCTCCTTCTGGGGTGTTTCTCAGTTTGAAGAGGTGGGTCTTGGAAGCACTAGACTTGGATAATAATTTTCATAAGAAAATCATATCCTTCCAAAATAATTTGTTCAGGATTTTTGTCTAGATGAGTCAAATACTCAGGGCAGTAGCAGGAACAAGACAAATTTTTGAGGACAAGGTTGACATTACACATTTTCCAAGAGGGAATAATACACCAAAGTGCAAAAGCATGACCCAAACTGACCTGATATGTTGATGGAATTGGCAGGATGTGGTGGTGTTAATAGCTTTCAGGGAGCTTCTTCCTTCCCCAACTTTCCTCAGCCCAGGAGCTTCGTGTCTGGAGGTTCTGCTTGTTCTGAGAGGATGTCTAGTGTATTAGTCAGTAGAATGCTTTTTACGGTCAGACTGCCTGGGTGCAAAGCCACAACCTTGGGAGCACTACCGAACACTTCTGTGCTTCTGTTTCCTCACCTGTGAAATAATAGGAACCAGTACTTGTTTCATAGTTTTGTTATGAGTGTTGAATGAGCTGCTATATGGAAAAGGCTTAAAACAGGAGCCGGCACATGAGGTGTGCTGTGCAACTCTCTAAGTTAAGCATAGATAGCTTAGGAACTTGGTTGAAAATCCAAAAACTGTAAGGAGATGTAAAAACACAACAGTATTGTCAGTCATTTTGCATAAATGAATTCCTTTGTCGGAGGGGACCTGGGAATCATGGGGACCTTGGAAAGCTACAAGTGTCAGTAAGAGGAGTCAGAAGAAGTGATGTAGGAAAGGCAGAAGGGGTGAAGCAAATGTTTGCCTGACTCAGGGTTTTGCTTTTGATTCAGTTCTATTATCCTCTTTTAGTTTCTTTTAACATTCTTTATTCATTATTCAGCCAGCCCTGGCTTTTGTGATGATGGTTTTTAGAGACCTTCTCCCTTGTCTTTGTAGGAATTAAGAGGTACTTTTATCACCTCTTTTCTTTGTCTTCACATTGAGGCAGATGATCAGTGGACATTGTTGGTTTATTAATCTTGCTCTAGTTCCATTAAGTGTTAATGCTGGCTTCTCAACACAGGAATGATAAATGTCTTTGTTCTATGTTTCTCTTTAAAGAAGATCCCCTATAGAACTGGTTTTCCAACGTGAGCCTGCACCAGACTCAACTTGGAGTCTTGCTAGGACACAGATTGTCCTCCTGCCCAATACTGATCAGAAATTAGTTTCTGACTAACTAATTACGGGCTGGGGCCCAGGTGATGTGAATACTTCTGGTTTAGGGCCCACACTTGGAGAACCACTGTGCTATACTGGAGTCCCCACCATTAATTGCACATTGGAATGACTTGGGGAACATTAAACACCCCTAATGCCTGGGTCCCAGCCCAGAGACTCTCACTTCATGGGTTTTGGGTGCAGCCAGGGCATTGGAACTTATAACAATAATATAATACTTTTAGGCATAGAGGGTTATGAGTGAAACTGTTGTATTTAGAGGGACAAGACAAGGAATTTGCTTCTGTGTCCCCAAGGTTTTGTTTCAAGGGCAGATCATAGAAGGATGGATAGAAGGAAGCTCTTTTTACTAGTCTCCCACCAAAAAACCAAAACAAAAAAGCTGTTTTCTGGTGAGAATGACTGCATTGGCTTAATAAACCAAAGCATTCTTTCCTGACCACATTTTGGGATCCACTAAAAAGGAAATAACTCCTATAGTAATGGGAATGCTTGTGCATAGTTAGTCACGGGGGGGCAGGGTAATGAATGAAAACTGTTGTTGGCATCATAACCCCCACGGTCTTTCCTCAGTCATTCATCGTGAGGTGGTGCACCCCTGCTCTGTAGCTACGGAAACGGAGGGGCTCATGGCCACTTACTGGCCATGGTAACCATCAAGAAAGAATTGGATTTTTTGTCCACCCAGAGCAAGTGACTCTGAATCAGCTAGATAGAAGTTGGGCTACAAAAGCCATTAATATCCTATGGAGAAGGCTAATAATTATACCTCTTGTCAGGCTCTGGGAGAGAGGCCATGCGAAAGACGAAATTTAACTAGCTATGGCCTTTACTTTATTTGATAAAGTGTAGTTTACTTTCTACTTGAGCTTTTTATTAACCATAATAATTCTAATTGAAATAAACATTTTGATTACAGCTCTGTTCTGCAACTGCTTAATAGGGAACTAAAATAACTTTCAATAATCATTTTGTTCAAATGGGATTCATTTAGCCTGACAGTTATTCCAGGCATTTATTGGCATGCGGCAGGCTGGGAGTGTTTCCGAGCATAATTACGGGAACATTTTACACTGGGGTTAACCTTACCAAAATGACAGACTGGAAAGTGGTGTAAAGGAGCAACTAAAACCCATAATCTGCCACAGGAACTCATAAATGAATCCCCTTTCTCTACTGTTTCTGATGCCCAGGGCTCTAGTTAAGATTAAAAGGAGTTTTCTTTTGAAACTGGCAGTCTGACTGCTGGAGCATGCTTTAATGAGGGCACAATGCAAACCTGGTGCTTCTGGGCAAAGGGACAATTTTACAGCCACTTGTAATTCTTCGTGTTCAGCTGACGGGGACCGGGGCCATAAGGCGGCCTTGGGGGAGATACACCTTCTATATAGCAAAGGCTCTATCCCTCAGCATAAAAGGAAGAATATTCTGTCTTCTCTCCTTTTTGGGAGGTCAAGGAAATTGAGAGGCCGGGCTTCTTGCAGGGAGGGGGGCTTTGGACTTTTTCCTCAGTGCCCTCCTAAAGCAGAGCTACCAGCTGCAGGTTCTACCTTCTTTCCTGGAAGCCTTCTTCACTCAGCCTCCAGCCCCAACCACACGAGACCTTTAATGTGTGAGACTGGCAACCAGCATCCCCTTGGAAGGGATAACAGAAGAGGCCATTGTGGCTCCTTACGTGGATATGGAATCATCCCTGCCACAGCCGAAAGGAGTCTGATGATGCGCTGCTGTCCACAGGGCTGCGTGCGGTCCGTTGGTGGGTAGTCACAGGGGGCACAGCAGCGGTCTCGGGCCTCCCGAAGGGCTCAGGCTCTTCTGGACGAACGGGTACTGGGTGAAATCCTTCAAGGGGTCTTGGGGAAACTTTAAGTGCAACACTTTTTAATCAAGTTCGTTATTATCTTGATGACAGCTACATCTTTACAGAATGTACATCAAATTCTACCTTAGAAGTTTTGTTTTTGAGAACTGGAAACTGACACTGCCGAAAAAGAAAGTTCATGAACGGTGGAGGGATTTGCCAGGGTTTGCTGCAGCAGCTCTGTACGGGACCCCTGGAGCCAGCTGCTGCTTGACGGAAATCCTCTGCCGTCCCAGCTAAAGAGGGAGAGGAGGACCTTTGGCAAGTGCCCAGGCAGCCAAACTGCCCCCATGATCACACACTCCAGGGCGATGCTTCTGTCTAAAGGGTGCCTCTGGCTCACGTGGGACACTTTAACTGGGTAGGAATCCACACTTACAGGGAAACGCATGGAAGCCACTCTACCTCTCTGCGCTTGCCAGTTATGTGGGCCAATGTCACATCTTTGTTCTTCGAACAAGCTTGGTTGGGTTTTCAGTTACTTTCAACTAAAAGCAACCCAGCTAATTAATGGACATTTGGTGTTATTGCACTAAAGTCAGGTAAAGGTAATAAGGCATTAAATTGATACACCTGGATTGGGAGGCTAGCAGGAACACTGTGGATCTCAAAGGCAAAACCCAGTATATTAGAACTCCAGGTTAAATAAATTGTCTTATTTGCTTCGACCTCCATGTAAATAAAAAGAGGATTTATTAAGTGTTGACAAAAGTGGTTAAGCCCTGGCTGGGTAGGTCAGCTGATTGGAGAATCATACCAATATGCCAAGGTTGCAGGTTTGATCCCTGGTCAGGGCACATACAAGAAGCAACCATGGATGAATAACTAAGTGGAACAACAAGTAGATGTTTCTCTCTCCCTTCTCTTCTATCTAAAATCAATTTTTAAAAAAGTTGTTTAGCCATAAGCTCACATAAAGGCAACATTTCCACAGAGCACACACTGAATTCTTCAGAGTCACCAGGAAATTTGCTTGTGATGTGACATGAAAGGTCACCGTCACTACCTACATTTAGAACTGGTTATAAGCATTCTTGCTTTTGTGAGATTGAGTGCAAAATCACCTTTTGTTTACATAGCCTTTTCTTGTATTAGAAACTGTCAGGGAGAATATACTTAAAAAAAAACTTTAATCTTTTTATAAACCTTTGGAGGCTACTCCTCCCCATAACCCCTGTGCAAAACTCTTCCAACTTCCACCCCCAAGGCAAAACATCAGGTTTCATATTATAGAAGAGCAAATAAAAACAGCACATTCTCTCCAGGGGAATGGCTAAATAGAACACGAATTGAAGACATTGCTTTCCACCTGCAAAACCAAGGCTGTGTTTTGTTTATGCTGTTCTAATTAGAAATCGTGTCTTTCTGGGATAATTTCCTTGTCTACCTCCCTTTGTGAACATGAACTTGACAGAACTGGGGCAGACAGGAAGCAGAGGAGTTTATTACACCCAACATTTATAGGAACACATCTCTTTTACAGGAAGGATTGTGTCCATTTGTTTATAGAGGACCGAAGGTGTAGGGAAATCTCTGGGGGGGAGGGGGCGGAAGGGGTCCTGTTTTAAGCCATGTAGAAAATCAAATGGATGAAAATAACAAAATGAAATTTTCAGTTCTAGATTTTATGGACTGAGGTGACTTTTGTGATGTTAAAAAAATTTATGGTGAAAGAATGCCCTGCCTTTGAGGAAATCTGGAACATCTCGTCCATGATTGTGACTTTGAACTTCCATAATTGCAACTGTGGTGGATAAGGATCGCTTTAGTTTGCATTAGTCTTTGCGCTCGTTCTGGTCTCAGACTCCCCCACGGACTCGATCCCCCACGGACTCGGTCTCAGACTTCCCCCCGCTTCAGGCAGGGGGAAGAGGCGCTGTGACCAGCAGGGGTCCAGTGCCCAAGTCTGTGTGGTTCTTGGTTCCACGTGTGCCTTTTGGTTGTGCCTGGAGAGGAATACAAATTGACCACTGATCTCTTTTCTGAGTGTTTCAGTATTTTCTTCTTCATGATCCTTTGATTTCAAGAAAAGAAAAATGAACCCTATTCCACTTCCAGTAGAAAGACAATTGCAAAATAAATGGCTACATTGTTTGAGAAGAATGTGTGGTGTGTACACTGGTGTCTTAGGACCAGCTAAGAAAGGCTCTTCCGTGAATGAGTTCTTGTCTGTGATTCCCCTGCTTACTGCGCACCTACTCCCTTCTTGCTCAGGGCTTGCCTCAGTACATTTCCTTACCTGGATCCTCCATGATTTCTACCCCTGTTTATCTCTGTTATGAATTGACTTTTATCCCCCTCCCAAGTTTTTATGTTGAAGTCATAACCCCCACTGCTTCCAAATGTGACTTTTTTTTAGAGATAGAATTGTTACAGATGTAATTAGTTAAGATAAGGTCACACTGGACTAAGTCCCATAATGACTAGTGTCCTTAGCAAAAGGAGAAATGTAGACACAGAGACACGGGGATGACACCATGTAAACACTGGGGTTATACTGCCAAAAGCCAAGGAACTCCCAGAAATGAGGAGAGAGACCTGGAACAGATTATTTCCTAGAGCCTTGAGAACGCACATCGCCCTCCGGACAACTCCAGGACTGTGAGATAACACATTTCTGTTGTGTAAGCCACTGTGTGTGGTACTTTGTTATGGCAACCCTAGCAACTCTAACTGTCTCTGTCTCTCTCTCCAGACGTTAGCTTTCCTTTGTTCATTCTATCAGGCCTTAATAATAGCGACTGCTTAGTGAACCTACACATCTCTAAGGTGCTGTGTTCTGCTGAAATCCGTATTTGAAGAATGTAAACCAGGTGTATCTCCACCTACTAGAGGCATCTACCCCCATGGCAGACAATCCTGCCTCCAGGGGACCAGCAACTCGTACAAGACGCATTTGATAAAGCCTTGTGCTTCTCTCTCCAGAGCGTGCTTGCATTTCAGTGGGTCCTTGAATGTGCCACACTAAAGAAGTCAACGATGTAGACATTTCTGGTTTGTGGCGGGCCAGTGGGGGCAAGTATTTCCGGTGGGCCTGAGAACAAAGCCGCTGAGGTTGGACGTGTGTCCAGCAAGTCACGCTGCGCAGTTGGCAGCTCGAGGCTGTCCCTCCGCCGCTGCACCGCCAGCTGGGAACGCCATCGAACCTGCTCACGGAGGAGTCGGCAGCACGTATGGCTGCTACAGATTCCTTTCCTTTCCTGCCAGAAGACTTTCCTCAAAATTTCTGTCCTCACTGACTGGAAAAGAATCGCAACCCGTTTATGATCGCCCGCAAACACTTTGTGCAAACCCCAGAGAACTCGAAGGCACCTCTGGAAACCGCGCCTGTAAGGCGGGGCGAAGGGAACCGAGAGGGAACGCATTTTACTCACAACAGCACTTTGAGGGGCTCGTGCTCAGAGGGTGACATTTGTCCCTGAGAGTAAACTCTAAATTACATCACAAATGAACATTTTGAAATTAAAGGTGGCATTTCTGACCTGCCAGCTGGCAGCCACAATCATACTGAAAAGTGACATCATTTATGACACTGGCAGTTAAGAAGCCCAAGGTTTGAGGTCGTAAAACAGTTTCCAGGCCTGATTTAATATTGATTTTGCTGTCAGGCTAACTTTACTTTAATATTTAAACAAATGTTTAATGTTTAAACAGTTGGCTTTCCCTTTTTCATTTTTCTGTTGCGTTAACCCAGTGTTATCTATGTTGTAGCAATTTCCCCTGGGGCCGGCTTCCGTATTATGCTGCCCTATCTTTAGCAATATTCTGATTTATCATCCCAGCATAGATTATGGATCTAAGCCTTTCCTCTTCCTTTGAGATGGAATGACCATCCCGTTATTGTATGTATATAATTCCTGTTGTATGGACGTTATGATGTTGTATTGTTACAGCATTGGTATGTGGTTAGGTCCATGGGGAGGATAATTGCTCACCTGGAGAATTAGACTGGGAGACTACACTTTGGGGGTGAACATGCAATGGTATATACAGATGATGTATTTTAGGATTGTACACCTGAAACTTATGTAATCTCATTAACCAATGTTACCTGAATAAATTGATAAAAAAGAATTTGGAGCATATCATATTTTATGCATTTAAATTTTAGATTTGAAGACATGTTTACATAAATTTAGATCTTCAAAATATTTGATAATATTAAAAAAGTCACAGAACTCCTATACGTTGCATCATTATTGTTAACAAGAAAAAAATTCCTTAATGTTTTAGACTTTTTGTCCATACTAGGTGCTTGTCATTATAATGGAAGCTGCTTCTATCTGGGACAAGATGGTAATAACAGTGGGGATCTCAGCGTGTGAATTTAAGAGGAAAGTGAAATTCATGAAATACGCTGTGGGGAGCCACTTTCTAGTTGTCCTTCCTTCCAGTGCTAAATTCAGACGAACTAATAAATCACCTAGCAAACCCCAGCGAGGATGGAATAAAACAGGTAAGTTATGATATGCGCAGGGCAAAGGGGGCAGTATTTTGTTTTAATAGGGAGTCCTTTCCCCTTGCATTCTTTACTTAGACATCTTGCCTATTTCTTCTGGGGATTTCAGAATTTCCCATTTCTTCTGCCGCAGAGATAAAAGGGCAGCCAATTTATGAACTGTGTACCATGGGGATTATAAATCTCTCATTTGTCTGCTCTCATTTCTATCTGATGTATTTTTCAAAAACAATAGCCTGAATTCTAATTTTTAAAATATTATCTGACCAGAGACTGAGCTTGAAATTTCAAGGACCAAATGGGCTTTCTGTTGCCTAAGATATTCCTAATTAGTCTGGCTCACCTGGTTTTCAGCTCACATGTATTATAAATATATAAGGAAATCCCATGGCTTTTGAATAAGCCCCCAATTACAATTATTCGTCTTTCTGAGGGTTCCATGTAGAACAACCAAATCCCAAACCACTAAACCCAAGGATGCTTCATCTGTTAGAAAAATAAGGGAATAGGCTTTAGTGGTTTCAGTCTTGGTTTCTTATATGTCACTCTCTAGGGATCCCCTGTGCCTTGCCTTTGATGGTGGGGAGTAAGTTCTGCCTCTTTGTGGAAATAAAAGTAATGTTTTTAGCCTATTATGTCAATCTGCCAAAAAGATACTTTATTTCCTAAGGCAGAAACAAAGAGACAGCCTTGACGCTTCTGTCACATGGATGAGAGAGAGAGAGAGAGAGAGAGAGAGACAGAGACAGAGAGAGACAGAGAGAGACAGAGAGAGAGAGAAGGATGGTGGGGGGCGCCATTCAGACTAGACTATACCACACTATCTTTCTCTTTCTGTGTCTTTCGAAAGGCCATTTCAAAAGGAGTAGTCTGGAACTACCCACAGAACCACTTGAGATGGAAGTGTTCTTATTAAAAATACAGATCTTTAGAACCTGCTCCCTATACCTAATGAGTCAGAATTTCTGGTGTGTAGCCTACACAGTCCTTATGGAACAGCGGTGTAAGATCCACTGTGATGAATCGTATCACATCCACTCAGGGTACATGAAAAAGAAAGCAGTGACTGCCGATGAGGTAGTAAGTTCAAGGAAGCATGGGCAAAAGGGTGACAAAGCAACTGATGACCAACATGACCGCCAAGCACAGTCACAAAGATCAGTGAGAAATGGACCCAGGAGTGTCCTCTAAACTGAGACTCATGCCAACCTCATCCCCCAAAATGCACTGTCTCTCATTTTCGCTGTGACCAGGGACCCCTGTGTTATTTGTGCCTTTTGCTAATTCCCTCTTAAACAGAATCCGGCCCTTCATAGTTTTTCTTATTTGGACTTCCATCTTAAGAAACGTTGGATGTTGCCCTTTCTGCCTAGGCAGCTGCTCTTGGTGAACCTCTTCGCCAGAAGGCAAGAACAGGCAATGCCAATGCCAATGGCCCACTGAGCAGTGTGGAGATGCTCACTCTGTTCATCCCCTAGAATCCCAAAGAAGAACAGACCGGTGTAAACCAAATGTGCAGGGAAAATGAAAAGGAGAGTTGGAGGAAGGACTAGTTGGGAAGGAGGAAGGACAAGTGGGGAGAAGGTACAAAGTTGAAAGTCAGTTCCTGCTTTGCAGTGTATTAGCTACTTGTTTGGGTGCCTACCCTGCCTTTGAGAATTTACCTGCTGGGGAGAGATGGTCTTGGGATGGTAAGTAATGGGGTGGGGTGGGGGAGTCCCCAGTGAAGGGATGGGTTCTCTGTCTAGCTGAACGGGCAAATGTAACCTTACCTTCACCTCAGACTCCTTCTCAAAAATGAAAACATTAATACTTGTGGCCAGTGCTGTCTGTCAGAGACAGTCCGGGCGCTGAGCTCTGATTGATGACAGGCTGGCATTTACTGGTGGTAATAAGGCTCCCAGAGATCACCAAGCAAGTGAAAATAAAGGTGTGATGATTGAATTATATATTCTCTTTCTATGATTGAAAATAATATCAGACAACTGACTCCGGTGCCAGACAGATTACATAAGCACAAGTTAAGTGGTAGAATAAAAATGAGTGATTTCCCTCCTTGACTTAAATACAGCACTAAGTAGTGTGCCCTTGAATTCAGCAGAAAGCAATTTCCTCCTCCCAGTAACAGCTAGGGGGCATTGCAAATGCAAATTGAGTTAGCTTTGCATTTTTAATATTCCACATATCCATCCATAATTCACTGCCGAGAGTTTAGAGATGTTATTGCTACTACTTGGGCACATTTAAATTATTTTGCACCTCTGAACTTTTGCATTAACTTTAACACTGGTGCTTAAGATATATGTTCTAATCTATAGGAGGTCTGTGCCTAGAGAAACTCTAGTCCCTGTGACTGGGGGTTCACAACACAACAGGACAGGCTGTCATTTAGCTTGTCATGTTCTCTTTCAAAGGAGAGCTTGTGGAAGTAACTTCTGCCTAATAAGAAAAGATCAGAACCTTAACCACTTAATTATGGTGTATGGCCATCTCTTGAAAGAATATAAGTGCCCAGGAAGTCATCCAGAGCAGGGGCATGAGAAGCCTCTCATAGGCCCGTTGTGTGCAATGAGAATTTCATCGGTGGGCGATCAATAGTAATCCAATTCCTTTTTGAAAACCTGCTTCCAAAATGTGTAACAGGATTAGGTTTACCTTATTGGGAGTGGATGAAACTGGGAAACAGTAAGAAATGAGGAACCAACATGTCTCTTGCAGTGTTTTATTAAAAAATATCGGACAGAAGCATCTGCTCTGGGTGTGGCGGAGGCTGGGTGACTGCAGTAGGAGCTTCGTCCTATGGGGGAAATGGACAAAGGGAGGATGATATTTCAGGGGGAGAAAACAAGTGACATTTCCCCCTTCTCTTCCTTCCTTCCTAAACCTCAGAAATTTATTAGGATATTTCAGGAAATATTTAGATCAGGTAGAGTTCTAGAGAAAAATAAGAAGTTAACATAGTTCTAGCAACCCAGAAGGAATCCTGTGCAATCTGGAGTGAGGGAACTCGATCTGTTCATTTTTCTCCAAGGTCATGCTTACATTTTAGATCAAAATGTCCAGTGAAAGATCAAACGTCACTAAGCTGGACTCGCTGGGCGTGGGCATTCTGAATTACAGATTGTTAAAAAGCACGTCTTCAGGCTCCTCATGAAGGCCACGAGCATCCAGATAAAGACTTTGATGAATATCTATTTGTGTTTAGAATGAGTTATAAAGGGGAGTGTCAGATTAAACCAATACCCACTTTCTCCACCTTTCCTCCTTCTACCAGACACACACATAGCCCCTCTTTGCAAGCCCTGTAGGATTAGTTTAGGTTAAAAAGCTTAATTGACTAAAAAACATGGACCAGGAATGCTGTGGCTCATCTAAAGAGCTGGCCACTTCCTTGTCCCTCCTGTCCTTCTCTGTTTTAGGTTGAGGGGGACTTCCCCCGGAGTGGGGACAGCGAGGGTGTTTCCTCCTCCCCGGCTCTCTCAAGGCTGGGACCCTTTTCAGTTTGTGCTTAAGTTGCTCTGACCTCTAGGAGTCCATGGGCCTCCTGGAAGTCTTCAGACCTTTGCAGCTTTACTCTCTCACTTTCTGGCCGACCAGCCCAAAGGGAGCAAAACCAAACCCCATCTGCGCATTGTGTGGAAAAAGTTTTCTTTGATTCCATGAGGGAAGGGGGCCCTGTAGTTCATCTCTCCTCCCTTGTTCCACTTCCATTTCCTCTCCCTTGTTTCTGTTTTTTATTTTCTCTGCTCCACTGTTTTTCTGTTTCATTTCTCACAGGAAGACCTCTGCGGTCTCCTTGGCAACTTTTCTTTCCAGATAGACCTCTGAAGTCAAGTCACATGTAAGGAACACCAAGGAGCTCTAGCATTCTGTCATTCAAATACAATGTACTGAGTGTGCACACACGGGGCACTGCTGTGGGTGCCGGCGCACAGCAGTAAATGGTAGAGACAGCGCTCCCTGCCTGGGGGCGCTTATCTTCCCCCAGGGAGAGGGAAGCAACACACTCAGTAAGGAAGTACACTGACTACTGTGTTAAAAGCTGCCAAGTGCTATGGCGAAAAAAAACAGAGCAGAGTGAACGTGTATTAAAAGGAGGGCTGCAAATTCAATGTGTGGTCAGAGTAGCCTGTTTGAGATGGGGCTGTCTGGGCAAAGACTTGAAGGAAGGGACCCTGTGAGTGTCCCGGAAGAGAGCTCTCCAAGCAGTGGGAATAGTCAATGCCAAGGCCCCCAGGTGGGCCTAGTCAAGGAACAACAAGGACACCAGTGTGGCTGGAGCTGGTGAATAAGGAAGAAACCCGTACGGCACGTGGGGGCAGACTGGGTAGGGTCTTGAGGCCTTTGCAGCAACGTGGGCTTTTATAATATATTACTCTCTCTTTTTTTTTTCAAGGACAAATTGTACCAAACACTAGATCCTTAGGGAGACTGCTTTATCTAATATATTCAAATGATTTATAATTAGCATATAACTTTTGTACATAAAAAGGTACCTCCCGAAGGCTCCAAAGTTTGTTCTCTTTATCAGTGTATCTATCGGCAAGCTTCTTTTATTTTCGGTTACTTTGCAGCCTTGAGAAATGCTATAGAAATACAGAAAAGGGAACATTCATGGGACCTACATTAAGCTACAGGTTTATTTCATGGAAAAAGGGATGGGAGCTGGTGGAGCACATGGGACAAGCCACCCCAAGCTCCCCACGAGGAAGGCTCGGGTCACTATGCACACTCCACAGAATAATGGAGCAGGAGGATTTGTCACTGGGTATTCAGGTCTTCCCTGCTCAGAACCTGCCTAAAGTGCCAGGAGGTGGCTTAAGTGCCAGAAGTGAACTGAGGAGAGATGTCCAGCCCACTCTCCTGCCTATGCAGCAGCAAGAACTGAGTCCTAGGTCACTACAGAGAAGAGCCGCCTCTTTTCTTCCCCCCAACTTCCTACACCCCATCAGGCAGAGTACCCTTTCCCCTGACTCCTGGGTGCAAACTGCTGACCTACGCTGATTTGCAGCAGGTCGGTACAGGTAGCCACAGACAAGAGATCATAGAAAAGGAGACCTAGGGTTTGTCTGTGATGTGGGAATGAGAGAGTTGTGTTCTCCGAGAGAAGCTGAAAACCTGTGCTCTAAGACTGCAGTTTGATCCGAACCAAGAATAGAACCTGGGGGAGTAAGAAGAGGACCGGATTCTTCGGGAATCAGAAAAGCCTTAGGTAAGCTTTTACCCTAGCCAGTTTGTTGCAACTTCACACAAACTTACACAGAGGAATTCCTTTCTCAGTGGCCCAAGTGGGGTTGGCCACCCCGAAGGCCAGCCATGATCCAGGGGAGTAGAGAGAGAAATTGTTTTTATTTGTAGTATTTCCTTTTAAAATTCCAGGCGGGGTTACGAATGATGAAGCGTCGATATCCCTGGCTCAAGCTCTTTCTCATCTGACCGTTTAGCTGGTTGACCGCTGAGGGCCAGGTGCCCTTGCCCCCTGCTCCCTCCCCATGAGCACGTACTTTTACCTCGAGACGTACAGTAAATTCTGGTTTCCAAGATGACCAGACAGTATGAAGAACAATATAATGTTTTGAAAATTAAAAAAATGTATTTGTGTGTGTTCATTGAAGTTATCACTCATGTGAATAATTTCTCATGTCCAGGAAGGAATCTCTCTCTCTTCAAAAGTCTTCCGCACGCTCTTCTGTTCGCGTTCACTTAAGGTTGACTTCCATTTCTTCCCCCTGTGGCTTACCATTGGAATCTTTTCCTCCTTTTCCACAACTTAAGTTTTCAAGGTTCTTCCTCTGTCTCATCTTTAAATTCACCTGCATCTTGCTTGCAGACCAAGGCCACGAAAGGGTAGTTTCACAAGGAAAGCTACTGGGACGGCCTCTTACTCTCTCATCCTATCACACTGCTGTTGTTGTCCAGCTCTGACTCTGAATCCCCAGCAGCCCAGGACTGCTGTGAGCACCCTAAGGCCTCGTCCATATTTTACCAGGGTGCTGGGTACTCTGTAGCCTGGTGGGTCAGAATGCAAAGCCAGAGACCCAGAAAGCAGGTTTGTGGTTACCAGGGACCGGGGACAGGGAGAGTGGGGAGTGAGTGCTTAAAGAATACAGCAGGTTTCCTTTTGGGATGGTGAAAATGCTCCTGGTCTGGGTATGGTAATAGTGGCATTACATTGAAAAGGTACTAAATGCCACTGAATTGTATACTTTAAAATGGTTAAAATGATGAATTTCTGTGCTATGTTGGTTTTTACCACCATTAAAAATAAAAGAATAAAGCCTCTGGATTTAGCAAGTACTGGATACTCATTCCAGCTCTAGTGCTTGTGGGCTGTGCCACTGTGGGCAGATTACCTAACTGTGCCCATGCCTCAGTTTCTTCAGCTGCAGAATGGGATGGATAATTCCAACCCCAGGTCTAATTGCTCTGGAGATTAAATGAGATGCTGTAGGTATAGCACTTGGTGCTTATTTTTTTTTTTTTACAAATGTCTTTATCCCCCAATAAAAGAGAGTATAATGTGAAGGTGAGCGTGGGGCAGCGCCCCCTGCTCTGAGAGAGATTGTCTTCACGCCCCAGGTTCACGGCTGGAAGAAATCAAAGGTGTGCCCCTGGGGTTATTCTGGCCTTTGCACCCTTACTTGAAGTATCTATATTGACCAAGAAACATAATTGAACCACTTGGCTATTTTTATTTTTGCAAGAAATGCAATGACACCAAGTATGTTGTGATTTTTCTCATCTTCACTGGTGAATTGAAGGTGCTTACCAGCCATGCTGCTCCTTCCTCTCTTCTCTAAACTTTCTCCTTTTGTTTCTAGAACCTCTCCCTCTCACAGCCACCCCCCCCCCAATATTTCCCCTTCTAATATTGTCCCCCTTTCTGTGAAGCTTCCTGTTCCTAGAATCCACTTTTACCCCAAGAACTTCTCCAAGTATTTCGTAACCAGAAGGAATGGATCTCCCAGGAGAGTGCTGAGGGATGATGTTCTACCACCTTACGGGATTCAGAGGGGGCGGGCCTTTCATGGAGCTCTCAGGCCTTTTCAGTTCATGGCATCGAGTCCTAGGTGAGGAGTTGGTGCTACCTGGTACCCCCCAGCATGTGGGCAGCCATGAAGGTTATTAAGAAGCTTTTCCTAAGATTACCCTCTATCTAGCACTTCGTAAGTACAAGGGCCACCACTGCTCTGTGTGACACCATATGCCCCCTTCTCCTGGCCAGTGCCACCAACGCTGGAGCATAAGGAATGCTGACTGCATTGAAAGCTGTATTTCAACCCATACTGGCGCTCAGCTTGGCCCCCTTAAGCAGTGAACAAGATCTTCAAATATGCATGACAGCCTTGTAGGCGAGTAAGTACAAGCTGTCTTTAGAGTAAAACTTGACCAGCAACCCTTTGCCCATGTTGTCTTTTTAATGATTAACCGAGATGATTAAAAACTTCCAATAAATCAAAACAGAGATTGGGAAAAAAATAGCACCCCCAGGAACAAATCTATTTAATCTACAAACTACTCAGAGAGATAATCTTAATGTGATAACATGTTTTGTTTTGTTTTTTAAATTGAAGTTCCCACTGTTATTCATTCCATTAAAGGTTATTTTTTCTAACAAATTGCTTAAGATAGGAAAAAACAAGTTTTACCTTTTCTTCTAATTGGTGAGTGATATGTGAACTAATCAGAAACCTATGCCGTGGCCTCCATTAAGGCACCAGATGTATTTGGCTGAGAAGAGATTTGTTGAATAGCTTCAACCTTTAAGTGCAGAGGATAAATGGATGGTGACATCATTATACCTTGACAAATAGAAATTATATTATGCCCCCTTTTTCCCTTTTCATTACCAAGGATGATTTATTTCAGTGGCTTTCAATTCATAAACCTATGGGTTGTCTATAAAGTTAAAAACCTTTTAAATTTGTAACATGCAATAGAGGTGGTTAATAGCATTCTTGAACCATGCTGTTATAACGTTATTGGAGCTGTTTTCTCAGTAAAGGCACATTATAAACAGGTGCTAGGAATTTACAGCAAGCAAATCTGTGAGCCTCATATGCTTGGTCTTATCTCCCAACCAACCATAATGCTAAGTTATCATAAATGACATGACATGTGACCCTGTTACATTTCATCTTCATCAAATACCGAATGATACAGGAAGGTCTTCGAATGAAAACTTAGAGTCAATAGAATTGTTTGTATCATGAAAAATAAGTGCAGGCTGTCCCCATAGCCTTTGTTCCTTCAGTAAATCCTGCTTGTTTCTCTACTTGATTATTTTTAGGATAGGATCCCTGGCATGCCCGGGGATTTCCATGAAATGTTTTGTTTTCATCGAAGTTAGCATCTCCCCTGCATTCACTGAGGCCTGTGGATTTGAAAGCCTGGAAAAAGGCGCGTGCATGTGCTTGGATAATCTGTCTTCTGGTTTAGATTACACTGACAAAATAAATCCTGGTGCTCCATGGATGAGATTTGAATGGACTGCAGCAGGAGATAAAAACAAGGTAGTTTTGTTTATCTGGGGCCCAAATCAGGAACCAGATGGCTGTATGAAGAGGGGAGGGGGGGTGTGCATGTGAAATAGGTGGGCAGTGTGGGAGGTGTACGTAGAGTGGCTGGAGAGGTTGGGAGGTATGTATAAAATGGGTGAGGAAGGGTGGGAAGGGGGAGAAGTGAGAAGAATAAATTAGAGATAACATAAATAAAGGGTGGATTGGAAGATGACATTCTTATTTGGGAGTAATTTACAATAAGACCAGCTGCTTTGGGCTATAGATGAGGAAGAAATGCCAGGATCAGTGAGACACTTAGTAGTGAGGAGTGTCCCTGCTTTGCCCCCTTGGCTGTGAAGGGAAAAAGGTCTCCATGGGGCCTAAAGTGCACAAGGCAAGGTGAGCCTGGGAAGCAGTCAGCTTCCCAGTAAGTAGCACATAGACAGCTGTACAGAACTGTTGTCCAGTTGAACATAATTTAAGGCTGAGATGGTATCTCAGGGCCAGAGGAGTTCGCAGGACAGCATCAGCACTGACATGTCCCCACTCCAGCTCATTTCTAAGTGGCTTATTGGAGAGCTCTGAATAAGCTGAAAAACTACTCATGAACTGAACAGCTGAATTGCTGTCACAGAGTCAACACGATTACATTGTAAGTAGAGGTGCATGAGCTAAGGTTAGCTCATGCCCCCAACATCCTCTAGGTAACCAAACCCTGCTGACCTAGGTCATTCCCAAAAGAGAAACCGACAGCCTCAACACTTCCTGCACCATCTTACACCTTATGCTGACACTACTGGGGGATGCCTGTCCAATTAGTGCCAGTGCTAGTTGGCCTTTGTAGCACACATTTCATTTTTCAAGCATTTTACAATGCTATGCTGTGTTCATTCCACATGCACTTCTTACTCCCTGCCCCTGCCCACACATGTCTTAGGCTATAACATTGTTTTTACTCTGTGCTTATTTGATTACAGCATCCAGTTTTTGACCCTAAAACTTAAAAGAACTCAGACACAGTCCAGGAGACCAACACAAATAATAGAAGGTTATAAAATAGGACCAGGAAGAAAAGGTTAAAGAAATTGTGATTATTTAGCTTTGAAAAGAGAACCATGGTGGGTGACTTAATAGTGTTCAACAGAGTCTGCAGGTACTGTTTCCTGGGAAGTTATTTTAAAAAATCAAAACCAGATAGTGCCCCTGTGACTGAGTAATGGGACATGCTTTTCATTGAGGAACAGTGGAACTGAGAATAAATTTTTAAATTTATTACACTGCCTCTGCTTTTACCTGTGATAAAGAACTTCACTAGTTTTGTGCTGACATACCAGTATCTGTAAATTAAATAGTGGTGATTTTAATGCAATTTTAGTATAGAAAAAGTTAAGTTGTTAAAAAATTATATTTACAAGACTTTCGGCCAAGATGGAGGTGTAGGTAGACACACTGTGCCTCCTCGCACAACTAAAGAAGAACAACAACAAATTCAAAAACAAAAAACAACCAGAACCAACAGAAAATCAAAGTGTATGGAAGTCCAACAATCAAGGAGTTAAAGAAGAAACATTCATCCAGACCTGCAGGAGGGGCAGAGCTGGGCAGCTGGGAGGAGAGGACTCACAGCAAGGCGGCAGCTGGTGGACAGGCGAGGCGGTGGCCAGCCGGGTGGTCCCATATTCGCGTGCACATAAACTGGGAGGAACAATTGGAGAGCGAGACAGATCCCACAACTCAGGGCTCCAGCATGGGGAAATAAAACCTCAAATCTTCTGACTGAAAACACCTGTGGGGGTTGAGGCAGCAGCAGGAGAAACTCCCAGCCTCACAGGAGAGTTCGTTGGAGGGACCCACAGGGTTCTAGAACATACACAAGCCCACCCACACAGGAATGAGCACCAGAAGGGCCCAATTAGATTGTGGGTAGTGGGGGAAGTGACTGAAAACCAGCAGACAGAGGAGCAAGCAGCACTGTTCTCTCTCAGACCCCTCCCCCACATACAACCTCTCATCGAAGTAATGTGGATTGCCCCACCCTGGCGAACACCTAAAGCTCCACCCCTTACTACATAACAGACCAAATATATATATATATGGACCAAATGAAAGAACAGATCAAAGCTCCAGAAAAAATACAACTAAGCAACGAAGAGATTAGCCAACCTATCAAATGCATAGTTCAAAACACTGGTAATCAGGATACTCACAGAATTGATTGAATATGATCACAAATTAGAGAAAAAAAAAGAAGGCTATGAAAAGTGAAATAAAGGAAAAGGCACAGGGAACCAACAATGACAGAAAGGAAACCAGGACTCAAATCAATGGTTTGGAGCAGAAGGAAGAAATAAACATTCAATCAGAACAGAATGAGGAAACAAGAATTCAAAAAAATGAGGAGAGGCTTAGGAACCTCCAGGACAACTTGGAGGAAAAGAAGAAGAAAAAGATAAAAATATGAATAATAAAATGGCAATACATATCTATCAACAATTAAAAAAAAATTATCTGCATTCCCCTAACCAGAGCCCTTGCCTCTTGTTCACTGTTATCTCAAGACACTCCCTTTGTGCCTGGGTTTCTTACTCTCCATTTTTATGCCACTATAACTTGAATTTGTTGCTGTAGGAATTTTGGGTTTTGCCAGCTGGGGGTTTGGAAGCTTGCTGCAGCTTTCTCCCTACTATTGCATCCATTAGGCAAATGCCCCATGTCATGTGCAGCCCCAGTCCATTCAAAATACCCAAATCCTTAAGAAGCCAGTAAGGAGTTACACTTCGGGGGCAACATCAAGCCATGTGGCCACCCTGGAGAAGTTGGCCATTGCCCACGTGGCTGTTAGCTAGGCCTGCTTGGTTGTTTGTCTGCAGGGCAGACCACAGGCTGCCTGTCCCCAGTGTGACCACTGCCTTTACCCTCTGCAGTGTGCCATCTTGGAAGTCTAACTGGCAAAGGCCTAAGGGTCCAAGAGCCAGGGCTCTTTCTGGAAGAGCCTAGACACTAATACCTTCTTTCTCCATCTTTTACCCCCCTGCTTCATTATTGGCTCATTCCTGAAAGGAACTACCAGGTGGCAGTAATCACTGGCGCACTGCCTTTGCGTGCCCAGGGCCTCACATCTGTGCAATGACAGATGTTTGCTGCCCAGATTTTCCATTCTGTTTTGGTAAACGTGGTCTAATTTAAAGCACAACTCACATGTGATGTTGAGACTAGTAAGACAGCTACTTACTTAGCTAATCGTATATTCTTTCCTCTACCTTATCCACATTTCCCATTTCAGTTCAGGGCAGCAAGAGTCCTACTTATCAAAATTCCCTTGCATCGAGGAGTAATCAAGTGGTGGAACTCTGACCAATGAGATGAAAGGAAAACTCTATGGAGTAAAGACTCCATGAAAGCTATTGTTTTCTTGCTCAAAGGGCACAATCTCAGTAGGCTCTCAGTTTCCCCCCTTCCCCATCTTCCTGTCAAGTTTACAGACGTGACGTCGAAAGTGGTGCTCTGTAGTAAACGTCTTGTGATGATGAAAATGTGCTACATCTGCCTCAGCCAAATAGTAGCCACTTGCTCTACGTGACTGTTGAGCACTGGAAATGTGGCTAGTGTGACTGAGGAACTGAATTTTTGATTTAACTTAAACAGACACATGTGGCTAGTAGCTACAGAGAGGATGCCATAGGAGACAGCAGTCTCCATCTTTCAAGCCAGAGAATGAAAGCTACACTCTCAAGGGCAGTGGCCCAGGAAGGCAAGAGGAGGCCATTAGGTAGGTCTCCAGGTCAATGTGGCAGCTGTGCAGCTCTGGGCTGCCTGTTACGTGAGAAAAATAGACCTCAATTCAGTTAAGCCAGAGTTGTTGGGTTTCTATTCAATACAGTTTTATGTGATCTTACCAGGTGCTCTGACCAAAATGTGCAGATACTCAAGTGGAACCTCTGGCAGAGCCAGTGCTAGAAGGAAGTTGAATAACATAATAATGACACTACGCAGGACTTTCCCCAGTGGAGCATCTGGTATTTTGTTGAAGTCTTTCTCCCTTAGTCTGACTTTTGGATTTGCATGTCTAAGTGCTTGTCTAGCCACATATACCTGCACGTTATACTCTAGGTGTGCTGGCTCAGCGCCTGGGCACTGGAATCAGGTTTTTTGGTTTTGCCTCTCATTTCTACCACTTATCATAAAACCATGCAGCCTTGGGGAGGCCATATCACTTTTATGTACTTTGGTTTTTACCCATAAAATAGGGATAATCAGATGGTTACCTTTAGGGTTATCATAAAGATAAAAGTGAGGTACTGTCCGGTCAAGTGCTACAAACAGTGCCTGGTCCAACATAAGCACCCAAGAATGTTAAATGCTATTATTTCTGTTGTTATTTTCCAGCCTGTGGGCAGGACTTCTAGTTACTTAAAGCGTGGCATCTGAAAATGCACTTCCTCAAGCCCTGAAAGAGCCGGTCCCAGAATCCTCATATCCTGCTTCTGAGATCAGTGCTTTCCCCCTGTCTGTGCACAGCCTTCCCATTGGACAGACTTCAGGATTATGGCACCCTAAAATCTGCATTCTTTCAATCCTGTGACTGCTCATCACTTGAGGAGTTCACCTTGCCACACTACTTTTTCAATTACTTAGGGGCTAGTGTTCCATTTTGTCTGTATCCCTGACTTTTAGCTGTCTGTTGCCAAAATAGGTCAATGGGAAGAGAACAGCAGCTTTGAAAGCAAACACTGTTGTTTGAATCCTGGCTCTGCCAATAATAGCTTTTGAGACCTTGTGCAAACTAGTCAGTTTCTCTGCACCTGCTTTTCCTCCTCTCTAATATAAGTATAATAGGATGATTGTGAGGGTTAGATTGAGTGAGATGTATATAAGGCAATGGCAGGGTGGGCAGTTATAAATGTTAGCTCTCTTCCCTATAGTAAGCCCTCTTCTAGATCGATTTTCCCAAGAAGGAAAACATCTTGATAGCTGGTTTTTTTTGGCTAGGGAAGAGGAGGTGGGTTCTAGTTCTCAAAACTCAAAGAAGATTTGGGGTTGTAGCTATAAACCTAGAATCTCAGGCTCACAGGGGGCCTGAGAAACCTAGTTGAGACCTCCTGTACTGATGAGAAAGCCTGGACCCAAAGAGGTCAGGGACTCTGAATTCCACAGCTCTAAGAGACTACTGTAACTCAACTCATCTCAGCATTCTGAAGAGCATCCTCAGGGAAGTACTACACTATAAAATTCCCACTTCAGGGGATTTCATCTCTTAAAACACTTATCACTACCTCAGGGATATGGAGACTTGACTAATATGCTAGTTGGGAGTTTTTAGCAATGGAGCTAATCTTCTGAGAACACTTTTCAGAACCAAAGGGAAACAGAGGACATGGCGGGGAGAGGCTCCGTCTGGTGTAGAGAGCACTGCCTAGCATGGGGAGCCTGTGGATCAAGTTGCAACACGGCACTCACATCACTTAAAATTCTCTCATCCTATGTTCTCCACCTCAAAATGGGGACTGTAACACCCACTTTCAACATGACTACTGAATCCATCCCCCCAGAACAACTTGGGGAAGCCTACAGAGCTTCCCTCTCCTATCCCACCACACAGTGGTCCCCACGTCCTACCTCAGCACCACTGTCACCTCCTTGCCTGAGAGCAACTGTGTCTTGTTTACACAGTATTCTCAGGGCCATCACTCAGTAGGTGCTCAGTAAGTATTTGGTAAGAGAACAAAGTAAACCACCCCTGATTGTCCAGAAGAAAGGGAGACTCCTTGGCTCCCACTTCGCTCCCTGTCTTGTTAACTTTCAGGAGGAGGAAGGTGCTAAAGTCTAGGGCTGAAGTCATAACAGGAGTTAGAAAATTAGCCTCTGGGACTTAATTAGTGTAAATTGCTCCCAAACGTTTCAGAATACCCCAGTTCTCTGCGGGTTCGGGAACAGTCCTTGGAGCTCTTCAAATACGATGGCTAAATTTGGGTAGAGCTCATCAAGAAGCAGCCTGCAGACATGAGCACCTAGCCTTCAAGGTCACATCCTTTCCCCTTCCTCACACCAGGCGATAAATACAGGTGTCATCCTGACCTAACCCCAAAGCACGCACACCTGCCCTGCTGATTGAGTATTCTCTTTAGAAAGTCTGCTTTTAAAGTTTCTATGTATTCTATTTTTAATAGATGCCAAGCATTGTGCCGAGAATTTAATTAATTAATTGGTTAGTTAACTAACTCATTTATCTATTTTCAATGTTCCGAGGACTTTTGCTGGGTCCCATCTGAAAGTACAGCAAAATGCTGCTATGAGTCTCTGCGTTATGTCACTGATCTGTCCTCCTGTCAAACCTAGAGCATCCACGTGAGCATTCCTTCCTGACATTTCTGGGGCCATTTGTATGTTTTTCTGAATCCCCAGAAATAGGTGAGTGCCTATTATGTATCAGGCATTTTGCTGAGCACTGAGGCAAAGATTGTAAACAAGACATTATGTCTGGTTTCATGGAGTTGTTATAAGATGTCATTCAACTTTCATGGCGGCCCTACAAATAGTTACTCCCATTTTACAGAAGAGGAAATTGGGGCAGCTATGGTCACTGGTCCATTGTAACCCTCTTTATCATCAAAGTTGCAGCTTATTCACCAAGACAGCTCTTGTTTTGAGTTGTTTAGCGCATGTTTCCATAGTCTAATCTATTCTCTGTAAGTCAATCTTCCATCCGCTTTCTGCCGTGAAGACCCAGTGTTCTGAGTCACTGAGGCAGGATGGGAAGATAAATGACAAGGTGTGCAGTCCTGCATGACCTACTTAGTGTTCCCCACCTGGTGTTCTTGTTGCTAACACACCCTATGAACTTGCTGCCCTAGGGAGCTGTTGGGTTATTGCTGAGATTTACTGTGACAATGCTGAGCATAAGAGGTGAAAAATTTATAAAATTGAGCATATATAAAATTATGAAAGAAAAGTCTGAAAGCATTTTCTGCTTGAATAAAATCTAGGACATTTTTGTTTCTTTTCATTTTGTATGAGAAAATGCATGCTATGAAATTAAGACCACAGGTGACATAAATATTCTGGGATGTTCGCCTCATTTTCTATTTGGTTAAGCTGGTCAATAAGCTATTTTCCAAGTTGGCTATGTAAAGAGCATTATGTGCGTTTTGGGAGTGAGGGCTTTAGTTTAATTTCTGTCTTCTATTCATTGAGAACATAGTACATGTAAGGCAGAATGTTATGTGTTCTGATGGCTCATTCACTGCCAGGGAGATTGACAGTGACTGGGAAATACTGGCAGCTTGAGTGTGTCTAAGCAGAGACAGCTGAGAGCAAATTGGATCTTAGCGAGTAAAGATGTTGTGTGGATGGGCACTTGTTCTGAGAGCTCAGTTTAGCAAAGGTCTGGAGGAGCGAAAGTGTCATGGGTGGTCAGTGAAGGGTGCAGCAGGCCTGCAGCTTTGAAGGTAGGCATGGGACTGAGGAGGCAGGGAGAGGATCTGAGTTGATTGGCTGGCAAAGTAGACTGTCCTGGGTGACAATTTAAAGAGTTTATTCTGTAACAAAATGGGGAGAAATCAAAAGCTGTGAACAGAAAGTAAAATGATTCTGTTCCTTAGGAAGAGAAGCTGAAGCAGAAGCAGAATAAGATGTAGCAGCAGTGGAAAGAAGAGAGAAGAGCAGAAAGAGGGAGGAGGAGAAGGAGGAGAAGGAAGAAATGGAGGAGGAGGAGAGGGACGAGTCCCACCAAGTTGGCAATTTCCGTGGAAGTGTTTGCAATATCACATGAAACTCACTTTGTGGGTGAAAGACTCAGAAATACAAAGCAATGGAGAGTGTGCAGGCCTTTTCACTTCTTGCTTTATCTTTGATCTGTCAAGTGGTTCAGATGGGTTATGCATGGCCAGAAAGACCAAAAAGGTCTGGTTCAGTCCCTGGCTGGGTTTCTGAAGGTGGAATCATTCTATGCTTATCACCCAGGTTTAGACAGAGAGGTGATCGTCCTGGCCTGCCTCTGGTGCCCTAGTCACTCCTCTTCTGTGGTCCCACCCTGCACTGGTTGTTTAGGTTTTAGCCAGAAACTGGCTTCAGTCTCCCAGTGGTGGGCACCACTAAGGGTCACCAAGGTCTGGTAGAGCTCTCTGAGTCCACAATTGCCAACCTTGGCTGTTTCACTTTTAGTAGCAGAACTGTTCTTTGAAACAAAAAATTCTTCTTGGAAAAAGCCAGCTGTGGTAAACGGATAGATGTGCAGCTGCCGTCGTTGAAAGCAGAGATGAAGGGCCATAGGAGCCCCACCCCTTGGGCACTCAGTGGTCTGGGAGCCCAGAGGGGTCCCCGTTGAAACCCACTCTTGCTGGAATCAGTTTTGTGACCAGATGTGAGCTGGTTCCCAACTAAGTTCCCAGGGGATTTGAAATTAGGGAAGGCAGATGGTGTCTCTTTGGGGGTGAGTGGGTGAGGGACGGAGAGCTGGTGGGGAGGTTTTAAGAGAAAAGGTAGTCGAAGAACCATTTTTCATACTTGTCGGGTTTTTTTTTTTTTTTTTTTTTTGCTGTGTACCATTTGAAAATACAGCAAAAATGCTAATGTGAAACTGTTATTTCACTGATCTGTTTCTCCTGTCAAACCTAGTGTGTCCATGTGGGAGTTCTATCCCAATATTTTTCAGGAAATTTGTTTTTTTCTAAATCCCCAGAAAAACCTGTCAAGAAATTGGGGAAGAGTATCCTCCTATGAGAATGAAAGCTTCATGACCAACAGAGAGCAGCTACTGATCAGAAGGAATCCACTGACGTAAAACTGTGAGCAAGACCAGGAAACATTAACACGTAGATTCTGAGGTTGAGACTGACATTTCCAGGAGCCTGATTAGGAGCTTAGAGGAGAAAAGTGTCACCAGCTCATCAGCCAGCCTTGCTTATAGCTGAGGCCATTGTAAGTGTGTGTTCACTGGCCAGTCTGCTGTTAGTGATGACTCTTTCTGGCATATAAAATACATATTACTAAGTTTATATGAATGGTGTACTTTATACCAATCAAATGAGTGGTGATCCAAGAGATAATGAGTTTTAGAAGCAAAAAAGATCTTACATCAGCCCTGGCTTATGTGGCTCAGTGGATTGAGTGCCGACCTGTGAACCAAAGCATCACTGATTTGATTCCCAGTCAGGGCACATGCCCGGGTTGTGGGCCAGGTCCCCCATGGAAGCCACGTGAGAGGCAACCATGCAACGATGTTTCTCTCCCTCTCTTTCTCCCTCCCTTCCCCTGTCTCTTAAAATAAATAAATAAAATCTTAAAAAAAAGATCTTAGATTGGCAATTTAGACTTTGATTCTGCATAGTGCTATTACCTTTGCTAGGAGATCAGGATGTTTGAATACTACTCAGTTATGTTTGCTGGTCTTTTCCCGTGTTTGAATATTTTCTATAGGCTATAGGTCTCTGTGAATCTGCTGAAGTTAATACTTATTATCAGTTAAACAATTTTTAGGTACCCATGATGAGTAAAGAGGATGAGGGATATTGAAAATATTTTAAGAATAGTTTATTATTTGGGGAATTCCATAGATTTTCCAGGAATTCCAATTTTGTATCCTGAATTTTGATTAACATCATCAGTCAGGAAGTTAGAAATACTATCTAGTCCAACCTCTGGCCTTGAGGTTTAATTGATCACATAAATGATCATCTAAGTGATCTCAAATCACTGAGGTGCATCTTACTTTCATTTATGCTACCACATGGACTTCGGAATTGTTTCTCTTTAAGACTAACTTGAAGTTGCACAAGTCCTCACAGTTGACTTTAGAAATAACGATCTCTTAGCCATTAAAATGGAGGGCTCAGAGTTTTCTCTTGAAGAGTAGATGAATCCTTTCATACATCATTCTAAAGATTTCATTTAAAATGAGCTCCCAGGGTCACTTGGGAAGTGTATACATTTAGCCGTGATGAGTGTATGTATAATGTGAATAATAAGGGTAGCTACCCTTCTCTCCATCTGAAGCAAGGAACGTAAAAAATCTTTCTCCCTCTTTTTTTTTTAATGTGCTGATTTTTCCACAGGAACAATGCAGTCATTGGGTTGAATTATCCTTATGATTTGATTTTAATGTGCATGTTTAATGTAAAATATTTGTCATATGTCATTGCTTTTGACTGGCTTTAAATCACAGCTCTATTAAAGGCTTTTATTAAATAAATTTTAGTTTGATCACAAAGCAATTCTGCTTCCTGAAGTCTCATTTGTGCAGGTGGAGTATCACGTGTTTATAGTTAACATTTCAGGGTCAAACATTGGAAGGGAAGTAGATGATTGAATTATTGTGCTAGTTATAACCAGTGGTTGCAATAGAGCATTATCTCCAAATTTGACTATCACTGAATACAGTGTTTAAAAATATATTACTTTTTATGTCTATTTTATAGATGGTAGAGACGCTGTGTTGACTTCTGCTTCTGCCAGAAAAGGAAGGAAGAGATTTCTATGATCTAAATTGGAGTTGGATTAGATAGAGAGGATGAGCTTAAAAATAGATAACTAGAACTCTGTATTTACATGACTTTTGACTCATCTCGCCAAGTGTCAGTCTGTCACCTGGTATGAGGTTTAGATTCCTTTAGATCCTTGCACTACGCAAAAGCCAAAAATTGAATTTTTGGAGGACAATTGTCCTGATTAAAGTCAGTCAAAGAGGTTGTCTCAACATAAGGAATGATTTTAAGACAACTGAATGAAAAAAAGTTTTTCCTAACCCTGCTTACTATTACAAAGCAATAATGTAATGGCATCCTTAATTGCTGTTTCTTCAAAGATATGCTAGGTGAATTCAACCTTTAAATGAATATGAACAGATCGTTAACAAGAAATATATTTCAAGTTATTAAGTACTATTATTGAGTATTTATTACAGCCTTAAATTTTTTTTAATGTTGTCTTATCATCAGGACACTGGAATAGGGATTATTGGTGGGCGCTGAGCCAGGGCTAGCAGCAGGAGAAGGTTATATTCTGTGAAGAAGGTTAAGGTCCTTTAGGCAAAGTCTATGTACATTCTTGGGTCAAAGTAGGAAAACTGAGAAAGAGCTAAGAAATACTTCCCCTGTGGTTTAGAAGGGGACTCTACTATGTATTTCTGGACTTGGATGGATGCAGTGGACCAAATGGAGATGGCCGAGGGGCGGGGTTGGTGCTTTCCAGGACACGGGTGGCTGGGTCTTGCTCTGTAGGATGGGGAAAGAGGAAGGAGGTGAACATCCCTTCTCTGTGTGTGCTCTGTAGAACATCCCGTGCTCACATCAATTGGGTGGTTGGCAGGAATGTTGATAGCATTGTTTTCAGGCTCTTGTGTCCCTAGAAAGTGGGTATCCCCAGGGAACACTTTATTTCTCAGGAGGACCCAAACTTACAGGCCCTTCTCTCTCAATTCTGCTGCAACTGGATGAGTTCAGCTACAATGCCAAGTTGGGAGCTTAAGGAGGTGGCAAAAGGGGAGAGGGACTTAGAATCCCTTTCTCCCCTTATATGTTAGAAGGCACATTACAGGGCTCCCTTTGTGTGAGGAGGAGAATAGCAAGATAGTTAAAAAGATCAACATGAAAATATTTTAATGATGTCAAATATGATTTAAGTTAATGTTCTCCTATGAAGATTTTAGAAGTATAAATATTTTTCAATGAAATGCGCCTCATAGTTCTCATGTTTTTTCCTCTGCCTGCTTGCATAATTCTTTCACTAGGAATTATGAAAATGGGAAGGAATTTTTTTGGTTAATATTTGTTAGGTGGTACATATACCTAAAACATGGGTCAGACATCTATGGCTTACTTTTATAACATGAACCAGACCCACCCTTTTGATCCCCAAACACAGAGCTGGCATTTTTCCCCCTTAGCCAGACACTATACAGACTAATCTAGAATTAAATATATGTAGCCAATGTGTCAAGCTGAAGATTCTAGTTTCATCTCTCAATGCTTCCAAAGGGCAAAAAAAAAAAAAAAAGTTTGCTCACTGAATAAGTGATGGGAAAGGCAGAGTGACCATGACCAAATGTCCCCAAAATACAGTGGGTGAGCTGGACCAAATCTTTTATGATTTACACTGATGGGCAGTTATGCTCCATACAGCCACTCAGAGACCTCAGAATCTGCCCTATTTTTGGTCCACCATTGGGTGGTGGCATTATCTTTGTCTACTAAATCAAAGCTGGGTCATAGACATGTTCATATTCCAGCTAATGGGAAGGAGAAAAGACAGAATAAAAATCCAAGGCAAGAAATTTTCTTCTATGCAAGGGAGGCATACCTTGCACTCTTCACTTCTGTCGGTGAGTACATAGTTACACAAGTCCCGCAGACACACCTGGCTGAAAAGGAGTCTGGGAAATGTGGCCTCTAGCACAGGAGCCTGTGTCCACGAAGAGAGAACAGTAAGTCACACTCACTGAGACTTTGTTGTCATTATCCTAAACTAGCTTAGGGGGAAAAAAGAATTGTTTTTCATATCAGTAATAACATTTCAGTTAAATTACATGTGGTTGTCTTACTATAATTATTCTTTGAAGATCCAAGTGATCTTCTATTTTTCCACCTTCTCTGAGGTATGTGAACTCAGCTACCTCTGATTAATGACTCACACATACACACACAACAAAAACTTCAAAAGCAGCAAATTTGAAGGCCATGTTTGACTTTGTCCTTCACTAGGAAGGAATCTAGTAGAAAGAACCCTTGGTGTGTAATCAGGAGTACACATATTTAGATCCAGCCTTGTTATTAATTCAATAAGTGACCCTGAGTAGGTCACTTAACTTATCTGTTCCTCATCTATAAAGTGAAGGGATTGGACTGGTTCATTTTTGGCTTTGAAGATTCATTCAATCATAAAAAGATGTCATGTGCTCCCACATGATAATTCTTGGGCTTTTACTCTGTTGACTGAAAAGACACAGAATAAGAAAACACTAGAATTAATTTAGTAACATTTAAAAATAAATGGTAGAATATCTATTATTTATTCAGTCTGCATTTAGTTTTGAGGATGCTGTGGTTCCAGAAGCAGACGTTTTTCTAGATGCCTGGGTTCCCTTTCTTTCTTTTTCTCTTTCTTTCTTTCTTTCTTTCTTTCTTTCTTTCTTTCTTTCTTTCTTTCTTTCTCTCTTTCTTTTTCTCTCTCTCTTTCTTTCTTTTCCTTCCTTCCTTCCTTCCTTCCTTCCTTCCTTCCTTCCTTCCTTCCTTCCTTCTTTCCTTCCTTTTTCTTTCTCTCTTGCTCTATTTCTTCTCTCTCTCTTCTTTCTTTCTTTCTTTCTTTCGTCTTTCTTTTTGCCTGGATACTTTAAAAGTCTTCAATTTTGAGATTGTCTTCACAGTTAGCTCAGGTGAGATGCAAGAGAAAGAGTGTGAGAAAACCCTGCAAAGGGCATGAATGATGTTCAGGTCAGCTCTGCCCCTGGTCCCCTGAACTCCAGATGGAATATCATACATGGGAACAGCCTTGCTACCCAGCCTTGCAGTGAGCCTGCAAGGATATGGAATGAGGCTCAGCTGCCTAGTTCTGTGGAAAGTGTGGAGAGGATGAAGAAGAGATGCCATCACACTCAATGTATGACTACTTTTCATTTATCCTTTGTCCCATGAAGAGTTCACTGGTAAGATTTAAGTCCTTAATGACTTTTTTATAGCACAGTTAAACTGATCTCATTTTTTCCATTTCCATTTTTATTTTTCTGAAATTATTTTTATTGATCTTAACAAAGGTTTGATTCATTGTTCAGTCAGGTCCCCCCTCCTTTTGACCTATACCAAATCTTATGGATAATAATTTCTGCCATTGTGAGCTTTCTTTTGTGGCAATTATTTTTTCCAGTTCTAATTTTATTGGTTGAATTTTGCAAATTCTAATCTGAGGAGGAGATTTAATTCTTCCATCAGTTTAAATCTACACTATTCTTGTCATATGCCCTTTAACCATTTGTTGATTTTGTTTTCAATGTTTCTATAGGCTGTTTTTGTCTTCAGTTTATTAGTTTTTGGTGTCTTTAACAAGATGAGATCCTTTATTGAATAGTTTGGTCCATTTTACTGTATAGCTTTATCCTTTGTCAACTTTACGGTACTTATTATGAATTGGGTAATTTTTGCACTGAAAACAAAGATCCTTGTTAAGACAAAGGCACAGGGTTATGTTGCATGGTAAGAGTAACACTTCAGACACACAATGGGGTCCAGAAACCAGAAGGGAAAGGTCTTTCTTTGTACAGTTTCACATGATCAAAGTTTCTGTCTCAGACCAACAGGCAAATATCCTGCTAAATGTGCTGCACATGAGCCATGCCCATTAAAATCAGGAACCATAAAGTGATGCACATTATCCTATTATTTACCCTTCTTGAAAAACAGGGAGCAGGAGGTATAGGATTGGCACGGTGGTGTTACAGAACAGACCTGGGGGTGGGGTGAATCATATACTATTACCAAACGGACCCACTCTTGTGCTCTGGGCGGTCCCCTTCCCCCTACTAGATTCACCTTGCCCACTGCCAGGGAAAGACATCCCTCAGTACCAGAGATTGGTGAAAAAGAAAGGGATTATTTATTTAAAGAGTTATACGGACTTAAGAGTAATGACTTAATGTCTTCATTGACATCCCAAAGTCTTTTGGAATACCCACAAACTCACAGTCCTTCCTTCGCCCTCTGCCCAGTCTTGGGTACTATATCCCAGAAAAAGAAATAGAAGTCTGTGGTTCTTCTCTGCCCAAGCCGAGTGGTCCCAAAAAGAAGAAGCATGGCTGCCACGCCTGGGTTTAAATCCCAGCACTCTTCCTCTGCCGCACCATTTCTGACTCCTCCCACAATTAGCCACAACTGCCAGCATTCCCATATTTTTCCAGCTTTACTGGGCTGCCATAGTAAGTCCAGGCAGGTGTGGCCCTGTGGTGTGGAGCCAATCATCCAATCATCTCCAAGCTCTTATGTAGGCTCTGTAACCAGTGGGAGTTGCCTCCCAGTTATATCATGGGTTGAAGTCACTCCCATCCCCCTGGTTCAAAGCATGGCCACGGCTGTTTAACATATCTATGAAACCAGTTAAAGGTTATAGATATGTTAAATGACTGTTTCAGAGGTTACTGCAAAACTGTTGCTATTCAAAACAACTCTCAATGGCCCTGCTCTATGCATCTTATCCCCTAGCTCAGACTTGTGGGGGTGAGGACATCCTATACATATATATTTTTTCTAATATTTCCTGGACATTTAGTTCTGGACCCCATTACAAATTCCTACTTGGGGCTCCCCCTTGGCTGCACCCTGTTACAGTGAAATCATGGCATTGACATGCCTGTGAGCACTGCAGTGAGAGAAATCAAGGAGTCCAAGACATACATCCTGGAGTTTAAATGGGGGCTGGAACAGATTCTGTTTTATTTACTTTTTAATTTAATTTTTTAATTGTATTTTTTTCCTTACCATTTATCCTCCCTATACCCTTTTCTACCTCCACCTGTCTCCCTCCCCCAGATTTTGAAATTGGGAATTTTGGAGGCAGAAACAGTGATGGAAACCCTGAGAGGGCACAAGCTTACCTTATGCCCCAAGAAACACTTAGAGGAAGATTATAGAAACAGAGGAGAGGACACAGAACAAAGAACCTAAGGAACTTCAACTTGATGGTTAGACAGAGGAGGGGCCCAGAAAGGGATTGTGGGAACAGAGCCAGAGAGGTGGGAGGGAATTGGGAAAATGTGGTGTCACAGAGCAAAGGAGAAAGGACTTCGGGAAAGGGGTAGCAGTCAGTGTGTTGAAAGTTGCCAAAAGGTCAAGCGAGATGAGGATTTAAAAGTGTTTGGTGGATTTAACCTAAGAGCTTTAAAATTATTCATACCCTCAGGCCCAGAAATTCTACTCTAGGAATATGTCCTCCTAAAAGAAACCAAGGAGGGGGTAAAAGTGTTTGTTATTGCTTTATGTGTAATTGGAAAGCAATTGAAAAATTAAATGTTCAACCTCAGAAGTTCTCTTAAATCATTTTAGGTAACAATTAAAATCCTGTTTTTGAAAACTATTTAATGGTATGTAAAATGATATAAATACACTAAAACATTAATGGTAGTATCTCTGAGTATTGAGGTTTAAATGATTTTGCCTTTTCTGTTTTATGCTTTTCTATGATTTCTAAAATTTTCCATAGTGAGCATATCTAACTTTATAGTTGAGGGAAAACATTATTTAGATAGTTTTTTTCTAAGTGGCCAGGAGATATACTTTTGCTGACCGGGCACAATACGCTGTAATTAGGTTCTTTCTGGCAGGATAGAAACAGAAATCCAAGCCACAGAGAACAAAACTGAGTCAAAGAAATGACTGTCAATGTATATAGCTCATCATTTCTGATGTTTAACTCCCAGGGAAGGGCAGCTGGAATCTGTGACGGCATCTCTGTTCTGCCGCCCTTCTCTGTCCCCCTCCTTTGTCTTCTGTCTGTTTGAAGAGTATTTGTCAGTCGTGCAGCACGGTGACACAGGGCCAGCTTCACGCCCCGCCAACTCTCCCTTGTGACTGAAATCTCCACTTATTTACCACTGTTTCTGAACATAAACAAGAGCATTCTTTGGGTAGCCAAAACACAGCAGCCTGAGTGAGCAAAATTATTACTGGTCAAAGTTGGTGTTCAAAAAGTACAACAAAAAGGTTTCCAGAAGGGGGGCAGGCGAGTGGGAAATGAGAAATGTTCTCCTATATTGTTACAGCATAATGATGAATTGCTTTTGCTTTTCCAAAACCAGGCTCGAGCTCCTCTGTTCACCTCTATTATCTGCTACTGGTCTCCAAAGGCGTATTACCATATTAATTCATTGTGTTACACAATTTGGTCAACTGAATAAGCTTACCTTATGCCCTCTTAATGGCATTGGCTTTTAATGTTGGTTTCGTGGGACACATTTAACAAAACAGATGCGTCAAGGAAATGTATTTAAACTTAATTTGGTTTTAAAATGACTAGTGGTCTCTTTAATGAGCCAGGTACCAAAAAAGAAAAAGAAAAGGGAAAAGCATTGCAGGCAACACACTGTGATAAATGTAGAGTCCAAATGCCAAAGTGTCCCCAGTACTCAGGGTGATCAGATGTGTTGTGGAAAGAAAGTCATGCGCTACAAATGTGTCATTACTAGATCTGAAGCTTAATCCTTTTTGTGTGTGTGTGGGAAGGGTATGACACTGATTACTTAGAGGAGTTGGCCTGCATGTGAGTGAGGCTGAGATTTAACTGCATGTCATAAACACTGCCATCTCACTGACTTAGTGAGACAGCCTGTAGAAAGAAGTGCGGCATGAATGCTGAACGCCTCCTGGCATTAGTCCATACTCATACTTTGCATCCCACAGTATGGGCTAGAGCCCCATATACTTAGGTTGGAATTCCCACGTCCTCACTTTACCAGCTGAAAGATCACGGGAGGCTCAATTCAACTATCTAGGCTTCAGCTTTCTTGTCTGTAAAATGGGGCGATAATGCTTCAATTTAGAGTTGTAAAGTCTAACAATAATATCAGGACAGTGCCTGGGTAGAATTTAATGACATACATCTATACCTCTTTCCAAGTAATCACATACCACTGAGGCACATGTTGGGGTGCTCATGCTGATCCCCCACAGGGTCCAGAAGAAACTGTTACCCGAGGTTGCCTCTGGGAAGGAGGGCATGGCAATTATGGGACAAGAGAGGGAAGAAGAGTAACTTTTCACTCTACACCTTTAGTTCCTTTTGAATTTTATACTTGTGCATATATTACCTGTTCAAAATAATAAGTTTAATTTAATTGTAAAAATTCTGACTCAAAAAATCCCCCAAACAAATGTCCTCTTCTACTAGGGAGCTCTTCCTTCTTCTCAGAGCAGGCATAGTGGTCTCTTGTTTTGGACCTGTAATTTCTGTCTGTGAGATCTCTCTTGTACTATTGAAGCATTTAAAATTTTAAGTGTTAATTTTAAGGGGGGTTTCATATAGTATAATCTGGATGAAGTTCAGCGTGGATAGTGTCACTTGTGCTGGACACCACGGATGGACAAGTGGGCAGTGGTGGGTGGGGGGAAGGTCTTCAGCAGGAAGTGGCAGGGAGGGCAGCTACTGTGCTTCCCCAGCACAGTTGGCGCCTGGGGCTCCCTCCAAAGGCCCTATGGAGTTACAGTGCAGCCGAGGCTTTCATGTGGACACAACAGAGTTCCTTCTTGGGAAAAAAATTACTTTCATTCCGTTCCTGAACAATGTTTGTAGCCAGGAAAATACCCTGGTAACCTGCATCAAGGATGGAAGGTGGTGCTCTGAGGACATGGATTGGAAAGGAATCACAAGGAAATAGCTAACAGCTCTGCAGGGAAAATGAATAGGAATTTGGAAATAGGAAAGGGTAGAGGAGGAGCGAGGAGGGAAGAGAGGAGCCCTGGATCTATGTGCTGTTGTAGACAAAGTCTTCAAGGGGAAAGTGGCCAGTGAGCAGTACTTGGTGCCGGGGTGATTGGGGGGACTCTCGAGAACAGGAATATCTGTTGCTATATTTTGAAGTGTTTTTCTGTGAATTAAATGCTATTTGTTTCCCTGAGTGTTCAGTAAAATGGGCTGCCACACACGGAATGCCTTATGCCAGTAGGCTTTGGGGAAGTCCAGGAGAAGGCCTGCGCTTTAGTGCTTGACTGGTGAGGATGGGAGGTCCACGCAGCAGCAGGAGACTGTGAACAAGAATCCAGGTGCAGCAGGAGCTCCTGGCCAAAGAGAGAGCGTGAAGACAGCCCTGGAGAGCCCCAGGGAGCTGTGGAGAGTGTCAGACTCTGCAAGAGAGGTGGTAGGAGACTTGTGACGATGTTATACAGATTTTGAAGGATAGGATGATCCCAGCTGCACAGCTTACAATGTGCTAACTTCTAGGTGTAAAAGAAAAGAAAAGTTCAGTCATCTGGAAGCCTGTTTGAGATTTGCAGGCATTTATAAATAACCAAACTAGTGATGGCATTTTCCATTACCCATGACAACATCAAGCGTTGTAGGGAAACAGCCCAGAATCATGTCACTGCCTCTGGCTAGACTTCACCCAACAGAGAATTCCTTGACATTCTCCATCTTTGACATCTAGTAAACAAACCATTGTGGGGGATAAGAATACATTTGTTTAGAATTGGTTCTTGCTATTGGCCTAGTGTTTCTTTCATAGACTATGACACCATGTTGAGATCCTTACTTACTAATGAGTTTACTTACATTATTCTTTGCAGAGCTTTGCAAAGTAGACACTAGCATCTGCCTAGACATTTTGCTAAATTTAATATTCAGATGTTAAATGTAGTATAAAATAAAAAATCAATATAAAATTATGTTTTAAGCTCTTCCATTGCTTTCTCTATATTTCCCCAGAGTCTATTACAAGGCCTTGATATAACTACAATCTGTAAATGCCAGCCCTACCCCCATTTTCAACAATGCCATTCATCCAAGAATCCCAAAGCATTTTTTAATAACGGACTCATTAATCCTCATAACACTCCTTCATCTGACACATGTAACTCTCACCACATGATATGTTGGTACTTACTCTAGATTTAATTTAACAGATTTTCCCCCTGTTGTGGGTAGTCATTTACATTGACCTCATTTTAGTTGAGTTATCACTCAGATTTGAGCAAGTCTGAATGGCCTTATCTCAAAATGACATCTTCTGGCAGATAGAAGAAAACCATCTGAAGAAGTAATTATTATTTTTTTAAGGAGAGGTTTTCAGCAACAAATAGCCCTATAAATAAGCAACTGGATTTTAATCATAGCCTAAGAAAGTGAGATATTCTGTCATTTTATAAAAATATGAAATTGAATAAATTTTAGAATTCTTAGGAGGGAGATAACCAAGGCTTAGCTGTGACAGAAGCTTCTGGGTAGCAAGAGCTTCACCTCTTGCCTCATCAAAGAAGTTCATTTTTCACATTTCCTCTTTATTTGATGTCTGCATTTTCTGTGGTCAGAAATCAGCCTAGTCTTCTGGAGTTAAAGTCCAGCAGTAGGAGAACTCTAGACCAGGGAGGATTGAGGTCAGGTGTCCAAGAAGGGGTGGCTAGTAGAATGGGTGTTGGAACTGGGCTATGCTATCTATTGATTCAAACAAGCAGATAAGACAAGTCCATGGAAGAAAGGCATATGCACTAGAGTCGCTGGGAAAATGGGAGATTAGAGTCTGAGATTGACAAGGAGGTCGCGCTTTGCTGGGGTAGCGCTTTGCGCAGTGTCCTTTTGGGATGTTGTCCACCCCATGGTTATTCCTCCATCTCTTTCAAAGGCATGGCCAGACCTCTGAACCAGGCCTCTCAAGCTGACTTCTCCCTGTGGCTTCAGCTGTCACCTCCCTGTGGATTACTCCCACTCCCCTCACATCAGTCTCTACCCCCTGGAGCAACGATTCTCAACTGTATCCGACCCGATGCCCTTTCATAACAGATGTTTTGTAATTTCCTTTTTATTGTCATGAAATTCATATATAATATAAATAACCTATACACACAATTAAAGATAAAATGCCTCAGCTGTCCTATTAAAAATAAGGAAATTATTAATACAATGTGTATTTCAGTATGCAACTCCTTGGGCACAATTATACCAGGAGACAAAATGAAGTGTTAGATGCTTCCCTTCTATTTTAAGAAGTAATAATAATACCAATAATACAGGGGTGATACAACTGGAAAGCCAGGAAATAACAGGTGTACTGTAGCAGCAACTCTGATATCATAACTAGTGTTGCCATTGGTGGTGTGGCTTTGTGAAACGGTCAAGAGTTCTTGGTCAGGTTTTAAACCAAGCAACATACAATCTACCATTGACTTACATGGCGGTTGCATTCCAGAAAGTTGGTATATAGTCAGGGATACAAAAGCATTTTGCATTTATATACAAAATAAAGTTAGGTTCTGGGCTTAGAGAATTGAATTTTTTGCTACATCAGTGGATTTGTCTCAGAATCCCTTTATACTCTTAAAAATTATTGAGGACCTCAAGAACATTTGTTCATGTGGGTTATTTGATATTGATACTTACTGCATTAGAAGGTAAAATGGAGAAATTTTAATAGCATTTATTATTTATTTAAAAATAATCTTATTACATTGACATAAATAGTATTTTTATTAAAAATAACTATATCTTCTGAAACAAAGGATAATTTGTTGAAAAGAATGGGATTGTTTGACAGCTTTTCAAGTCTTTGTAATGTCTGGCTTAATCACAGACAGCTAGATTCTCATATTTGCTTCCGTAGTCCATCTCTAGTGATGTGGTATTTTGCTTGAAGTGTTTGGGAAAATCTAGCCTTACCTAGATATATAGTTGGAAAAGGCAGGAGTGCTATAATAGACTTCATTATAGATATTGTTTTCTGATAAGACACAGAGCTCAACAAAGAGATAGTTTCTTAAGGGCTAGTTATAGTGTAGGATCTGAAATTATATCAGTGAATATTTTGTACTCTGTTACATGAAAACCCATTGATCAATCTTGGCCTTCGAGTGAGCTTTTCAGTGTGTGATTTTGCAGGACCATGCATTGGCCATTGTAAAGTATTGGCTTACAGATCTTTCAAATATTGACATATTTCATCATACAAAATCAATAAATTACATTTATTAATATTGTCACTAATCTCTTCAGAAAGATCTTTAAGCGTCAAAAAGCTGTGAAGCTCATGGTGGTGGGTGAACATTTTCACAATCTAATTCTTGTTCAATTGCTTCAATTTTATCCTTGGCATCATGTACTTTTTTAAGTTGTTTCTTGGAAATGAAAAAAAGTGTTCATTTTTGAGAAACTGGTCTGCAAGATACCCATAGTTTGTTTGGCTGCTGTTTTTTTCAAGTAAAAATGGTAGTTAGTGAAAAGACATGGGTGGTTCAGCTTGAAACTCAAACAAAATTGTATTTTGGTATGTAGCATTTTGTCAGACAAATAGTAAAAAGGTGTATACTCAACGGTTGATGTTTAACGAAGTTCATAAATTTTAATGCTTCATCAAGGGCATTCTTAAGTGAAAATGGAGGGTTTTGTTGTTTTTGTCTGCCTTGACTGGTGTACGGCACCAACGTTTTTACCCACCGTTTCTTTTCGTCTCATCGTTGCAAATGTCAACTCAATAAAAGAGACAAATAATATGATGGAATCACTATGAAAGTGATTTTGACCTTGATTATCTCTCACAGGGTCTCAGGAACATCTGGGGGCTCCCAGACCATGCTTTGAGAACTGATGACCTACTTGGATATCTGTGAGGACATGTGAAGGTCACACAGGACAATCCATTGCAGTGTGTGCTTTGTACACCTGGCACATAACACGGTATCTCCGGCTCCTGCCCTCCAATATCAATGGTGCCTTCCCAACATTTTGAGAACCAGAACGGCCTGCAGGGGCTGCAGTGACCCTCTGAGAACAGCTGCTAGGCTACCAATAGTCTCGATCTGTGCTAGCAGCTTGGCCAGGAATACCAGTCTGCACTCAACATGTGCAGACCAAACTCATCACCTCCCGACAGAGGCAAAACATGTTAGAGTTGGAAGGGCCTGGAGGGTTCACTTAGGTCCACCCTTTACAAATAAAGAAACAGGCTAGAAAAGAGAAGTGACTTCGAGGTCCTAATAGGTATTAAAGTAAACATTATTGAATAACGGTCCATTCCATTATACTTCAGGCATTTTATACATTTTGTCATCTAATTCCCAGCTTTATTTTACAAAGGACAAAAATGAGACTTAGAGGTAAAAGGGCTTTCTAGAATTTATAACAAGAGCCAGTGGCAGGACAGAGACCTTCAATCAGGTCTCCTGTTCCAAACGTGGTATTGGTCCCTGGAAGGACCGATCTTCTCTTCTGCTCTCATCCTGCCTTCATCAAACTTTCCACACTCACCCTGCATTTTAAATAGCACCCTCTTGTTTGGGACCCCAGTTCCTCTCATTTGGAGTTATTTCCTCTTAGCCAGGTACCCTGATGATGCTCTGTTCTTTCTTCTATCCATACCGAATGTGCTCTCCATGCTCCAGCCCTGGATCAGGGCAGGACTCCAGAGGGGAGAGAATGGAGCAAACACGTGCTGAGGAACCGAGAGGATGGGTGGACCTGGGGACTTGTGCCCTGTGACTAAGAGGGAAAGGCTGTCCTAGGTGTTTGCATTTCTTCTTCTGTCAGCAGTTCGTGAAGTCAGCACTATGACCTCATTCTAACAAGAGGAAATTGAGACTCGGAGACAGTAAGCAGCTTGCACAAGGTCACACAGGTCCTCTGGGACAACTGGGAACTTGGATCCTGACTTCTTGTCTCTGAGCCCTCTTCAACCACCTGGCCCTCCAGAGAGGCCCAGGGAATGATGTTCAGGACACAGTTAGGATTTCCACCAGGCCTAGGAGTGGGGCAAACTCAACCTGACTTCCAACTCAGAGGTGGAGCAAGTTTGTTTAGCGCCCAGTTTGGCCAGGAGACGGGGAGAAGATGCCTGGGGCTTGTTGTCCAGCATCTGTGCCAAGGAAACCAGAAGTGGTTGGAAGTGAGTTGCAGTCAGCTGAGCAGATCTACTCTCAGGGATCTCTCATGCTGCTATGTGCTTCTGGAAAATTGGTCTTGTTTGTCCTTAGTTTGTTAGGAAATCTCCTTTTGAAAAAACCAGACACTGCCTTCTCAGCACTGAGAGGAAACAGGAGTGTTCCCAGACCTTAGCAGGCCAGAGAGGAGTCTCTGGAGACTCCTGGAGGCCTGCATGGTAGAGGCAACTGATGGCAGTGGGAGGCAGGAAGAGAGCTGTGAGATGGCTCCCCGCACCTCGCCACTGTCGACACACCCCCATCTGCAGCTCCGCGTGCCTGCTGTTTTATTCCTCCTTCGCTCCAGGGTTGCAAACTTCCTCCCAGGTCTCTGTTTCTTCTCCCACTTCTCTTTATGGAATGTAGAGTTACAGTGGAAACAAAACAAGTGTTAGCCTTTTGATTCCCTCCATTCTACAGTGTCTACAAAGTGGACCAAAAGGCAAGAAACTGCACAAATACGCATGGGAGGGGCATGAATAAAAGTCAGTCCCTCTAAGGGTCAGCCACACCTGCATCCCTCCTGACGGCCTCCTCCTCTTACCTCTGCTGCAGGCTCTTCTGGACTCAATTGCACTGTCTGCTGTGAGTCCCCGGGGGAGCTGTGGTAAAGACTGGCCTGTTGTAGAGAACAGAAAGCTTTGAGCTTGGGGGAGAAAAGGCATTTCTAAAGAAAAAGGAATTCTGTTTTTCCCCTGCTGTTGGAAAAGAATGCGAACTGGTCTTTTCTCTCTCTGTCTTCTCTCTCCTACATCTTCACTTCTTTACTAGCCAGTCTTGGGGAATCCAGAAAATTGACCACGTGGCAGTATCCTTGGAGCTTAAAAAGCTCGAATTAGGACGAAACTGGTGCAGAGAGGTAGAAGGATGAAATCAAGGTCACAGAGGTCTTCTGGGTCCCAGCCCTGGGCTCCAGCTGGGACCTGCCTGTCCCAGGAATGAGGGGAGGCCTCTTTTCAAAGGCCCCAAGAGATAAAGCTTCTTCAAACTGACTCCCCAGAAGGGAGAGAGAATATGGTGACGTGAGGGGAGAGTCTGCTTGAAACACAGTAAAAATAAATGGGAAAATGAGCATGTGGACAATGGCATTTTCTCTGGGAAACAAATACAACAGGAGAAAGATACATTCGGTTTAACGCAGCAAGCATTTACGGGTCTGTGCCGAAGCCTGGCTTTGGGGTTAAAAATGCAGTCTGCCAGGTCCCGCTTTTTGAGAAGAAGGGTTAGTGCATATTTTCCAAACAAAGAGGATCAGCTGGTGACATTTGCTGACCTGATTAAATCCTGTTCCCTGGGAGTCTGGAGTCAGGGTGTGTCAGTCCTGCGGGAGAATCTGAATCTCACCATCACCGGTGGTTCTTAATTTCTAAGCCCTGCGGCCACTTTGAGACACTGTGGACCAACTTCATTCATTTATAGACCATTTGGTTTCCTCTTTTCAATTGTTTCCTTACCTCTGACTAAATCATTTCATGTATGTACACATGATTAATAACATCTTCTAGAAAAATCCAGAGATGGCTACACCCAAAGATGTGAAAGGCTTGGTAGAATGTTGGGATCAATGTAATCCCCTCCTGGCCTCACTTCTGAAAGCTTTAAAAAAAATCTTTAGAACAGTCCTTCAGAAAGAGTTGTTTTAAGGCCTGCAGGGAAGCAGGAGGCCCTTGTTCCAATCTGCCTGGAGCAGCAGTCGGAACCCACCCCGGCCCTCAGCTCTGGTTACCGGACAATGTAGTTTTGAGAATGTGTGGGATTTATAGCTTGAAACATGCCAGAAAATCAGGCATTTAAATCCCCCCTGATTTATGCCCAGCTTGTCAGAGGCTCTAGAGCCCGAGGCATGCTAAGTGTTTGTGCTCACCTTGAGGGGTGAGCTACATTCTGCTTTTCAGATGATTGCCATTAGCAATGGTCGCCCCCCAAAGCTTCAGTGTCTCTCAACAGTAACCTTGACGCTTGGTCCCTTCCTGCTTTGTGAGGTGTTACAAATTCCATGATTTCAAAAAAAAATGGGAACCTGACTCTTTTAGCCAACACTTCTGAGACGGGTCACCTGGAAGACAGAGGGTTAAGCATCCTTTATCTCTGCTCACATATCTGAGGTGCTTTCTTGTTGAATGCTGAAAGCAGGCAGTGTCTTCACTGGAGGATAATTCTTTACATCAGAAGAGACCAACGCATGCACACTCATTTGTTGTCTGCATTTGTGGCTGCTCATTATGGATCCGAGAGCATTTGGTGCAAAAATCTGGGCCCTCCCCCAACACAGTTACTGTAAATGGTTTAAATCAATCCCTTTTATGCAGCCTCGGGTACAGGAAACACACCATGTAGTGACTAAATATGCCATTTAAATTCTTCTCAGGAAAAGGTTCAAAGAGAGGTGGGGGGAGGAGCAGGGAAAGCCAAGATCAGCGAGGTAGCCGTATTCAAATATTATTGATAGGTTTCTAAGATACATGTCTCTTTTTCCAAAGCAAATGCATTCATGGCTGAGAAAGGAAACACACAGGGAAAATGTTAGCCCTGTGCTGGTGAGCTCATGAGAAATGCCAAGAGAGTTGTTTGTGCCTAGCCGCAAATATCAGGGTTTCTTTATTGTTGAGCTTTGATGCCCAGAATCAGGCAGAACGTTTCCATGACAACTAATAGACGTTATGTTTATTTACTGAGTTGCAGGGAATGACAGTGTCAGCAACTGACATTTTCGTTTCTTTTGCCTCTTTTTCTCCCCAGGAAAGATTTGTTTTAGTTGATGAAAATGGCAACAGCATCTTCCATTTTATTTGTCAGAGTTTCTACAGCAAAAGTAAACATCAGTTTAATTTGATTCCATTATTTCATGAGGCATCCTTTAAAGGTCCATTGCTTTATGGGCTTTGGAGAGTGCTTACGGTGGGCAGTTGCCAGTGAGATGATTTGCAAAGTGAAAAGCAAATTTCAGGTTTTATTCACTTGAAAATAATCTTAACAACTGCATTCCAGGCTGTCTAAATGGACATGGGTCTCATTAACGTCCTCTAAATTTCACATGACCTTGTTTATACTGCTACGGATATATTCTAAAGGGTCTATTAAGACTTGTAACAAGACTACAACCTCAGCAGACATGGGAGATGGCACTGCAGGGTGGGCAGGGACAATTCCTCACCGGTTATAAATAATGACACGGTACTCGGTTTATCTGCCTGTGGCTTGTCTGCCCTCTAAATTACCTGCGGTCAATTTTTAATGCTGAACTGGCTTCCTCTTACTATCCAGCTGGTGTGTGCTCAAGGGATCTGAACCAATGTTAGCACTGGCTTTAAGAAAACACAATTAGCAAAGCAAGCTGCTGTTGGGGTGGGGGTGGGGGAGTTGGGGGTGTGGGGTGGGTATTCATGATGCATGCCAAAGCAGAAAACTGTTTTTTTCTTAATCTCTGTTTTGTATTATCTGTGCTGCTGCTCTGATTAATTCAAACAACTGAAACTTGAGACATGTTTAGCTTTTGAGACAAGATCTCCAAGTGCTTAGGAAACAAAGTCAATACGTGACTATTGCCTGAAACACCCTTCCCTGACTTCCTATGTCCCGGGTGGAAATGAACTTCATTCCTTAGTTATGTCATTTGTTGCAGGCATGTTGGTCGCAGTAGAATGGAAGCAGCTTGAAAGCAGGGATTGTGCCTCACTCATCTCTGTATCCACAGCACCCAGCAGTTTCTGGCACAGCTGCCACTCAGGAAACCTTTGGGGCATAAACAGTGAATGAGTGAGTCATCATTGCCCAGCTCCTGGATAGGACCAGGCGTCCTGTCCTGTGATCGAATTGCCATTACAGCACCCCGTCTCATGTTATTGTCTGTTCCTAGCTCTGTGGAATGAATGCATCCTTGTCCGCTTAAGGATGAGAGAGCCAACATTTCTCAAGAGGATGGTCTTTTTTGCACACACATCCAGAAACTAATACAATGGAAAAGCAACAAAGGAAAGGAGCAGATTCTGAGGAGAGTCATGTCTACCTACGAGGAGATTGTGGAAGACGGGGGATAGCAGTGAAGACCTGGAGCACAGACTTTCTGTCTCTGGCTAGACAACATCTCTGGGTCTCAATAACCTCACATCTAAAGTGAGGCATTTGGACCAGATCACCTTTTCCCTAATTGTGTTCTAATGGACACCATTGTCTACTCTACAATATGTTAGTAGCCCTTCTGGATCAGCTAAAAATCAACCAATCAACTCTGTGTAAAGCTAAATTAAACAGGAGTACTCAGAGTCTCATGAGGAGGCATAGACCGGGTCTGAATTTTGTGTCCCCCCCAGAAATTCTTGTGTTGAAATCTAATCCCTAATGTGTTGGTATTTGGAGGTGGGGCCTTTGGAAGGTACTTCCCTCGTGAGGTTAGTGCCATTATGAAAGGGACCCCAAAGCACTCCCTTGTCATTTCTGTCATGTGGGGACGCAGAGAAAAGATGGGTATCTATGAACCAGAAAGTGGGCTCTCACCAGACACCAAATCTTCCAGTGCCTTGATCTGGGACTTTCCAGCCTCCAGAACTGTGAGATATAGATTTCTGTTGTTTATCAGCTATCTCATCTATGGTATTTTTGTTATAGCAGCCTGAACACACTAAGACAGTAATTCCTGGGCTCCCTGATGTTGCTTCAGTGGCTACTTGTACTTGAGTTCTTTGTGGCAGATTTCATGATCTGGCCTTTGTAGTGCCTTAAATTATAAGGTCTTCATATAATGAGGAAGACACAGAAGTTCCGATTGAAAACGGGCAAAATGACAGAATTTTCAAGAAAGCTCTAGTAATCATACATTTCTGTTCCTCTTACTTTCTTGCATTTATTATATTTTAAATTACTCCAAATGGATCCTAAACATAGCTGGTCTCCCACTTAATAGTGCTGAGAAGGTCTGGTGAGCACTATGGAATTCTTTCTATCCCCACCGTGGAAATAACGCTGGTTTTATGTTTCCATATGACAACATCAGCAGGTTCTGGTTAAGTCTAATTGCTGTGCCCTAAGCACACCTGTTCATTGTTTTCACAGTGCTCATGGGCATTCTTCTGTGGCATTGCTCCAGCGAGCAGAGGATCACTCGAATAATGGCACATCGAGTCTCTTAGAAAGTCACACAGCATTTGGAATCTGAATTTTGGGTCGCAGATACAATGCTTACAAAATGATGGACCTGCCTACTTAAATAGGCTTTCTTTGCCACTTTTATATTGACTATGCCTACAAATTAGCCTTGAAGCTTGCTGATTTGTTTGTTTGTTTAAAAGAGAATCTGTCATTACCTCCAACAGTCAAGGCTTAGAAAATGATTACATCATGTGGCTTTCGAAGTAGATGGGGTATTTTGCAGACAGTCTCATCTAGGAGCCCAAGGGGTTGTCTGGAGCCGCGGCAGGAAATACTGGGCTCCAGGCCTCTGTCGTACTGCAAACCAGCAGCTCCTTCATGATCTAGTTTAGCCATTAGAACTCCACATGAGACTTCCCTTGGAGAATGGCTCCATAGCTGTATGAAGGGCTGGAAACCACATGTCTGTTTAATGCCTTTGTTTCCATGAGAAAGAAAGATGTCTAGAGAAGGCATATACTTTCTTTCCTTTTAAAAAATATAATCTTTATTATATTTTTTCCATTTCCATTTAGTCCCCTTATACCTTCCTCCCCCAGTAATCACCTTACTGTTGTCCATGTCCATGAGTCCTTTTTCCTTTTTCTTCCCACGCCCTAGCTTCCCCTCCCCCCACTAACTGTCTTCTGTTCTCCATCTATGAGTCTGTCTCTGTTTTGCTTGTTAGTTCAGTTTGTTCATTAGGTTCCACATATGAGTGAAATCATATGGTATTTGTCTTTCTCTTACTGGCTTATTTCACTTAGTGTAATGTTCTCCAGGTCCATCCATGCTGTTGCAAAGGGTTAAATTTTCTTCTTTTTTATGGCCAAGTAGAATTCCATTGTGTACATGCCCCAAAGTTGTTTTATCCACTCATCTATTGATGGACACTTGGGCCGCTTTCATATCTTGGCGATTGTAAATAACGCTGCAGTGAACAAAGGGATGCTTATGTTCTTGCAAATTAGTGTTTTGAGTTCTTTTGGATATATTCTTAGAAATAGGATTGCTGGATCAGAAGGCAGATCCATTTTTAATTTTTGGAGATAACTCCATTTCCACAGTGGCTGCACCAGTCTGCATTCCCACCAACAGTGCAGAAGGGTTCCCCGTTCTCCACGTCCTGCCAGCACTTGTTTGTTGATTGACTGATGATGGCCATTCTGACAGGTGTGAGATGGTATCTCATTGTGGTTTCAATTTGCATTTCCCTGATGATTAGTGACATTGAGTATCTCTTCATATGTCTATTGGCCATCTGTATGTCCTTTTTGGAGAAATGTCTGTTCAGGTCCTCTGCCCATTTTTTAATTGGGTTGTTTTTTGGTGTTGAGTTATGTAAGTTCTTTATAAATTTTGGATGTTAACCCGAGAAGGCATATACTTTCCTTCAGGTGGAATATGAGTAGCAAACTCCCAAATGGCCCTTATGGTGTTCACTCCCCATCACATCTTTTTCCCACTCAGCAATAATGTTTATCAAAGTTCCTATTTATTTGAAGTACGTGGTCAAAGTCACAAAGTTTTAGACCCTAAAGGAACATACTTTTTTTTTTACGATATGATCCTCAAATGACTGGTTTTGTGCTCATATTTGCTCTTGACAAATTAGAGAAAATACACAAAGCAGGCCAAGCTGGGTCAGGAAAAGGAAAATGGTCAAAGTGGCTGTGACTTTTAATGATGTCTATGATTTTCAGTGTGCAGAATATTACTTTTGAATATCAGCACCACCATTTCTAAGGAGTCTTCTCTGAACTTCAGAGTGATAAAATGTGGAAATTACATTTCCCAGGTTCCCGTGCCAGGAGAGTCTTGGTTAGATTTGTCCACAGGGGATTTGGAAGGCAGAAAAAAGGGAGAGGGTATTATTCTCTTATAAGTGAGACCAGATAGGTTTTGCTGGTGGCTTAGTTTAGGATATCTTCCTAAGAAAAAGCCACTTCTGTGCCATGGGCAGCTGAGATAAGTGTCAGTGACTTCCAACAGCACTGCAGGTCTTCCTGAGATGCAACTACGTTTGTGCTGCAGAAGCCAAGTCCATTGCTGGTGGCTTCCAGTCTTCCAGTGTCTCTGGATTTCCTGAAAGTGCCCTTCCTGAGCTCTGCTCTCTTGACTTTTCAATAGCTGTGTGTCCACCCATTCCCTGTATTAAACTTCTTCCTGCTCACAATGTCCAGAGCAGTTTCTGTTTCCTAGATTGAAGCCTGGTAGTTTCAGAAGTTTATTTCTTCAAGGAGCACGTCATAGGGGGGTTTGTCAGTAGATGGCAAGGAAATTGATAACTGAATCTGGAAGGAGGCAGCTTCAAATGTTTAATTCCCATGAGGCCATCCTCATGTGATGTGGCCAAAGAGAAATAAACCAAGAGGAGCCTCCACTGGCAGAGCCACTGGCAGAGCTCCCACTGGAGGAAAACAATGTGCAGAGGACAGGACACTGTCCCAGAGGACAGAACCAGCCTAGCAGAGGGACTTTCTCCACCCCAGGTTTGGGGGTCCTGTAGAGCATATGCTCCATGGGACTTCAGCATTCTTATATTTCGGGGACTGACACAGGGCTTTCCTTTTCCCTCTTCCAGATGGGAGTATTGTTGAGGCTGTCCTTGATGAGTGTCCCATTGTTGAGGTGTAAGTGGTGGTGGTGGGGGGTAGGCAGCTTTACTCTGTGATCCACGGGTTGTCAGAGCTGCAAGAGTCTCCTGTGGACCTGATGGAGAAGTCCGCGTATCTCCCGGAGAGCCTCGACTCAGGCTGGGGACTCCACGAGGGTTAGAACTTTGAACCGTCCTTCTTGGTCCTTCTTGGGAGAGGCGAGTGAGTTCTATGTGTTGGAGGGAAAAAGGAAATAGATGTTTGGTGACTAGAAGGTAAAACCGAGGCACTTGCCATATGCTTACTAACCTTATTTATTTATTTTCCTGAGTGCAGAGGAGATTCCATTTCCCGTTTTCCTTTTCAGTTTCATTGGTGTATCTAATTGGTACCTGGACAATGGAATGTGGGCAGAAATGATGTGTATCACCTCCAGGTGTCATGTACAAGGTCCTGTGTGACCACTCCCTCTTCTCCTCTCTTCCGGCAACTGTGGTGCCACTGTTTAAAAAGTTAGTATCTCAAGATAGAGGAGCCTGGATTTGGGGTCATTGCTTTAAGGAGAGCCACCCAAGAAAGCCTCTCCACTCACATCAGCCTATGATATAAGTGAGAAGTAAACCTTTATTGGGATAAGTTACCGAGGTTTTTGATTACTTCTTAGTCTGATTGAGTTATGAAGGAATTTAATTACGTAACTAGCACAATTTCTATGGATTTAGAAATGGAATCAGGATAAGTCAGGATGCTTAATACCTACCACTGTTAGAAGATCATGGCTTATTTTTGTTGTTTTCAAGTGGGGGGGTTCCTCAATGTTTTAGTTCTGGGATACACTGTTCATTTCCTGGTAAATCTGTAGGAAGAGGCATTTCTTTTATTCGCATACTCAGAGCTAGGCATTTGTGCCTTTGATGGTGAAGGAATAGGCTGTAGAAAAGAGCTCCCTTGCCTCTAATGGCCACAAGTGAGAAACAGGAGGAGGGCATGTTCCCAGAGCTGCAAAGAAGGATCGAGGTTCTGTGCTGAGTATCAGTTGTTGTTGTTTTTTTAATATATTTTATTGATTATGCTATTACAGTTGTCCTATTATCCCCCCTTCATTCCCCTCCACCCTGAACACCCTCTCCCACCCACAGTCCCCCCCTTTAGTTCATGTCCATGTGTCATAAGTTCTTT
>CM052549.1:11836138-12316327 GCA_028533065.1 Trachops cirrhosus | reverse complement strand
TTTCTGAGCCTCTTTTCCTTTTCTTGATCTTTCTGGGTGTTTTTTTCTACTTTGTCCTCCAATTTGCTGATCCGATCTTCTGCTTCATTGGTCCTGCTTTTGATTCCTTCTACTGTGTTCTTCAGTTCAGAAATTGGATTCTTCATTTTCTCTTGGCCCTTGTTGATAGTTTCTCTTTCCTTTTTCATGCTGATATAGTTTGCAGTGAGTTCATTGTGGCTTCTCTATAGTTTCTGGTAGCTCATTGTGAGCTCGTTGAGCTTCCTGATAATCATTTCTTTGAACTTAATATCTGATAGTTGAGTTGCCTCTATTTCATTTAGCATTCTTTCTTAGGCTTCCTCCTTTTCCTTCATTTGGGGATTGTTTCTTTGTTTTCTCATTGTTTGTGAGACTCTTCTTGTTAGCCTCTGTTTCTTAGATTGATCTGATCTGTTTCCCTGGGTTTATGGTGTGAACTTCTGTGGTAGGATACCTGTGAGATTCAGTGGTGCAGTCTCCTTCATGTATCTTGGTGTTCACAGCTTCCCCCTACTCTTTTTTATGATCAGTTGGAGGGGTAAAGCAAAATGGTTTAAGACAGCAAGAGAGTATTCTATGATATTTACAGTAGCAGCCAGTATAGAAGAGATAGGAGATCCTTTGGCTATGTATAGTGTTAACTGTGATCTTTCACCCCACTGGCCACTTGTTAGAAAGGATGAAAAGAAGGTCAGACTCTTATTGGGGAGGAAAGGATTGTTGGTTGGATCTAGAAAGCAGTGAGGTTGTGGGAGGTCAGATTCTGAGGTAGGGTGAAAGTAAAGAATAGTAGATAGGTGTAGTGTGTGAGAGAATAGAGTTAACCACTACAGTAACTGAGTTTGGGAAACTGTGAAGTGGGCTAAGATCTGGAAGGGGTGTTGTGTAGTATTTACAATTGTATGGAATAGCTATTATTTACAGTAGTATTAGAGCAACAATCATATGACAGAATCTATGAGATCTAGATAACAAGAATAGGGAGTATAGAACCTTGAATAGTGTACTAAGGGAACACAAATGAAGGACAGTAAATTAGCAATACACTATGAATAAGATAAGAGCAGAAACCTGTCAAATGATACAATATAACCTGACAAGCAAAGAAGACTATACAGAAAGAAGAGAAATACCAAAATACTATTAAAATAAAAAAATGTAAGAATAATGAAAAAATGATAATACAAATATTCAATAACTTGCCAGTTCAAAGAAAAAAAAAAGAAAAGAAAAAAGAAGAAAAAAAAGCAGAAGATGGAGAGAAGAGATAAATTTGGAAAGAAAGGAATAAGGAATAACACTAGAAAGAAAGAAAGAGAAGCATAAGGAATTGAGAGGTATAAAAATAATAAGAATTAAAAAATAAAAGTAAAAAGTTACTTTAAAAAAGGACAAAATAACAAAAAAACCTCTTGTTGGTTTCCAACTGGCCAAACCGTTTTTTTTGTTCTTGCTGGCTTCAGCAGGCTGAGGGGCGATTGGTGTCTCTTTTCTCCCTTCCCGTTCAGCACTCAGTCAGTCTCTGGCGTACTCTCCCCAGGGCTAGCCTCGCATTCTTCCCAGTGCCAGTCAGGTGTCTCTCCGCAAGGCCCTGGGTGTGGGATCTGGACCCTCCTATGCATGCTCTCTGGAGCTCAGGTCCGTAGGCTCCCTGGATCCTGCTGAGTGCGGAATGTGCTCACCTTCCCCATGTTCACGGCTGTGTGCTCTGGGGATCCTGCAGAGTGCCCACGCCTTTTCCTTGTTTATGGCTGTGGGTTCTGGGTCTTCCACAAAATCACACTCTCTCAGGGTTTCGGGTGTGGGCGGGGCGCATGGCCAGGCCGCCTTTGTCACACAGGCTCTGGCGCACACTCTTCCCAGGGCTATGCGTGGGTGCTCACAGCCCCTGTGTCAGGCTTGATATCTTTAACCCTGTTTGTGTTGTGTAGATAGGGAGGAAAGCCATGTATTAAGCTATTACAAAATGTCAAAAGCTAAAGAGCTCCCTGGCCTTACTGGAGAGCTGAAGATAAGGGTCTGACCCTCAGGATAACTCTCTCTCTCTCAAAACTCCCAACATGATGCAGGCTCTTCTCTGGCCCCAAGTTAACCAGATGCAGCCTTGACCTGCCACCCACTCTCAGTGGTCAACTCTTCCCAGTATAAATCTATACTCTCTGACTACTCCAGTTGGTATCTCTACATCTCAAACAGAACACAAATCTAAGCACCCAGTAATCCAAATTTCTCCTTGAAAGGCTGGGTGGGGCATACATTATTTTCTAATTTTTTACAGATATTTTCAGGGAAACAGAAGCATTGATTTTATAGCACTAGCCCCAAAAGTTTGAATTGCTGATATGGGATCCATATCAATTATGTTAAAAAGCTTCAAGTTAAAAACATCTTTTCATTGGATTTTAATATCTTCAGTAAGTATAAGTAAGACAGTAAGATAGAAATTAGAAAACAGAGCTGTTTCAAGACAAAATTGACTGACTTGGCTGATAGTGGACTCCCCTCATTTAAGGTGTTTGAGCAAATTAAACAAAAAGTATTTGTTTATTAACTACTTTTAAGGTGTCAAAATAGCAATGAGCACTAAACTTCATTAACTACAGAGTAGTTAATCTGTGAAACCCTAAACTTAAATGTCGAATTATTTTTATATGTACATTTCTGGGGGAAATATTTTTCCTTTGTTTTTTATTACAACCCCTGTTACATGACAAACCAGTTAATTGGCTCTCCACGTGAAGAGTTAACCTCTCCATGTAAAGCTTCCAGTTCGGTCTTTACGGTTACACACTTAAACATGATAAGGATCAACAGACATCTGAGGATAATTTCTAACATGAAAGAGAGAAATCAAAATTCAAAAAAAAGAATACAGACAACGAATAAGGGAGAAGAAAAAAGGGGGGGGGGAAGCAATGACAACAACAACACACTCAATGTACCCAGAGAACTAAGAAAGTATTTCATGAAACAATGGACTGTGGACTATGAAAAAGTAACATTTAGAAGACAAAATGGAGCTCTTGGGAATTAAGATTATGAGGGCTGACGTGAAAACTTTACAAGAAGAATTTGAAGACAAAATTGAGGAAATCTTGAGGAAGTTTAAAGAGAGGACAAAGAAATGAAATACAGAGGATGGAAAAAGTGAAGATTAGGCCAGGAGATCCAATATTTGAATAAAAGGGAGAGTGGGATAACACAGAGGATGCCATTAGAGAAATAATTCAAGGAAAATTTTCTAGACACAAAGTACATGAATTTCCAGGTAGAAAGAGACTAACAACTATACCCTTTAATGTATTTCTTAATAGATTAAAAAATATACCCATGCCGAAGTATACATACAAAAGACTGGAAGTCAGAACTCTTGAACACTAGAACTGAGTAAACAATGTATTAATGTGTTTATTTAACATAAAGGTAAAATTATTTTAACCCAGAATTTTGTACCCAGCCACACTATCAATTAGATGGTAATAGGAGGGTTGTGAGTAGTGGAGATAATACAGTTGGGGCAGGGCAGGAGGATAGAGACTTTGTATACATTCAACATACTGTGCAAACGATGGCAAATGTCTAGAAAGCTCACACCCTAGAGATGCTGGAGCAATGTTCATGGGGAAAATTCATGGTAACCGCACCAGCAGCAGGTGTGAAGTCCTCCCACTGCCCACCACACTCTGGAGACGAGCACAATCTGATAGAGCTAGATGTCAGACTCTGGACAAGGTACTCAGATACTTAGGTTTTGGGACTTTTAAATTTCATAATTAGGGAAGCTTCCATATATCCTCTGTGTAATCAGAGGCTGGGGTACAATGACAATAGTCCTTGGCAGAACTTATCTCCAGGCCTTTTCTGCCGAGACACTATTTTTATTTGGAGATAGCACCAGCCCCTTCCCCTGAAGTAATCATGGGGGCTAGGATCCAAACCTTGAGATTGCAGCTGTATGAAGAAGCAAGTGGTAATGGACCTTGTATCATCAGTACTTGTGGTTAGTAAAGCATCAGCCCTTGCCCTGGAATAGTTAGAAAACTGGGGTCCAAATGCTGTTGATGATCGGAAGTGATTGCCCGAAGCACCAAGCATACCCTGTTTAAAATGAGCTTTCAAGCAAGTCAACACTTTCTGGGAGGCCAGTTTTCAGGATATCCATCTTGGATAAGTTATCCTTTTTCATCTTAGAAGAGCTCACGGAGTTTACTTCACATGCGCCCTTTCTGATGAAACTACTGTATGATTGTTCCACCACACTGAGGGAGAAAACCAAGAAAGAGAAAGACACACAGTCTCAGAAAAGGGGGATGCACAGAAGAGTGGCCAAGATAATTACGAGGATCACAATGAAGGGAGATCACCAAGAGGAGAACTAGAAACAGCTAGAAAGGTTCCTGTCCTACACGAAAGTTCACAGGGCGAAAAGGAGAATAAGACGTGGGTTAGGACTTGTTTACATTTTATTACCATTTGAAAAGCAAATACATTTACCTGTCCAGTGCCACTAGCCATACACATTTTTTTCTAGCTCTTAAATCACTGACATGGAACAAAGAGGGAAAAACCAAAGGGAAATACAAATTCAGCCATATGTCAGGAGACTCCTTCTCTGGTCCCTAAAGTTCTTAGTGCCTGTCCAGACTCCTGGATTCTTTGGCAGCTCTACCCCCTGAGAGGGGCCAAGTATCCTTTACAGTTACCTTTCCAAGGAAATCTGGGGAGAATGACATCAGCAGAAGAGTCAGGTTAGATAATATGAAACAGCTGCCTCTCCACCACTACAGATCAACTCCTTTCTGGAGTAAAGGGCTGCTACCTTCTGCAGGACCAAAAATAATCTGGGGGTATTTAAACACACACAGACACACACACACACACACGCACAGATGCCTGGCCTCAGTCGCAGAAGGTCTGATGCAGGGGGTATGAATTAAGGCTCAATTTCTGCATTTTAAACATATAGGTAGTGGAATTATAGACCCACCTTGGAGAAAACCAGTCTAGAGACTGGGCTCCCAGGATCCAAAAAGTCTGCTTACGATGGGATCCCATGAGCATGTTTTCTTCTCATTAATCCCAGCAGCATGGAACCCGGTCTCAGTGAATGCGTTGCATCCCTTTAAGAATAATATGAAGCTCTCCTCATTTGGGAATGAGCTTGTGAGCAAAAGAATCATTTCACATGTCTGCCGAGGACTGTTTTATAGTCCTAGGGGAAGCTTCAACAATATTATGCCACTAGTATTTAGGTAATTTGGTGACATAAAAGTGATCAAGCAGAATTACAAGTAGGATTCCCAGGAGAAATAATCTTGCTTTCAGTCCAAGTACCTCAATAATATTTATTTGGTTTCAACAGAGAGTTCAATTCTCTTCTTGTCAAAATCTTAATCCTCCAAGACCAATTTTTTTTTCATCACCATCATCACCACTGCTACTACTCTCCCACACACCCCCAAAACCTCATTCTCCCTTGGATCTTGGGGCTTCAGTTCAAATACTTATTTTCTGCTTTGTATCATAAGAGCTCTGTATATGTGTTTGTTTCTCTAACCAGATTATAGACCCTTTGAGGCAGAAAAACATCTTCTTAATCCTTATATCATCTGTGCAAAGTGCCTAATGGGTGATGCCCTATAAGTTGATACATTGAGTCACTTAAATTATGTCTATTTTCCCAGTTGCGTAACTTCATAAAATATAGTGAATATAATTCATAGTATTTTTGATGTTTGTCTAAAATTTAAAATTAATATTTTTTTCTAATTGAATTATGAAAAGTAGAAGATTTTTTTGAATCAAGAAAATAGTTTCAAAATGAAAATGAATTTTGGAATAACTATTCCCAGATATTTGAGTGGATTACATTCATCCTTCTTTGAAAAAAAAGGTGACAAATCACTTCTCAATTTTTATCTTCTACAAGACACTTTCTCCACTTACGCTAATAGAGTAACAGTAATATACAGTTGTCTCCCTTAATTCCCAGACTTGCTTTCTGCGTTACGTTTCCCATGGGCAACAGCACTCTGAAAATATTAGATGGAAAATTCATGAAACAAACAATTCTTAAGGTTTAAACTTCACCTTGTTCTGAGTTGCATGATGAAACCTTGCACTTACCATATTTTTGGACCATAAGACACACCTAGGTTTCTGAGGGGGGAAATAGGAAAAAAAAATTTGAAGCAAAAAATGTGGTAAAATATTTAATAACATAAATAACATAATATTTCAGCAATGTAAATGTAAACAGAACTCAACAGCAGCATTAACAACCATTATTCCTTCCAAATTTAGAGAGGGAAAGTGTGCCTTATAGTCTGAAAAATACGGTAAATATTAAGATGAAATATTTAAAATGATCCTGGAGGTATCCTTTTATTTTAGAGCAAGAACTCAGTATCCACTTTTTCAAAAAGTTTTAGGAGAACCTGTAATCACTACAATCATCAGAATTAGTGGGGCTATTGATTTATTTAACTTGATTTGTTGGTTTGGATTAATTGGTTAGTGAGACGGTATTAAGAGGACATTAATCTCTTGATAAGAGCACTGCTAATGTTAATGGATAAACTGAAACACACTCTTTCCCACTAAGGGAAGCTGGAGAAACCTGGGGAGAAGTATATCCTTTCAGGGTTGGGAAGAGGCGGCAGCATTTAGTTGAAGCAACTCAGAGAGCCTGCTTATGGAAGAAGAGGAAGGGGAAAGGAAAGGGGAATGCACAGTGGGTATGAGTCGGGGCGGGCGGGGGGAGGTGGTCATGAAGGCTGACCATTTATCACATGAAATATTGGCCTGAGCTGAGGTTGGGTAACTCTGGACACCGCAAAGGCCCTATCCTTACTCTCTGAACCTTGGGGTAATCTTTAGACATTACCATTAATTATTTAGACTCAGAAGGCTGCAAAAACATCTTGATTCATTGGCAAAGTGACAAGCATATGGTGTGTTTCACAAAGCCCCAGCTTTCTGTTGAGAGGAAGCTAACATTAATTTCTTACAAATCCTACAGGGGCTTTCCAAGCCAGCCATTGTTAACATAGTTTGACATCAAAGTTGGAGGGCTTGGAGGAGTTTTGAAAAATAAGTTAGATACAAATTAGTAGCTTTATTCAGGCTGGTGACAAGGCAGCTTCTGAGGCATCAGAGCTTTCCCTCGAAGAGCAGCAGAGCATCGGACAGCTTTGCAGCTTGATGGATAGTCAAGGTGGCAGGTCTGTTTAGTGGGTCCGACAGCATGGTGCTTGGAATCTGGTGTTTCCTGCAGTGCTTGGCACTCTGACAATCGTGGCTCAGGCAAGGGTCCCAGTTCGGATTCACTGAACATGCGGGGTGATCGCGGTCCGGGCTGCCTCCTGGTTGAGGGAGGCAAGCAGCCTTCCCTCTGCCAACACACAGGCTGTTGGAGGGCACCCCAGGGCAACTGTGAGGAGGGAATGAAAGGGAGGGGTGTGGCTCTCTGAAGGGAAAGGTACATGAGGAGCCCCTCATCATCTGCGGCCCAGGTACTTGTATTGTATTAGCACCCCAGTTAAAGCTGCAAAGTTCCCCATGTTCTAGGGAGAGATTCGTTCTTCCATCCCGCAATGGGCTCTTAGGGACTTCCTGGGCAAATCATTTATTTCTTTTCCTCTATCTTCTCGGTCAGCTTCTGCACTTCCTTAAGCCTCCATCCAAAAAGCATGGTAACGTTTGAATTTCATTTATTGAACAAGTTTATAGAATACAGTTTGCACAAGAATTCTGTCTCTCATGGCAATAAGGTTTGTACAAATGAACAGAGCTTTTCTGAGGAACTAAGGGGGAAAAGCCATTGATGATATCAGCAAGACAGCGAACGAAAATTCAAACTACTCAGCTGACTGGGTCTGAAATGGAGTGGGCAGCTAGGAGGAAGCAGTGTCTACTTGGCAATCCCACCTTCTCTTTACCTGGCTGAGAATTAAGGAAGAGAGTGTGAGCACATATAGCATAAACAGGATTTAGATTAAAAAAATATTTCTGGCAAAAGAATGTGAAGTGTCTACCATGGACTGAAATGGCCAGTTCTGGATTTCTCAGGAGGTCACAATGTGACCCCTTCAACTCGGGAATAAAACCTCTCCCGTGAGAGGGGGTCACTGCGTCTGTTTCAACATGCTTTAGGCAAATCCACCCGTAAATTATGTCAGTGATACAGCATTGGCTGTGTTTTTAAAAGACCTCCTTGTCTGGAAATCTCTTTCTTATAGTCAATCAAAACCTTTTTGGTTTCAAGTAAACCATTTTCCTTCTGTCCCCAGTGAAAATAAAATATAAAGACGATCCACCATCTTTTTCATAGTAAAGCCTTTTATATATTGTGGCCATGTCTGGCTCTCCCATCTTCCCTGAGCTGTACAATCCCAGTTTTGTTAATATTTCTCCACAAGGGCTATTTTTCAAGTGTGTAATCACCTACTAAGCACTCCCATGAGTGGGTTCTCCCATATTTCACTGCCCTTCATATTGAGGATCTCATACCTGAGCTGGGGGATTCTAGGAGAGGGCTAACGACTACCAAGAGCAGGATGTCCATCGGATTCATGGCTCCAATTGCTCATCTGTGCCACATCTCTCCTGACAAATTACCATGAGATCATCTCCATGATCTCCTTGGTACTCTGCCAGGTTCAAACCCACATTCTTCCCATGATGCACACTGCTTTCCAGTCTGAACCTCTTCTTCAAAAACGGGATGGTGCCATCATGGGAACGGTGTTTCATGGTTTCTCTGGAGACCTTGACACACCCACCCAACAGGTTCGGAGCCCGGTAAGGAGGATGCAAAGAGCTACTCCTGGTCCCTTAAAAATGAGCTCCTGTCCTATGACTTGTGCATGCTGTTTCTTTGTTTTGGTGTTTCAACCATAGCCCCTTCTCAATGGAAATCTATTTCTTCTTGGGGACCCAGCTCAAAGTCATCACATTAAACCCCTGTGATGGATGACATACTCTTCTCTACTTTCTTAAAAAAATTTTTTTAAGTTTTATTTTTAGAGAGAGGGGAAGGGAGGGAGAAAAAGAGGGAGAGAAACATCAATTAGTTGGTTGCCTCTCACACGCCCCCAACTGAGGACCTGGCCCACAACCCAGGCATGTGCCCTGACTGGGAATTGAACCGGTGACCTTTCTATTCACTGGCCAGCACTCAATCCACTGAGCCACACCAGCCAGGGCTCTCTTCTCTGCTTTCTATTCCTTCAGATGCCCCAAGTGAAGTCTCAGGGGGCAAAGCAGGGCCTTTATTTAGTTTTTTTATATTCCCAGTAGTTAACAGAATACTTGTCATATAGTAGGTGTTCTTAAATGTTTACTGAATTAGCTAAGTAACAAATTAATTAAATTCTGGAGTTTGGAGAAAAGACAGAATTGAAAGTCACTATCAGAGTCATATTACATTGCAAGATGCCACAGGAGGGGCTCAGAGGAGAGAGGCGAGAGAAAAAGCTAATGGCCGAGGGCCCAGCCGCTGCAAACCCTCAGTGCTGTGTGTGTGCACGTGCAGGGAGATGAGCTGGCAAAGGAAGCCATGCCTGGTCAAAGTGCTTGGACAGGCACGGTGACGCTGTTCTTCACAGAGGTGAAGAAATAGGATTTTAGGAAGAAAGAGTAAAGAACCAATCAATCAATCAATCCATACCCCATAGCAGGGCTCTGAGTGTTTGAGTCCCTGCCTATCCCTAAAACTTAATGCCTGCCCCTATCTGACCTCTCTCCAGCCTCACAAATTGGTACTCACTGTCTCCCAGCCTGGCCCCGCCCGTCCCCCTGCTTCTCCAAGGGACTGAGGTTCTGTCCCCTGAGGTCCTCACTGAAATTCGCCCCTCGGAGTCCTCACCACCTTTCCCAGCACTGGGTCCCACCGAGTCTCCTTTGTAGCATCCTGCTTGCTTCCTTCACAGAACCGACCCGATTTCTAACTACTGTGTTCATGCGTACACACACATCATTGTTTTCATCGCCCTGCCCCTCGCTTTGAGGAGGAGACCAGGTGAGAGACAAAGATAGAAAATGATAATAAAAGAAGGCAGATTTGGATCTAGTTCCCCACCAGAGCTGTGCACTTGTTGGCAAGAGGATATTTTTCTGCTCACTCCATCATCCCTGCCTGTTCTCAGAGCTCTTCAAATCCATGTGAGGCAGCTCCAGATGAAGGCGCCTTCGCCAAGTACAACAGGTGAGCTGTGCCTTTTATGTCCGTTCTTGCCTTTTCAGTAATAAAGCCAAGCTGTAGCGCAAAGACCTCAAGGAAGGTTCAGATCAGACCCAGAGAGATCCCTGCCTGGAGAGACACGCTGGGGTGGCTTCACTGCCATTCTGGGCTCTGGAAATGGACTAGCGGGGTGCGGTGCCTCCCCCCAACTGCTCTGCGGGGCGCATGTGAAATCTCTGCAAACAGTCCCCCTGCGCTTATAAAACCTCAGGTCACCAGCGATCGCAGTGCTCGTTTGCTGTGGCCAATTTAGCACTAATAAGCTGAAACTGGGCTTCAGGGGTTTGTTTCCATGGCATGTAAATTCCCTTTGGAAAACATTCCCCAAAAAGAGATTGCAACCTAATAGATGTTTTTTTCCTCCTCCATTTTTGTAAACTGACTGGGAGCCCGTTTGGGCAGCCCGTTGGCGTTAGCAGAACCGGGGCTTCCATTGCTGCTGTGTCTGTGTGCCACCAGGGGGCAGCCCACCGCCCTGGCCTGGGCCTGCGGGGCCAGGGGATGGATGGAGAAGCACCCAAGCGCCAGGTTTCCCGTGGCATGCGGAGTGTGGGGAGCCACCGTGTCTTGCTTTCACATCTGTGTAACAGAACTGGGTGCGTGCACAGTCTGACAGAGGAGGACAGGCCCCTAGCCAGGGTGCACAGGTGGGCCTTGCTGCTCTGGTCTCTGAGGTCCGTGCGGGGGCTGCCCCTTGGAGAAGCCCAGTTGAGGCACACCCATTACCTCACAGACCGCTGACAGCTCCCCCAGCCCCACCCCGGGCAGGGCAGGAGCCTTCTGCAAAGCCCTGGCTTCTTTGCATAGCCTCCAGTCAGGAGAAGCCACTCGGCTGGTGACGTGGTCCCCAGTGACCTGGAGGCAGGCATCTGCCCGAAGATCTTCACCATCACTTCTTCCTCGTGGTGGGAGAGTGGATGGAACCCCAGGCCTCCCAGCTTCCCCGCAGTTGGACCAAAAGGAAAGGGGGCTCATTTCCCACCAGCGCGATGGACCTCTCTGGACAGACAGTTCAGCTGTGTGTAGGGAGCCTCATAGATGTACTGCGGTTGCCAGCTTGAAGCTCCTCTGTAAATGCTGACATGTCAGATTTGTCCAAAATAAGAAGTCCTGGCGTGCTCTGCAGCCTCCTCGAGGCCTGGGGAACCGAAGGAAAAGCACCCTAGCTCCCATCAAAGCAACGTTTTACCAGAAATCTGGCCGGCACCTGCCTCCCCGTCCCCACGGCGGGTTATGGAGTGCAGTCACCTGTTTGTGATCTGCCAAACCGCATTAGGTGTTTGCTTGTACCTTGAAAGTTCTGCCAAAACTTCTCTCTGGTTCTGGACAGAGACACCTTTGGGGCCAAGCCGTCCTGAGAGAAATCAGAGAGGGACGGGGCAAGTGGTGGGGCCAGGGGCGGGGTGGGGGTGTCGGCCGTGGGGTACGTTGCAGCTGAGAGCCCTGCCCCACTTTTCCTGCCGCCCTGTGAGAAAATCGCCACACTGCAGCCCACGCTCCATTACCCAGGAAAGGCGGCGGGCGGACCTGGCGGCGGGCCAGTCGCTCGGTGGCCAGGAGCTGTGAGCACAGAGGCCAGTCACCCGGGCCCCATGGAGGGCGACAGGAATCCACCCTCCCAGGTGATGCTGTTCCTCTAGGGTGGGAGGCTGCCATGAGATTGAAAGCCAAATTTTCCCCCTGGAGGGAAGGTGTCACTGTGTGCATTGTGTACCACGGGTGTGTGTTGTGTTTGTGAGAGAGACAGACAGACAAAGAAGGTGATGGTGTGCGGGCTGCTGGGGTTCTTAGCCCAAGCACATCCCAACCCCCGACATTTGATGTAAAATACACAGGCCAGGCTGGAATCAAATCATTGGCACTGGGCTGACCCTGCCGGGTTCCGACCTCTGTCTGGCCTGGCTTCGGGCCCCTCTCATTGCACACAGTTCTTACCCTCGCCCATCAGACCCCCTCCTTCCCAAACCTGCTTTCCAAGGCACAAGCTGCCCCCTTCTTCCCTAATGAAAGATAGCATGTACCGTATCCATTTATGCCCATCAAGGGCAGAGCTCACATCCTGGCTGCCGCTGCAAGGGAACTGGCAAATAAAACAAACACCTGGTGGCCAGATCCCCCCGCCTGGTTGTTGTCTCTCTGACCCAGCTGGGAGGCAGGCGCCAGACTGTTGCTGGGTGAAGGAGGGATCTTTCACAGAGAGGAAGGCCAAGGCCTCTTCGGGTTTAAGGAAACGTGCAGGCTCTGTCCCTCCAACCTCCAATGGTCAGACTGTCCCCCCAGGCAGTGTGGTCTCATTTAAGGAACTACTTATCTCCCCCTGGGCAAGAAGTTGGGAGGACTGTCTGTTAGTAATTCCTTGGCCATTGGCTACCAGTGTCAGCCAGGTAAATTGTTTTCCACATTTGTGTTTCAACTGTTTTCCAATTTCTTCTGTATTCCACCCCCACTCACCCTGGAGAAACGGTGGCAGCACACACTTCCGTAGGAGACTGTGGTGAGCTGGATTCTGTGGTTGGCGCACGTGGCATTCCATAAGGAAATGGGCCACGAATTCAGATCTCATCACAGGGGGCCACAGAGACGGCAAAATTCTGCTGCTGAGAGGGACAAACTTGGTGGTGGCCGTGAAATGCTCACGAGGTGAGGCTTGGCTTCATGGAACCAAGTTTTGGGTGTTCTGGTGGGACATCTGTTCAGAGCGACTGCTGGCCAGCCACGCAGCCCGATGAGCAGAAAGGAGAAAGGAAGGTGCTCGTTCCGTGAGAGACCAGAGTAGGGCAAGGACCGGTGTGCGCGTCTAAAGGGCTGCCAGTGAGAAGAGATCAGAGTTGATCTGAGTAATCCCTGATGGGTAACAGCTGAGAGGAGCCGAATCTTGAAAAAAATCTAAAGGAAGATATTTCTAACCATTAGAACTGTCTGATGGTCCAATTCAATTCAAATGAATATGGATTAAACACTGACTCTGCAAAGATGAATAAAATCTTGGTATCTATGAGTCATAATTCTCTGGTTTTCTGTGTTAAATCTGGAGCTCCCAACGATGATATTTCCATTGCCGTCCACCTAACAATAGTCTCCGCCTTCATTCCTCAAGAAACTTTGCTGGGCTACTCTGTGGGAAGTTGAGTCCTTCTCAACTCTCTCTGTCCATTCCTGTACTGTACCAGGAACGCCTTCGTGCCTTTTACACGTGACTTTGAGATTCTGCTCTAAAACTTTGCTTTAATCCTCGTGATTTTTGCCTGCTTAGTTTCTCCGAGTCATCTCCATAGCTGCTCAGTTCAGTGTGCGCGTATCTATTGGCTGCCACATCTTCGATGTGGCTGGTTGGCTCTGTTTATTCTGTTGGGTGCTGCTGTGGATGGAGCATCTCCTGCTCACTCCACTCCACTCCTAAACCAAGAGGACCCTCCAGGAGGTGTGGCCAGGGCTAAATTCTGCAGGAGCCCTGACGTCTGACGTAGAACCTTCAGCCTTCTAGCTGTCACGTTATTTTTAGTTTCAGGAGACTTCGCAGAGGAAGGCAGGCAACACCAAGACCCCATGATGATTTCACCGATTTCCATAGGTGCCTAAGCCTGTAGCCTGTGGAGCTATTGTTGCAACTTAGAATGTTGGCCACATGACTGACAAATTCATGTAATACATTTATTACACAAACAACAAGGTTGTGTGTGAATAAGTAATTGATGGTATGGATTTATCTATTTTGATCATTCACTCAACAAATATTAACAGAGTGCCACTTACGCCCCATGACCTGGGGCAGATTCAAAACACCATGAAACGTGGCAGCTGTCCCCAAGAAGGGTTTGTGATCTCCAACACTCCTGGGATCACTCTGAAGGCGCGATAACAGGGGATGTGAGAGCATTTGTACACTGCGTAGCATCACATAAGATGCATCTCGTATGCGTCACTAGGAAATCTAAATCGCAAAGTGTGGTGTTTGTAACATGTCTATGTTTCCTTTTCAGTGGCCTTAATCTGTTCACACATATTTACTGTATACACTGCAGCCGGGGGTACTTTGTGAGCGCCGGGGCCCCCATTTTTCCTTTCCTAGTATCAGCAGACAGCCCAGACCCTTTAAACTTACCCCTGCGTCTCTCTGAGACTTCCCTCCTGTCAGCAGCCCCTTCACTGCTCAGGCGGGTGCGGCCCCGGGCCCCTTTCTGCCTGTGCTGATGGTTGTCTGAGGCTGTTTCTGTGTCACTGAAAACGCGATGCCATTGTCCTGTTCCTCTCCCACACACTGGGGGCTTCCACTTCTCTCGCTGTAAAGACAACGTTAATCAAATTGTTGCAGTGTAGCTCTTAATGGACAATATAGAATAATAACATTAAGGTGAAGTGCTACCATAAAATGAACGTTTTGCTATTTTCACTCTCACGATGCAGTCCTCAGTTTAGAAGTCAGGGTTGGGGTCAGTGAGAATTCAGTCTGTCCTTGAGTGACCTCTGCTGGTGGTTCTAGGTTGAAGTTGAGTTTAAACCTTTGGATTAAAAAAAAAAAACAGAACAAAACCAGGGAATTCTGAAATGATGGCCAAAGGCTCTGTGGGAAGAGGACACACGTTTGGCCCTGCACTCGTGTGTGCTGAGGCACCTCACCCGTCATCACTTCTCACGCAACCCCGTGCAGGATAATTATGAACACCTTACAGGAGAGGGAAGCGAGACTAAACCTGGGCCACACAGTTTGTGAGTAGTAGCAGAATTCCAACTCCGGGCCATCCCACCACAGCCCAGGCTTCCCCAGAGCTGGGGTGTCCCCACCTGCCTCCAGGTGCCTCCTCTACCACCACAGAGAGATGCTGGGGTGGTAAGTGAGCATGTGCCAATAGGTCCTTACACGGAGGCTGCTTGAGGAAAAGAGGTTCTACGTGGGCCTCAGCTGTAACTGGAATCTTATTATCTCCATAGTAAAACAACTCGAATCTTCTTTTCCCTTCCTTTCAGTGTGGCCCAGGAGCTAAGGCCTCCTGTGTGCTAAGTTGTGAACAGTTGTTCTCTTAGTTTAGGTCAGGGATTTAGGCTTTATTTCCATGACCAATCTGGCTCAATTTTTTGGCAGATCCTGTAGGTTGTGAAGTTGTGGGTATGGGAATGTATTTTCATCATGGAGATCAATATCATAAAAACAAATATTCAGCTGCTTTTCTGGGTATAATGATGTTTAGCATCTTGTGCCTGTCTGGCCTGTCGGGAGTTTTACAGCTTGTGAGGGCAAGTTATAAACAGGGGTAGGGGGAAAGGAGTAGGCCAGTCCTAACACTTCCCAGGTGTGGGACAGGTGGTGGGGAAGAGAGAGCAAGGTAAACTCACTGGACAGGTGGAATCTAAGTCTCCAAGAAGTGGGGGAGGGGGTGGTAAATAACAAAGAAGGGGAATGTGCACAGGGGGGATGAGATGAGGAAATATGCAGAGACCAGAGGCAGGGGGCGTCTTGGGGATCTGGAAGTAGACACAGTGGTTGGGGGTGGGGGTCACTGAGGCTGCTTGGGGAGACTGAGGCCAGACAGTGGGAGTGGACTTCCCCACTGAGAGGACGGCAGACCCTTCTTTTTCTCATGACTTTAAAGAAAAGTGTGGAAGCCTTCTTTCTGGGACAGGAGCTGGACCTCACGACATCTTAGGGGCCTTGAGAAAATGCTGGGTGTGAAGTCAGATGTTTGAAAGGAAGGTTGATAGCTGCTCAGTTTTAACTGTACTTCTCAGTATTGGTTGCTGCTCTGTGCCAGGCACTGTGCTAAGCACTTCACAGACTTTATCTCACCGTACCCTACAATTTTCCTGGGAAGTAGATACGATCATTACCCTCATTTTACAGGTGAGGAACTTTAATGTCCCGGAGCCCACACATGAGCACTAACTGCATCTGTGTCTAAACTTAAGTCTAAAAGGTTGGGGCCCAGCTCCCCTTCACGCCATCCCCTCTGTACTGCATGTCAGGTCATTTGCTCTTCAGATGCATAGAAAAGCATCACCTCCCATGTGAAATGAGTCTTTATTTTGAGTCTTGCTCTGTAGAAGCAATAGTACAGGAATAGGATTAAACATCACACGTAATACTCCTAGGACGCTTACGTAAACTGAACAAATTGATTTCCAAAGATAAACGTGTGTGGTTGGAAAGAGCTCACCCTTGTAAGGAAAAGGAACTTATGGCTGCCATTCTAATAATTTCCAGATGGTGGCGCTACTGCATTAGTAATTCCATGCCCTTTTCCAGTGGTTTTGAGGTGGGTTTGGATGAAATTCACAGTTCAGGAAATCTTAACATGCACACATTTTCTCATCTATGATTTTATCAGGCTCCATAATTTTTCAAGACTAGATTTTGTTAAATAATAAAAATTAGAAGCAAAAAAATTAAACCCTTGTTTTCAATAATATTCAGCTCATTGTTCAAAACTGCACTAAAGCAACTGTCACAATTTCAAAATGTCACAGTTTGGGGTGGATTTTCTGATTAGAAATGGAATTCCATATAGAGCAAAATTATAGTATTGGAACATAAGAAACAACATGAAACAAATGCATTATAAATTCAAGAGGGAGGATAACTCCCTCAGCCTAAATATAAAATTCTTTAAAATGAGACAAAAACTTTTCTAGACAAAATGAAAGCTTCCCCTTCCAATATACAGCCACAAACTTCGCCAAGAGACTTTTCTCTTGCATTTTAGCTTTATCTTTTCCCCTGAAAAGCCTTTGAAGTGGATATTTTAGTGTTTGTTGTATTAGTGAAAGGACCTGATTTTAGTTTCCGGGCCAAATGGTTAAATATTTGATAGTTTTGTATCACCCTCCACCCCCCGCCCCAGGCCCGTGTCTCTCCTTTGTTTTATTAGTAATACTAAAGCCAACACACCGGCTGCCATGGAGAAGGGGAATTGCATTATTTATTCTCTTAGAAGTAGCATTAAACCTTTATTTCGCTCCCCAGACAATGTTTTCTGAAGGTTCTCTCTGATTACACAAAATTTTTAGTCTGCCCAGCTAAACCATATATTTTAAGAGACATTTTCAAACAAGTGTGCTCGGGAACTCAAGTGTTCAGGGACAAAATACAGCCCTCTGTGCAGTGTCTAGAAGTTGAGTTGCCCCCTAATAAATATACCGCGTGTGTGAGTGCAGGCCTGGGAGGTCTGTTCGTATTCATGGGAGTTAACAGCATAAATTCCAAGGGAGTTCAGGGAACAGACACTTAAAATAACACCAGCAAAGCCGCATGAACTGCAGCACACTCAAACCGAGCCTGTTTAATGTGGTGTGATTTTTATTAGGGAATGTGTGGTACGTTAAGCCAGAAAACAAAAACAACTAAATAGGCAAAACTTGGGATAATCCTTTCCTAAGTGTAGAATGAGAAACAAAGCTGAGAAAGTCACTCGTCTGAATTGGATCACAAAGAGATTTTGTGTAGGGTTTTCCCCGGATAACTGATACCAGCAGTCAGGTTTCCCGAATTCCTCGTCTGTGCTCTTAAGCTGTCTCGCTCCCTCTTCACGTTCACGACAATGGCAGCTAGGGGGACGTTCGCGCTCTTCGCCAGAATCCCCTGGTGCCCTGGGAGCGGTTTATGTTTCTTGGTGAAGGTTATCTTTATTTACCCACGTCGTGGGTCAAGCAGAAGAAAACCCAGTGCATTAACATGTCACAGGGCCATTGGCCTCTGTGACTTGCTGGGCCGGGGTTCTGCAGTGGCTCTCGTTTAAATCAAGTTCAACAGCTGCCAGGCTTTTGGCGGGCGTGGGGGTGGGCTTGGCGGACTATGCTGTACTCACTGTCTCTATCGGGAAAGAAATTAAAGACAGGGACGCGGCCACTTCACTTGCTGTATCAACTAAGCAGAGAAATCCAAAGTGGGTCCTCGAGGAATGTGGACAAACATTCTTCTCTTCTGCATCCTCCCTCCGCCCCCCTCCTTCCCACTTCATTACAAGTGACTAGGTACTCTGAGAAATTCCTTTTATTTATGGGTGGGTATGTGAAACTTTTCCACTATTAATATTCTGCAGTAAAACCATTTATTACAACGTCCTTTCTGGAACAGACTGTTGTAAGCCTGCCTCCCGTGGAGAACATGAACTTCGGGCACTGAGACGCAAGCAACAAACACAGACGGTTAACTCTATCTACAGAGATCCTCGTTTGGTAATGAAGGACTTTGACGGCAGTCAAATATAGTATTTTTTATTCTAATTTTTTCCCTAGTGGACAGAAGAGCACTATTTACTTTCCTACTCTATCCTCCAGTTAACGCATATTTTCCATAAGTGCAAAGTAATTACTATGATTCCGTTGTGAACCATGGGGGGTGGTAGACACTCTTAGCTGCACTGAATGGAATTCACAATTAGGGAGTTCGTTATTTTGTCCTTTCAAGTAATCATAATAACCTGGCATAACTGCTTACTATGACTTATTTAAAAAGGCAACAATGAATTCACTAGGTGTTACCAAAAATAGCCATGGTCCCAAAACATAAAATTAGCAGAATCTCAAGCTTTCTCTTCCTTGCGCGCATTTAAAGAAAGTTTACATCGGACCCCTTCACTGCCACTCTATTTTTCTCTTATAGCTTTCACGAAATAACTCGGGGTGGTCATCAGACAATAAATTCTGTTTGATATCCCTTCCAATTTCTTTCATGATGGAGTGCAGCTTCCCCCTGAGAAATTTAAAATGCTTTTGTTTGTTGTGGCTTAAATCGCCTCCTGATTTTTTTTTCTGTGTAGTTGTGGCAGATACTAGTAAGAAAAAAAATGAGATTGCTCTAGAGAATATACCATTTAAGAATATATTTTCACCACTCTAATTCTCTTTCAAAATTATGTTCCTCTTAGTGATTAAATAAGGCATTTAAGAGTGGGTGTCATAGTGTCTATAAATAAACTTGAGAACACGCATTATAAAGAGCCGTATTTTTACAATCGCATCTCTACTAAACAAAGCAATATTCTCTGGCACCTGTACACTCAGTGTCTCATGTAGTTCTTATTATGGAATTTCCTTTCTCCTTTTCAGATTGAAGATAATTACTGGATGTGATAGAAACTTTATAGCCATTAAAAATAGAACAGAAAAATGTTACCAGACGGCAAGTTTTTCCAAATAAATATGAAACAGTCCTATCTCGGACACTGGGTTTGCTTGCCTCCAATAGGACACAGGTTTCTTTCCTCTTGGTTTTTTCCCCTTTTTTAAAGAACTTTTTTTTAGGAGCTTAGGAAAATGTTACCGAATTGTTGCTTAAATTTTAATGTAGTAAAAATCAGGGCATATGTAGTTGCTGCGTTTTGTTTAAAATGACTGAATATCAGAATGTTTAAATGGCTTAACGTGTAATTGTCCTTCTCCAATCCGCGTTGGCAGTGCCATTTGGAGATCTGGGTTGGTTTAAGCAGGGAGAATGGCGTCCGGAAATATGATGGTGGGAGCAGCAGTCCGTGGGCCTCTGCGAACTTTCCCAGTCATCAAGACTTGCTGACTTCTCTATTCTGGGGCGAGGAGAGTGGGACTGGAAGTGAAACAGGTGCGTGGCATGTCCGTGAGTGCTTGTTCCGCCTCAGTTCACCACGACTCTCGCACGGGATCCCGTGCGTGCTCGGTGCGGGGACTGCGGTGGCGGGAGCAGGAGCGTGTGTGCATGTCCAATCGCGCAGGTTTGTTCACATTAATTATGTGCACTTTTCTGTGTACCAGTTAATTATACCTCAATACAGTTGAAACAAATCCCTGATCCCTTTTTCTTAACGTTACCAAAATGTTTAAATCTAAAAAACAAACCAAAAACCACTGATGAGACTGAGGGTAAATCTTCAGAGATCTTTTGCAATTTTAATCTCAATTACATCAGCTTTGATCATTCCAAATTAATCCTTTTGTTCAGAAGTAAGGTCTTTCTTTAAGATTTTGTAATAACACTGCATTTATTTTATTATTTTACCAGACTAAATACAGCACAAATCTGCCAACCCCCTGCTGGGATTACAGTTGTCAACTTTAGAATTGCGATATGAAAATGGAGGCCAGCTCCTGGTCAAGTTTTAGAATGTCAACTGTGCTCCCTTTCACCAGAGTCAATGAGACCCAGTCTATTAAGTTTCAATTCACTGGAAGTACGGACAAGCTGATCTTCGATGAACGTAACAATGGTTTCCTGCCAATCTTTGCTAGCAGGTTTTGAGCACTTACTTTGTGCCCAAAGTTTGCTGAGCAGTTTATTAAGAGCACTGTGTCAATGTAATCCTTAAAAACTTCGAGTTTGAAACTAATAGTATACCTATTTTATACATAAGGAAGCGGAGACTCCACGTGCCAAGCAATGGGTTCAGCATTGCACAGCTAACAAGCAACCAGAATCTGAACTCAGATTAGGGGCCATATTGGTGCCTAATTCGTTCTAAGTTATTTACATGCACCCATCCCATTTAGATGATAATTATAATGACCCTGATAATTATAATACCCTTTCACTCCCATATCACAGATAAGGACACTGAAGCACATAGCGATTCTAACTCCTGAGTGAATGTTCCCCATGCTCATTTGTCCTGAGAAATCCGGTAATAACAACCCTGTTTAACTTGGTTTAACTCAGTGTTCCTCAACATCACAGGAGCCCTTTCATGTCCAGCTGCTCGTATTCTGCAGAAGACACTTTGGGAAATACTAAGATTTTTGGCCTCTGCCCCCAGCACACGGCTCAGGGTGGCAGCAGACCTCTGACTGCATGCGGCCTGTGGGCGCGACCTCTCCCGGGAACGTGACCCTCGGCCTGGAATAGGGTGATGCAGGAGCCTCGGGGACAGCTCTCTGGCCTCCCAGTTCGGGTCTCTACTTCCTTAGTCTGGTGGCCAAAGGCCAGGAGCTCAGCTTGGGAACGGTTTGTGAAGTGGGATGCAGTGGGCAGGTGTGTCCTTGAGAACGCTGGACCTGATTTTGCCTGCTGAGAAGGCTCACGGGCCACCCCCTGAGGGTGTGAAATAAGAAATGGCCCTGGGGGTTTTATGGAGCCAGGAGAGTGGGAGCAAACCCTTGAATGAAGCAAGACCTGGGAGTAAGGGGTGGGATGGTGGGGCTGTAATTATAGCAATTACAGTGGCTTTCAAGAAAACGTTAGCGCTAAGTGAAATAAGCCAGCCAGAGAAAGAGAAATGCCATATGATCTCACTTATTTGTGGAATCTAATGAACAAAATAAACTAACAAACAAAATAGAAACAGACTCAGATACACAGAACAGACTGACAGCTGTCAGAGGGGAGAGGGGTGGGAGGGCTGGGTGAAAAAGGTGAAGGGATTAAGCAAAATAAAATAAACTCATAGACATCAAAAAAAGAGAGAGAGGGAGAGAGAGAGAAAATGTTAGCATTTGTTTACTGCAACATTTGCTTCAGTGAAGCTGAGCTGTTTTCTCTTTTCAGTGAGATATTGAGGCAGCTCTGAACTCTGTGGCGAATGCTAACTTTCTAATGAAAAGCCTCGCACAGTGCATCCCAGAGGCAGGGCCCGTGTGGGGCTGCGGAGAGGAGCGAGCTAAACGAGCCGCTGCTCAGAATTCCAGGAGGTTAATAGGCAAATCAGCCTAGAAATGGAGACACCAGCTGCAGTTCGTCTCTTTGCCTGCTTTTCTTACAATTCAAGGCATCTGGGTACCATCTTAGTGCACAACTATCCCATTTTTCAACTTCTGGGGGGTTTTGAGCTAAAGGAGCCATTTGTTTTTTATTATTATTAATGGCATCCTCTTTCTGACAGGCTCCAGACAGCCTTGCCAGTTCAGGTCACCGAGGTGGGCTGGGAAGTAGGAGTCCTGGCCTGATCCCTTGCCTGACTAAAGCTGAAAGGTCACATTGTCCCTTCCTCCAGCTTGGCACCTCCAGTCTGTGAGCAGGAATGGGATATGGGGGGGATTGGAGAGTCCTAGGGCCTTTACTGCTTAAGACCTAAAAGAGACCTTACGAAGATCGAACCCACAGGTTCTCAGACTTAGCTATACACCAGAACCGCCTGGGAGTTTCCAAAGCACTGGTGCTAGGTCTGCCCCCTGAGATTCTGATTTAATCGGACTGGGGTGCAGCCTGGGAAGGGAGGTTTCAAAGAGCTCCCCTGGGGGGTTCCGATGTGCAGCCAAATTTGAGAACCATTGGTCTAAGCCAGAGTGAGCCCTGCAGTTAGTTCCATGGAATGAAAATAGATGCCCCCCCGTCCTGGACATCCACTGAGCACTCTTCCCTGCCTCCCACTGTCCATCACCAGCCCCTACCCCAAAAGGAAACCGAAGAGGCCCAGTGATCGCTGGGGTTACAAACCAGGCTAAAGATGGTTTTGTTTTGTTTTATGCGGGCAGGAGTAATGCTTTGCTAGAGTAATGCACATTTTTTAACCCCCAAGAGCATTCAGGGAGGGAAGCATGTCTCACAGCTGTTGCACCCCGAATTTCGTGGAAGGACTGAGGGAACTAGGGAACTGGTGACCTGCAGGGCTCCCCTCCTTGGGAAATGTGGCTTCTAATCTGAAAACGGGACCCTGAACAGGTGGGTTCACATCCCTCGTGTGTACCTGGCATGTTGGACACACCCAGTGCATCACTTTTAACACCTTCTTTCTCTATACAACATTTTTAAGTAATAAACATGTATATTTAGTAATCATTTTATTTTGTTGATTTTTCTCTAGTTGTAAAACAATCACACATTTTAAAAGGGTAAATTTCCATCAAAAATATGATTCAAATTCAGTTAAATATTTCATGAATGAACTAAAATCTACACATACCGGACAAAAATTTTACACCTCACAATGCATACTGTTTTACTCTTGTAAATTCTAACAAACTAAAATTGCCAAGTAGTCCCATAAAATGACAGAACTGAAGTCACTCGAGTTCTGTTTTTTGTCTTTATAATCACTTGCTATTGTTGTTTACTCTGAGCCTGCTGTTTTGGAGTCTGTTGTGCATGGGGCTGAAGACAGGAACTGAGCTCGAAGCAAACCTGAAGGATTCTAAGTCATTGCAAATTTATTCTGGGATCAAATGCACGTTGCAAGTATTGCAACCCAACTCTGTAACTGGGAGTTTTAAAAATTGACTTCTATGCAGAAGACAATGTTTATCAAAGATAAGTGATAAAGTGTGCTCATTTGAAGCATGTAAATGTATAATTTTGTTTGTTTGTTTGTTTATGTCAATTGCTTAGAACTTAGACCAACAAAAGATCCGAGGGGGACGAGTAGTATTTTATCACTGACATTGTCAAGCATGCTAATAAAAAGCAGGCTGACTTTAGTCAGTTTTATTATTGTTTGAGATTCTCTACAGACAACACACCCTTATTCCTTACCCCCGGGGCAGAGCACTACCCCCTCCATTGCATCCCGGCTCCTCGCTCTACACAGCCAAGGTCACCGAGTCTAACGGGGGAAGTTGGAACTGAAACGCAGGGCTCCTGATTCCCACCTCCGCGCTTTTCTGTGTCCAGCATGTTGTGAGTAAATGCATTTGTTCCTCAACGGGGCTCAGAAACATCAGGTGGAACTTCCAAACCACTCGATAATGAACAATAACAGCCCCGCAATCTGAAGCCTAAGAGTTAGCCAGAATGCCTATTTGGTCCTGTGTGTATTGAGTTTCAAATCATTTCAGCCCAGAGGTCTGGATGACATGTGTCCCTTTAGAAAATAGAGATTGCTTTAGCTTTAATAAGGAGAAAATTGTTATTTCATTTTATTAACAAGAAGCTTGTATCATCCTGAAAAATTCATTGTCTGTGTGCAGCTTGAATATTGTACTCATTATGTTTCCTAATCTGTGTGATTACTACCTGTGTAATTTGATGTCTGACATCTGCGATCGGAATTCTTTCAGCCCATTATATTTCCCATCTTTTTTTTTGTAATGGAGGATAAGATTGGGACATGGAAAATTGCAGCAGACTGCCTAAGGCGAATTGCAACCAGCCGGCAGCTGGATGGATCAGCAAAGGATGCAAAGTTACACGGGGAGTCTGAGAAAGGTGGCCTCCGGGTCTACAGTCCACTGTGACGGCCCGAGTAGGATATGAATTGGCCAGTTTTCCAACGTGGCAATGGGCCGTTCCCAAATTATCTCCAATAGCTCAGGTTAGCATTATCCATTCGGTGAAATTATTTGGGTAAAATATGCCGGGTGTGAGTGGGTAGTGCACTGCTAACAATTTGTTATCAGAGGTAAAAAGTGGGTATTGGGACAAAGCCAACAAACTTGCAGCAAATTATTTTTAGATAAACATTAAGTGCACAGAAACAAATCACAGAACAAAAAAGAAAATGATGCAAACGCCCCTTTGCCTTTCTCTCCATTCTAACCACAAGCGGACATTTCCTTGAATGGATGAGCCAGGTGGTATATCAGATGTACGTTCCTCAGTGTGAATCCTTTGTCTGCTCCACACCAGGAGCAAATTAGAACTCTGTAGCTTTATTTGAAAGGGGGACTATAATATCTCCCTCATAGAGCTTTAGTATAGTACATTATGTTAAACCATATATGATTATGTATGGAACACGCCTGTTTGGCCCATGAATCATAGATGGTCCTCAATAATTGATTAGAAGTATTCAATTCTGGAGGCAGGTGGGATATCAGTTCCAGGGCGTTCACTCGGCTCTGCATTGCCTCGTTTATGTTCAGATAGACTTCTCCAAAAACTTCCTGACCAGTGCGGCAATCTGGCCAGGGGGACGGACACTTGAATCACCCAGAGTTAGACATTTAGATGAGGTATTGAGGAGGCTCTGGACTCTGGGGCACACGGTTACTTGTCAATGAAATTCGTTGCCGAAGAATGTCCTGCTTGACATATTGTCACAAAAGCTATACTTTGTGAAGCTAGTGTTGTCACTCTCCTCCAACCCCTGAGGGCCTCTGCAGTTTCTCCAACTGTGTTCCTCTGGACACTGCTGTCTTGTTACACACCAGCAGAATTTCAGCAGATAAAAAAATGCAATGAACAGTTTTCTGATGAAATTCGCTAGTATATTTAAAACCATAATATTAGCACATAGTTACAGTTATAGTTATTATTATGCTAGTTACCTATAAGAAAAGTAGGTACCTAAGAGTATGAGGAGGGCCCCTGAAAATCACATCACAATTACAACTCAGAGGTGTGACCTACGCTTTCACACCTGGGCAGCATGTGCCTCCTCAAAGCTGATTGGATATCACTTAATGTGATGCTTGCAGAGGTATTTACATAACTTGTATTTAAATTTCCATATATACTTGTGATCTTATCTAGTGATACTATACATGAAAGCTGTCCAATAGAACTTCTTGTAATGACAGAAATTTTCTGTGTCTGCACGGTCCATATAGTAGCCATAACCTACGCATGGCTATTGAGCACTTGAAATGTGCTCAGTGCAACTGAGGGACTGCTTTTTACATTTTATTTTAATTAATTTAAATGGAAATAGCTCCATGCGGCCCAGTGACGGCAATGTTGGACGTCACAGCTATGTGTGAACTATGTGAATCCCCATTTGGTCCTTCCCTGTACCAGAGGATTTAGCTGTGTGACCGTGGCTGGTAGCCTCAGGCAGTTGAGGCTGATGTTCCCGTGGCACATCAGCTTCAGCTCGTGTTATTTTCTGCCTTGCTTTAGTTATGTTGAAGCCTTTCCCGTTCTTCATATGTACTCTGCTCTTTCTTTCCTTGTTCGCTTTGCTCACTCCCCTCCCAGCCTCTTCCTCCTCCTCCTCCTCCTCATCCTTGTGAGTCAGCCCAGGTCTCTAGGTTGTCTGCCATCATAGTGCTTCCGCAGTTTCGCTGTGTGTATCCTCTTAGCAGAATGCTCATTTAGTTCCATCAGTAAGGTCATAATCTCTATATGAAAAGCATTTCTTTTGTGGCACTCCTTACAGTGTAGGGTCTTTGTCGAGCATCTTTCTTAGATGAACAGCAGTAAAGTATTAGACATTATAACAGTCCTTCCTCCCCTGCCATCCCTCCTTAGTGCCGCAGAGCAGAAATGCTGTGGCACTCCCAATGTATTAGTCATCTACCGGTGTGTAAAACGTTGCTCCCAATGCAGGTTAACATTGCAGGTTAAAACAGTACACCTTTGTGATCTCAGTGTCAGCGGGCTGGGAATTTAGGAGCAGCTCCGCCAGGTGGTCCTGGTTCACAGTTTCTCATGAGGTCATGAAAGCTATCAGCTGGGGCCACTATCACCTGGAGGTTTGACGGAGAAGGAACCTCACGCACTCTCATTCATGTGGTTGTTGGAAGGCCTCAGCTTCTCACAGGCCGTTGACTCCAGAACTCATTTCCTTGTCATAGGGAACTTTCAGCAGGCTGCCTGGGTGCCCTCACAATGTGCAGGCTGGCTGTATTTAGAGTGAGAGGTTGGGGGTGAGGGAGGGAAAGAGAGAAAGGAAGAGAGAGAGATCCCAAGATGGAGGCTGCATTCTTCTATGTCTCAGATATGATGTACCATCCCTTTTGCCATATTCTTTGGTACACACAGACCAACCCTTGTACAATGTGAGAGAGGCCACACAGGGGTCTGAATGCCAAGGGGTGGGGTTTTGGGAGCTGGCTGCCACCCCCTTTAATGGCACTTTATGCAGCATGATTCTAAGTGCAGGGCAGTGGACCCCACTGACAGTGCTGAATCAGTGCGTGAGAATGCTCCCTCATGTTTCTTCGGGTGCCAGGCCCTCAGCAGCCTACTCTGACACACCTTTTTAACTGTGGACACAGATGAGAAAACTCATAGGCAGAAGCAGAATTGGGCTCAGAACCCCTCTCTTGTCTCTAGATCCCCATCTCTGTCACCAGATGTCACTGCTCAGTTGAACTTCTCTCTGGTTTCCCTTGGCCAAAGTCAACACTCCAGCTTCCCCATCTATAAAATGGATGTGCTAATACTACCCTCGTTACCCAACAACAGGCCTGCCGTGGACCCAAGGAGAGAACTGAGTGGATGCGCCTGTACCCCACATAGCATTTGATGTGTACGGTGATGCCTCGTTGGGCCTAACACACTAATTATGAACCCCACCCCCGGGTCCTCTTCCCTGCCACACCTGCGTTCCCACCATAGGGCTGCTCTCTGCACGGCCACACATGGCTTCTACTTTAACAAATATGACCAGACCAGCTGTTTTCTTTTGGTATCTTTTTATTGCAGCTAAAATTCCAAGGGCTTCAGGGGAAAAGCTGCTGAAAACACCACAGGCCCTGGGCCTCACTTCAAAGCAGCTTTCATCATTCTTCACACGCTGTTTTCAGGACCCTCGTCTGTTCTCTCCTGGGAACCAGATTCCCCTGGAGATTTTCCTCGGTGATATCACTATTTACAGAACTCTGGCCCTGGACATCATGTTTATATCTGATCTGTACATGTCCACATGGCCCATAAAGTTTATAGGGGGGTTAGAGAGCTTTTCTTTGTTCATAAATCTTTCCCTACAGCCTCCCTCTAGGAGTGGGAAAGAAGGAAGCAGGAACCAGAGAGAAAGGGTGCACCAGCTTGAAGGGAGAGAATGATCAGGAGCATGAGGGTACCTTCTTTGAGTTTCTCTCCGTTATTTCTCTGCCTTGGGCTCATTTGGACAGCAGGGCACAGCACGTGTGATGGCATGACAGCTCACCACTGTGGGCAGGTCAAGTAAACGTTCCGAACCTCTCTTTCATCATGTGTTACATGGAGATAATAACAGTGCCTGCTTTCAAGGTTGTTCCGAGGATTAAACCACGTATGGAACAACACACATTCAGCATGTGCCATAGAAAACAGCCAAAATGCAATACATTTTAATTGAGAAAAGAGTGACAAGGCTCTTCTGTGCTATCCGTCCACTTTCCATCTTCTGTCCCCCAGGCATCCAAAACTGGTCACCTTGCTGACTCTGGAGTTGTTCTCATCTTGAAACCTCAGTTTCCCAGAACTCTTCCGTGCAATGCACAAGTTGACATGCCCCCTCCGAAACACCCAGTAAGTATAGGTAGGAAAGTAAGTCTTTCCAGGCAGAAGTTTTGCATTTTTAAGGCTGAGATTTGTTTCATTTCAAAGTAGATGTATTTTTGGGTACAATTCCATGGATGTCAGTGTAGATGTTTCTGAATTTTAGGGGGAAGCATTTCCAAATTTCCAAATGTACCTTTCGTACCTGCTTTCCCCCAGCTCCCACCCTGCTTGGAACAGGAAATGTCTGCAGGCCAGCGGAGGTACACTGGAAGAATAATAGATCGATAACAATTCACCACTGGTCACACACGTTCCCTTGGCAGGTTCAACCAACTGGGGTTCAGGGAATTCATTACGGGGTGTGTCCACCCAGGCAAGACAAAGAAGAAAAGGTTGTGAAATTATTTTTTGAATTGCTTCCAACTATCAAAATAGGTAACCTAGAATAAACGTAAAAGAAATTTGATTCCTGAATCATTTACAATTGCCTTGAGGATGTTCTCGTCTCCAAAATCTAAGTGCCACTCCCAGCCCCTCAATTGCCATCATCCTCTGTGATGTAGCAAGAGTGACCTTTTAAAAATGTAAGTCTGAGTAGCCAGCCGTGCTTATAAACCCTCAATGACCTCTCATTGCTCTTAGATGAAAACCAGAACAGCGGAAAATGGCCTTTCTGGCCTGATGGGGCCATGGCCACCTCCCCAGGCCCACTGCCAGCTCCTCTGAGTTCCTTCCAAGCTCCACGTGCTTTTCCCTCTCTCTGCAAAGCCTTCTCCTTCCTCCCTCTGTCTAATTAACTCCTACTCATCTTTTAGATCTTGTCCCAAACACCACTTATTCTGAGAAGCCTCCTTAACACTCCCCAGTCCACCTGGACCACGGAGGGATTTTCCAGTGACAGTCTGTCTTCTACGTGGTGGCCCTCTCCACAACCACCACTGAATGATCCATTGTGTTTGTACAATGTTTGTCCCTCCTGACAGAATGTGCATTCACTAAGAATAGAGGCTTTGGCTTCTTTTCCACCTTCTCAGCACCTTAAACAGTGTTCAGAGCCAACCAGGTGCTTAATAAACTTTGTTCCACGTATGTCCAGATTCGTGTCCATAGATAACCACCCATTTCTCCATCTTGTAATTGTAAGGTCTTGATAATACAATGTGGCCCACACCAGTATACTATCGAACGGATCCAGAAAGTCCCTAGCTTGCTTAGAGTAACTGAATCAGAACATTTTAGCAATGGAAAGGATGTTGGATGAACCAAATAAATGCATTGTTCAGACATAACTATAATGCAAATTGCTCATGCTGCCAACCCCTTCTCCCCATCACTTGGCCAGCTCCTGTCCCTCCCTGAGAAGACACAAGTCTTCATTACATTATCACTCTCCCCTATTCTGATACCACAGAGGGCCCTTCCTTTGAACTCTGTGTTGCCATGGCAACTGCTCCTTCATGAACATCAACATGTCTGCCCACAATTGCCTATGCTGCAGTGGATGGCTGCCAAGCAAATCATAGGCAATTTTTTTGAGTCAAGAGGGCCGAAAGCCTCAGATCAAGTTCAAATTATTTGGAGGATGTGTGTGTCAGGGACACTTAGCATCAGTTCCGATGGGAAGGCAGATAAAAGCTTGATTTAGGATGAGGGTAGGGGAGGCACAGGGCAGCCCGGCCTCAGAGCTTGGAGAGCTCTTCCAGAAGCTCTTTGATGTGAAGGAGATGTTGGAAGTTGCGTAATTCTTGCAGGCGGTCCAGACACAAAGGCTGCTCAAACAATGCAGAGGGGCCAAATATGCCGAAAAGCTTGTTTTGTTTTTGCTTTCTCCCCTGCTCCCCCTGCCTTCCATTTTTCTCAGTGACCCAGGATCCAACACGTAGGTTTCATCCCAGGAAGAGGAAAATCAGTGTCGCAGGAGCGCATTTACAAGCCTGTTGGACTTGGGACGTAATAGGAGCCACGAGGGGTTCTGTGTACTGAGAGGTGGTCAACACCGTTATAGTGACTAGTGGGGGGTGGAGGGGGTAGCCTAAGGTGACCCCCTTGGAGAGAGAAGCAAATGCCTTACAAATTGGTCACATCCCATTTAGCTCATATTAATTTACATCAACGACCCCCAGGGCTAACAGGCAGTATTTTTCTTCCTTTTGTTGCTTGTCCCCATCCCCCAAGTGACTTCCTCTTTTCTTTCCTCTTTCATCCAATAGTGTTGGCCTGACTGTTTCGAGTTTGCTCAAATTCTATTTTCCTATTTAACTGTTGTGCTTGCCAACCCCCAGATCTTTCACGTTGTAAAACCCGTGCTACACATGTCCCCTCACAGCCTGCTTTCCATCAGCTTTGCCTAAATCAAGTTGCTGGATCAGTCCCGTGTGTTCGAAGGATAATAACTTTCCTTAGCAGGACAAAATGGTGCAGGGCGAGTGTTGCCTTTTGTGCTTCAAAGGCTTGAGAGATGCCTTTAACCACAAAAATGAGAATAGAAGGTAATGGATATACAAGAGTCCCATGATGGCAATCTCGCTGCTGGAAATGTTCATGAATTACCTGTAATTTACCTCAAAATGTACCATATGTTGGACTGCAAGATGCACTTTTCCTTTTTTTTTTTTTTTTTTTTACTTAAATGGACTGCTATTTAGAACACTTCCCCCCCCCCCCCGACATGGGAATAGATGTTGGGACTAGGTTGGAGGGAAGTGCCCCACACAAGTTTCACAAATTAAAGTAGGCACGTGTTATCATCCGAATGCTTTGTACAAGAGGAAAAAGTACAATTAGGCGCCTATCCCTCCCTAGTACACTGTCAGCCCCACAGGGCCATGATGAGAAGATAAAAGACACTTTGGGATGAGAGAATGCGATGCACCACCCACTCGCTGATTCCCCCCAGGCGTTTTAAGTAAAGGGACAGAAATGACAGACCCCCTCCGTGGCTTGGCTTATGTAGTTAGGAGACTTGAAGAGTGGCTCTGCCAAGGCAGAGGGAGGCCCGTTTGCTCTTCTCCTGGAACTCCCCCTTGCTTCCTGCAGCGCCCTGGGCAGATCCGCCCCATCTCTGTCTGCCATATTTACAGTGGTGGCTTATTAACATGTATTTCTAAGAGTGTGAGAACTTTCACTTCTTCCAATCTTTGAACACCCTCAGAATCTCAGTTTCTTCATCCCCCTGAAGCCGAACAGATGTAGAGGGAAAAGAGCCCACAATGGCAAACCATATTTTCCACCCAGAGCCACAGCCTTGTCACTAGCCCTGCCACATCTGTGTTTTTGAAAGGAAGTGTCATAATATTGCTAATCAATAGGAAGAGTGACAGGCCCATTTGTCAAGAACAAGCCAGCACTGCAGCTGCTGTCCTCCTCTGACTCCTTCTCGTGGGCTTTGCAAAGGGAAGCCCAGGGAAGGGCCTGCTGTGTGTCTGCCATAGCCCGTCCTATGCGGGGGGACAATAGGGAGCCACTGGGGGGAAATCGTGGACGTGTTGCTGATGTTCTGCACGAGTCGGGCTGAATGCAATGGCAAGGACTAGGGAAGAAACGTGGAGTTTCTAACAGCGGCACGCAAACGTGACCAGGCCCCCTGCAAGGGGGGAGGATCTTCTCTATCAGGAAGTCTACTGACCCTTAGTTGGGGAGTGCAACTGTTGATGTGTTTCTTCTGAGCTGCAGATGTTTCTTGCTGGTCTGTTGGTCAGAGGGAGGAGCAGGTCATCTCGAAGAAGAAGTGAAATAGGCGGCAATGATTTTCATCTTTTCTCTAGAGGAAAATAACCAGAGGGTGGAAAATGGTGGTGGGGCAGGCCGCAGTCTCTGCCCCATGCCACTCTGCCCCTCTGCCAATATAAACATGCACGGGCAGGGCTGGCCACAATAATCAGACCGGTCGGTCATGCGTGGGGCCTGGGAGTGTGCTGGGGTCACAGGACTGACGTGCCCTTTCCCACCCCACCAAAATAATTTCTCAATGAGGAAATTAATCTTAATCAACTCTTGTATCTCCTGCTTTAGTTGGCCCACATTATTGTTATGGCTTTTCATGCTTGGGGGACCCCCAAAACCAGCAATTCTGTCTGATTGTTGCAAGGAAGCAAATGCTGACATTAACAGGGGAGACCTTAAAGTAAAATTGATAACTTTTCTTGTCAATTTGCACCTCCCTCTTTGTTCTTCTTGCCTTAAGGAGAGGTGATGCTCTAGAAAGTGCCTTTTTTCCTCAAGGTACCCCCAGATTTTGGCATTAGAAAGCAAATAACATATGATTTAAAGACAAAGTTGGTATTGATAGTTTATTGTCAGGTATACATGTTTTAGAAAACTGCAAAAGCAAAAAAGTATCACAATGGAATATCTTGCCAATTAATAGTCCAACCCTGAGGTCAGTGAATGAATATCTACATGCTTTTGAGATTCCAAATCCAAATGCATTGGAAAAATTTGCTTGATTAAAAGAAGACAATGAGTTTAACATACTATAACATATTATTATAGACTAAATTTTGTCTCCCCACCACCCAGCCAAATTATCATGCTGAAGGCTTGATACCCAATACATGAGAGTATCTGTAGATAGGATCTTTAGGAGGTAATTAAGATGAAATGAAGTAGTAAGGGTCGGGGCCCTAATGCAATAGGACTTTGGCCTTATAAGAAGAGGATGAAATCACGTACTCTCTGTCTCTCCCCACCCCCTATCCTGTGAGGACATGGCGATAAGGTAGCCAGCCGCAATGCAGAAAGAGAGCTCTCACGAGAAACTGAATCAGCTGGCACCTTGAGCTAGACCTGTAGCCTCTAGAACTGTGAGAAATAAATTTCTGTTTTTTCACTTAATCGATGGTATTTTATGACAGCCCAGGATAAGTAATTAACACATATTCTCCATCAAAGTGAAGTACCCTGATAATAACATTCCAGGCAAAGAATATTTGCACTTTCCCTGGAGGCATACGTGTAGGGTAATAAGATTGATTAAAGAAAAGCCTTAAAATATCCATGCAAATGAATGCATTGCTCTTTATGTTAGTTTACTTGGAAGACCAGTGGTGATTGGTTGGTTGATTCCTTCCTTCCTTCCTTCCCTTTTCTTTCTTTCTTATTTTATTGTTGTTCGAGTACAGTTGTCTCCATTTTCCCACCACCACTTTCCCCCTCCCCACCTATGCCCACCTCCCACCCTCAGTCTCTCTTACAATTCTAAGTCAGCAAGATATTCGTGAAATACTTTCAGTGGTGACATGTTCATGTTTTTAAGGGTGATTTATATTTTTTACATTTATATGTCATTCAGAGCAAGTCTAGGAATCAAGCTGATAATCAGAAGTAGGTTACTATGGTGTGGGCCAACCATGGGGTGTGTGTATGTGCAGTGATAAGGCTTATGGGACTTATAACTATCTCAGATTATTCTTTTTTAATTTTTTATTTAATCTTTATTGTATTTTTTCCCTTACCATTTAGTCCCTTTATGCCCTCCTCCCCCTAGCAATCACCACACTATTGTCCATGACCATGAGTCCTTTTTCCTTTCTGCTTCGTCCCTCCACCTCCTCACCTCCACCCCCCAGCATAGCTGTCATCTGCTCTCCATCTATGAGCCTGCCCCCATTTTCCTTGTTAGTTCAGTTTGTTCATTAGATTCCACATATGAGTGAAATTATATGGTATTTGTCTTTCTCTGATTGGCTTATTTCACTTAGCATAATGTTCTCCAGGTCCATCCATACTGTTGCCAAGGGTAAAATTTTCTTCTTTTTTATGGCCAAGTAGAATTCCATTGTGTAAATGTCCCATAGTTGTTTTATCCACTTACCTACTGATGGAAACTTGGGTTGCTTCCATATCCTGGTGATTGTAAATAATGCCGCAATGAACACAGGGGTGCTTATGTTCCTTTGAATTAGTGTTTTGTGTTCCTTTGGATATATTCCCAGAAGTGGGATTGCTGGGTGAAAAGGCAGTTCCATTTTTTAATTTTTGGAGGTATTTCCATACCACTTTTCACAGTGCCTGCACCAGTATGCATTTCCACCAACACTGCAAAAGGGTCCTCCTTTCTCCATATCCTGGCTAGCATTTGTCTTCTCTTGATTTATTGATGATAGCCATTCTGACAGATGTAAGATGATATCTCATTGTGGTTTTAATTTGCATTTCTCTGATGATTAGTGACATTGAGCATCTTTTCATATGTCTATAGGCCACCTGTATGTTCTCGTTGGAGAAGTATTTGTTCAGGTCCTTATCTCATTTTTTAATTGGGTTGTTTACTTTTTTGGTGTTGAGTTTTGTAAGTTCTTTATAAATTTTGGATATTAACTCGTATAGATTTAACGCAGTTCTATCAAGATTCCAATGACATATTTCACAGAAATAGAACAAATATTTCAAAAATTTATATAGAACCACAAAAGGCCCTGCATAGCAACAGTGATCCTGAGAAAGAAGAACAAAGTTGGAGGAATCAGGCTACCTATCAAACTATACTACAGGGCCGTAGTAATCAAAACAGCATGGCACTGGCATAAGAACAGACACAGAGATCAATGGAACAGAATAAAGAGCCCAGAGATAAACCCATACCTTTATAGTCATTTAATATTCAACAGAGGAAGTAAGCACATACAATGGGCTAAAGATAGTTTATTCAATAAATGGTGTTGGGAAAACTGGACAGATATGTGCAGAAAAGTAAAACTAGATCTTCTTCTTACACCACACACAAGAATAAATTCAAAATGGGTCAAAGACTTAATTGTAGACCTGAAACCATAAATTCCTAGAAGAAAACATAGGAAGCAAAATCTTTGCCACTGCTCATAGCAATATTTTATCAGATATATCTTCCCAGGCAAAGGAAACAAAAGAAAAAATAAACAAATGGGGACTACATCAAACGAAAATGTTTTTGCACAGCAAAGGAAAACATCAACAAAATAAAAAGACAACCCACAGAATGGGAAAACACATTTGCCGATATATCAGAAGATTATTCTAAAAGTGCAGCCTGTGCCCTAAGTGGCCAGGGGAGCACCACAGAGCAGGAGGCTGGCCTGCTAGGGGAAGGGACCCATGCTGTGAGTGCCTTGGTCTGGTACCTCGGGTCCTTTCAAGTTTATTTTATTTGATCCTTACAACATCTTTGGAGGCAGATATTTTCATACATGGTAAGGCAGAGCTTATTTTGTTGAATAAATTCTGGTAAGTTTGTTCAAACAAAGCCAACCAGAAACAAAATCCTTCTTGATTCTGATGTAATGAACAAGCACAAGTTCTGGCGCAGACACAAGTGAATGTGAGTCTCAGACCTGCCGCTTGCAGGCTGTGGATCTCGGCTCAGTCACATAGGCTCCATGTGGCTCAGTTTCTCACCTGTAACACAGGTCGAGGTTGAGCACTAGATGAGATAATGCACATAAACACCCAGAACGAAGTTGATAGTTAAGTAAGCATTCTGCTCAGTTAGTTCTCTTGTCCATTGCTTTCGTATTTGGGGATAAAAGGTGATGTCCAGAGGCAAGGATGAAACAGTAAATAATCACAATGACAGCTTGAGAATGACCTAGGTGTGGAATGGAAGGTGTTTTACTTTAACTTTGCGGTCCAACGGGAAGGACCCTGTAGTTTGTAAAAATGGCTCTGAATGATTTTCCTTTCCTTGTGTGAAAGTTCTCTGTTTATTAAAACTGTCACTTGTCAGCTTTTCCTTTTATCCCTTCACCACTCTCTCACTCCTTTCCTTGTTCCCTGTTAGGGACAACAGCACCAAGGTGGACTGGCTCTGGATCTCTGCACCTGGAGAAGAGTTTCCAGGCCAAAGACTTTTTTTCTACAATGTCAACACGGACCACGTTATTCTTCAAAGGAACATTTCCAAGCTTATGAGGTAAAGAGTGCTAACAAATAAAGACTTGTTGATCGAGGCAGAATGAACACCAAGGGACATTTCAGCCTTTCTTTTGGTGCTTGTTTTCTTCTTTGGTTTTTGTCTTCACACAAGGAAGACATCCTAAATCTCATTTCCTTCTGGATCATCAAAAGTAGTAAATCAGTCTAATACAATTGAAGGCATCTTTTTGGTTGTCCTTTTGTATGTCTACACTCATCAGGTGCATAGAGCACTGGAAAGACCAGTGTCCATGCTGACAGTGGCTCTTTTCTAGGACAGGCAGAAATATTCCCAAGGCGTTGTCTGTGCTGTGCATCCTCCTATCCAGTGAAATTCTTACCCAGTGCAATTCTTACTCACGAGCAAACTCTACTAATGCATCAATGCACTAACAGAGGAAAGACTCAAGAATTTTCTGAGAAGTGAAATCTTTCAGATTAGGCAATGAACCAGAGTTGCCAACTTTTTTAATTCCCAACCACCCTCAGCAGACAACTGATGAATATCATATTGTCAAGTACTAGGTCAACCAATGTAGGTGAGATCTGGCTTAAAGAAAGAGAGGTGCATGATCAGTGTTCTATGAGCTCCCTAATTTACTGAGGAAAAATCTTTTGAGGTTAAAGTTATGTAGAAAGAGGTGATGTGATACACTGGGCGAATGCACACATAAACTCAGGAGTCAGACGCACCTGGATTTGAAACTCAGCACTACTGTAAGAGAAGTCATTAACCTGAGCCTCAGTTTCCCTACATGTAAAATGAGGAAAATATTATCTGTCTATAAATTAGGACCCAGGCTATCTCCGAAAGCTAGGTTGTGCATACTATTATTTTGTAATACTCATCTCTTAGGAATGATTTCCCCTCGGGTGACCAACAAAACTGGGAAATTGATGAGCCTGTATTTAAACAGTGGGTTCCAGTTTGCTGAGTCTGGAGACTCTAGAATCTTTCCTATTTATAGAGTCTACTGTTACAAACTTCTTTAAAAGACTAAGTTAAAAGAAAGTGGGTTTTAACCTGCAGAATTAATAAGTTTGCTTAGGAGACTGACAGGAGTCTGTACTTGTTTTATTCTTAAGTAGAGAAATTCCCTAATTTTTACTAGAGGACTTTTAAAGAATTCAGCTGAACTGGAGAAAAGGAGCTGGGAAGAGAGAGAAATGTGGGTTTAGCAACAGGGTGTGCCAGTCCTCCTGATTAGGGAAACCAGGGTTTGGTATTATCAACTGGATTGCTGGCTCTCCCTACTATTATATCCACATTTGACTCACCCCACGGAGAATGAAACAGTGACCCTGAGGTCAAATAGAGAGCTAGAGAGTTTGTTAAAAGGACATCCATTTTCCCTCAGTCCCTGCTTGTTCTTGAGCTAAGTGATCTTCCAACTGTCGGGTCCCCCAGCTATTGCAATGACCCTGCCCACCACCACCCAGACATCTGCCAGCCCAGCTGGGCACCATAGTCCCCACTGGCTATGGAAATCTAGCAACAGTTTGGTGAGGAGGCGAGAAATAAATCCCCAGATCTGATTTCATCCAAACCTGCCTGTGTCCTTTTTTGAGCTGTCAAAAGACTGTGACAATGATGTCCAGACTATACCTGGGGATTTGTGGGACGTGGGGATCTTTTAAAAGTCCCAATGTCTGGTTATACTTCATTACAATTAAATCAGACATCTAGTGGTAGGAGCCAGGCAGTATTATTTTTTAAATAGCCGTGGGAGATTCCAGAATGCAGCAACACTGGGGAGCCGTTGGACTGAGCTTTACAAACAAGATATGACCTTAAGACTCGTGAATGTATTCAAAACATTGATACATGGTAGGTATTTAATAAATAACCCCTCCCTTTTCTGTAAGAAAGATGATATGACAATGACGACAACGATGATGATGATGATGATCTAATAATAATAATAAGCCCAACACATTTAGGGCACTTTACAGTTTACTTTTATAGCCATTTTTTTTCTGATTCTCACCATTCTCCCATGAGATGAACATGAGTATCATCTTTCCCATCTTCTGAATAAGGAAACTGAGTCTTGTTTTTTTTAAAAAAAAAAAAGAAAAGAAAGGGAAAGTGACCTTCCCAAGCAGAACCTGGCCTAAAGCTGGGTTTTCTGACTCCCAGTCCAGTGCTCTTCCCAGCATGCAACACTGTCTCTGTGCTTAAGGAGCTTCCACCAGATGGAGGAAGACACAGTTATGCATATAAATGTATTGAGAATGCCTAGTAGCTAAAACACCTCACGTTACTAATTACTTGAGGGCACATGCAGAAAGGCAAAGGGGGATCTGCACCCAGTGTCAGCTTCTTAACGATACAGCCGGGTTGGAGGCAGTCCCCTCCCCGCCCTGAACCTAGCTGGTGGACCAGACATCCCCGACCTCTCCATGCAGACACTGGGTGAGACGCTGAGTAGCTCAGGTAACAGACCAGGACTGCCAGGGCTCCGCCCATTTGCTACACATGAGTGGAGGAACGGAGCGAGTGCACCATGCCTGAGTGCTGGGGGCAGACAGGTCCAAAGAGCAGTGAGTCCGCGTTCTCCCCAGATCCGCACGGGGTAGTTAACTAATGGTTAACGCTGTCCCCTTCCCACGAATCAGATAAGCGTTTCTCCCTCATTTGGGGAAGGGAAACTGTGAGAGTTGAGGGAGCATTGGAAGCACTGGTTTTTATATTATTTGCTCCCTTGCGGGATGAAATAGAATCAAGTAAACATGATGATGAGAGCTAGGATGCTTCGTGCAGCAAAAGAATATCAACAAGTACATAGAAACGACACCAGGTGTAGGAGCTGCGAGGGGTATGAAGAGACTGGGTGTTGCGGCCTGGGGGAGGCGTCATAAAGGCTGGAGAGTCACCTTGGGCCTCCAAGAAGAAACAGGAACTGAGCTAATGAAGTCTTTGGCATAATATATTCTCGTTCCCAGATCTAGGGTGTATGAATTGATTTGTTTTTGAATCTTAGGGATTGGTTTGAATAAATCTGTTATGGCTAATAGACTACTGACTAATCAGGTCTGGCTGAAAATGCTTCTTTGGGGCTGGTAACGGTTTCCTAGGGTCTTCAGGGTGTGTGACAGGGGTAGGGTCTTGCTCAGCCAAGTTGGCTAAATAGTCCCTTTTGAGATATGCTACTTTTTACTTCTGGAATGCTGACCAGAATGAACGTTGTGACTCTGAAGAAAAAGATTCACCATATCACCATGTGCTGGGACAATGTTGGCTTGAACAGCAAACCCTGGATTTCAAGCCTAGCCCCGACACTTATGGGTGTGACCTCAGACATGTGACGTCTCCTTTAAGGCACAGTTTTTTTCCCAATTACATGAGGATGATAGTAGCACCTATTTCGAAGGGCTGTTTTGAGCTTTAAATAAGATAATGCATCCATGATGTGAAGGGTCTAACTCCTGATGTACAGTGCATGCCTAGTAGCTGCAGTGGCAGTAATTACTGTTTTTGTCATCATTACTAGGACCCTGAGATTTGTACTGCTATACTAGGACTTCCAATGGGTTGTCATGGCCAGAATGGCCTAATTCAGCTAAAAATTTATCTTGCTTTGCTTTTTGCCGTCTCTGGGTCTCAGATTTTTTCTTTGACTTCCAGGAGATCTGTCACCTTGGATAAGAAGCTGAAGCAGGTCTTCCCCCGCTATTAACATTTGGTCCATCTTTCAAGTTCCATTTCAAATTCCATTTGGGGAAATTAGGGAACACTTTATGTAGGGCTGCTATTCATCTCTTCCTTTCAGCTCCCACAGGCCTTTATAATTTTATTATGGCATTTATCATATTCCGTCCAGCACCGCAGTTACACACCATCTGTCTCATTCACCACACAGTAACTTTCCTGAGGGTAGGAGGAAGAGCCCATGGATCTTGGAATCCTCCAAAGCATATCGTAGAGTACCTGGCACAGAGTAGATCACAGGTGGCAAACACAAGGCCCGCGGGCCAAATCCAGCCCTCCACATTGTTTTATATCTGGCCTGGCACCTTGTTTCTACCCAGCAGCAGCACCAAGCTCCTTGCCCCTAGTTAAGGAGTAGTTACATGTACACAGTCCTAAAATTACATTCGGCCCTTTGAAGGCAACCGTGAGGCTGATGTGGCCCCCAGTGAAAATGAATCTGACACCCTTGCAGTAGATGCTCAATAAATGTTTGTTGAGTTGGAATGATTCAACAATTCTAAAAGACTGCTTTATAATCATTCACTTTCTTATTCGTCCATTGATTATTACAACTGTGAAGGATAATTTGGAGGATTATCTATCATGAAGCAAGCCTAAGCTTCTTGAGCCAAAGGTGAGTGATTATCATACTTGAGTTTTTGATGCCCTTTCTCGTGGAGATGGATATAAAATACAGAGCAACATAATACTGGAAAAGCTACAGTGAATGGGCATCTATGGGCTCAAATCCTGCTATTGTGCTATGATGTGAACTTCAACAAGCTCTGAGCCTCTCTGGGCCTCAGTTTCTCTATTTGTAAAGTGAAGGCACTCTCTCCCTTTTACTTATAAATTTATATAATTTAAGGCTTCTATATTTAGATACAAAGAGGAATTTTGCCATTGTTCTTTATACCCCCCCAAAAAACCAATGTTGAATAGGTCAGAAATTTTTTTAAATTACTACTATATCCCTAGCACCTATAACAGTGTCTAGTACATAGTAGCTGCTCAACAAAAACTTATTGAGTAAATGAATACACAGATAAATGTAATTAGACACAATTTAGTAGTTTTGTGATATGGTGCTCAGGAATAGTTGTAGTCCTGGCCCTCCAAAAGCCCCTGTTCCTAGGAGACTCACACTAAGGTAAGGCGAACATGGAGGGAGCAGATAAGCCCAGAAAGACCTGGGCCCTGCTCAAGCTTTGCACACTGTGACATGAGCGGCATGTAAGGGACCCCTTCCAGGTTAGGTCCATCTATACCCATGCAACTGATAATTTAGATGAGACAATTTTTTATTGTGTGCAAGTGTCCAATGTGATGGAAGACATTTTCTACCTAGTAAATGTTAGTACAAACCCCAGCCATTTCTGCATACCAAAAAATCCACCCCTGCCCCCAACCCCCAGCCACCACAGATGTTTCTGAATGCCGTTCGGAGCAGGGCAATCCCTGTCACGGAGAACCAAGACTTGTCTTCTGACCACATTAGCCTGTGAATGGAGACCAATGCCTGTCCTCTCACCTTCACTGCAGGAATTTATAATTGAGTTATGAATTTTTCTTAGCATGAGCTCTGGTCCTTCCTTGTTAGGATGACTAACCACGTGAAAACCGTGGTCTTGTGGAAAGGTCTGTCTTTTCTTTAACGTGAGGATAGAAACCTTATTGGGAAATTGGTTCGCCCTTCCACTCCCATCTCCCAGAGAGATAATGACCAAATCCAAAGTGGTGAACTTGTGGAAAAGCTACAGGGGGCGGTGTATGTAGAATTGCTATGAATAGTTGTGTAATATCTACACTGAAACCTGAACAACTGGAGTTACTAAGACCTTAGCTGACAGGGCATTACGGGTCAATGTGGAGCCCAAATTTTCCTGGTGCTGATGATCCTTTGTTCACCTTATCTTGGGTTTTAGTTCTGAGCTAAATGGATTTCACATCAAATCTTTTGCTATCCCGGTGGGACCTGATATATTAGGAGTTAATACTCCTTCCCTGCCTTAATGTTTTTAGGACCAGGGGTCCCATGAATGCTAGGTAATCACATTTAATTTTCAGTAATTGTTTTTAATTTAGTATTAGAATGCCCACTTGCCACAGGCATGGGTCATGTATTCTCCAACATCTGCATTATCAATAACTATAGTGATACTTTTGTCTCTTTGTATTTTACCCTTTTGTTTTATTTCTCACTTGGCTTAGATTTTGGAAAGAGAAGAGATTTCCTCAAACCCCAACATCAGATATGAAGCTTGGTTCTTTAGAGATGGAATCCATAAACACTAAACTTTATAAAAACTTTAGGCAAGTTGATGCTAAAGAATTCTACATAGCCTTGGCATCATGTTGATTAGGATATAAGTTTAGCTCCATGTTAGTGGTATAACAAGGTTAAAGTCTGAGCTGACATGGCAGAAATGCTGAGGTCTGCGGTGGTCCTGGATCCTCTGTCATTTCACTTCATCATTGGCAGTGGATTACTCTCATGTGCATGGTCCCAAATGGCTTGCCACCAGGTTCACTGTCCCAAAAGCATGGAGGAGGAAGGAGAAGGAAAAAGGGTGGCTTGCCCTACCCTTTAAGGGAACAATGCAGAAGTCCACATCACCTCCACTCACATCCCATTGAACAGAACTTAATCGTGTGCGCACACTAGCTGCAAGGGAGTCTGGAACATGTTTTTATTTGGGTATTTCTTGTGCTCAGGATAAAATTAATTTACAATGGAAGATGGTGAGTGGATATTGAGAGCTAACTGACTGTTTCTGTCATAAAATGTCTTAAACTTTGCCTTAAACTTCCAGATCTAGCCTTGAATTCCCCATGAATCTAGAGAGTTCTCTTCTCTTCTCAGAATCAAGGAGATGCTGTTAACATTCCAGAAGTACTCAAGAGAATTTTTTAGGAATCTCCTTTGCCCATCTTTAAGTGATTCAGTTCCCCTGGACTCTTAAATTACCTTCTCTTTTTTACATCCTTTCACTGAGTAGTCTCATCCACTTTCATGATTTTAACATCCATATGTGAGCTGATGGTCCACATTTGACTCTTCTTTCTTACTGTGTTTCTCTCTTTAGTTTTCCTTTTAATTTAGATAAAGGTTTCTTAATAAAGTATAATCTAGGATAAAGTAAGTGAGGAGCCTAGGAAGCAAAATTAAGGAGACACCCACCCTCAGGGTCATGCACGTGGCTCTCTCCATGGCCACAGTTCTAATTGCCATGCTTATGACCTCTTCTTCAGGCTACTGAAATAACTTCCTGCCTCATTCTTGCTTTTAGAATTTGCTTAATACAATTTATCTCCATGCTGCTGCTCTTGCTAAAACTCAGATTTGATCATGTCTCTCCCAAGTTAAAAAAAGAATTTCTCCCAGTCTCACCCCATGACCCTTTATGGCTGTTGATAGCTTACAGAATCCATTTCAAAGTCCTCAGCTTGGAATACAAGGCTCTTCTTCATACCCTTGCTCACTGTAAATAGTCACACTGTTCCACTCCCTCTCACCAATGTTCATGCACGTTCAGGTCATGTGCCTTGGTTCTTCTTGTTCCTCTTTCTCTATCTGGAAAACTATACATCCTTTAAGGACTCACTATGAATGTCACTTCTGCTGTGAAGCTGTCCCAATCTTTCCAGACTGAATTACTATTCCCACAGTCCTTTACCATATCCCTACTATAGCCCTTATTACGTTGTGTTCCACTTATTTTTTTTATAATATATGTTTCCTCTAGAAGACTTTGAGTTCCCAGAAGAAAGAAAACATATCTTATTCAACTCTCTGTCTTCTGTCCCTAGCACCTTGCTATGTAGGGGTGATCGATAAGTGCTTCTGATTGAATGGATAGATAGGTGAATAATTTGCTACATAAGGGATCTATGGAACGAATTCCAAGAGGACTGGTTCAATGGATTTTTGTGTCTAAGAGTTCACTCATGCCCAGACAGCAGCTGCCTGGACATAATTGTGCTCCAGCAAATTTGGTTAGTAGAGAACCTTTCCAAGGCTTTCCTCTGCTCATTGGCTTCTGTGGGTCGCTTTTGTTTATGTTGAAATATCTTGTTAGTATTACACAGATGCTAAAATCTGTCACCAAACCCTGATGGTCCTTACCAAGTAGTGCAAACCATTCTGCAGGGCTCACACTAAAGAAGAAAAGTTAACTTTGAACTAACTTCTGGCACAGAAAAAAGATAATTCTGGCAGAGGTTTTAAAATATGAATTCTTGAGCAGCCTGCATGGAAGAGTCAGCTATTCAGAGGTAACAGAAGTGATGACTCATGGCATGACTTCGGCGAGACCACGGTGCCTGGGCCTTCCACCCGTTCATGTGTACCTACGCTAAGACACAGGAACTATTAAACCTGTCCTCACACCTCTTTGTCACCCAGAATGAAAATCATTTTGCTTAGCAAAAGAGGTGGGCTCTAGTGTCACCATTCTGCTACTCTTGGTCATGGAATTACTGTGACAAAATGTAGTGTGTGGTGGAGCAGCTCAGGTTGCTTGTATGTGGTAGGAGGAGGGTTTTCCCCTCTAACTTGGGAAATCTGCCATTTTTACTCTGTTGCAGAACAAGTAGATCCATGACTAATGGTATACAATTTATGTAGCTGGTCTTACATGATTTTCACCGTTGGTTCACATCTATGACAGTAAAAGGTATTTTTCCTCCTCTGAGATTTACAAGGTAGAATGGAATTTGTCTACCCAGAGTCTTCTATTCTATGTTTATATCCCAAAGACCCTCTTCTCCACTTCACCTATTTTACAGATGAGGAAACTGAGATTGCCAACAGTTCAGTGACTTGTCCAAGGTCGCATAGCTGGCATGCAACAGAGTAAGAACCAAAGTCATTGCCACAAGTCCTGGTCACAAGCATGTTTATTTTGGGTGGTTAGGATTCTTCATGAAAAGCAATATGCCTGATTCTCTCCTTTTCAAAAGAAACGAACACATTTCCATTGCATAGTACCCATTTTTTCCCCATTGTATATTATCCATTTGGCATTTTAGCCACCACACAGTAGGAGCAGAGAGCTGAAGAAAGCTCTGTTCACTGTTTGCAGACTGATGGGAACACTTTGCTTCCATTTCTCCAACTGTCAGCCCACTGGTGGGCTAGACCTTATGCTAGGGATGGGTAGGAGATGTTCAATTCCTATCCTGTTGATAAAAATAAAATGTTCTCTAGGAGAATGGGAAAGCAGCTAGAAGGGCCTCATAATTTAGTTAGCGTGGCTTTTCTTTGACCCAATTTTCTTAATGTTGGATGAATTTCTTTTGCAAATTGAATAATTTTCACAAGTCAATTACATACATTCCCTCAGCCCGTTTGAGCGTAATGAAATAGCTTAATAGAATAAAACAATAACCCCCAAGATGATGATGTTGGCCATTATTAAGTATAACAATAGGAATTAATTATGACAGCAGAAGGGATAATTGATGACTTGGAAAATGGATTCTAAAGCTCTTTTCTATTGTGACTTCAGAGACATTTCAAGAGCTCTGTGAGTTCCTGGATGCTTTTGAACAGGATTATTAATATCATGGTTTTTTCTCTTAATTCCTTATATTTGGTCGATCCTTTACAAAACACTGTCATGTACAGAATCTTGTTTTTAATTTAACCAGCACTTAGATAGAGCTTGCTATGTGCCAGGGCCCATTCTGAGCACTTCACACATATTAACTCACTCGATGCCCGATTCCAACTTTCTGCTCCATGGTTCTGGGTGCTCTGTTACCAATGAGGAGACTGAAGCTAAGAGTCAGAAAATGAGTCTAGGCCGCCCCAGCGAGTAGGTAAGTGGTAGAGTGAGGGTTTGGAGCCAAACTGCTTCTGAAGTCCCTGCTTTTAACCATGACGCTGTTATACCTACTTCTCAGTATTACAACTCCTTCCAAGTGGGAATGTTCACTTCCATTTTCCTGAGGAGTAAACATTCCCTGAAACAGAAATTAAGTTATTTGTCAAAAATGGAGAGCTAGTTAGTAAGTGCCAGAGCTGGAATTCAGATTCTATTACCCTCAAATCAATATACTTCCTGATGTGTGTTCATGAAGCAAATTTCTTTTATTCAAAGTGGTATATGCTATTTCTAGAACTTTGGTGCACTGAGTAAAAAATAATTATTTCCTTTTGAGAAAAAAAATTGGGTAGAAATTTTGAGGGGCAATGGAAACATATGCAGTTCATTTGAATTAGAAACATTATTAATTTAGGAACATAGACTCATAGAATGCTTGGACTACAAGGGATCATGTTGGCTTTTAGTAATTCTTCTATTGACTGTGCATGAAAAGCTCTGGGCTCCAGCCCAGAAATTCTCATTCAGTAGAGCTGAGGTCAGTCTCAACTATCTGAATTTTAACAGACATGCTCAGGTTATTAGTTGCTTAATGAGATTAATGCTCATTTTTCAAATGGGGGATCGCGGGCACAGAGGAGTGAGTTGCCCTGCTCAGATTTACGGAGATGCTGGGAAAACTAAGACTCTGAGATCCACATGCACTGTGTGCTTTGGTTTGTTCATGAGATGGCGTGTTTTACCTATGAAATTAAAAGAATTACTTTATTCTCATAAGAACCATAAACTCACTAATGCAATTTATTCTTAAGTGTGTTAAATTTTGCTTATAAATGGTGCTAAGAGCCACTGAATTTTAAGGAACTAAATGTTACTGAGGTTTTGCAACTTAGGGAATGTAAATGGCAGCGATTACTCTCCCCCAGAATGTAGTTAGATTAGTTATAGCATCATTAATGCATGGAATCAAATACATGCAAAGTTATTTTAAAGAGACTAGTGGCTACCTAGAGATCTGGAGAGAAATGGACTACAGCCTAGTCAGCAGCATTAGCCCATTTAAGAAAGAATACATCGACAGAAGGAGGTAGTCTGTATGGAATATGAACAGTGGGTATTGGAGAATCAGAAGGGCTGGAGCTATCTAAAACCGTGTGGTGAACAGGAAGCACAGACTCTGTTCCATTCAAGGGTGTGCTTCAGACCCCATCCAGTGTGCCTGCCCAGCCCACAGCCCCTTCTCCAAGCCCTCTCCACCCCCAGTGATTGATTGGCTCTGGTAGTGATATTTGGAGTAGACCATCCTGCCCCCCTGGTCACAGTTCATTGTAGGGACTGGGCCTCTGACCTCATAGTCTCCATCACAGAAAATTATAATTGGGATTCAGAAGCTTTCCTTCATCTTTTCTAGTTGCTTTACATATAAACTCAAGAGTTTCTGGAGCCCAAGTGGAGAAAGAGGTGCCTTAAAGTGAATGCCCAGAGAACGTGAGATGTGGCCTCTGTGATTTGGGGCACCTCAGACGCTGGTTTCTAAATCACACCTGAGAAGTCTAAAGTGCATGTACTTTAGAGGCTGAAGAGGTGTATGGCAGAAGAATTAAGGGGTGTAGCTTGGAATGTAACAACCTTCTTAGAATTTGGGGGGGGAAAGGTGTATGAGTGTTTCTCAGGTCCATGTACAAGGGAGAGCCAGCATGGGTTGTCTTATATCCCAGTTTAAAAGGGCTGCTTTGAGTTTCAAATCTCCATTGGAAACTGGAGATTGCTGAATGTTGTATTACTTTGCTAGGGTTTGCTTAACAAAGTAGCACAAATTGGATGGCTTGAAACAAGAGCAAGTTATTCCCTTACTGGGAGGCAGAAGTCCGAAATCAAGGTGGGGCAGGATCATGCTCCCTCTGAATCCTGCAGGGAAGGACTCTTCGTTGCCTCTTCCAGCTTCTGGTAGTGGCAGGCAGCACCACGCTTAGCTCTGCCTCCATCTTCACATGGTCCTTTTCCCCATGTGTCTCTGGGTCCAGATTTCCCTCCTCTTATAAGAGCACCTGCCCACCAACTGACCTCATCTTGACTTACTGCATCTTGACTTCATCTCGACTTATCCGATTACATCTGCACTGGCCTTATTTCCAAATAAGTTTACATTCTGAGGTTTAAGACTTCAATTTATTTTTCTGGGAAGGACATAATTTGACTCCTAAAAGATACATAGACACTGGTGGAAGATTCAAGCAACAGGCAGAATAGAGACACATGTGTAGACCTGCTATTATATAGTTTTTCAGAATAATTTTGGGGTAGTAGAGCCTATTATCAATATATAATGAGCATCTATTCTGAACACAGGAAAGTGATGTTCTGTCCACATTTGCTTCCTTAGTACACACACACACACACACACATACACACACACATATACTCCTTTAGTTCTCCCTTTTGATTCATTTCTCCTAGAAAGGATTTTTAAAAGCTGAAAAAACATCTTGGTGCTTTTGGATCAATTTTCCATTTGAAATAGCTCAGCAAACAGCTGGCTACACCTGATGGGCCCTTGGAACACGCTCTTCCATGAAATTCCAGATTGAAAAAAGGGCTGAGTACAAAGAAAATGGCAAATGAAGACAAAATTGAGGATCTGATATAAAGATAAAATATCCAAGAAACAAAGCAATAGAAAGGTGTTAATAAGGCTAAAGATAGCAATGCAACCTAGAGGAATGAGACAAAAATTATTTTAAAAGCAAGTGTCACTCTCTTTGGGTTGAATTAGCCCCTATAACTGCAGCTGCTCTAATTATGCACGAAGTAAAATATGGTGTTTTAAGAGCTCTTGATATCCCTTACCATCCTCAGCAGTTTAATGAAAATTGAAAAGACTACACAGACCCTATATGTGAGGTCAGCAGTATCTTTCTCCTCTCTCTTCTCCATTCCATTCATGGCCAGTTCAGGACATTATGAGGGTACTTTATTTGACTTTCTTGCTTTCCAGGCAATGCATTATGAACCCATCAAATGATGTTTGGGAATCAGTCCTTGATCTTTCCTGGAGGTCAGTCAGCGACACCATCTAAATTGTCATTTCGTTTCTTTCTTTAAAGATAATCCATCCATTCCTTTTGACCACATAGAGATTTCAGACTCACGTAAAATACTAAGCCATTCATGAACAAGATGACATTTTTTTCTCATGAAGACTGTTAGATGTGGCTTCGGTAGGAAGATGGACTTAGTTATTAAAAGCATCTCTTTCATTTAAAGTTCCAGTTAATATGCTATTACCTCATCTCAGCTCTTCATTGAGAGGTCTCCTTTTCTCTCACTTGGGTGGTATAGAAAGGATGTTGGGGATTCAGATATAGAGCAACAGAGATATCAAGTCAGAATTCTGAGGTTCAAACCAGGGAAAACGACAAATTGGTGAATATGATGCAGACAATATGTAAATAAAGCACGCGGTGATGTAAATATGTTGGGAGTACCCAACATATTGGTACTGTTGGGAGGCAGATTAATAAGATAGAGGTAATCCCCTAAAATTTAATAGGATCCAAGTAAAATAACTGCAAAAACCTTGAACTTGTGGCTCAGTGACTGAGGGCATCACGTAAAAGTTAAAGGCTTGAAAGTACTGGCATGCCTGTGTTCGGTGCTCCCACCCAAAGCGTCGTGTGTCATGGGCAGCGTCCCTTTACGGAGAGCACAGTCAGCTGTGTCAAGTTTCCTTGCTCCCGTAGATCCCGAATCCTTCGGAGACAGGCTGGCCTGTTCTTTTCCCGAGCATTTGGTGGCAACTCCAACAGCCGGTGCGTCTTTCTGAATGCTTGCGCTTCGAATCGGCTGGGAGCCATTGTGGGCTTTTCAGATTAATAATTTGAAAAAGATGCAACGCCTATCCATAATGACTTCATCTTGTCTGTAGAAGTGATTCAAAACAGCAGTTGCTATGCACGAGTCGGTCTCATTAAGTGAGGTTTTGATGCAAGAGCACAGGTACCGGTGTCAGCGCTGCTGTTGGATCACCACTTAACTGGGGAAACGATGGCAGAGCAGGAGGTGTGAGGGAGCATTAACACTGATCGGTATTCTGCAGGGGCCTCAGCGTCCTCGCTGTTCCCCTTTGTTTTCCATTGGGAGCAATGTACTGCACTTAAGCAGAATTCCTTAGGGGTTGCAAGAAATGTAATTGCATTTTTTTAAAAAAAGAAAGAAAAGTGCTCTAGAGAACGTATTAAGATATTTCCGAAAATCTTTGTAGAGACCCTTATTTTATTCTCCTGTCAGTTCCATCTCTTTACTATTTGCTTTGGTATGCAAATGAATAAAAGGAAACAGACCAACAAAACCATGACCCTCCCACAAAAGAAACAGAACTTGCACATTACCTGGGAAGGAATACATTTCTTTGGCGAACCTTTTTTGACTTTATTTAAATGTAGAACAATGTCTCTTAACCAAGTCACTATATTAGATACAAGCCAATAGTTTGAGGGTCTGAGAAAATGCATGAGGCGAAGTGTATCCACAGGGGTTATGGAAAGAAGGCTGAGGATCTAGCGAAGACTCACATCAAACCCAGGAGGAATTCCAAGGTCTCCATGTACATTTCAAAACAGCTAGAAGCTTCAGATTTCTAGAGCCTTGAGTTATGACTGAACCCACAGACACAGCCCTTGTCCTATATCAGTAGACAATCAGTTAGGAAAGCCGTTCTTATTCTCAGTTTGACTTCACATAGCCTAATTCTGCCATTCTGTATCTCTGACCATCTCTGAATAGTAATGTACAAAGGCAGCAACAGCAGACTTCCACGGGCACAGAGAAGTCAGCATCAAAAAGGGGAGGGGCTGGAGCTCAAGAAACATTTCCATGACATTAGAAGCTGTCTTATAAAATGAACTTGACTTTTTTTCATTTTTTCTTTTGTGATAAAATATACATCACAATAAATTTACCATTTTAACCATTTTTTCTAACCTCACCTGGGGACGGAAGCTACGATCTTCGCATGTGCCCTGACCAGGAAACGAACCCACCACCCTCTGGAGTACAGGATGATGATCCGAGCAACTAAGCCATCTCAGCTAGAGCACCGTTTTGACCGTTTTAAAGCGTAGAGTTCAACGGCACTTCGTATATTCACATTGTTGTGCCCCATCCATCTCCAGAACTTTCTGATCTTCCCCAGCTGACATTCCATACCCACGGAACACTGAGTCCCCAGTGCTCCCTCCCCCTGGCACCTCTCTACTTTCTGTCCCTGTGATACTCAACTCATCTTGACAATGATGCCAACTCTGAGTATTCCTTGACTTCAGGAACTTTTTGTTGTTTATTTCTAAAACCCATCTGAGAAAATGCACAGCAGCTGGGGAAGGCAAAAGCCTCCAGGGATCCATTTGAGAGAGTGATTATGCCAATAACAAAGCTTGCGCAGGGAGCTATCATCCCCGAATGAGGCAGGCTCTCCCCAGGTCGTGCCAAACTTGAGGCAACATTTCTGCTTTGAAATGGCCGGTGACAGAGAGCACATTTATGCTGCAAATGGGAGAGGAATTCAATCACCTGGGCCCGGAAAGCCAGCGCATGGAAATGAATGTCTCTCGGATCTGGCCTGCACTCGTTATTGAGAGAGGAAGCATTTGTTCTGGAGTCAGTGTGATTAAAGTACCACAGGGCCAAATGGCCCATTTGTCTCGCTTTATCTAATTACCAGACCAAGGTGAAGATTTGGAATGGAAAACATAGAAACGAAGCCTACTTGGGCCTTGAACTGGGTGTGGGCCCACGTCCACGAGTGAAATGTGGTTTTCCCCATTCCTCCTTCTCCATTCCTCCCCAATGCCCCCATCTCCACCAGAAAAACAAAATTAATTCAAGTTGAAAAATAATTTACACAGGCAAAGTAGAGAGTGGAAAACAAGACGAACAGCCAATCTGGAAAATCCTGGCCTAAGGGAAAATGCTGTTCCCTTCGTGGCAGAAAAGGGCCCTTTTAGCCGAATTATCTCAATAATTATTTCAACTCACCATTTCCCTGCCTGTGTGAATTCAACCTAAAGTTAAATTATGCATCTAGTCCCAGGGATGTCATTCTGGAAAGTCTTGCTTATAATATATACATTTAAAATTTTTAACAAGAGTTTACACAAGGAGAAGAAATAAGCACATAGGGATATGAATTTCCTATAAAGAAAAAACAAACCCAACCCTAAGAACAATCAGTCTATCAGTCCTACTGAAACATGCAGTAAACCATTTATAGATGCTCTGCAGGGGGACTTTCCACTGACGCAGAGGGCGTGAGTTCCCAAGGACATGCCAACTAAAGACAGGACATTAATTCCTGTTCCCATGTGCAGTACTGGGAACCTTCTGTCAAGGTTCTAGGGAGATCTCTTTTAGGATGTGAGAACAGCTAAAGATACAGTTTCTTTTTACATATGGATATTGCTAAGCACTCAGGGGCCATAAAAAGAAAAAAAATACATCATAAAAATAAAAAACTTTGGTAAGTTGTTGCATGCCACATAATAAATCATTGTCACAGTGGAATAAATTTCTTTATCAGATTAGCTGGGAGTGGGACAATAGATGGATACGCTTTGATGTGGGGAAGGGGTCACTGAGAAAGGCATGGGCACACAGCCAAAGAGGGCAGCCATCTTTGGGGTCTGCATGGGGGCAGCGCTGAAAGTGGGCAAGGGGGTATGAAAGGGATGATGGAGGTGGTGAGGTCTCGGAGAGAGGCTTGGCCCCCTCCCCACCCCAGGGCTGTGAGGCTTTTGGCAATTCTCTACAATGTGGTGGTAACGGGGCTTGTCCAGCAGCACTAATTCCACAAGGCCCAGAGAAGTTCCCGGGGTGGGAGGTAATTGTTGGAAGCAAACCTGGGATTATGCGGTGGGTAGGCTGTGGGCCTGAGCCCTGGTTGCCTCAGGCACCAGGCATTTTCTCCCACTTTGAGGTGGGGGGTCACAAGCAGTAAGGAGAGTTACTAAGCTTCCTTAGGAGAGACGTGGGAGAGGAGAGCCTCTCTATTTTGCTCTGCACTGATGCTCCCTAAGGAGAGGGGTTGTGCATACAAGCTGTGGTTCATTTGGTGGGTCTGATGCCAGCCACTTGGAATAGAAACATCTTTTGAGAGAGAACATGCCTCGTCCATGCTGGCAACTTTCTGGCTCACCCCATGGTACCCAGGTCCATAGGCCATGCTAACGCTAACGTAGCTGAGGTTTCATCTAACAACCCACGCTGAATGAGGGATAGCAGCTGATGTGGGAAAAGGTGCTTTAGGCCACTGTCCTCCAAATGCATGTGCCTGGAAGCCCTGAGGCTTACTAGACCCTTGCCTCAGGCCATCTACTTAGGATGTGAAAGCTGGACTTCCCATTGACATGTGGGTAAAGAGGAAGATGCACAGTGTATAGGTTAAGAGCACAGACCTTAGTATCAGATAGACCTGGGTTCACCCTTTGTCTGTACCCCTTAGTGTTGGGCAGGTTACTGTGTCTTAGTCTCCTCCTCTTTAAAATGGGAGTGATAATTTATACTTGTCTCCTGGATGGTTGTGAGAATTAAATGAGATAATACAGGCAAAGCACTGGTACAATGGTACAGTGCCTGGTCTAAGACCCAGTGGGGTGAGTATTCTTATTACCCTCATTTTATAAAGAAGGAAACTGAAGTTCTGAGAAGATAAACAACTTTGTCCAATGAGCTACCAAATAGGTGTTATTACCCTCTTCTTAACAGAAGGGCTTAATTACTTGCTCAAGGTCATGACCTCTGGCCTTCAAAACTACATAGGTGTGTTGGAACGCAACCAGTAAGAACAATCTCCTAAAAGCTCTCTGGCTTTCACAAATACCATCACAAACAATAGGAAATGATCCTCTTCTTCTGCAAGAAGCCCTTGTGGAAACCGGTCTAGGCCTCCTTGCTCACAGCAGTGGGGCGCAGGGAAGAGAGGAGAACATGGAGAGTTCTAGGAAACAGGCCTGATGCTCAAGAATAACACAGAGCCCATCAGAGCCTGTGTTTTATAGGTGGGCTTATTTATTCAACGGGGAATGCTCATTCTGGAGAATAAATGATTAGACAGGCATCACATACATTTGATAGTAGCTAATTCCTTGCCCCTTTTTTGCAACTTCAAACAATTAACCGGTTCCTTTTTCTATTCAAACAAGACAAATGATTTGTAATTTTTTAGACTGAAGTGACCATATTTTTTTTTTTTTGGTTTAACGGAATCAACCAATTGTTTCAACATCTTGAAAAAGAGCCAGTGTTTGAACCCTGCATGGCTTTTGTAGTGGCTGTTGTGATGTAAGTCTAATAGTGCAACGGTGCTCAGGCGGAACCTCTCCTCTGCGTTAGATCCTCCCCCTCCTTACTGAGTTGATCGTTTCTTTCACTAGACCAACTAGATCAGCCAGTGGCTTTGAATATAAGCATCCCCCCACACCCCTCCATAACCACAAATAATCGGCGTCTCAACATCTCATGTATTCCATCAGCAAAACAGGAAAATTGAATTCCTTTCTTCACTTTCTATTTCAAGATAATGTTGGAAAAATTATTGGGATATGTAATGCAACTTTAAAACTATAAATTCACTTCCCTTAATGTGTTGCCAATATTGCCATGTAATAGACAGGTGTTAGTGTGTGGCTCGACAGCGGTGCCCCACGCTTATTTGTTCCATTGATTTTCTTCTGCCATGGATGCACTGAAGTGCAAAGTGTTACACACACTTGCAGCTTGTTTTCGTGGTCTGTCGGGGACAGAATCATAGATACAGCTATTTAATCATGGGATTTGAAAAGATCTGAAAGGTGATATTGATGAGATATGAGTGTTTAAGTCATTTCAGCTTCCTGAACAGGAGACCAAATAAATGCAAAGCAGTCGATTTCTAAATAAACCCTGATAGAACAAACATTTCCCAATACTTAGCACAGTGCCAAGCAAAATATATGCTTATTAATTATACATGTCACACCGAAGAGTCTAGGGTATATGATGCTAGCCATGTATAAAACATAAAATAAGGCACCATTTGCAAAATGGGTTGGTGTACTGAATGAGTACTGTCATTTATTTCTTCAATGTAATATTGAAGAAATATGGTATACATTTATATTTTAGAAACAAGATACAGAGAAACTTCTTTCTTTCAGTTGCATTCTCTGGTAATACTCTCCTCATCGAAACCACAGCTTGCTAGGAAGTGGTCAGGAAGCATGGCGGATCACCCCTCATCTTGAACACAGGCCTTCGGGTCAGTGCGTGAGCTGCTCCTCCGACGTCAAGGTGCCCCCGTGTCCCATGGTCCTCGCCCACAACATCAGCACCACCATGCTAACTGCTTAAGGCACGTGGACTCACATTTTTCCAACTAAGTTATACTCTCCCTGATGCAAAACAAGCATCAGAAAAGCTTCTGATTCACACTTTGCTTTTACCTCTGGCAGACCATAGCACGAAGCTGGGCACGTAGGAGGTGCCCAGTGAGTAGTTGTTCATTGATTGCTCTGGAAAAGGTCAGAGATAGATCCATTCCTCCTCCGTGAGACATGGGAAATATTTTCTCAGTAAATACATCATGATAAGTAGTGGCTTTAAGTGGAAATACAACAGCAGAGATCAAGATCTATAGTTAGTGGTTTAACCATTTTCCTGGGAAATGTTTAAATGTTTTCCCCAAACATTCAAGGCACTTTTTAAAAACGTGGTTCCAGGTACTTGTCCAGCATGTGATTCACGGGGCTGAAGCTCTCCCTTCCTTCCCGCCTCCCTGTTCTCCTCTCTCCCCTCTGCCTGGTTCTTCACTCAGGAGGACCCTTTTCTAGTTCCATCATCCTCACGTTTCCATCTTCCTGCCTCTTCGTTTATTCTTGGTTTACAACAAGCCACTGTCAGTAAGGCTTTCCTCAGCACCCACATAAATGCTAATGTTTTAAAGAAAATGAAGATTTTTTTCTGAATATATTATTTCCATATAGGAAAATTTGAAAGTTGCAAATTGGAAAAATAAAAATAAAAATCATTTATTATCCTGCATCCCAGAAATAACTGCTGCTCGTAGTTGGTGTGCACCATTCTGCTTTCTAGCCTAATATTCTAAGCACTTTTATGCATTTTGTTATTTTTACAAAATTGGAATTGTTCTGCACATGTAATAGAAAACATTCTTACAATGTTACATATATTTCTATGATAATGACTCCAAACATTTGCTATGCCTAAGAAGCACCAGAAAGGATATTAAACTGCCTGTTCTTAGTTCTTCTGCCCAGACACCCTGAATCAGTGAGTCTGGAGGGGTACCCAGAAGTCTGTAATTTTCATAGGCACCCCTAGCTGATTCTGATGCCACCCTTTCTCAAACCATACTTTAAGAAATGTGATTCTACAACACAATTGTTCATCGCTTCATAGGATCTCATTGTATAGACACATACATCTTGTATTATTTATACTTTCTTAAAAATTCTCATTTTAGGAGTCACTCCCAGAAGTTGAATGAAGTAGAGTGATATGAGGAAAAGAAGGATTGGAGGTCTCCAAACTTAAAATCTATGTTATATGTTGCTTGAACCTACTCATGGTATCATTTTATTCAAAGTATCCTTGAATAAATCCTACAAATGAATAGATTCTCTCAAAGTATATAGTGAGGTAATTTGGGTAATGAATTTGGTTGGAAAGAATTACTTTTGAAAATTTTTACAGAAATTAAAACTACCCTTAGAAAATCCAAGTGTAGCCCAAATATATTTACACTAAAAAATGTCAAGAAAATGTCATTGTCCTAAGCCGTTCTTACTTCTTTCTGTGCCCGGATTCCTCCATGACTTAACGAGCAATGCCTCTTAAGACTTCCCCTAGCATGTTATGCCATTATTGATGTCTTTCCAGAACATTCTTACCCTTGATGTCTCACTGTCTTATAAACTCTCCCCACTACTCTTGTCCACCACTATCTGAGTATCTCTGTGGGTGGAGGCCATCTATAACTTTCCAAGATACATTTAAAAACCTGACGACATAACAAATGGGTACATTAGCTAATGTCTGGGTGAGGTAAGCATGAGAAAACCAGGAGGACCAGCAATCTGCTTTTCGTGGTGGTCTAACCAGCTGAGCTTTTGTGAACTTGGGAGGCCACCCATATATAAAGTCAGCAGTGGCAGAACTCTTGACAGTATTGCCTGCCAGGAGCCCAAGTAACTGACTTCACCTCTGGGAGTTCACTGTTTACGTCTGTCCGTCATCATCAGGCCCCTGCAGACAGACACCACAGGGCTGAGGAGGGGCGATGGGAGCTGGCCGTGCTAACGGGGCAGCAGGTATCTGGGAGTACTGTTTACAGACGATCACTTAGTTAGGGTTAATCTTTGCTTGAAGCCCTTCATCTTTAAGCAAATGATTTTAAGGAGAGAAAACAGTTTGTCTGCTTTTGACATGTACAAAGTATTCATTAAGTGGAAACGTGTTGGCCAAAGAGGAGATGGAGGACACAGACGGGTCCTGCGATGATGATGATGATGATGATAGAAAGTTCCAGCGGTTTGGGATATTCAGACAGTTTATCTGAGAGGCTCCAGCTGCCTCAGGACAGAGGCTCAGATAATCTCCGAACATCAGCCCTCTAAGTGGCCTGGAAAGAGATACCCAGTTTCAAACACTCCCAGTTCCCAGTGATGAAAGCTCGCGCACGTGAGCCTTTCTTACAGGACTCCACAGTCTCCAGCCCACTTGCATGAGCACAGCAGACAATCTGCTGTATTGACAGGCAAGGTGTCGAGGAAAGACCCAGCCGTCATGCTGAGACGCGGTCATAAATCAGAGTAGTTAAGGAACCTGTCGTGGTGAGACAGTTAGAATGAGGCAGAATGAGAATTTGAACCCAGATCTTGTCTTACTCCAAAATCTCTCATCTTTCCATTGCTTCTTCTGATTCTTCTCCTGTCTACCAAGACAGAGTAGAAAATTAATGCTTTGTAACTGTCCATCACCCAGCTCATCTTCTTTTTTTGTAATAACTCCCTGGATTATTTTTAGGGAATTACCTTTCCCCATTTTCAGATTAGCAGTAAAATTGAGCAGAAAGTACAGAGCTCCCCCATATACCCTAACTTCCACATATGCATAGCCTCCCCTGCTATCAACACTACATCAGAGAGGCTTATTTGTTACCATAGATGAACCTACATTGACATGTCATAATTCTCAAAGTCAGTCATTACTTTTGGTGGTATACATTCTATGGGGTTTGACAAAATGTATAATGATTTGTATCTACATTATAGTGTCCTGCAGAATAGCTTCACTGCCCCTCCATCTATTCATCCTCTAACTCCTAGCAACCTCCAATCTTTTTAGTCTCTCCATAGTTTTGCCTTTTACAGATTGTTATGTAGATGGAATCATTCAGTTTGTAACATTTGCAGATTGACTTCTTTCACTCAGCAATGTGCATTTAAGTTTCCTCCACTCTTTTCATGGTTTAATAGGTCATTTCTTTTTATTGCTGAATAATATTCTATCGTCTGGATGTACCACAGTTTATCCACTCACTTACTGAAGGTCATCTTGGTGGCTTCCAAGTTTTGGCAATTATGAATAAAGCTCTATATACACCTGTGTGCAGGTTTGGGGGAGGATCTAAATCTTCAGTTCATTTGAGGAACTACCAAGGAGCCCAATTGCTGGATTGTGTAAGAGTATGTTTGGTTTTGTAAGTAACTGCCAAACTATCTTTCAAAGTGGCTGTACCATTTTGCGTTCCTACTAGCAAAGAATGAGTGTTCTGTTATTCCATCCTTGTCAACATTTGGTGTTGTCAGTGTTCTTGATTTTGACCATTTTAATAAGTGTGTAGTGGTATCTCATTGTTGTTTTAATTAGCACTTCCCTAATGAAATATGACGTTACCATCTTTTCATATGATGATTTGCCATTTTTGTATCTTCTTTGATGAGGTGTCTGTTCAGGTCTTCTACTCATTTTTTAATTGGGTTGTGTTTCTTCCTATTGGTAAAAATAGCAAAGAATTTAAGGAAAAGAATTCCTTATTTAAGGAAAGAATTTGTAATTTTTGTACATTTTGGATCATAGTCCCCTATCAGATATGTCTTTGGCAAATATTTTTCCCAATTTATGGCTTGTCTTCTCGTGCTCTTGACAGTACCTTAGCAGAGCAGAAATTTTTAATTTTAATGAAGTCCATCTTATCAATTATTTGGATCAAGCCTTTGGTATTGTACCTAAAAAGTCATTTCAATATTCAAGGTCATCTAGATTTTCTCCTATGTTATCTTCTAAGACTTCTTTTAGTTTTACATTTTACATTTAGGTCCATGAACTACTTGGAGTTAATTTTTGTGAAGGGTTTAAGGGTCTACGTCTAAATTAATTTTCTTGCATGTGGACGTCCCGTTGTTCTAGCACCAGAAGAAGAGTCTCAAAGGACTCTCTTCTCCATTGAATTGCCTTTGCTCTTTTGTCAAAGACCAGTTAACTCTCTTTATATGAGTCTATTTCTGGGCTCTATTCTGTTCCATTGATCTATACTATTATGAGACTTATCATGGGTCAGGGAGTACTGCAAACTTTTGACAGCAAACACCATTGGAAGAATAAAAAAGACCGAAGCATGCACAGCTATATATATATACACACACACACACACACACACACACATTATTTATCATTATTAGTTCTTTTCTGTCCATCACCACTTATCCCCCCATCCCCTCTTCCACCTCCCTCCAACTCACTCTGGCAATGACCATCTATATTATTATTTTTACCTATATTACTATCCATAATAATATTTACAGCATGTTAGAGAGTTCTACCATTTTCTTTTCATTCTCTTGCAATTATGTTATACCATCTTCTTAGAACTGATACTTTTTGCATGCATTATTTAAAGCCATTTGTGTATTTTATGAATTTTAGTTTAGCTGAAACTAGATTATATTGTCAGTCTACTTATATGAATAAATGTTAAACCACTGGCCGTAGCAGTAGCCTGGGAGCAAATGTACACCTGAGGTTACCATTGCTGACAGCCCCACATCGGGGAAGTCCCCCTCTTCCCTTAGGAGACTTTGGGACCGACCCCACATGATAAACAAACTGGGTAAGGGTACAAGGGTCAATCTATTTATTAAGCAGTGGCAGAATAATTTGGTTATAGATAAAATATAAAAATTATAATTGTTTCTTTCACACACTCTAAAAATTTATTGTCTTATCCCTGAGGCATACACATATTTCTGCAGCTCATGCACTCCCCTTTTGAAAACAAACTGGGGTAATAAGAGTATGGGGTTTAGATATTCAAATAAGAGTATGAATCCTAGCCTCACACCTCACTTGCTGTGTGACCTTGGGAAAATCACTTAACCTCTCTGAATTCAGTTTTTGCCATCTGAAAAATGGCAATAATATGTACGTTCTAGGATTGTTGCATAACATATGTGAAAGTACCTAGCATTTAGTAGGCACTAATAATAAATGCCCCTTCCAGTGTGGTTCGCTGGTCTTGTAGGTTATTCCTGAGTTTTCATGCTGAAGAACATGGTCTTTTACGGGTAAAATCATAACTCTCACATAAATATAAAATGAATATGAGTCAAAGATTTTACTTAACTCATTAGTTCATGGAGGAACCAGAAAGATGTTACTATTTGTTCAAAGGAAAATTTGAAGAACACACATACACAGGCAGATAAAGAATACTGAACTGAATTTAGAAATAGATGCTAAACCATTCTGTGTTTGCAGCCCACTTGAACTGTGACTCCATAGGGCACAACTTGTATTTTACAGGCAAAACCCAGGGGGTCTGCTGGGCTGTACCTGCGTACACGCCTCCTGCGCTTGGCCTGGAAATTTTCTTAAGTCAGTGAGCTGCAGGTGATTGCAACGCTCATCTCATTACCCTTTCCTTCCTTTCCTTCCTTTCTCCTTTCTCTTTCTCTCTCTCTCTCCCTCCCTCCCTCTCTCTCTTTCTTTCTTTGTGTGTGTCTTAGAAATCATTGTCCTTCATTGCCTGCTTCCCAGCGTCTTGAAAATGGTTGGCATTATGTATTTTTTTCTATTTTATTTCTATTGATGGTGGTGGTGATGGTGTGTGTGTGTGTGTGTGTGTGTGTGTGTGTGCGTGTGTGTGTTTCGGTGGTGGAGCAAACCAACTTCCTATAAGCCATTTTACCTGAAAGCAAAAGGCTGCTCCATTCATTTTTTTATTGTTGTTCAAGTACAATTGTCTCCATTTTCACCCCCCCACCCTACCCATCTCACCTCCCACCCTCGAACCTACCCCCTTTTTTTTGTCCATGTGTCCTTTATACATGTTCCTTGATGGCCCTTCTATTATCCCTCCTCCCCTCCCCTCTGGTTACTGTCAGTTTGTTCTTTATTTCAGTGTCTCTGGTTATATTTTGCTTGCTTGTTTTGTTGATTGTGTTCCAGTTAAAGGTGAGACCTCAGGCAGTGAGACCTTTTCACTGCCTGGCTTACTTCATTTAACATAATGCTCTCCAGTTCCATCCACGCTGTCGCAAAGGACAGGAGCTCCTTCTTTCTTTCTGCTCTGTAGTATTCCATTGTGTGAATGTACCACAGCTTTTTGATCCACTGATCGTGCCCATTTACTGATGGGCACTTAGGTTGTTTCCAGCACTTGGCCACTGTAGATTTTGCTGCTATGAACACTGGGGTGCATAGGTTCTTTTGAATTGGTGTTTCAGGGTCCTCAGGGCTCCATTCATTTTTAATGCTGCATAGTGTTTTGTATCCAAGCTTCACTGCTGTTAGAGGTGCTGCTATAGACATTCCTATACGTGCCTCCTGGTGTACGTGAGTTAGAGACCTGGAAGCACCCACACATTTGGAGCCGGGGTCTCAGGCAGGAGGTTTCGAGCTGGGGCTTGGCCTGTGGATATTCTGCAGGAAACCTCTGGGGCAGCCGCTCCAGGCAGAGCCACATCCCACAGGGAGGGCTTTTTACTGACCACCCTGCTGGGAGACTAACTGACCTGGTGGTTGAGGCATCTTCCACCGGCCAGGTCTGGGGGAGTCTCGTGCCCCCTCCCTGGCCCCCCAGGGAATCTCAGGCATCTCCTCCAGTGTCACCGGGATTGCTTTTCTTTTCCTGAGACAGGATGGGGACTGGTCCTGAGGCAACTTTACCACACACAGAGCCTCCATCTCAGCCTTGCCTGTCTGAGCGCTTCCTCTGGCTCTTCCAGACTTGGAAGGGGATGGGGGAGGTCAGGGAGGTTTGGGATCAGAAACTTGGCATCAGATTTGAGGTCTGGCACCCCAGATTGAAATTTGACACACAGGCAATAGACTAACCTTGTGTGGGTTCACAATTTTTAAATGTTAGAGGACAAACAATAACAGCAGTCCTTGAATTTTGGCTTTCATCTTCCTGTTCATATCCTTCTTGTTTACTTAAGCATGTAGCCTGGTGACAGCTGGCCAGCTCACACACAGAAGAGGAAGATGGACTGGCTCTGACTGCCCTAGGGTCACCTCCTCAGTGAAGTCCGATAAGGAATTCCTGGCCGGCTGTCCCTAGCTGGCCTTTGCTGGAAGACAGTTCTAAAACCTTCATGTCAGCTAACGCCAAGTATCTACATTGCTCTCCCTCACCAAACCCCAGTTCACCGCGTTCCGCCCACGAACCACTTGAAGTGTAGAGTAGTGACGACAAGCCTGAGTTTCAGTGCTCATGAGCTGTGTGACCCATCGCAGTCTTTAAGCTTTTCCCCACCCATAGAATGGGCACACTACTTACTCCTATCTCGTGGTAGTTTTTTTTGAAGGATTAAATGAGCTCACTCTCCTATGAGCACTTAGTATATGGTGGAATGTTTTAAGCACTCAGCAAAGATTAGCTCAGTGATTCTCAGCAGAGGTTGGTTTTGCCCCCAGGGAACATTTGACAGTGTCTAAAACATTTTAAGTTGTTATACCTTGGGAAGGGGGGTGCTACTGGCATCTAGTGGGTGGAGAGAGTCCAGGTATGTGATGGTATTAAACATCATACAATGCACAGGATGGTCCTCACTCCAGAAAAAAAAAAAAGATCCGGTCCAATATCAAGAGTGCTGAGGTTGAGAAACCCTGGCTTAGCTCTAAGGGTCTTATTATTTCTGTGAACATAATACCTCTTAATATGGATTAATACCTATTAATCTAGATTAATAACTTCATCATGACATAGAACACTATAAATGGAAGAGATCTGATAAATTATCAAATCCTATCATCAAGTGAATATTTTACCAAAACAGTGGATGCTCATGGATATGGGATCAACACGCGCCTCTGTTGATCATAACTTCCTTGTTATCCTGTAATATGTATTCAGCTCAGGAAGAAAGAAGAGTCTAGGACATCGTGTTTACTTAGCTCCCTTTATTCCTTTGATCTTAGAAGATAAACTGCTGAGTCCTGAGGCTTCACTTGTTTTCTAATGAATGATGTTTATAACTTTTGCCTTATAAAAGAAATGCCATACAAACTTGTTATTTAAAGAATTCCAGTTTACCATTCTTCTTGACTTTGTTGTGACTCGGCCTCGTTCCCAGTTAGACCAGACTACTCCCTAACTGGTGCAGCTTGGTGAGGCTGCTAACCTCTCGAAAGCTTTGTAATCAATTTGTGTTCACTGAACACCATTTATTTGCTCAAACCATCCTGGGTGCTGGAGAGATGGTAACGGATAAGGTGAATACTCGGCCCCAGTCTAGTGAGGAGGATGGAAGCTGTACCACTAGTTACCAGTGTGAAAGTGTTAAGAGAGGGGACAGACATTTAATGCAGTCCTAGAGGTGCAGGAATACTTTCTGAGAAGGTGACATTTAGGCTCTTCACATGAAGGATTTGTCAGGTGAGAGCCTGTGGAGACTGGAGTTGAGGGAAGGCAATTGAAAGACTTTATTAGGGGGTATTCTTCTTATCACTGTTCTCAGTGTAGAGTTTGCCATGTGGTTGTATAATTTAGAGTGTATAAGAGGAAACACACGTATGCACATGGCCAGCTCTGCCCAAGTTTAGATAACATATTGCAAAGCAGACTCTTACAACCTAGCAAAAATAAGAACTAATTGTGCACTCTTCTTCTGCCTTTCAAAGTCCTCAAATATTAAATGTCCTCCATCTTCCTTCCAATGGGTTCCTTATTTTGCTTATTTTGTTCAGCATAAATCAGAGCTAACACAATCCCATTTTAAATAGCTCTCTTTCAAAGTCTGTTGATATGCCAGTTGGTATGAATCATCCTAAATGTCCTCCCTCATCAGCAAGGCCCATCTGTCAAGATCTACAAAATGATATTTCCTGCTTATGGGACACATCTCTGTGTAGCTGCGTTCCCTGCCAAGGAGAGCTCAGCTAAAGCTGCATGCTAACACACCAGTGCCCTGCAATCTCATCTCTCAGAGTTTTCAGAAAAATGCAGGTCCTGTAGGCCCACAATCAGTAACGAAAAGCAGTTTATCCTAGTCTGACCTACCAGTGAGCTTTGCCATCAGTGCAGAGTTGCCAAATTTAAAGTCAAAGTATGACAAACTATTTTTTAGTGTAAATATGTCCTGTACACGGGACATACTTAACCAAAAAACTACTTATTATTTATTAGAAAGTCTTTGCTTGAAAACCATTATGAAATGTTAGAAAAGCTTTTGTTTGTTTATTCACCTTCAGGTCATTGCTCAAATGTCATTTTCTCACTGATGCCTCCCCTGAGCACCTTAGTTAAAATCGTATGACCTCCAATATCTCTTTCTTGTCTCTGCTACTTCCATAATACATCAAATTAATCATGGATTTTGATCATTGACTACCCTTTCCTCTAGAATATAGTCTCATTTAAAGCATGGATTTTGCTCCATTGTATTCACTGCCATATACTCAGCACCTCATACAGGTCCAGACATATAGTACGTATTCAGTAAGTAGCTGTTAAAATAATCATTCATTCATTCATTCATTTGTAAACAATTGTGGTTAGAAGCATAGACCCTAGAGGCCCATTGACTTGAGTTTGAATTATGTCTCCACAATATATCTGTTGTAATGGCAAATGAGTTTTATCACTTTCTGTACCTCAGGTTCCTCTTCTGTAAAGTGGGATATTAGAATAGTGCCTCTTGGATGAATGTGATAAGAAAAAGATAATTCCCATAAAGTCCCTAGTACAATGCCTGGAATATTATAAACATTTCATAAATGGAAGTGATTATGCAGTTAACAGATAATTGTTGAGCATCCTTTCTATTTTACAGAGCATTCTGGATATTGGGAGGACCACAGTGAACAATGCTTGGTCTTTGCCCTCAAAGAGGTGAGAACCCAGTGAGAAAATAAGCAGGCAGCTGTCATAGATTATAATCAATGGTGCAGCAGTACCACTGATTATAGGGAGTCTGAGAGCATTAGGAGGACAGCCAACCCAGATTTGGGTGGGTAGGGGGAGCCAGGAAAGGTTTTTTGGAAGAACTGAAAATCTGTTTTAAATTAATGTGTGTAGCCAATTAGAGGAAGAAGAGATGAGGATGGGTAGTATGGAAGAAGTAGTCCAAGAAGAGGCAACAGTGGACATCAGAGTTCAGAGGAGACAGAGAGCAAGCACCTGACTCACGTGTTAGAGAGGAGCAAGCCAGCTGGTGGGGCTGGATCCTGGGGAGAAGCATGAAGAAGGGGCAAGATAAAAGATGAGTCTGGGGATCAACAGGTCAGATCATGAAGGGTCTTATCAGCCTCGTCAAGGTGTGTAGACTCCATCCTGGGGGAGTAGAGGGCTGTTACAACCAAACTTTACATTTTAAGATTTCTCCATCTGTAGTATAGAGACTGAATTTTGGGAATTGAAAGTAAAAGAGAAGATAGTAAGGAGATTTGGGTTGTCATCCAGATGAAACAGGATGGTGGGGGGCTGAGGTTCAAAGGGATGGGAAAATGTGACTCAGCTGACAATAGAGAGGATTTGAGGGTTGTTTGTCTGAGGACCTCTACCTCAGGTGGATATTTTAAAAATGTTACTGTCTGATTTTGGCATCAGTTTAATGCTGACCTTATAGAACAAGTTGAGAAGTATTTCATTATTTTGAATTTACTGGAGAAGGTTGTATAGAATTGGTATTTGTTGTTTAGGTAGAATTCACCAGTGAAGTCACCTGGGCCTGGAGTTTTCTAGTGGAAAGTTGGCTGACAGTGTTGTCTAATCTTTTATAAACTCACTATTTTTCTGCCTAGTTTTCTGTTATTGAGAGTGGGGTGCTGACTTATCCAATTATTATCATTTTCTTGTTTATTTCTTCTACCTTCAGATCTGTCAGTTGTTGCTTCCTGTATTTTCAGGCTTTGGTGTTAGGTACGTTCATGTATAAATTGTTACAATTTCTAATAAATTGACACTTTTATCATTTTAAAATGTCTGTTTTTAGCAATTTCACTGTCTTACACTCTACTTTTCCTGATATTAGTATAGCCTCTCCAGATACTGCATTGGAATATCAAAAATGCAATTATTATAACTTTTAAAGTCCTTGTCTGCCATTTCTATGATCTTTGCTAGTTCCCTGTCAGTTTCTATTGGTTTATCATCCTCTTCATCTCTTCATCATGAGTAGTGTTTTTCAGCTTTTTTGCATACCTGGTAATTTTTTATTAAATGCCAGGCATTATAAATTTTACCTTGTTCGGTAGAGGATATTCTTGTACTCTTACAAACATTCTTGAGCATAGTTCTTGGATGCAGTTATCCGGAAACAGCTTGATCCTTTTGGATCTTGGTTTTTATTTGTTAAGCAGGCCCAAAGCAATGCTTAGCCTAATTATCCCCTACTACTGAGGGAACATCTTCCCTAATACTCAGTCTAATGTTCTCTGAGTTATAGGCTCTCCAGTCTGGTTGGTGAGAGCAGGCACTATGCCCAGCCTTGCATGAGACCTGGGTACTGCTCTCTCTTACCCTTTTGGGTAGGTCTCTCTCCCCCTAGCCTTAGGTACTTTCCTCACATGCATGCACTGGCCTATATGCTGCTGAGTGCTCAGCAGTGACTCTGCTGTCTCTGAGATCCTTTCTCTGAGCAGCTCTCTCATTTGCATTATGCTGTCCAGCTGACAGTCCTTTCCTTGGATTCTCAGCTCCACCTTTGCAACTCAGGGTGTCCTTTGGACTCTTCTTGGGTTCCATCTGTCCTGTGCCATCATCCAGAAGCATTCTCTATGCAAGAAGCAGGGGCAATGGTACGACTCACCTCTTTCCCCGCCATCTCTCAGGAGGACAGTCTTCCATTGCCTGATGTCCAGTGCCTTAAAGAAAACACTGTTTCACATATTTCGTCTTTTTTGTAGGAGAGGGGCTTTCGGGCAGGGGATAAATCAGGCCCCTGTTCTGGCATCTTGTCTGGAAATGGGAGTCCCTCCTTTATTGTTTTGAAGATAAAAAATGAAATTATTTTACTTGTAAATACTTGAGTACATACCTGTAAAAGAATACCTTAAACAATGTATAACTATAATACCATTATCCCACCTTTTAAAAAGTTGACAATAATTTTAAAATATACCCAGTTCAGTTAATCTCATAAATGTCACTTTTAACCATTTGTTTGGATCTTGAGTCAAGATCCAAATAAGGTCCACACTTTGGGTATAGTCGATGTGCCACTTAAGCCTCTTTGAATCTGTAGGTTACTCATTCATCTCCTCCTGTTCCCCCCATACCTTGCTCCCTCTGTTTATTATTATTTTTTTGATGGAACCAGTCTTTGCCTTGTGGAGCTTTCTAAAGCTATAATTTTGCTGACCACACTTCCATATTTCTCTGTCCTCTGTATTTCCTGCAAATTATTAGTGGATCTAGGAACTTGATTAGGTCCAGGATCCATGTCACTTTTTCATGTGCTTCACTAGCTCTTTATATGTGAGCTAATTATGATTAACTTCCTGAGAAAACCACAGAAAGGGATTATTGTAAGTTCAACTACTAGAGTCTCTTCAAGGCATGCCTTTGTGAATCTGCTCCTTTATTTACCACATCTAACCTAGGATCATTCTATCATGTGTAAAAGGTGCCATTGGGTTTTGTGAAAAGGTTAATGCAGGGCAAGAGATAACCCAGCAAATATAAAATATACTGAACGACAATTCTAAGCTGAGTGCCCTAGAAAGTACATCACAAGGAAAACTGACGGTGGCTGAATTGAGGCTGGCCTGTGAATTTAATTTCAGATTTTATTATCCTAAATTACACATTCATAAAAATGAAATAGGTCATTATCAAGTGCTTAATTTTCAATGTAAGTCATAAAAATGTGTACACATATAATATAGCCTGACTTATAGTTAGGATTTTCATTTCAGTCTCAAGAGATCTGGCACCATAGGATAAGACTGGAGAAAAATGCCTAGTAGTCTTATTCCTCCCTTTGTTCAGTCATTCACTCACCTACTCATTTCTTCATATAATTAGTCAGTAATATGGTCATACATCCACTCCTGAATGAAGGTGGCAGACACAGGGTCCACTCTGATGAATAGCAGGAGGGCCTTCTCCTTGAATGCTTCATTCTCAGGGAATGTGGGGGACCACATGACCTTTGAGTGTTATTAACAAGGGTTATAAAAATTGCTCTGGGAGTCCAAAGAATGAAATGACTTGATCTACCATGCAAACTCAGGGAAGAGGATGCTATCTCTGCCTTATGAATTTTATTAACAGAAGCACGTATAACTTTTGATCGCCTTCATATAAGAGAAAAAATATATAATGTTTGCAGTAGATACTCTCCAAGAAATTTTCTCGTTCCAATGTTTTCTAAGATTCTGGGTTCTGAGGTCTCTATGACGGATTCTGTTGGTCAGGGTGACAATATCCACCCAGGGTTGTATTTCTAGGAACGATTATGACTTAGGATAATTAAGAGATGGAAAAAACAAGGGAAAGGTCACAGAGGGCAGGGATGAGCAGCAAAGGCAGCATGAGCCAGATCTCAAAACCCCATCAGTGAAGCACACTGGGTTCCAGGAAATACCAAATCCAAAGGCAAAACTATAAGATTCGTCATTGGTATGGGCCCTGAGATCAAAGTCTATGGCTAATACTGATTGAGGACTTACTATACACCATGCACTATTTTAAATGTTTTCATTTCTCAGTCCTTACAACACCCTATGGGGTGGGTTTTATTAACCCTATTTAATTTTTGTTAGATTTTTTAAATTATATTTTATTGATTATGTTATTACCATTGTCCCAGTTTTTCCCTGTGTGTCCCCCTCTACCCAACACACCCCACTCCCTCAGGCAATCCCCCCACTATTGTTCATGTTCGTGGGTTATACGTGTACGTTCTTTGGCTACTCCGTTTCCTATAATGTACTTTACATCTCCATGGCTATTCTATAACTACCTGTTTGTACTTCTTAACCCCTCACCTCTTCACCCATTCCCCCATACCCCTCTCCCATCTGGCAACCATCAAAATGCTCTCCATATCCATGATTCTATCTCTGTTCTTCTCGTTTGCTTAGTTTGTTTTTTAGATTCAGTTGTTGATAGACTTGTATTTTTCACCATTTTATTGTTCCTAGTTTTGATCTTTTTTTTCTTGAATAAATCCCTTTAACATTTCATATAATCATGGTTTGGTGATGATGAACTCCTTTAGTATTTTTTTTGTCTGGGAAGCTTTTTATCTGTCTTTCAATTCTAAATGATAGTTTGCTGCATAGAGCAATCTTGGCTGTAGGTCCCTGCTTTTCATGACTGAATATTTCTTGCCAATCCCTTCGGGCCTGCAAAGTTTCTTTTCAGAAATCAGCTGACAGCCACAGGTGAGTTATGGGAACTTCCCTGTAGGTAACTAATTTCTTTTCTTTTGCTGTTTTTAAGATTCTCTCTTTTTCTTTAACCTTTGACATTTTAATTATGATTTGTCTTGGAGTGGGCCTCTTTGCATCCATCTTGTTTGGGACTCTTTGTGTTTCCCAAACCTGCATGCCTACTTCCTTCACCAAATTAGGGAAGTTTTCTTTCATTATTTTTTCAAATAGATTTCCAAAGTCTTGCTCTTTCTCTTCTCCTTCTGGCACCCCTATGATGTGAATGTTGGACCTCTTGAAGTTGTCCCAGAGGCTGCTTACACTATCCTCATTTTTTTTTTTGGATTCCTTTTATTTCTTGTTGTTCTGATTGCTTTTTTTTTTGCTTCCTTATGTTCATATTATTGATTTGATTCTCAGCTTCATCAACTCTACTATTGTTTCTCTGTAAATTATTCTTTATTTCAATTAGTGTGTCCTTCATTTCTGACTGGATCTTTTTTATGCTGTCGAGGTCCTCACTAAGTTCCTTGAGCATTCTTATAATCGGTGTTCTGAACTCTGCATTTGACAGATTGCTTATTTCCATTTTTTTTAGTTCTTTTTCTGAAGTTTTGATCTGTTCTTTCATTTGGGCCATGTTTTTTTGTCTCCTCATTTTGGCAGCCTCCCTGTGTTTGTTTCTATGTATTAGGTAGAGTTGCTTTGACTTGGTATCTTGGTAGTGTGGCCTAATGCAGTGTCCTATAGGGTCCAGTGGCACAGTGTCACCCATCACTGAAGTGGGGTACTCGAGGTACGCCTTTTGTGTGGGCTGAGTATACCCTCTTGTAGTTGAGCCTTGGTTGCTTTTGGCAGATCAATGGGAGGGATTTACCCAGGCCAGTCAGCTGCAAGGACTCACTATGACTGCTGACCACCAGCCTCCACCTTCTGTGGGAGGATCAGCTGTGCAGGGGCAGGGTGTTGGTGTTCTGATGTGGTCTGTAGCTGTCCACTGGGTGCACAGGCTTTGTGGTTTCCAGGGTGGTGCAGGCCAATGTCAAGCCCACCTGTGTTCTGCCCAAAGCCACCCTGCCTAGGCTATAAAGCAATCTGGGATGGCTGTTACTTGTACTAAAGTTAGAGATTCCCAGGCAAAGCCAAGCTGTGAATCTTGGCTGGCTGCTGCTAGAGCTGGGCCTGGGGCAACTTAGTAAGGAGTGCCAGGGCTGGTGGCTCACCGAAGTTGGCTGTTGCTTGTTTGAGAGGATCTAGGAAGTTGTGAAGTAGAGCCATTCTGGTGAGGACACTGAGGCACAGGGAGGATAAATGAGTCATAGCTAGTAGGTGGCAGAACTGAGATTGAACCAATAACACCTGATGCAGAGGCTACTCCCTTATGGGGGATAACTAGATACAAGAACTTCAGTCAGCAAACGAGAGACCCAGGAGAGCTGAGCATTATAGTTCCAGTCTGGGACAGAAGGCTTTAGAAACACAAAAGTCTCTCCTAATTGAGAAAACAAGTCTGAATCAGAAGTAAATATGCTGCATGGTTGTAAGGTCTTGTCTTCTTAGGCTATTATCGCCTTCTTAATGAGTTCTACTGCTTCTAAACAACAAAAAAGCCAATTCCGAAGAGTTTTGGTCCAGGGTCTGTCTCTAAATGGCTGTGTGATAATCTATCTGGATCTTGGGTTCCTTATCAGTAAAGTATATGGACTGACTTAGATTTTCAACATCCATTTCAGGTCTAAAAGCTTATGATTCTAACTACAATTCATGAGGTAATTATAAGAGATTGCAGGTCCCTGCTCAAGACACCCCACGTGACAGTCACTGCCCCCCTGACCACCCCCTGCCTGCTTCTCCAACACGCCTTGAGCCCTAAGCTCATGTGGAACTGGAGTGGCCCTCCCCTTGTCAGCTCTTTCCCCCTCTTCATACTTTCCTACTGTCTGCTCCCCATGGGCCTACTCCCTGCTTCTTGAAAACTTCCATCTTGCCAAACAGATTTCAAGGCAAAGTCCTTGTGAAATTTTTTTTGAGCTTCTCACCAGGGAAAGATTTTTATCTTCTTGGAATTTCCGTAGTATTTTGTTCATAAACTTTCATTGTGCCTAGCATACTCATATATATATATGGTAATTATGAACAAAAGTTATGCACACTTCTAAATTCTGATGTCTTCGAAGGGAGAACATTGCTAATTCACTCCGGTGTGCTTCTATTTTCCCCAGACCTCTACCATGTTGTCCTGCATATGGTGGTGACTAGAACTTCATAATGGTCCACTGAAAAAGTGAACAAATAAATGAATGTGCAAGTCAGGGAAGGAAAAAGTGAGCAAATACCTTTAAACATCATGTGTAAGACCTTGGTAAAAAATTTTTAAAATATGATATACAAGAAGAAAAAAAGGAGCAGGTTTTTAAAAAAGCCACACAGGGAAAACTAAATTTAGATTCCCAGGGTTATCTTCCCCTACGCCTCAGAGATACAGAAAGAAAAAAGAAAAGACTGAGACCCACAGTCATGGCCAGAGAGTGGCCAGGTGCCAGTTCCAGGACGACCTGCAGTGAGTTAAAGCGACATTCAGTCTTGTGGGAACACCAACACAACTGTGGGGCAGGTCAGGCTGAACTCTGCTAAGTCATTAATTCCCTCTTTGCTCCCTTCCTTTCATCTTCATGGCTTTAATTATAAATGATTCCTCATTTCTCTGGCCTCTGTTTTCTTTTCTCATGTTTGTTCCAATGATTAGAGCCCTCCCCACAAAAAGTAAAAATGCTAAATTTCCCCTTGTGAAGTGAAAAACGAAAAAAGACCAAAAATGTCACTTCAAAATACGCACCCCTGAAAGCCACCTGGTTATAGCTGAGGTTACTGCTGGTAGGGATCTTGCAAACTGCATCTGTAGATAGTACGAGAGGTTAAAAGTGCCAATAAATTAACTTCTATGAGTTTAAGAAGAGGAAAATAAAGAGCCAGATAAACACCTGAATCATTTATCTTCCCTGGTGATCCAAAATAGATATGGCTTCTCTCCAGGATGGTTTTATTTCCCTTGGAAGTTTTGGAACATGCAAATGGGGGCAGGGCAACCTGAGGCTGAAGTCAAAATAATTTTTTTTAGTGCCTGGATGCATATAAGGCAGAGATAGCAAACAATTTCCAGAAGAGAAATCACACTGCATTTGGCATGGCCATCAGTGGTTCCTTGTAATAGCAACATCACTCACATGTAACTTGGTTTCCGTGGCTGATATTAAGAAAAATTGTTGCTTGCAATATGATGCACAGGGCTGTCAAAATCACGTATACATGGCCTTTGGTCTGAAAATCATTTTGTTTTTATAGCATCAATTCAGCAGTGCAAAATTTATAAATTTGTATTAGGAATAGGAGGGCCATAGTACATCACCAGAAGAAAGCCAAACCCTGCTGCTGAGAAAATGTAGGACCATCTCCTAAACTCGGTCTCTAGGTTCAGCTTAATGTTTTGAAAAGGTGAGACATTCAAAGGGGCCCAATTCAGTATTTATGATAATGCTGATTGCTCCAATCTACAAATAGCCCTTGATTAACATGCCTTGCCATGGACACGGTTATAGAAGTATCAGCCATAGTGGTGACAACAACTGTAGCGAAGAAAATGCCAAGGAATATAGGCAAAATGTTACCTTGAGTAACACTTGCCAGCGTCAGCTTCAAAAACAAAACTTGTGCAGGAGGTGTTGTTTCTGCTTTCATTTCTATACAGGAGTAGTTGCCGTATACCTCTGGCTGTCTTTTGGAAACAGATTTTTTTAACAAGGACAACAGCCTCCGGCATGGGGAATACAGTTTAGAATGCTGTGTTTATTAGCTCCATAACTGGACTAATTATTTTTGGTGTCACAATGTACATACAGCACATGTCTTCTCTGGGATATTAATGAATGTGGAATCAAAGGAGCTTGCTGGGTTTATAATACCAAGCTGGCCTGTACGTCTTACTTGTAAAATTATCACCATTTTCTTCAATGGGCTTGCAGTCTTTTTATGTAAGCCACCACCATTGGACACAGATGTGTCATTTGAAAATCCAAAGGCAGTTTTGACTGCTGTTTCAGTTGAATGTGACCTCAGCAAGGCAGGAAATGAAGGATGAAATAGAAAAAGAGGAGGCTGGTTCACAGCTGGAAGGTTGGCCTCTATTTGTAAGAACACACATTGCCATTGCAGCATTATCCACTCAGTATGGACAATTGTTTCCAAGATTGATGTTTTATAATTAAATGTGCTTTCCGTAAATAAAGAAAAAGCATCCGTGTAGAAGTTTAATGCTCTTATGAGAAAGTCATCTTGGGCCAGACTGGATCCACTGAGGTCCTAGAAGTGGAGGTCCATCTCAGCAAGGGAGCTGGGTTATCGCTTACAAACAGAATGGTGGGTAGCACCATCAACTTCGTACAATAAGTGCTGCTTTTAGGAAAATGTTGAAAATAAACCAATCAAGACAAAACTGAAACTGATCATTTCTTTGTAAGAGAAAACCAGGTAGAACTAGGTGTCAAAACCAATATGAGGACAGTCTTTGGGGAGGTTTCTATGTGGGGGTGGTTTTGGATATCAACAGACAAACCAGGAGTGGCGAACAGATACGTGGTGGTAGCTGTTTGACACGCTGTCTTTCTCTCGTGTGCTGGAAAATAGCTATTTCTTTAAAGGACCCAGCGAGAGACTATTTACCTCCAACCCTCCATGTTCTGCCTCTGAAAAGTTCTGAAGGCAGCACATGGAGAACGTGCTTCCCAGCTTTCTCTTACTTTCCTTTATCGTTGATTCTGAACAGCCAAGGTGAAGGAGAGGCTGGTCTTTTCAATGATGCAGCTCCTTACTAAGAGCTGAATTTTGAAACTTTAAATGGAAAATGGGTGAAATCTACAAAGCAGTTGCACTCAACATGAAGAAGCTCTCCCGTGCATCAGGAATTCTGGTCCCCAAAGCAAGACGAATCTCAACTTGGCATGATATGCCATACTCACTCACGTCAGACGTAAGGACCCAAGAGGGAGCCTGACATCCAAACCCTTCCACCATAACCAGCTCCTTGTCCTTCTCTTAAAGGACTCGATCTGCACCACCTGCAGAGCTGGCAGGGTGCACTTTTTTCAGACCACCGCTGTCGAGTCCTCCTGGGGCACATTCCTCAACCCATTCCCCTCATTCCCCATGTGGAAAAAATGAAGGGCACACCAGGGACACTGCAGACAGACGCAAAGCCTTTCTCAGTTTGTGGTCTTGTCTACTGCTTGGTGGGGATCTAGCCCATTTACTGCTTGGAATCTACCCTCAACCTGCTAAGCAACAATATTGTCTTATAAAGGCAAGGTTTGGTTCTGGAAGGAAAAGCTGATGTTGAGCAGCTGCCTTTGGTCCCTGCACAGAGTACAGGAGGGACATGGATAGCAGCGGCCACCAGTTGAGGCCATTTTGATCTGGGGACCCTGAAAGCAACACAGGAACCAGGAATCCTTCTGATGCTCTCAGGATGATTTATACATGCACCTGCAACATGTCCCCTGGTTCTCTTTTGAGGAATCGAAGTGTTCCAAAGTTTCCCATTGCCAAGCTCCTTTCACTTCAGCTTGAAAGTGATTAAAGATATTTATCTGAGCCAAAAAACCCAACATCGGGGCTGCTTTTGTTGTAGAAACTATGAAATCTATCCCCTGCAGACTTGAGGCACCTAAGACAAGAATTTGGGACCCTTCCATTAACCCGCTTTCCTTTTGCCTAACAAGAGACCCCCGTGCATAAACAAAACAGCATGAGTGTGGCAGAAAATGCAATTGAAAGAGCAAAAGTTCCCACTGTAAGAAAACAGACATTGCTGGTTTAGTGACTGGGCAAGAGGTTTCAAGGTAGCCTCTTTCGGAGAAAGACCAGACACTTGTTTCTCACATCTAATATGCAGCATCTCAATTTTGAAAACCACCAGCACTTTTGTTCTGTGACAGGGAGGAAAATATACTGGGCAGCTAAAATTGTTTTTGCTTATGTTTCATTCCATTAACGCAACTGGCCTTTTTCTTGAAATATTAGAAGCCTCGATGTTAAAAGTGTTTTAAGGAATTCATAACCAGAGAGAACAGGAACATTTCGATCCAAACTTGCAATAGTTTCATGCAGAGTAAGGATTGGGGGGGTGGGGACAATTAGGCACAAGAGTGAAAGAGTCGTTGGTTCCAGAGGGGGCATTGTGGGTGACGGCCCGCATCATCTCCACCTAATGTCCATCCATTAAACAGACTGGAGCTGAAGACCGCTCTCTTGATGGCATCAAGAGAGGCCTGTACACTTACGCCTCCAATTTCTCCTACACTGGCTCTTTTACCTACTCTTACACCTACATGCTTATCTCTCAGCCAAAAAGAATGATGCATCTCCTAAACTAAGAAGCATACTAGAAACAAATTCAACTTCAGAGGAGAGAATCAGAGAGAGACAATGAGCAACCGCCTGGGGGAAAATACAGCCCAGACCCTCTATTTGTTGTGGCTTCTCTTTTTCTGTGTGTCACACACACCTGGACCTCTGGGGTAAGAGGCAGAGGAATAGCTTTGTTTAGGGTGTTTCTCCAAAGTGGGGCCCAATGGACTGTGCTGCTCCAGCAGAGACTCTAACTAGCCTGTGTTTCATACTCAAGAGGGGATGCTCACCTTCCTGGGACACCAAGGGAAATTGGAAAGGAAGTGATTGATGATGCATGTGGGGAGAGGAACAGGAGAACCAGTTGGCCTAGTCATTTGACTTCTCTGCCTTCTTTTTGTGCCATACGCAATTGTTTTTTTTTTTTAATTAAGGCCCTTGATTTGACAAAGCCATTCTCCCCGAATTCAGGTGTAACCCCAAGTTGCTATTTGTGATCTGTTTGTCAGTCACTATGGGTGATCCTTATATTGCTTTAGGATGTGGGAGTTCTTGCTTGCCGAGTCTGTTCTCTGGAGGGACATTCTCTGTTTCTCTTTCACTCCAGTGAGAACATGATGAATATTAAACACTGAGAGTAATACGAGAGGTGAAAGAAATTGCCCATGGCCCATGGAAATGGCAGGCTCCATGGAAATAGATGCTCTCATCTCACACCTCGGCAGCCACAGCAATTCTGGGACATGTGAGCTATATTTCTTTAAAAGGCAAAGACTCTCTGGGGTGCAAGAGCAGGAGTCCCCAGATAGGAGTGTAATTTCTGGATTCTCGGTAGCACAGCCCGTGCGGGAACACTAATGAGACCAGACGCTGCCTTTGTTCACACTCCATTGCCCATGATCAGCCCACACTCCAGAATTAAGACATTTCCCTTTTTCTGTGAATGTGTCACTTCCTAAGTGAGGAGGAACTATCTTATCTTGATTTCCAAAGGGTATGTTCACTCAGTCGCCGTGAGAAGAGTCTGGTGTGGAGCTCACCCTCACCCTGTCACTGGGCTAACCTTCATCCTGCAGGGGACATCTCTCTCTGTTGGCACCAAGTCACCGAGACAGGTTTGGCAACCAAGTCAGTCAGTCCACAAGGGTGAAAGGCCTCTTAGCCTGATACAAATCACAAGTTATATAAACTATAAAAACAGCACAAAGATGCCACGTGTGCAAATTCATAACCAGAGGCATCTGTTGAGACCCAAGAATAGGTGTGAGGGAATTGCTTAAGGAAGTCCAAGTCCTAGGGCCAGGTCGGATCAGCCTTGCCGGAGAAGAAAGGCAAGCCTTCCTCGCAGGGTGAATGGTGTGCATAGGATATGCGGCATTGCTGGTAAGGTTGGTGAATGCAGGGGAGGGGGAAGCAAACATTCAAGGAGTTAACAGCTCCAGGATTATAACATGCCCTGTGTGCCACTCACCAGAGCAGAGCTTTGATCTTGGGCCAGTAACTTAACCTCTCTCTCAGGCCCATTTTCTTCATGTGTTCAACATGGCTACTGAGCATACTTCCCTGCTGGGGTCAGAGGGTATATGCATGTGTACATGAAATTTAGGATAGTGCCTGGCACAGGGAAGTTCTAAGTGAATATTAGCTGTTAGTATAAGGACTCAGTGCTCGTTTGATCCAAGAGTTTTTTTCCAGTGGGCAGAAGCCAATCCACAAAGCCCATGACTTCTAAAATGAGCAGTTCCTGGAGCACCCAGCCGGAGAGAATATTCTGCACATGAGAACACTTGTATGTAGTTAAAGGGAGGTTCCTACTCAATGTGCAAAAGGAGAGTCCGTTGAAGAAAAGCCTCAACAACAAACTTATAAAGAGCCAATATGGTCTCAGAAATTGTTACTTGTAAGGTTTTAAAAGTTGGTTGATAAGAGCTCCCTTGGAGGAAAGGAATTACATTGCTGATAAAAGATTGTTCACTTTGGTTGTTAGCCTTAGGAAAAAAACGTGCATGACGTTATTGAATGTATCATTTGAAAAGCTTTAACACATGAGTATCTTACAGCTAATGAAGAATTTGGCCCATAGGTGTCCTCTGAATGATGCCAAATTGTCACACACAATCTCTGTTCTGGTTTATATTGATGCAGGTTGGTTATTTAATTTTCTTAAGAAGAACTTCATATATATGGGTGTGTGTATATATAATATATATATTTTTCCTGTACATGTATAGAATAGTCCTGGAAGAATACACAAGAAACCAATAACAGTTATAATAACGTCTAGCAAGAGGCATGGGGGAGCTTGGGGTGGAAGGGAGATGTCCTTCTTTTTTCTTTGCATACAACTTTGTACTTTTAATTTTTTTCCCATGTGCAGAAGGAACTGCGTGAGGGACAGGTCTCAAGGAAGCAGGGAAGACTGTTGGAACCATGAGGCCAAAACCCTGCTACTCCTTGTTGCTTATGGGTTACAGATGTTGAATCCTATGAATAGAAACTGTGAGATTTCGGCCCCCTTTATTTCCAGACTCAGGTAGCCTTTGGGTCAGCAGATGTCAACCGCCTTTGGAAACCTGAGCCAGCAGGTGTGCAAAACACAGAAGCCATGGCAAGAGGCCCCTGCCCTGGGCCATGTGGCTTGTTCCTTTAGCTCCTAGGATTCTCCTTGTTCCTACCATTTGCCAGTCAAGCTGTCAGGTCAGAGAAAACTGGAGGAGAGATATGTCACTGCCCCAATGGCTGCTAAGGAAATTCCAAGTTGCACAAGGTTTATTGGGAATGTGGACTTGCTTAACCTCAGGCAAGATGGCTGGGGCATGGACTGAAGTTGAACATACATTCTAAGGAAACAGAGGCTTATTTTTCTCAAGCAGGCTGCAGAGGTGGGGCTGAGGATGTGGAAGCAGATCGTGAGCCAAGAGCACTACGCAAATGGAAGGGCTTGCTCTTATTATAAGGGCTTTGGGGGAATGCAGTGGGGGAGGATCTGGCCCCTATGCAGGATTTTCTCCATGAACATCAAAGAATAGACAAGGGGGGTGGTGGGAGGAGGACAAAGGTAGACCTTGGAATGTTGGCTCTTCCTCAAAGGCACTTCCTATGCATTTTTCTTTGCTGAGAATCAAATCCAGAGTCTCCAATGATAATGATTCTCATTTTTATTACCGTTTTATTATTCAGGGTTGGCTCAGCGTTTCTTCCCCCTCCCAAAGGCATTTGAATAAAGATAAAAAGTGCCAAGTTAATATCTTGATAGAACCAAGCCCTTGCTCTGTAATCAAAGTCTTGGTGGACAGATGTGATGCCAGCTTGCCATTGTAGCTCTGACTCCATATGCCTTTGTAGTAAGGATCAAGGCTGGCCCTCACTCGTGGGACCTGGCGTTTCCGAATGGAAGGGCAGTGGAGAGAGCCCCTCTTTTAGTGTTCCCACCAGCCTAATGCTGGCTGTGCTCAAAATACTTCAGGAGAAATTGCCAGATGACACATGTAGTAGAGATATTACTAAATACATGGGAATTAACAATACTGTGGTTGATAAGATTCTTTCCAGGGACAATGGCTAAGTGTCCACAAAGAGGGACAGCTATGGTGTGAATAGAGGGTGGAACCATGAAAACCAGGAAAAGCAAATTAAGCAGAGCATTAAAAGAAATTATGTTAATAACGATAATGGTAAATTACTGACAATAATAGCTGCTATGACATCTTTTAGAACAAAAAGGAGAAGCCAACATTTACTGAACGTACTTGGTGATAGAACAGAGGCATCAATCTGACCTATGGATCAAACGCTGCTTGACTGCCTGAAATCTTTAGCAAAAATCTTGCATGTATTTGTAAGGCCTGTAAAACAGCTGAGAATTTTGGTCTAAGTGTGGAAAAAAATTAAATGCATATTTTCTAGGACAAGGGTGAAAAAGGTTTTAATAGACTTAGTGAAATCCAAGGAAAATTGTGTCTCATCTTCCATTTCTTCAGTTATTAGTAAAATCTGTGCTATGGTCTTTGCAAGCCAGAACAATCCTATGTTAAGATAGAGAATCTGATCAAGATTGCTAATCTTTCATTTGGCCCTTAACTGTGGTCAATTTATATTTGTCAGGAGAGAAAGCAAAGAGAGTATCACAAAAATTTTCTTTAATCCTTCATACTGCTAGGTAGTAAAATTTTCTTGTTTTGTTTATATTTCAGATCATGGGAGTTTTAAGAATTAAAAGATTCTGAGACAACTTATTTGTTTACCTCCAAATTCATATGGTCATTTTTTTCTTGCCGATGGGGCACAGCATCTAAACTCTTTGAACTTCAAAGAAAATTAAAAGAACACTGAATACCTTTGCTCCCTTTCTCATATCGATCATGCCAATAGACTGTGTGGAGGGAGCAGTTGACAACTGAAGCCTGAATTCACTTCCTGACATCCTCTGCTAGGAGTGTCGAATAACTAGAGAGCTATTATCTTGCTGCAATTTGTTTGCTTTTGTTAAACAAATCACAATTTCAGAAATGAGTTACAGATTTATGTGGATTTGGAACTGCATTTCAATTTCTATAGCTCCTTTTGGAGAACAACCTCAGATTTGTCTGAATTACTGAGATTGGCAAAGTTTCAAGAAGTGCTGATGAAGCTAAAAAATCCCACAAAGAAGACACAATATCCTTGGAATTCTGGATAGCAATCTTGAATCCCAGAGCCACCACCAAATGTTTGGTCACACTGGGCACTGTTTGGGTTATCTGAGCTCTACGCAGAGATATCACCTAATAGAGCCACTGGTAGTGATGCAAATCTGGAGTCAGAATTGAGATGCTTCCTGCTTAACTATATTATCTGGTTCTAGAGATCAGCTCCATCTGTTAAATACCAGGTGCAGCCTAAGTTGCAAGTTGCCTGTTGAGAGAGGAAGGAAGGAAGGAAAAGAAAAAAAGAGGAGGCAAGGAGGAAGGTAGGAAAAAAAGAAGGGAAGAAAAGCGTTTGATTTTATATTCTTGCCCCTATATTGTTTTATTTCATTTATTAATTTATTTCATTCATCTATTAACTTAACAAATATTTATTGAGAGCCTTCCAAATGAAGGTTTATATCAGGTATGTATAGCTGGATGGGGAGTGAAATGGGAAGATACAAAGATGAATCAGGTATCTTGTCCTCAAAATGCTTATTGTCAAAAGAGGGGTTTATCAGTCAGCTTTTGATACGTTATGATGTTATAACAAACAATCCCCAAATCTCACTGGCTTACAACAAAGGTTTATTTTCATTCATGCTCCTATCACTTACAGATTACCTGCTGTGTTCATTCTAGGACTCGGGCTGAAGGAGCAGCTTCTATATATATGTCAGAGGGAAAAGAAGAAAGAAAACAGGTAAAGAAAAGGCACACAATGGCAATGAAAGGTTATGCCTCCATCTCATTGGCCAAAGCTTGGGGGAAAAGGGACGTGAATGTTCTCCCACAAGAAAGCATAGCAAGTCGCAAGGCCACAGGGTGGAATGTCTCATCCTCTTTCAGGGAAGGGAGCAAATGGTTGGGAACAATAATGCAGTCTACCTCGGGGAGATAAATACACACACAAAATGCATCATATATTGGATACATACCCTCACTATCTATTAAGTCGTATGGTGGGGAGTGATAGCATCCCAAATGCAGGGATATTTCCCTGCTCTGCTACTTAGAAACCAGCTATTTGACTTTGGACAAGGCACTTGATCTCTCTGAGTCTCAGTTTCCTCACCTGAAAAATCAGGTTAATAGTATTTATCTCATAGCTTTCTGATAAGGATTAAATATTTTATTCAAGTTATATGTTAAGCAGAAAGCCTGGAATATATTTATCATTAAAAATTTTTCTACTCCTGTTCCCCCATAACCCCTTGTTTCACCTCATTATCCTTGTTATTCCATTTCAGAATAATAGGGAATGTTTTGTGGACAATGACATTTAATCTGAGACTCAAAATCTGGATAGTATTTGAATAGGTGCCAGAGTGATTAACTCTGCAACTCAGTTCTTCCATCTTTAAAATCAGGATAATAATAGTAATTACCCCTTACAGCTGGTATGAGGGTTAACTTAACTAATATGGAGAAACCAATGAGAACAGTGCCTGGCATATTGCAAGCATCATATAAGTATTGAGATACAAACACACACGTGAAGGCTAAGAGTGGGCATGAGGGAGAAAGGATGTTCAGACTGAGAAGACAGAAAGAGCAAACCAAGGACCAGGGGAAGTTTGAGGTGTACACAGAGAGCAGAGAATAGATATGCTTGGTGTGGCACAGTGTGTATAAAGTCAAGGGTAGTGGGAGATGAGGCTGATGAGGTGTGTAGGGGCCTGAGCATTTGGACCACATTCTGCAGGCAGTGGGGACACGGTTTGAGCTGTGTTTCAGGAAGATCCCTGTGGTCAGAGTGGAAGCTGGGTAGGAGTAGCGAAGATGGGAGCCAGGAATGCCTGGCAGGAGGATGCTGAAAATGTTGACAGGAGACAAGAATCAGGCGTTTTAAGCCTTGTTGAATAAGAAGAGCTGGTTTTCAGACAGACAGGGGCCAAAGGTGATGAGTGTATAGTCTGCGATATTATATTGCTTCAAAGTCCCTCGATGAAGGATTCTTTGGGGTTAATAAATGTCCTCTATGAAGCAACTCGGAGATGAGTGTTAAGGTGTTATCTATCATTTACTGTTGTGAATACTGTCACTCAGATTTCTTTCTGAGTCCTAAACAAGGTCAACTGTACTGAAGAAGTTTTAACCAGGAGGTGGAGAAGGCAGCCAAGCAGTGGGAGAGGGAAGGCAGGGTGGGGGCAGGGTTTGGGGGGTGGTTGAAAGTGGAAAACTGGGAAGAAGAGAAGAAGGCCTAGGATGGAGGTTCGAAAAGGAAGTGGGACTATGCCCTCTTCTGAAAATATCAGGCTTTTATGTTACCAATATATTACCAAGTGATATACAGATTTCCGGAAAACATGGACAATATGAAGAGAAATAGTACATACTCCCAGCCATAGAAACAATAGTAGGACATACAGGGTGAGGCAAAAGTAGGTTTACAGTTGTTCATATGGGAAATAATATGAAATGAACAAATAATGATTCAAGAATAAACTGTATTTTGTGTACTCACAACTGTAACCCTGCTTTTTCCCCACCCTGGGCACCCCATTTTAGCAGTGGTGAAATTACAGATGATTAAAGTAGTTTACCCTTTGTTTCCTGAGTTTTCCCCTCATTGAGCATATATTATATACTTTATGTTTTATAATATGCCTTATGTTTTACTGTCTGTCTTATAGCGTAAATATTAAATAGTAAATTCTATGACTAGGAAGAAACCATCCCTGCTATAAAGAACTCAAAATCTTTACACACTCACACACAATTTATGCCATTGTTTTGTGATACCCGGAACATATATTCTAATAAAAACAGATGTGCTAACAATCTTCTGGCAAGCGACGCATTCAAAGATTGGGGACTGCCTGGAGCTGATTACATTGCCAGTGTGTCAGAACTAGGGTTTTAAGTTCAAAATGCTTGCTAACAGAAATCATTACAATACACAGGCTAGGTTGGAGGGAAGTACTGCCCTAAAATTTGGATACGTTTAAAAGAAAATGTTTCAATGTGTTTATATTCAAACTCAGCCTCAAAGAGGTAACCTTTCAACTTAAGAGTCATTTTGGACAACTGTTCTTGAAATTGTCTTGTATATAAAACCCAATTGGTCATGACTATTGAAAAATACGTTACTTTTTTCTTGTAGCCAGAATATGTAGCAAATGAGAGCCCTCTGAGTGATTTGGCAAAAAATTAATCTTCAGACTGTTTTAATATGGGAACTGGACTGTTTTGCTTTTCTTCCTTTCTTTGATTCTTGAGACTGCAAATATTTCCTTCAAGGAGGGTTTGAAGATTAAGCCCTCCTAGCCTCTATAAAAGAAGTATTTGGTGTTTGTCTGGTGGAGAGTCGAGGAAACTGGGGTGTGTAGGAAAAAGTTAAGTGACTTGCTAATGTAGTAGGTAGATAGGAGCTCCTCCTGAATCACAGCCACTAAAAGCCAGAGGTCAGTGGGCCTAGGGAAGGAGAGAAAAGGGCCCTTCTCCCTGGCAGTGTTCCAGGGAGGTGGCAAGTGTCTGGAAGGAATGGCTAGGGACACAGGCCCATAGGTCTGGATTTTTCCTCAACTATAGCTTTGAGGGGACCCAGCAGAAGGGGCCAATAGTCTTCTTGGGGCCACGTGATAAACAAACACCCCCTACACTTCCCCTTGCCTTCAACCCTTGGCTCTGCATAAGACCCTGGACCCAGAGATAGCTCTGACTTGGAAAGAGGCCCCAAGAATGACTGAAGTTGCATTCCCAATATATCCTGGCAGAATGGGGAGATGGAGCTGTAACTAGATAACATTATAGATAGTATGATATTTCTTGCATATCCGAGTTTGAAGACTGAGAGTCAAAATCCAGTACAATATTGAATAAAGGAATGAGCCAGTGATTTCCAGTTCGGGATGTGCATATTTGATGATTAAAAGGACACACATGTGGTGTACCTTCTCCGATCCCAGTTTGGATGGAGGCACCCATTCCCTCAGCTCTCGGAATGATTGGTGGCCAAGGTTCACAGCTGCGACTCTTTCTAGAAAATGCCCTCCGCCTAAGGAAGCAGCCTTGCCCCCTTCCCAGAGGTAGCTTGATTGATGCAGAGAGACAAAGACCCAGCCCATTCCCTCAGTTCGTGACAGTCCTGATGAGCCATCCCAAAGGCAGATCCCCCGGTGGGATCTGCTGAGGCCTCTCTTGCAGTTCAGCTTCTCCCTCTGCCCAACCCTGCAACCTTCACTTCCTTGCAAATGTTGTTCTCAAGTTCAGTCCCCAGTGAACTTCCTGCACACGGGTCTCTGTCTCAGAGTCTGAGGGCATCTCCAGGCTCTGTGATAACTGGCTCCCTGCAACCTTTCCCATGCAACAAATACAATCATTTTAACTCTGCCCGAAGACAGACACCTCTTTACCTCCCCACAACGTGGTGGTTTTTGTATGCATTTAATGGAAATGGACTTGGGCATGACTTTTTCTTCCATGAGAGGAATTTTTCAGTCATCTTAAGAATTAAGGATTGGGGCAAAAGTAAAACTTGTGGGGTCACTCCAGAACTTCCTTCTCTTATCGGACATAGACCAGATTTGCATGCTAGAAGCTCATTTCTAACATATGTTTGTTGCCATTGATAAAACAAATGCCAAACACCAAGGAAATGTAACATTCAAATGAATAAAATGCTGATTTATAATATTTCAAAACCTCCCTATAGATCAAAAAGGATGATATTTTCATCAGATGTTCTTTAAGATCTGTAGAATGCTCTTGTACCACTCTGGGCCAATGCTGAGCCCTCAAGGGGGAAAACGGGAAAATTGAAGAAGGGAAGTAGTAGGCAATTACTTATTTGTGATTCTGTGTAGCTGGATGCTAATTCTGTTCTTCATCTCCCCCATTGCCTGTTTACTAGGAGAGATATGTCCTTGGGCTTAGCGGGTGGTAGTGAGGGGTCTGTTTTCCCCGTAGACCTGTCATTGGATCATCTCTTTGTCACCATTAACCAATATTCACCCACAGAAGAGATGCAGGGATGCAGATTAAGAGAAAAAATGGCCAACATAGTAAATTTCTTGTAGTTTATATTTTTCAAAGGAATGTAGGTGTCATGTTTAAAATTTGAATAGTGCATCTATTTAGCTCTCAACTTAAGATTGGTCAAAAAATACCATAATCACATAAGTTTTTAAAGTTACATATTGAACCTCTAAAATATTAAACATAGAGATCAGATCTAGAATCAACAGAGATGGATCTTAGGAGAGGCAGAAAGAGTTTAGAACTTTCTTTTCCCTTTAAGCTAAAAGACAGGAAAACAACTGGGAAACATAACGATTTTTTCCCCTACAAAAAGCAAGATTTTGGTGCTATCTGTTTTGTCTGCCCACATGTAGATTAAGATATAATTAAGATGGCACAGAGACTCTTTAGAGTAACTCTGCATGCGATTGTAAGAAAAGAAGCCCAGATTTTAGACTGGGGTAAATGTTTCCCAGTCTGGTTTGGATTAGACCAAGATTTATAATTTTAAATTATTTGCTCAGGCAAAACCAGCAAATTAGCCATTGTTAGTCACGTTATTGGTGTCACCAAATGGATACAATTCCCTCTTCTACCCAAAGTATCTGTGTAACTACCAAGGGCTTAACAGTGACAGGGAAGTCTGGGTTGCCCGGATGCTACTGGTCAGCCTCCCTGGGATACTGGACCAAAGGCGTGCATGGTATCGATTTGACAACAGCATTAACTCCAAGTGCTCCATGAATATAGGAGTGGGGCATGGGGAATGAGTAAACACATTCAGTATGGGGACCCCGAGGGTCTGAATTGTGTCCCCCCTCAATGTGACTATATTTGGAGATATAATATTTAAGGAAATAATTAGGGTTAAATGAGGTCATTAGGGCCCCATTGAATAGGACCAATGTCCTTGAAAGTGGAGGAAGAGACACACAGAGGAAAAGCCATATAAAGACACAGGGAAAGGTGACTGTCTCTAAGTCAAGGAGAGAGTCTTACCAGAAACCAATCCTGTTTTTTAAGCAACTCAATGTTTGGTATTTGGTTGTGCCGCCCAAGGCAAATTATAGGGACGTTGGTTATAAGTTCCAGGAGTCTTCCAACTCACTACTAGAATGGCTTCGATGAATCAATATAGGGGTAACGGCATCCTCTCCTATGCCTTTTATTTGCTGCCACTTTGAATGCTCATTTCCTCATTGCATTTCTGCTTGTCACTCTTGGATATAGTCACTAGTGTGTTGCCTAGGTTATGTAAACACCAGTATTAGGGAAAGTAATACTTTTCCAACCTAGTTTAACTTTCCATTAGTGAAGTGACATTTTCATTTAAGAAAACTTGGAAGATCAAAAAAATGTAGAAGGAAGAAAAATATTACCTATGGTAGCAATTTCTAAACAGAATTACTTCTGGATAATCATCTTTGAAATATTTTGGACATGATTAACACCATGCCTATTTAAATTCTACTCTACTCTTCTTGTTTTTGTCTTACAATATAGAAAAACTCTTATTACAAAAAACACTTGAAGACCTCAGTTGTAGTGACTGTACTTTATTGTACATAATTTACATAATCAATGACCCTTTTGCCATTTTTCAATATTCTGACTAACTCTCTGGTGAATTTCTTCATTCACAAAGCTCTTTCCGTATTTAGAATTATTCCTTAGGATGCATCCCCAGAAATGGATTTACTAAGACACAGGTTATGAACTTTTTAGACATTTGTTATGCACTGCCAAATGGCTCTCCAGGAGTTGTAAAATTTGGGTACCCACTACCAAAGTATTTCTCTGAAATGAAATGATGCTTTCATTTGATTTTCTTCCAGCACATAACTACGGTATTTTTCCCTTTTCATTTTTCTCTGCATTGACCTCCTATATTATCTAATTATCCCACCACCAGGGTGCTCCTTTGGGCAAAGGCATAGCATTCATAAATGTCCTCTTCAAAAAAGCAGGAATATATATATCAAGAACATTGCCTAGGAATCCCCATCATGCATTATCGCAGGCTAACTCATTTGTCTTCTGAGCAGATGGAGTACAAGTGCCCCAGGTGTTGACTAGGAGGCAGGGGAGAGGGTGAGAGAGGAAGAAGGGTCTGGAATCCTGAGATGTCATCTGAAGCGGGCGCATGGTGCAGTGGGCCCTGGGTAAGTGGGAGAGTGAACAATAAGTTTTAAATACCAAGTTTGAAAAGACATCAACAGATTCAGTGAAACCTTTATGATAGTCTTGGTCAAGGGCAGATCTGACCCTAAGAAGCACCAGGAGGCAGTACAGTGAAGGAAACTGGGTTAGAGTGAGGCCACTTAAATCAGAGCCCCCACGCCATCGCCTGCTAACTGGGAACCCTGGAGCAGGTCACATCTCCTGTCCCCTCAGTCTCCTCATTGATAACGAGGGACAATAGAACACACCCAGCCCACCTTAGAAGGCTGCTGGGAATCAAGCTCAAACTTGTTCATTCATATTCAGGAATTCACTGTACACCCATGTCTGGGGCATCTGTGATTATTGAAATCATACGGAAGTGACGGTGGAAAGCGTCCTTTATAAGCTTTGCAGAGTGGTGAAGAAACATAAGACCCACTTACCCCATCCTCAGCTCAGTCTTAAACAGCAGACAGTCGTAATCATGGGAAACAGGGGATTTTAACTTACAGCAAACACTGCTGTTTTTCTGTTGCTAAGAACCAAACTAAAAACTCTTCCACTAGCCAATAATCCAGCTCCATTGTGTGAGAATATTTTTAATTAGGAAAAAGTCCTACTGTGCCTGAATATTTCCTCGTTTTTTTAAATCTACAATTCATATATTCAAGTGAACTACTAAAGCAACAAAAATCCCCTGATACATTAACAATAATCAAGTTTAATCAGATAGTGTGATCCCTGGTTGTGTGTGTCTGTGCCTGAGCTTCCCTGAAGTTATGAGAGTTATGCATATACAATTTAGAAAATACAAAAAAGTGTAAAGAACCGACATCACATCTCCCAAAGGCAACCATCATTAATAACTACTATTACTTCCTTCTAGTATTTTCTGTATTTAGGTTTAAATCATCAGTTTGTTCCTTGGGCAACGTAGCAAAATAGAGATAGTGTTTTATTGTGAAGCCACACAGAGTTTGTTAAAATCCTGTATCTGCCATCTGGGAGCTATGCCACCTCGGGAAGTTACTTAATTTCTCTGAGCTTCACTTTGCTGGCCGGTAAAATGGAGCTAGTAATACCTACTGTCCAAGTCAAGATTCATTAAAAATAGCATACACTGACTGGTTCACAGGAAATATACTACACAAAAAACAATAGGCCATTGCAGAAAACAAGCTAGAGTTCATGTTATTTAACAGATAACTTTTTTTAAAGATTTTATTTATTTATTTTTAGAGAGGGGAAGGGAGGGAGAAAGAGAGGGAGAGAAACATCAATATGTGGTTGCCTTTCACGCACCCCCTACTAGGGACCTGGCCTGCAACCCAGGCGTGTGCCCTGACTGGGAATTAAATGGGTAACCCATTGGTTTGCGGGCCAGCGCTCAGTCCACTGAGCCACACCAGCTAGGGCAGTAGATAACTTTTATAAGTAATCGGTAACAATGTTTATGCACATAACTAGAAAATGGGATGCTTTCTAAGCATTGATAATTCTATTGTAAATACTCAATAAAACCATAAGGTCTGCACGAACCATCTCCATGCTGAACTGCTGGAGGTCAAGGCTCAGCCATCCCCACCTAAAGAGGAGGTGGTGTGACAGTGAAAGGTGTCACCTCGTCAGTGCTCAGGGCATATGGGATATGGAATTTTATTTGGATAAGATTATCCCCTGCTTCCTTCTGAAATGTTAAAGGGTATAGAAGTTCAATATTATTTGAAACTAGGCCCAGAGGAATAAAATTGAACAGAACCATTCCCCTGAGTTCAGTGTATTGAGTACCTACTATGTGCTGGGAGCACTCTATGGGGAACTGCAAGAACAAGGGTAAATGAGACTGTTCTCTCTGCAGGGAGCTCCCAGGCTAGGAACCAGTTTCTCACAGTGTCACCTGAAGAGCCACTGTATGGAATCTCCCAAGGTACTTCTGGAGAGTGAAAACAAGATTGCTTGTCCTCTGCCTGGGGTCCCCCCTAATGCAGACCGCCCAGGAGTCTCCAGTATTCACCCCCTCTCTGGCTGATGGGCCCATGTGCTGAGGTTTGAGAATGTGCAGAGAGGAAACAGACTTAGCAACAACCAGTTCTGCAGTGATGTTCCAGTGTAGCCATTAATTCAGCAGAAGCCGGGAGATGAAGAGCTGGGACTTCAGAACCAGCAGACCTGGATCCGGTTGCAGACTAGAAGGGAGTTCGGTGGACTTCCGGTGTCTGAGCCTCAGTTTTATCCGTGCAGCGGGACTAATGTCGCCTGCTCCACAGTGGTGGTGCCTTAATGAGATGACTGTTCTGTAAGAAAATGCTGAACGCACTGCACTGCCTCGTTCATGGGAGGGACTGAAAAGTGGCAACCATTGTTATCATCCTCCCCGCAGGCAAATGCAGTCACACCTCAGTCTTGGTCCTGCTTTGGCACCAGTCAGATCCCAGGGGTACAGCAGGCATTCCTGGGGCCAAGGTCGTCTGAGGCTCTGACACAAACTCTGCCCTTGGAGCTTGGCCACTAACCCAGAGCAGCTAAGGGCTGCATTCGGTGAGACCTAGCTGGAAAGAAAGAGGTCTTGTTCTCTCCTCTCCTTCCCTTCTTCCCTGCTTTCCCTCTGCCCCTCCCTACTCGCTCTGTCCCTGTTCAGTGGAAATGATGCATCACCCTCAGGACACTGAGGTGGCGGAAACCTGTTACCAGTTTTGTCAGATCCTGAAATGGCAGATGGATGCAGCCTGCTGCCTCTCACTGCATCCAAGATGTCTTCATCTGTCTTCCCAGGACCCCAGCAAAATGCTTTTGGCAAAAGCAGGAGGAAAGGATAAAAATTAAGTATAAGGTGCCTCATTCAGTGGGGCTTTTATGGGTTTGGCTGTGTAATGATGGTTTAATGGCAATCAAGAGGCAGGTAATTAGGAGCAAGCCGCCCTGATCACCCTTGTACGCAGCCCTGGATAGCTCCCCAACACACCCGAAACCTTGCTTGCTTTCTCCGAGGCAGAAATCCCACACGGTCTGCGCGCTGCCAGCTGTCGAGCTAACGAACTGCCAGCGTGCTCCTGAATGGGAGCACTCCGCCTGGCGAGGCCCCCGAGCGCCCCGCGCTGTCTTCACCCGCCTGATTGCCTTTATCTGGCTGGTGCAGGAGCTGCTCCTAATCACGCGGCTGCTGGCCTCCAAGGGTCAAACACGGGACCATCGCTACCTAAACAAACGAGGAGGATGTCACCTTTGGGGGAGACTGATAAGCAGTTGGCAGGCAGGCCAGGGGGAAGAGAAGGTGCCAGCAGCCGGCAATCTGGAAAGGCCGTAAATATGTTACACTCTCAGCGGGGAGACGGGCAATATAGGCACCAAGAGGCCTTTGTTTAATGAGCTGTCAGAAAGCAGGCATGAAATTATGTTTGAAAACATGTGCAAGCTGCGGAGACAGAGCGGGGGCCTGTAAATGGCCCTCCCCGTTAGTGGCGGATGTTCGGAGCATCTTATCAGTCTGAGAACTGTCACAGGATGAAAGCTATCATTAGCAAACTAATGGTGTTTGAAAGCTACAAATTTTTCTTTCTCCTCTCCATTTTTGACTTAAATGGATTATAGAAAAAATCTTAATGGTTTTTTTTCTTGCCTTGGGATTTTGGTAAACATGCAAATTGGAAGAGAACCAAAAAACAAACCACAGAAAAAAGTATCTCTGGAAGAAGAGACAGAACAGTTATGCTTGGAGTCTCCGCTCAGAACTACCAGCTTATCTCCTTTCCAATTCTGCCGAGACTCTGTTGAGAGAAATCTAATGTACCTCCAGCCAGCATTTTATTTCAATCAAGCCCATAAAAGAAAGCACACGTATAAAATAGATTACTCTCTAATTATGTGAATATTAGAATGAGGGGGCAGGTGTAATTCTACACATCAGCTCTCAGATGTAGAGAATAATTTTCCAAAGACTTGAAATTATTCTTGCAGGTCACATGGCTCTGGTGCTTTTTTCTATTCAGGGTGGAAGTTAAAGACTTAAACCTGGCAAGGCTGAGCAGCATCACTGATTCAAAGCTTATTTGGCCCCCAGTCCTTACATTCTGCAACGGGGCATGAGGCTTTGGTTGCCATAACGTGGATCTTTGTTCCTCAGTGCGCAACAGTCAAACCAGGCTGCTGGCCATGACTTGCTAGAAACCCCCTTCTCATTAAAAGGCTGAAGAGTACAGCTGAAAGCTGCTTTGGGAGAGGTGGCCAAATTAGCAAGGAATAGTCCTTTGGGACCCACATTGTCTATGGATTGAACGGTGGCAAGCTGTTCTCTAACTTTGAGAAAAGGAGAAAAAAAATCTGAGTAGCAAGCAGTAATGTTAGATTGAAAAGGTAAAGGGAGGAAACAGAAAATGGAATAAAAAGACAAACAGGAATCAAAAGCAGACTTTTTGATTCATGGCGAACAGGGATAATTAACATTCCCATGCTGATTTGTTTTTCTGTTCATGCCCACGTTCATTCCCACTCAGAATAATCTTCTCTGAAAGCATTTTTTAGTTCCTCTGCTTTGAGCATTCACAGAGATTCCAAGCACAGTGCCTCATATGCAGTGGGTGCACAATCTGAGTCTCCTGGGGAAGAGAGGAGACCAAAAAAAGACAAAAACAAAATTAGGAAGAGGACAAGAGTGCCCATGGTATGTTCTGTGTCCAAAATAAGGCCTGGGAGCAAAGGAAACCATCAACAAAGTGAAAAGGCAACCTCCTGAATGGGAAATATTACCTGCAAATCCTATATCTGGTAAGGGGCTAATACATGAAATATATAAAGAACTCACACAACTCAACAGCAAAAATCAAACAAACAACCTGAATAAAAAGTGGTCAGAGGAACTGAACAAATTTTTTTTTTCAAAGAAGACATAGAGACGGCCAACAGGTGCATGAAAAGGTGCTCAGCATCACTAGTCATCAGGGAAATGTGAGTCAAATCACAGTGAGACATCACCTCCCACCTGTTAGAATGGCTGTCATCAAAAAGACAAGAGAGCAAGTGTTGTTGAGGATATAGAGGAAAGGGAACCTTTATGCACTGTTGGTGGAAATGTAAATGGGTACAGCCACTATGTAGATTCTGCAGAAATTAAAAATAGAACTACTGTGTGATCCAGCAATCCCACCTCTGGATATTTATTTATCCCAAGGAAACGAAAACAGGATATTGAAGAGATATCTTCACTCCCATGTTCATTACAGCAAGAAATGGAAAGAGTCTAAGTGTCCATTAAGGGAAGAATGGATAAAGAAGGTGTAAGGTATGTGTACTATGGAATAGTATTCAGCCATAAGAAAGAAGAAAGTCCTGCCATTTGTGGCAAGGTGGGTGGATCTTGAGAGCATTGTGCTAAGTGAAATAAGCCAGACAGAGAAAGGTAAACACTGCATGGTATCACTTTTATGTGGACTCTAAAAAAAGTCAAACTCATGGAAACAGAGAATAGAGACGTGGATGCCAGGGGGCTGGGATAGAGGGGAAACAGGGAGAAACTGGTCAAAGGAAACAAACTTTCAGCTATCAGATGAGTAAGGTCTGAGGACTGAGTATAGAACGGTGACTATAATTGATAACACTGCATTATATAAAATTGCTAAGTCAGTAGCACTTAAATGTTTTCACACAAAAAAGATAAATATATGAGCTGATGCACTTGTTAATTGACTAGATGGAATGAATCCTATTATAATATGTATATCAAATCATTGTGATGTATATTTTATCTTATAATTTTATTTGTCAATTATACCTCAGTAAAGCTGAAAAAACAAAATAGAATAGAGGCCATCTATTTCTTTTTTGTTTTCCAAGTGGAGAGAGGAGAGTAAAAGTTTGTTACAACTGAGACCGCCAATGTTGTGGGATCATGGGGATTTCCTGAGCCTGCTTTGTGAAAGCTAGGGCTCTTTGTCACGCACAAAACATTTGCAGGGTCCAGTGCTCCTTTCCACACATGTTCCATCATCTAGTGCCCCATCCAGAGGCAACCGATGTTAACCAGTTTCTTGAGCATCTTTCCAAAGATTTTTTAGAGCATATGTTAACACATGTTTAGAACTTTTATGGCTTTATCTTTTTTGACATTTAAATTTCTAATTGTCATTTGGAATTTATTCTGGTGTGAGAAGTGAGATATGGCTCCACTTCAGTTTTTTCTAGAACATTATCCAGTTATTCAAACATCATTTATTGTGTAATTGACCTCTCCCCAGTGATTGGAAGTGCCACCTTAGTCATAGCCTTAATTCCTACAGGTGCATATGCATCATACACACCCACACGTACATTCTAAATTTCTATGTGTATTTTGGCCTATAGTAGGCTTCCTTTATACATATATAGAAAAAAGACTACACTCTTCTAATTATTGTAGCTTTGAATGTTAATGTCTGAGAGGGCTAGTTCTACTACATCACTATTCTTTTTCAGAATTTTTCTAAATATTATTGCTTGTTAATTTTTCACAAGAGCTTTGAAATCAGATTGTCTAATCCAAAACTATTATTAATACTTTTATTGTAAATTATTAAATTTATAAATCAACTAAAAAAATTAACATGATGATATTGAATCTCTTTGCCTTTCCATTTGTTGAAATCTTTTATCTCACTTAGGAACATTTGAAAGTTCTCTTCATAAGTACCTTCTAAAGTTCATTTCTAAATGTGGTATACTTGTTGTTACTACTATACATGAGATCTTTTCTTTTATAACATCTTCTAACTGCCTGTGGATTGTTTTAATAAAGAATTTTTTTCCTTTTAATTTCTGAATGTTAATTCTCTACCCATTCTTCTTCCTGAATTCTTCTACTATTTGTAACAGGTTTCCAAGGGCTACATTTAGATTTCCCAGGTATGTAATACTATCATCCACAAATGATAATAATATTACTTTCTTCTTTTAAGTATTTATATTTCTAATTCCTTTCTTTTGTGTAATTGTATGGTCTAGTATCACTAGAATAATCTTACATAACAATAGCAAAATTGAAATCCTTGTACAGGGTAGGGCAAAAGTAGGTTTACAGTTGTAAGTATGCAAAACAGAGTTTATTCTTATTTATTAATTGTTGCATTATTTTCCATATGAACACCTGTAAACCTACTTTTGCCCCACCCTGTATTGGTTTTTTTAAGAAGAACTTTGAATGGATGATTAATTTTATCAAATCAGATTTTTTTTAACCTCTGTGGGATGGGTCACATGATTTTCTCCTGGAATCTGTTAATATGGCAAATAAATCAATAGATATCCTAAAATTGAACCCTCTTTGCATTCCTGGAGTAAATCCCACCTGGTCATTGTGGCAGAGATTATGTAGATAGTCTTTTCATTGTCTTTATTTTCAGGATATTTAAAAGTTTCAGTTTGATTTTTGTCTTTTACTGAAGTTATTTAGGAGACAGTTGCTAATATCTAGGAAGTAGGGACTTTTTTGGCTTTATTAGTAAATTCCAGTTTATTGCATTGTGGTTTGAGGCTATTGTTTGTACTAGTTCTACATTTGGGAACTGATTGACATTACTTTCTCTCACAGATAACTGCTTCACAAATCCAAAGCTCCTCAAATCTCTAATACCTTTCCCTCGATCTTCGCACGTAGCTGATGACCTTCTTCCCACTTGACTAGAACACACAATGGAAATGTTCAGAAAATGAGCGCCACAAACTCCCACAACATCATTCTACCTGCCAGGGTCTGGACAGTGTACCCCGCTCCACTGCCACTCTGTTCCTCGTTCAAAGGCTCTGCTCCAGGAATTTTCTCTGCTTTTTTCTCTATCAAGTTTCCCTTCTCTCCTAACTCGTTTCCACCAGCATGCAACCAGTCACCTCTCTCATCTTAAAAACAAAACACAAACAAAATTACCTTGAGCTTACTTCTCCTCCAGGTACTACTCCTTTTCTTTGTCCCCTTCCTCCCACCTTAGAGCAAGACTCCTTAAAAGATGGTCCAATCTCACTACTTCCATTGCTTCTCCTCTTCTTGATTAAATCTACCTCAGTCAGGATTTGAACCCTACCATCCCACCAAACCAATGTTTGTCAATATCACCAAAGACCTCCATGTTACAGAGTCCAAATCTTGGTCTCCATCAAACTTGACCTGAATCAGTAGTGCTCGTCACAGTGATTTCTTCACTCATTCTCTAAGATGCCTTACACTTCATGTTCCTTCAAGTCTACTGGCTGTTCCTTCTTAGTCTTTGTTACTAGTTTCTCTTATGCTCCTTCACCTTACAGCACTGAAGTTCCCTGAACCTTCACATTCCCTTGAGTCCATGGAGCTCATTGTCTTCTCCTCTGTTTATACTCACCCCCTTCTTGATTCCCTTTCAGTTCCATGGTTTTAAGTAGCATCTATTTGCAAATGATTCTCAGATATATGCCTCCAGCCATGTCCACTCATATATCTGTCAATTCTGTATCTCTACTTGGATGTCCAATGGCTGTGTCAAATGTATCATACCCCAAACTGAAATCCTGATCTTCTTTACCCACAGAACCTGCTCTACTCACAGCCTTCCCCATTCAGGTAATGGCATCTCTGCCCTGGTGTCTAAAAGGCCTTCAGTAATTAAGAGGCACAGACTTTTGTGCCTAGATGAGTGTTTACTGTAGCTAAAGCAAAGGCTCCATTGTTGTCAGGAAAGGGTGGGGATTTCATATCATAAATTCTTTAAAGCATGAACTACCCTTCATATATAGGGTCATTATATTACCTCTTTTCAAGTTCTGTAATACTTTGACCTACAAAAGACCTCATCTTTATACATTTGGGGACTATTCTCTTTCCTAATTAAAGTCAGATGGCTGGTTTGTGGGATTTTTTTCCCTCTTTCCTGGGCTGCCTCTTAACAGCTGTGGTGTATTGCCAATGAGTTATCAGTGGACAGACATGAGATTCCTTTATGATGTTCAATGACATATTACAGTGTTTCTTCTCCAAACTACAAAAGCTGAACATCATGGACAATATTAAATCTCATTCAAGAGTTATTCTCTTTTTAAAAATACATGTTGATTTTTAAAATATAGCTGCACAATGGTTTTTTGGCCATCTTCCTAACATGTGCTCTATCTCATGAGAAATGTTTTCGTAGAACTGGATGATCTCCTTTGGTCTTAAATTTTTAGACAACAAACAACAGCAAAAAATTATATTGTGACCTTAAATTCTAGAGTAGAGGAACCATTATTAAACAACAGTTAATTTAAAAAATAAAGCCTGCCATGTAATAATTGACTTAGGCAAAAGTCATCGACAGATGCTAAGCCACTGGATAATACATTGTGTGGCCTCAAACCATCACCATATAGATTACTTATTAATTAAAATGGAGAGAATAGAAGGCCATCACCTAACCAAGCAGTTCAAATTGGCATCATCAGTAATACGACATATTGTCATTGTCATCATGTGCCTTGTGACATTACCAAGTACATGGTATCATTTACTTGGTGTTCTTACCAAACACATTTAAGTTATATATATATAACTTAACACCAAACACTGATATATATATATATATATATATATATATATATATATATATATATATATATAATCATGAGGAAACAAAAATGAAATCCAGCAGTAATGATTCTGTGGTTATGTAGGAAAAAGTCCTTGCAAAAAACACAGAGTTGAAGCATAATAGACTCACTTTCCAATGGCTCCATAGTGAGAGAGAAAATGAATACATGGAAAAACATAGACAGTTGCTGAAGCTAGATCAAGTGTATACAGGTGTTCATGGTAGTGTTCTTTTACAAGTTTCTGTAGGTTCAAAATATTTCAAAATAAAACGTTGGAGAAAAAGTCATAAATTAGTTTTGTGAAGTGAAGATATTGGTTGTTAAAGTCATATGTCTCTGCAACCTCCTTAAGGCAATATTTCACTCAGATGACAGCATGTATGTGTACTTGAAAACTCCCACAGCTCTTATTTTTTTTTCAGGATGCCAGAATACACCGCTATTAAAACTGAAGAGGTTAACTGGGGTTCAGCAATAGGGAACAGAGTCACCACACAGCTAGTCTCTCAAACTAGCATGGCCGTTTGTTCTTAACTCCTCCCCCTCAGTCCCCACATCTCATCAACCAGCCACCAAACACTGATGATTCCGCTGCAGAGAAGCCCCTGAATTCAGCTTCTCTCCATGCGTGAGGCACTGCGTGACCACCGGGAAGTCTCCATGCCTGTAAAACGGGACTCTTCTGCATGGAACACCTTCCCGCCCTTCTCTCTCAAGCAATTTGCTTCTCCCTTTTCAGGGATCAGTTCAGGGGTTACTTCCCCATGACATCAGGGGTGGTTATGTCATTCCTCCTACTGTTCCCACTGCATTTTGTTTTCCCCAAAGCCTGTCTCCCACAGATCTGTGCTGTGCTCTGATTAGACATTTCCATCTGTCAAGCATCTCTGGGTCTCCTGCGCCTGGCATAGCAACAGGCACATAGATGGTGTTCAATAAACACCCAGAGGAATTCATGAGGGAACTGAAGACATGATTAACTAAATGTGAACTAAAGTGGAAAAACTCATTTTGACCAAGAGACAGTTCCTAAAGTTATACTGATTCAAATTATCCATCTAATCTGCCACAATATATATTTAAAGCTTTTCAAGGGGATCAAGGCATGGCTAACTCAGTGCACTGTGAGAATGTAGAAGGCAGCCTTATTGAATACTGGACTCTGAAAATAACGCTCTTAACACTGAAAATATTCCAGTGAGGACTGGGTTGTGAGTCTGAGGGAAAGCAGGGTTGTCTGGCATGCTGGAGTTCGGAAGAGCAAAGGCTGGAGAGATAAAGCTAACTACAGCAGGAGCGATGCTAGAAATAGGCACCTTTTCCAGCCCGAGCCCTGGGACTCCACCGCACTGCTGACCAGGACAGACTGTGTCATGTATGTCCTGGAGCAGTCACTAGTGATGATTGCTCTCACTCTGTCCCTCTTGGAAACCACTTAGGAATAACGGGAGGCAGGAGTCAAGAACTGTCACCCACTCTAGGTTAGTTCCATGACAATTAAAAATTTCCAGAGGCCTTCCTCAGCATCTTATACAGCAGCATGTGAGAGCACCGAAACGTTTTTGGGAAAAAAATGCATTTATAAGGGAGCAATTTGCAGTCCCAACCATATGTAGCATTAAATTTCATTGACAATATGAATAGATTTTAAAATAAAGGGGTGGGGGTGGGGTTCTTGTCTAATGCACACAGAGTTTCAGTTTGGGATGATGAAGTTCTAGAGACAGATGTTAGTGGTGGTTACACAACAATGTGAACGTACTTAATACCACTGAACATATACAAGTAAGATGGTTAAAATGGTAAATTTTGTGTGATGTGTATTTTACCACAATCTTAAACAATGAAGAGAGAAGTATCTTCAGTTAAAGTAAGACATTTTAAGCTTTGCCCAATGACAGATCTTTGAACAGCTGCTTGGGAAACTCTGAGGGGCCCTGCCCCCCACCACCCGAATTCTGATGCAATCACTTATTGTTGGGATTCAGTGCATTTTGTGCCAGACTGGTGCAGTGCATGCTGACAGATAAGGGGGTGGGCACCTAATTTAAACTTCCAGCTACGTGGAGATCTGTCTCAACAACATCAGATACATGAGAAAATGTCACATCTCTTTGCAAGGCATCTGATTCTACCTGGCTCAAGCTTCCTGGTCTGTGACAGGCGGGACACCTCCTCACCACCTTTCCTCTCATCTCTCTTGTCTTGTTGCCATAACCACCTGTGAAGCAGCTCTGGTAGATTTCAGGTCCAGGAAGGAGATGTGTGCTGGGAGCGGGATGCCTGTCACATCATAAGTATAATCTTGTCAATGTTGAATAAATGACTGTGTGCCTGGGAAGGGAGCTTTTTAGAAGTTTTTTGCTTGAGGGCTGAAACTGCAGACCGGACTTCAGGTTCTTTCCCTATGTGTAAGGATTTGTTGATATGATATCTCTGCATGTAGCACAGGTATTATAACTAAAAAAGTTATTTTAAAAAATAGTGTGCACTTCTAGATCATTTAGAAAAAGTGCCTCCTCCCCTCCTTTGGATTTGTCCAGCATTTTTCTCTGGCTCACAATTGTTTATTCGGACTTCAAAATGTCCTTGTAGAGGGAAACTCTGCCCCTTGAGGTTACATTGAAATGATGCACATTAGAATGGAGACCCTAAACACCTCAAGTGTAGTCAGGTATTGGGGCATAATCGCTCAGTGCAAAGGGAATGTCCATTTTTGTTGCAATAATAGACTTTCAGACATAATGCAGTGATCTCTCTCAGCAAGAGCTTTCCAATGTTTGCCTGACAGCCATGTCTTCGGGCTGACAAAGATGCTCCCCACAGTGCTCTGGCCTCTCATCACACTCCCCTCCCCCATCTTCTCAATACTTTACCTCTGATGGTCTCTGAGGACCCCATTTCTTCTGCTGCATTGACAACAGTCCCTTACATATTGTTTTTAATCTGTTACTTCTTACAATTAACAACCCCACTGGTAATGATAACAGTTTCCTTCTGTGCAAAAAAGTGTGTTGCATATACAATCTCGTTTCAATCCCGAGAGGTAAGGCTGCATATCATCAGTTGCATCTTCCCGACACAGAAACTAGAAGACAAGGAGGTGATGTAGCTTGCCCACGTCTCTCCGATGCTTTTAATGATGCTGTGTTTGCCGCTTGAGACTTGCTGCCTGTACATCATGGGCCCAATTTGGGATCTGAAAATAGGTAGCATGTCCTTTTAGGGATCAGGAGATCCTTCTTCCTCAGGACCCTGTCTCATTTCTCAGCCTTTTCTAGGAATGACAGCCTTTCCTGTCATTCTGTGAGCTAGAAGAGCAAGTCTAACGTAAAGTGCATTTTCCAGACTTATATCAGCTGCAAAGAACAAAGGAGACTTACGCCACTGAGAACTCTTACTTAACAAGGACAGACCCTCCCCTAAGAACTGATCACCTGTCACTTGATACTCCAAGCACACTTGACAAAGTTTTCTGTTTTGTTCTCCCAAGTAGCCTAGCCACCTGGATGGCAATAAATAACACTGCAAAGGAAATTCAGTGCCAGTTGGAGGTGTTAAAAACTATTCGAAAATAAAAAGACAAAGTGTTTAATATACTAGGAATTAGCAACTACTTTTATCTGAATTCCACTGGATGAAAATTAAGAACCAAAACTTATCCGTTTGTCCTTCTCTCTCTTTTTTCTCTTTTGCCAGAAGAGTAGGAGGGGCTTAGCATTCTCAGAAAATAGAATATTTAATTTTTCCTGGAAATACAAGAAGACTATCTAAGGGATAGTGTGGTCATGTGACTGTCGGATGTTGATGACACGCTATATTAACACAGAGAATGCAGAAGGACTACACATACAACTTCAAGGGTGTTTTCTCTGTACATGACCACAAATCCTACTAGAATACTTAAAATAGGTCCTAATATTATGACCCCAATTTTACATTAAATTAGCTTCCTATTAAATGAGCTTTATATTAAATGAGTTTAATTCAATAACTGTTTAAAAACTGACACTGGAAGAAACTGACTTGGTTGTTCAAGGACCTCCACTCTGGTCACTATTCTGCCTCTCACTCTGTGATCTTGGGTAAAAGTCTAAATCACCTTTGCCTCTGATTTCTCAGGAAAAATACTGATACTGATCTCCTCATCTCTAATTTCCTTAATGTTTACATCTGCACATGGGCTGAAATGATCATATGGAAGCAACTTCTAGGGACTCCAGCTCTTTCTTTTAGTTGATCTGAGTGTTAGAAAAAGATTAAAACTTACTGCTGAGTGTACTCAAAGTTCCTTTTAAAGGAACTTTTCTTTCAGAAAGAACTTATAGGGAAAATGTGAACAGCTTGATTTGTAATCTTTTTCTCAACTTTTAAAATAATAGCAATACATATGATACTGATTAACATTTATTAACTAGTTACTATTTGGCTGGTACTCAAAATGCCAATGCTTTACACCCAGAATTTCATTTACCCTTACAACACAGGCATGAAGGAAACACTGTTACCTCCCTTATTCAATGAAGAAACTGAGGCTTAGGAAATTAAATGGCTTTTAGCAGACCACACAGCAGTTTCAAATCTAAGTCCATCTGACAATGCAACATTCCCTAACAATGATTATATCATGGATGTAATCGTTTTACTCTTCAAAAAAAATGTAGAGAAATATTAAAATGTGAACAGTAATCTAGCCAATATAAGTAAAAAGTTAACTCTCTAACAACCCATTATGCATATACTTTCAGCACTCATTTCTTTCCATTTAATATTCAAGTTATTTTTACAGTAATAGGAAAGGAAACTAAAGTGAGATTTCCGGTGCATCAAGTAGGAAAAAGGGGGCAATGGTTGAATCTGTTCAGATTCCATCCTGCTGCAGCCAACCCTTTACAGAAATGAGGTTGCAATATAAATGAATGTACGCTTGAACTAGACAGAAACATATATAGTCTTTAAAGTTATTCAATTTATATTGCCACTCAGTTGTTAAAGTGTTGGTGAATGTAGCATGTATATAAATATGACACCAATGACAGCTACAAAGATAAGCCTTTTATGTTGTAACTTCTCAATTTAAGCACATGAGACTAAATTTGGAAAATAAATCATGATAACGGTAGCCACTACATTTATATGAAAATGAATAAATGTCTTCTACTATCAGTTTATTAACCTATAATGAGTAGATACTTTATCATCACTTTGTAGATTTTTTGAAATACCTTGGCACAGTTGTGTGATAGATAATGCAGACTCATCTGGTTGCTGAGAAATTAATTTTATTACCTAAGAAATTGATTTTCTCAGCACTCAATAGTAGATTGGACTGAAAGAATGCGTGACTGACCCAACACGTGAGCCAGCTATGTGACAAACCCAGAGGGAGTAATTTTCCTTTATCTGGGGGAGATAGGAAGGAATGAAAATTATATACAGGTGGGGAGGGGAGATTAAAGGCAACAAGAGCCCTTTGGGCATAGTGGGGAGGAGCCTCAGGAAGCAAGTTCCCAGGATTCTTCCATGAAATAGATACTATGGGAATGTGTCCTATGCGTCTGGGGTGGAGGGGTGAGGGGTGGAGGTGCCCTCAGGCCACCCCCCCACCACATGGTGTATTGTGGGCCGCCATGTCTGCAGCATGATATGAGGGTCAACACAAGGCCCTTTGGTCCTAGATTTGCCACTGGGAACTACCCTGCTGCTTCACTGTATTGGGTTTGCTTGGAGATGAAGCCTTTAACTTCAAGAAGCACTACAGTGCAAACACAGTTTTGAAAACAAGATTATTCAGAAAATGACCCCAGGACATTCTGGGTTACATGGCGACAAGCTAGCTGAGACAGTGAGCCCCCTCCCCTCCAGCTAGAGGCTGCTCCTGAGCTTCACTTTCAAAGAGCAAGAGGGTTCAAGGTCTCTCCAGAGCCGGGAAGCTGCCAGGGCCCAGCACAACTCTAACAGGCAGAGCCTAGGTGCGATTGGCACCCGAGCCTACTATTTCCTGTGCAAAATCTCTCACATTCACTGTAGAGAACGGGAAAAACCAGAGCGAGTGGTCCCTCTCCTGCAGCACAGCCCCCCAGGCCACCCAGCTCCCTCCCTGCACCTGCTGACTCTTCTGCCAGTACATTCCTGCCAGGCTTTCCTCCTTCTGTTAGGAATCCTAGACACTCAGAGCCAAATCTTCACTTCCCATACCTACCCCAGTCAAACGTTAGGACATTACAGCGCATGTTTTGTATGTTTCTTCCTACCTCCATTTCTCCTTATACCCTTTCCATTTCCATCTTCTAGCTCCTTGTTTTTACATTTTGGAATGCGATGGGGGAAAATGAACAAAATACACAAGTTTCATTTTCATAGATATGTAAGAAAGAAGAGTCTCCCATCACATTTCTAGGGAAGGGAAAACCTCCACCCCAACCTTCCAGATACTTCCAGCTGCATTAGAGTCTACTGGGTGCAGGGAGAGAGCTGCTGTGCTCAGCACCAGAGAATCAGAAGAGCAGGGCATTCTGGAGAAGAGCCTGGTGCCTCCTGAGCCACTCTTGCATGTCCGTGCACAACAACAGCCCATGGCACATAGTAGGTGCCCAATAAAAAGTCTGATGAATGGCTTGGTGCCTTCTTTAGAAGGCTCTACTCTGCGAAATGCAAAGGCACGCAGTTTTGGAGGAAACCTGGCTTCCCTGGAGCCCCTTGTATTCTGCACTCACACCCGCAAGTCCTCATGGAAATGCAGCAGCTGGGTCTCCTACAAGGAGCAGCAGGTAGGCCTTCTGAGAGATGACTCACCAAACGGGCCAGTTGTGAGAGTGCAAACCCTTAACCAGGAGGGTGGTCCACAGCCCCGTCAGTCACCTGTGGACCTATGAGAGTGACTGATTGGAGCCAACCTCCCACGTCTGAACTGTCCTCCATGTCAAAGTTGGAGGTGGCCCCCACTTCCTGCCATTGAACCCTACAGCCGGAAGGCCTCTTCCCGAAGACATCCTGTCTGTGTTCCCTGAGATGCTGAAGGAAGGCTCAGAAAAAAGAGCTCTGATCCTCACCAGCTGATTTCAAACCCACCCCATCTCGGCTCATGGGGTCGGCAGAATTCAGCTGCTGAAGAGCAGTTGGAGATCCCTGCAGATCAGCAGTCTGCTCCTGGCACCCATCCACATCCATCCACGCTGGTCTGCAGACAACAAGAATGACGTCCTTGCTGCCCTTTAAAATGCTTTGGAAACAAAGCTCTCAGCATCCCCATCTTAAGCCACTCAGGTACACACGAGTCAGCCAGCAGTTCTAATTAGAGGATCAGAAAAGAAATGGACAAGGTTCTCTCAGATGGCTCTGGCGAGAGACATGCACAGCATGGATCTCACTAATAGATTTTTCCTAATCTCCAGACGAGGAGCCAGACAAGCCCAGAGGGCCCATTAAAGGGCAAGCCGACCTTACAGGTTCCTGCCTTCCCATCAAGACAACTCGGACACACGTCAGCTCTAGAGCCACTTTGGTTGCTGAGCTCCCCGTCTTTATTTTATCACCAGCACACAAGGCCTGTGGCAAACCAGCACACTTATTATCTTCAGCCCACGATCAGAATTCTGCCTTTCCCCCTGGGCCCTCCACTTGGCAAGAATTTACTGTGAGGCGATGCCCAGAGAAGATCTGAGCAGCCACGCCAATTAGCACTGACCTACAGCCTTGGAACGCAGAGGCGTCGTGCTGTGGATAAAGGGAAATCTGGTTTATCACAATGGAAAACACATTTTGCAGCGCAAATGGTATCTTTTCTGGGCAGTTAGCACTCACAGAAATAGAAACTTTACATCCTAGGATGAAAGAGTAGAGAGAAGAGGCCCCCAAATGGAGACTTGGTCCTTCTCCCTAATTTATTCACAAAGATCATGCCACCTTAACCCTTTAGGGGAAGTAGGAACAAAAAGGAAAAAACCACAGGTAAGTGTATTAGCTGCTATTCTCATTAATAAACTTTCTAAAATGTTATAGTTTAACCAACAACCCATCATTATCTCTCCTTAGCCTTAGGCTTGTGTAAGTGTTCTGGTGGTGGTCAGGGCTTGAGACATCTCAGCTGGGCATGCTCATGCTTCTGCCATAAACTGCCCGGCTGGCTGTGGGGTCACTGGTCTATAGTGGCCTCGGCAAGAATGACTCAGCCCTCTCCCATTTGGTCTCTTGCCTTACACCAGGCCAACCAGGCTTGTCCTGTGGCAGAGGCAGGGTTCCAGCAGGGAATAGAGGGCTGGGCTTGGAACCTGCCCCTAGTACCTCAATCGTACTCTATTGGCCAAAGCAAGTCACATGGCCAAGCCACGTTCAAGGGGTGAGGAAACAGATGCCACAGCTCACAAAGCAAAGAGCACAGATGCACAGATGGGTGGAGACTTGGGACCCTCAGTGCAACTCCTGTGCCATGATGAGAAAGGAAAGGAAAGAGAATTTGGGGAAAGGAAGAATAGGTTCAAAGTGTCTAACAGAATGAGATTGCTCCTAACTCCTGCTGCCTTTCTTTCTTCTCATCCTATGTCCTTTCTTCAGCCTTCTTCTCAAGCATCAGAAGGTTTAATACACATTTGTCCAGGAAAAATTTGACAGTGTGAGGACCTGGGTTACCGTCCAGCTCCTCCTAGAGGAATGCTGGTGTCTTTCTTCAGGCATGGAGCTCACATCTCAGCAGGCAGCTTTGAGAACAAGAGTTGGGAGCACCCTGGGGCAGGGAGGGATCTCCCAGCTCCATAGGGTACTCAGGCCGCTTTTAGGGAGGAGTTGTGGGGCAGGGGGCAGGAGGAGAACCTTAGCATCGCCCTGTAAGATCTGGCTCCTATTGGTCCTGTGTCATCATCTGCCATGTCTCCTTATATTCACCCGCCATACCACCTTAAATTCCTGAAATGAGCTGTGAAAACAGCCCCCGTCTTGGTGCACACACTCCTCTTGTCTAGAAGCCCCGCCCCAGCAGACTACTTCACTTCACCCTCCAAGTTTCAGTGTGACAGTCGCACCTATAGGTGTCTCTCTTCTGTGCTCCCAGAACTTCCAACTAGACTGTGACTTTTGTCAGTTCCTTTCAAGCTGACAAAAAACTCTTTGGTCTCCATATTCCCAGAGCCCACCACATAGAAGTGCTTAATAAACACGTTTTACTTTCCCCTCGGGGACACTATAGCTTCTATTTATGGAGCCAATACAGGTTTGTACAATGCTTAGTTTACTTTGCCTCCATCTCTGGAGCAGATCAGACTTGTCTTATTCCAGTTTTGTAATGGACTTGGGCACATTTTCACTAATTTGCCTAAAATCAATTGGCTTCTAAATAGCAAAGCCAGAATTGAAATTTTGATCTCCCAAGTCTTAGCCCGGTATTCTTTCTTTCTAACCCCAGGATTAAATGTATTTATTTAACTTTAATGCCCTCACCTCATTCCAAAATAGAATTTGTTCAACAGATATGTAAGCGCCCACCACAATCAGACACTGTTATTCAAGCTAATAATCTAGTGACACGTAAGCCAGATCAAGGTGGGGGGAGGGTCGATAATAAGCAGCAAATATTTAATTTTTTTATTTACAAATAAAGTATTTAGCATTTACTATGTGCCAGGCACTATTTTATGTTTTTCATTGGTATACAAAGCACACAGAGAGGTGAAATAATTGTCCAAGTTCACACAACTGGTAAGTGGAAAACTGGAGTATAAACCCATTCTGCTTCCTGAGTCTGTACTCACAATGACTCCCCCAGGCTATCTGATATAAAATGTTCTATAGTGCTAGGTCATGATAAAGGTTTTAAAAGAAGTAAAGAAGTGTAGGGGGCCACAGGGATGGAGGATGCCGCTTTAGATGTGGTGGGCAGGAGCAGCCTGTCTGAAGAGGTGGCATTGGAGCAGAAGCCTGAGTGAGGAAGAGGGAACAGCAGATGCAAAGGCTCTGAGATAGGAAGTGCTTTGTGAGTATGAGGAACTGCAGGGAGGCCTGTGGGAGTGAGGGGAAGCATGATGGAGGATGCCTTTACAGAGATGATCAAGGCAAAATGAGAGTCAGGTTGCATTTTTTGTCATACTAAGTAATTTTATTTTAGTATAATTTGTGGGAGCTCACGTAATTACACATCCTATAAAGGGTAAAGTCAAAAATCAAATAAGCTATTTGAAAGGGTGTATGGAGGAACTGGGAAAAACTTAAAAGAAAAAAAGCAACACCAAGGGAAAGGTTAGGTATAAAATGCAGATCTTATATTTTGCTAGTATATGTAGGTCCTACCCCTTCTACCAGAATCAGGTTACAAACTTGAGCTTGAACTTCTCTGTGGCCATTGCAAAGAGGAAAATATAGACATCTCCGTGCTTTATAGTATGAAAAGGTAAAAAGTAAGCTGTTGTTTAGAAGCATACTTATTCCTAGTACACCTCTTCCCCTAGATCTTGGGAACTTCTCCAGGTGACTGAGAAAGTGAGCTGAAATCCTTAACTGATCAAAAGGAAAATTAAAGCATTTTGTAACTAAACAGAGGTATTCTGTAATCTTTTGCCCATGGTGAAAACATTGAAACTGTTACACTTCTGTGTATCTTTATGTACAGGCATTTCTGTCCACAGAATTTATAAAGACCATATTTTGAGGCGCAGATCATCTCTGTGATGATAAAGTGGTTGATCCAAGAAACGGTTGATTCCCATTCATTTATTTTTACCTTAATTTCCCTTGCCTTGGGGTCAAACTCATAAAATCTTCTTTAAGACCAAGGTCCATAAGTTTAGTACCAATGTTTTCTTCTATGTAATTTATTGTTTCAGGTCTTATTTTTAGGTCTTTGATCCATGTTTTAGTTAATTTTTGTATATGGGGACAGGCAGTAGTCTAGCTTCATTCTTTTGTGTGTGGCTTTCTAATTTTCCCAGCACCATTTACTGAAGAAAGTTTCTTTTCTCCATTGTGTGATTTTGGCTTCTTTGTTGAAAATTATTTGCCCATATACATGTGGGTTTATTTCTGGACTCTCAGTTCTGTTCCATTGGTCTGTGTGTCTTTTTTTCTGCTAATACCATTCTGTTTTGATTATTGTCATTTTGTAGTATACCGTGAAGTCAGGGAATGTGATACATCCAGCTTCATTCTTTTTTCTCAGGATTGCTGTGGCCATTTTGGGTCTTTTGTGAGTTCGTACAAATCTAATGATTTTTTTGTTCAATTTCTTTACAAAATCGGGACTTTGATGGAGATTGCATTAAATCTGTGTATTGCCTTGGGTAATATGGACATTTTAACATTTTAAAAATGTATTTATTTTTATTTTATTTTTCCATTATTATTGAGTCCCCTTATACTCCCCCCATGATCACCACACTATTATCCATGTCTGTGAGGCCTTCTTCCTTTTTGCTCAATCCCTCCACACCCCCTACCCTTGCTCTCTCCCTTAGCTGTCATCCTGCTCTCTATCTATGAGTCTGTCTCTATTTTGCTTGTTAGTTCAGTTTGTTCATTAGATTCCATATATGAGTGAAATCATATGGTACTTGTCTTTCTCTGACTGGTTTATTTCACTTAGCCTAATGTTCTCCAGGTCCATCCATACTGCCGCAAAGGGTAAAATTTTCTTCTTTTTTACAGATGAGTAGCATTCCATCATATAAATGTCCCATAGTTGTCTTATCCACTCATCTACTGATGGGAAATTATTGATTCTTCCAATCCATGAACATGGAAGATCTTTCCATTTCATTATGTCTTTTCCAATCTCTTTTAATAATGCTTTGGAGTTTTCAGTATCTAGGTTCTTCACATCCTTTGTTAAGTTTATTCCTAGATATTTTATTCTTCTGGTTGCAATTAAAAAAGGAATTGTCTTTTCCATTTTTTTTCTGAAATTTCATTTTTAGTATATATGGATGCAGTGCATTTTTGTGCATTGATTTTGTATCCTGCAACTTTACTGTATTTGTTTATTGTTTCTTTTTTCTGTTTTTTAAATTTATTTTAATCATTATTCAAGAACAGTTTCTATCCTTTACTTACTGTTTATTATTTCTAATAATTTTTTGGTGGAGTCTCTAACGTTTTCCATATAAAGAATCATGTCATCTGCAAAAAGTGACACTTCTACTCTTCATTCTTAATTTAGATGTCTTTTCTTTCTTTTGCCTGATTGCTCTGGCCAGGACTTCCAGTATCATGTTGAATAAGAGTGGTGAGAGTGGGCATCCTTATCTTGTTCCTGATATTAGAGGCAACAACATGAATGGATCTTGAGACTGTTATGCTAAGCAAAATAAATAAGACAAAGAAAAGTTAAGAGCCGAATGATTTCACTCATAAGTGGAATATAAAACTAAAGCAACAAATGAACAAACAAGAAAAATAAACAAAAATTCATAGACACAGACAACAATATGGTGGTTAGCAGAGGGAAGGGAGTGAGGGGTAGTAAAGGGTAAAGGGGGCCAAATATATGGTGATGAAAGATGACTTGATTTGGGTGGTGGGCACACAATGCAATACACAGATGATGTATCACAGAATTGTACACTTGAACCCTATATAAACTTATTAACCAATGTCGCCCCTGATAAATTTAATTTTAAAAAAGGAAATGGTTGATTCAATGGTCTTGTCTGATCCAAGGGTAGGGGTGGGAGGTAGCATAATCAGTCTTCTCAAATTGTCGTTATGATGGTAAGAAAGAGAAATTGACCACACAATGGCCCCATAGAGGCCAGGCAAGGTCAAGGTGTTGCTCATTTTTTTTTGCATATGAGAAGAGAGAATAATCTGCTCTTTTATTGTATTCCCTTGACAATCATTACTGCAAACAATTTTTCCCCTGCTTACAGAAAATGGAGAAAACAGGCAAATTGATTAATGAAGCCATGAGGGGAAAGTTTCTCCTCTAACCTGTGTGCTCATTAATACTCGTAACAGCTCCTGTGTTTTGAGCACTTGCTCCTTGCAGACAGGTTTGGTTTCTTTCCATGCATTACCAAGAAAGCTCTTTACCTTCTGGAGACAGGCAGTGGATATATCCAGTGGCAAGCAGTGGTAGGGTTTGATGGGATGGGGAGCCTCGCAAGCCTTCAGTGGTATGTTTTAAGTATGCCCCAAAGTTTTGATGACATAACAGAGAGAATATTTGGAAGTCATGCAAGCTGTTCAGGCTATTCAGAAACTACCTTATAATGATCCCTAGTGATTAAAGAAAGGTTGGGGCCAAAGGTGGAGACCCCGTATGTCTTCACAGAGGTAACTGTTGATGAATGCTCCAAGGGAGAGAGAATGAGGAAGGAATACAGGGTGATGAATAAACCCACACTCAATCCAGTTCTCTTCAGCCATCTTCTGATGCTGTGCATTGCTGGAGTCTTTGGAGGAGGGGGTTGAGTAAACACAATTGGGTTTGTTGTTAGAAAGCCTTGGAGTCTTTCCTGAGGGCAACTTCAGAAGCAGACCAGGCAGGAGCCAGACTAGAGGGAGCAGGAGGTGAGGAGGTGGGCACTGTGGGGGACCCACTAAGAGACTGGCAGAGACGGGAAAGAGAGAAAGTACATGGTGGTTTGAAGAAGCAGTGGGATCAGGAGCTACTTTTTCCCAAGACAGAGATGACCTGCTGTGCATGCACAAGAGGAAGAGGATGAAGGACAAGGCTGGAGTCAAGCAGGAATGGGAGGAGCTAGCCTTGGAAGGGAAGGAAATGAGACACTTCTGAGATAGATTCCACAGAAGAAGTCTTAGTAGTTATTTTGAGGAAGGAGCTTCTGCAAGCCATGCAACCTCATCCATCTCAGGAAAAATAGCTGGGAATTGAACCAGTGACCTTTCAGTTTATAGGCCAGTGCTCAACCACTGGGCCACACCAGCCAGGCAGCTTTTCCTTTCTTAAAAGACCATACTGAAGCTTGCAAGATATAATCCTGACTTTTCCTACCAGGTCTCTTAACATGTGAGTTTTGATAGGAATATGGTTTGAATCTCAGGGTACAGTAAGTACATTGGACATGAAAGACTAAATTATACTTTATTAGCCAAAATCCTCCAAAACCACAGCTGCTGACAATTAAGGTTTATTTCCCCATCATGCTTCATGCCTTTGTTGGTCCACAGGGGGTGCTCCACTAATCAGCCACACCAGGAATCCAGGCTGATGGAGCAGCCAGCATCTTGACCATTGTTAGTCACCATGATGAGGGTAGGTGGTGCTTTGGAAAATCTTGCACCTGCAATTATGCACTCATTTTGCTCAAAATTTATTGGTCAGAATGGGTAGATCACATGGCCTCACCCAATCACAAGGACACAAAATTCAATTCTAACCTATGTCTGGAAGGCAGAGGGCTGCAAATGTCGGGCAAACTACTAATGCTCAGAACAGTTAGCTTTGTTACCACATTACAGGGGCCCCCAACCTCCCAGCCTAAAGAATAGGAAGCTTTGGCACTCCATCCCCCATCCTGACTTAACAAATTTCTTATTTTATTTTCATCCCTTGCAACTCCCCACCTCTAGGTGTCAATATCTGCAGTATTCAGTATTGCTCTGGATGCAAGTGACAGAACGCCACTTTAAATTGGCTTTTCAAAGCATGAACTTTTTTGTTTACACTACTAAGAAATCCAGAGTTGTGCTGCACTTTGGGCATAGCTGGATCCAGCAGCTCAAGGATATCTCTAGGACACTGTCTCCATTTTTTCTTTTTTGGCTTTGCTTTTCTCTCTGTTAATCTATTCTCAAGAAGGATCCTTTATAGGGTGGCAAAAAGACACTCACAGCCCTAGGCTTACATTCTTTCGGTTTAGTGATCCAAGTGTGGAAAGCATGCACTGATTTTCCAGTAACATTAGCAAAGTCACTGGTCTAGCTTAGAACACAGACACATCTCCTATCCCTGTGGCCAAGGAAACATGGTGACCTGAATATGAAATTGGAAAAGCTGGTGTTCTTGCTGCCTGTCACTACCAGAACTAATAAGTAGAGACAAGGATTGAATTTTTATGGGCACTTTATTCGGCTGACCAGTGATCAGAGAAGATGGCAGGTTATGTACCCTCAAAACTCTCTTAGCATCTCCTTTCAAGCCAATCTTTTTATAAGGAAAAGAAAGGGTGGGTGAGGGGTTTGGAAAAAGGTTAATTAGATAAGAGTTGCAGCCTGGCGGTGATTTTCTTTGTACTTTATCTGTTGATCAACAATTCTGTATCTGCATCCTGGATGTTCCTTCCCTGGAACACAATGGCTCAGATGCCTCTTCTGTGGCTTGCAAGACCCCCTGGAGCACGAAGGTTGAATTAGTGTTTATCTCCTGGAGCCACATAAGAGGAATAACAGCTTTCCACAGGCAGTCACATAAGCCTATCAACTAAGGCTAGCATCTGAACTCTCCAGTGCAGTTTTGAGTCATGCACCCAAGCCAAAGCTTAGAGGAAGGTGATTTCCACCAGGACTTTATGGTCTGAGAACAGGGGAGGAATAGTTCCTGTGAAAAAAGGAAATGACCTGGTCTAGAAAAAGAGAAAATGCCTGATAGATAGGCAAAAACAATAGATATTTACTACAATTATATGCCATTTGTATCCTTGTTTTTTCATTCAAGAAATTGCAGGATTAAGTAACAAGCCCAAGATCATGCAGTAATAGCTCTGAAATTCACACTCAAGTCTGATTGCAAAAGACATTTATTTGTTGTGCTCTGGTGCCTGATATACATTCCTATTACTAATCTAATAATCTGGAATGTATGACAAAAAAACTGTAGCATGAGCTTTTGAATGTTTAAAGAAAAAATATATCTACAGCATTTGGTATTATTTAGAAACCATTGTTGAAAAAGATGACTATAATATGAGCCCCCAAGCTATGTACATCTTTCCACAAATGGGAAAAAAAGCAATGAGTGTTTTTTAAGTTCATGATCTCCTTTAGAAGACTTAAATGGTGAAAATGAATTAATTGATAAATACAAATTCCTTTTTAGAAAGGACACAGATTTAATACAAAATAATTGCCTCTTTATGACTGATTTATCTTAAGCCTGACTACATTTAAATTATATCTTGCCCTTATTCAGACCTTACATAGGGAAATAAATGAACCTCTCATTCTGGAAGGAGATAGAATAGAGACTCCCCCATGAGAGGACAAAGAAGAAATAGTGTGAGTTCTTAAAAGATGGATTGAGATCCTTTCTCTCCTCCTGGTTGGTGAGGAAGACATACAGACCCCACTGCAATAAATCGAGAGTCACTTATAAAGCAGTCCCTTCTAATGTCGATCTATTAGAAATGCCTTCCGCCACCCCCTAGAGCGCACCAGTGCTGTCTTGTCCATTCTAAGCCTCCTCTGGGGGTCTGATGGGCAGACCTCCCCACCGCCAGGGCCTATGTATGGAGAGATCATTTTAGTTGCTGTCTGTTAAGACAGGGTGCAGCTTGCTCTGCTCCTAAGACTCCATTCTCATGCTGTGCATTTTCCTTTGAAGTAAAATATGTGATATTCTAGACCTTGGGCCCTTCTCTCCAAGAAAAGGGAAAGCAAACAGTGAGACAGTTGCTCACAACCTTCAGGGCTGAGTAGCTCCAACTGAGGCCCGAAGGGTGGGGAGGCACAAAGGGAGAAAATCTCAGTTATTCTGCCTCTTCATCCAAACAGCCTAGAGTTACTGGACAAGGTCTGCCATGTTGTGTGTGTGGACCTAGGAAAGTTTATACTTTTAGTTGAATGGGTTCAATTGTCTCATAAAATTGCATTGTACAAAATAGGGGCTAGACACAGCATTATCAAGTGTGGGTGAAGATGAGTTAGAATCTCTTTCCTTCCCTTTGTGATAGCCTCGGTGTTTTACAGATATGTAGTTTGGGGACAGGTCTCAGAGGGACAATAGATGGCACACCTGAAGCTGAGCAAGTAGTTGTAACCAACATGGAGTTCACTGGTGACCTTGACCAGAGCCATCTCCACAGAGTGGATTCAAGAGGATGGGAGGTGCTGGAATGGGCCCTGTGAGCAGAGACATCTCTTTTGAGGAGTTTTTCTGTAACTGAGAGCAGAGAAATCTGGCCATAGCTGGAGGAGGATGTGAGATCAAGAGAGTGTTCTTTGCTTTGTTTTACAGTGGGAGAGATTAGGGCATGGCTGGACATGGATGGGAACAAAACAGCACAGAGAGAAAAGCTTGAGTAGGAAGAGGAGATCGCAGGAGCTGCACCTTTGAGTAGAGAGAAAGAATAAGACCTAGTGCACAAGTGGAGTGACCTTGGGCAATTCACGCATGGCCCTGTGATATCAGTGCAGGGAGATGGGAGGGTACAGTGAGAGGCACCTGTGAAGGTTCTTGTCAGATTGTTCCAATTTATTAGAAATAGAAAATAAGGTACTTGGCTAATATAAGGATTGGGAAAGGAGCACTGAAATTTGAGGAAAAGATATGAAATAATCATCTAGTTGAGTGACAGAAGCAATGACCTACAGGGACAACCAAAAGAAGCCTATTTCTGGATTGGGAAGTGGTGAACTTAACGATGACCCCACAGTGCAAGCTCTGAATTCTGATTGGAATTGTCATGTGGCAGAGAAGTAATGCCTGACGCACAGTGTGGGGAGGTCCATGGGAGGTGGATTTAACTTCGCACACGGTCTTTCACATATTAAATAGTCTATAAAACAACAATATTCTCAATTAAACAAAATAAAGGCAGTCTCCCTAGACGAGGGTAGACCTGAAACTAGAATCCTTCAGAAGATGCATTAAAAAACATTTGAAGGGCTGAGGAAAAATCTTTGCAAGTCGAGATGCCAAAAGATAATGCAACTTCCAAAAGAAGAAAGGTAATCTAAATCAGAAAGTTGTTTAAATGCTGGGGGAACAAGCCCATCAAGAATATTTTTACAGTATAATTTTGGAAGTGCAGAAGACATTAATATTTAAAGCAACATTTATAAATAAACTTTTAAACAGGGTTTTTTGACCTGACTCGCACACTCCCCTAGGACGGCCTTCAGGTGGTCCACGCTCCCTGAATATCCACGCCAAATGTTGTGTGTATGTGAGTTTGTGCCTGTTTCTGGGAGTGAGCTGATAACTGGCATTGAATTCTCAAAATAGACCCGGACTCCAAAACTATTAATATTGACTTCCTTAAAAAAAAAAGGAATGATCTGCATCAGAATACTTGTGATATAGGCAAAATACTTAAATCAGAAAACTTTGGAAATGAAGATTCAGAAACGGTTTGGGGCTTTAGGAAACTCAGTGGCCCAGGAATTAGGAGTTTGGGTTCTAGTTCTAGACTTTCTTCTAGCAAGCTTGTTGATGGTGGACAAATCTCACTGATTAGGACGTTGGCTTCATGCCGCGTGAAAGAATGGAGCTGCAATGCGCTATCACCGGGGTCAGTTCTCACATGGTAAGAGTCCGTGAACCTGTGCCACACTGCATGATGTTTGTTAGTAAGAAACAGAAGGGCTGTCTTTTGTCTACAGTAAAGGCTTTGGAGGAGGGCCTGCGCCACCTCCCAGATCCTCCTTTTCTTCTCCCTGTAAATCACAATGACGAGCCACCTCCTAAATGAAGAGAAGTAACAAGTTGACATCCAGAGGATGCCATGGCTGAGCTGGTAGTACCAAGTGACAGTTAAGATGCATCACCAGCTCACATGCTTACCAAGAATGGATTTCTAAATATTCACATTTCCTATGACAAAATGGCAAGGGAGGAGGTATTTGTAATAGCAAGACCAAGCAAAGGTGGAGAGGCTATGAATAAGAAATTTCCCTTCCATGTGAGAGAAATTTGAATTTCTCCAAATCTTAAGGCCTCTTCACAGAGTATTATATTATAGTGACTTTCACTGACAGACCAGGGAAGTTGGGGGTGGCAGCGCATGGGTTGCTGTGAACTGTCTGCTGGGTTATCTGTTCCCACCATCTGAGAGCACGCACACCTCAGTTGCTGTGGAAGCCAGCCTTCAAGAGGGCCCCCAGCGATCCTTGCCTCCCTGCATTCACACCTGGGTACAGACCTCTCTTCCAGTGCATCAAGGTTTGATTGTGTGGCCATAGAATATAGCAGCGTGAGGATATATGACTGCCAAGGCTAGTTCATAAAGGCATTGTAGTTTTCGCCTTGGTCTTTTGGATCACTCACACTGAAGGAAGCCACCTGCCATGTCCGAAGGACACTTAGCAGCTCTGTGGAGACCCACGTGGGAAGGAACTGAGATCTTCTGCCAGCAGCCAGCACCAGTTTACCAGTAATGTGAATGAGCCCCAGTCAAAGCAGACCCTCCAGCCCCAGTCAAGCATTCAGACGAGTGCAGCTCCCACCAATGTCTTGACTATAATCTCGTGTGAGCTCCCAGCCAAATGCCCACCAGGTTCCTAACCCAGAGAAACTATGCATGTGATAAACATTTATTGTGTGTTAAATCCATTAAGTTTAGGGGTAATTTGTTGCACAGCAATAGACATACAGCTGTTTTACTTTTCTTGGGTTCTATAGCAAACAACTCTTATGATGAACAGAGAAATCAGACAGGCAACAGTTTTCCGTAGAGAAACTGGTTTGTATCCTAGGTGACAATTATTATTATAGCTCAAGCTAATGTCCTGTAGATTCCTATGTTCCTGAATGAACAATGCTAATACTGGCCTACTAAAAACTTCCTCAATATGTTGTAAGAATAACATGTCTGAGATAGTAAACCAATGTATTTACCTCTTGATAATTGTTCATTCCTAGTCATCAGACTGCCCTCTTCTACCCCAATTAAAACAAAAAATCGATTGCTTCATGGGAAAAGTAGAACCACTCAAGAACAGGCAAGTCATTGCTCAACTTGAAATTTTCAAAAAATAAAAACTTTTTAAGTATATAGTCACACGATAATCTGAAGGCATGCTGAAGTGATGTGTTGTTGCAAACAATAGAAATTGAATCTAAATGAGCTGGAAAGATATTTGTAGAGGGAATCCCTGGGAGCTCAAAACATCCAGGGTAGACTGAAGAAACAGACTCAGAAGTCAGGCAGAGTCGGAGTTAGCCAGGAGCTTCACCCCTTTCCACGACCTGGCGCCCATGTTCTGTGAGAGTGACTCGGATATCCGATCTCTTGGCTCTCACCAAACTCACAGCATGGCAGAACCGTGAACCTGGTCACACCAAGCACCCAGTCAAGAAGAGATACAGAGACACCAATGCTGAGCAGCAAGGCAAGCAATAAAGATAAAACAAGTCACTCGATACCTCTTATTTTTTTGCAGGAGCCAGACTTTGTTGTAAGAAAGAGCAAAGAATTTTCTCCTAACTTCAAAAACTGGAGTTTTGCATATCAGGGGACAAGCCTGGTGGCATCTGGTCATCAAGTTTGTTTAAGTCATGGAATATGGAAGGAGGATTATACCTGTGGGGTGAGGAGAAAGGGGAAGGCTCATATTGTTGGACAAGTAGGGGGGCGGTAGCCCCTGAGAAAAGAAGGCCAGTGGTCAAACTGGTGTTCTTTCCCTACTGTCACACCTGGAGGACCAGGTTGAACTTCAGTGAAAGACACTAGGGAGGCTTAAGTGCTTCCAGAGTAGAAAACTACTTTCTTACTTTCCTGAGCTCACCCTGATAATACTACTCTATGCCTCTCAGAGAAGCCAGGTGGCCAGTAGGGTGTAGCTTGCAACATGGAGCCCGAATGGACATTCAGATGTTGCCAGGGGAGGGGCCTGAGATCTGCTTCCCTAGCCTGGCATTTAGGGGGTCAGAGAAATTCGTGTGTGAGGGTTTTCTTTCTTCTCATTTGTTCTATTTGCTTTATTTTTTCTGGGCATAGGAAATGGGGGAAGAGGATGGAACCAGATGAAATTCTCTCTAATGGTCATCAGCCGTAATATTCTAGGGCTTCACATTACAGCATTTTCTCATGGGAATGCTGCACCTCCCAGACAGCGCTGCATGACCTGCGCTTCAACCACTTCATAAACATAACCTAAAAGTGTTCAGTAAGTAAACCGCAGGCAAGAGAGCAGCCCTGTAAACTCTTACCAGTGGATGCTCTTCAGCAGTAGACCAACAAAGACACAACTCGTGTTTAAGCTTCATTAATAAAAACCATTACCTGTGAAAATGGGTGAAGCTTACTTCCTAATAACTAGCCCCCAAGTGGCTGGTCTAACTTAATCTCACAGGCTGGAAAGGCCAACAGGGGGAGCCCTAACTGAGTCACGCAGGCGGCCCACGCGCCACCCCCAACTCTTCCCACACCCTGCAGTTCAGCGGCTGTAACGATGGCCGGCCAAGCCTGGCACTCAAGTCCCAGCCCAAGGCCGACAAGCTCGCAGACTGTCTAAATCTTCTAAAGAAATAAAGATGCAGGAAAATTGACTGACTGTTCAAAGTAAAAATAAAATAAATAAAGGTAAGTAAAGAAAGGAGCAAGATAAAATATTTGATCATTTGTGTCTCAATGTAAACCATGTAGGAAAATATTTTTGCTCTATCCATGGCTAGATTTAGTAGTGCAGTGTCTGTTTTAACTTTTTTGTCCATTCTCCCTAAGGTAGTTTTGTTTTGCTGAAAAGGCAAAGAAAGGGGTTAGAAAAATTAGCATTAATTAAACTTTATTTCCTTTGGCCATGGGCCACACAGTTCACATAAAGTGCAGCTTCTAGCCGGGTCCCCTCACAAGCCAAATTCAGAATGCATGGCTTAATTCATGTATGTTTTGTTTTCTGACAAGAAAAAAAAAAGAGAAAAGAGGGGAGGCTAAGTGCAGAAAATGTAAGAAGGTAAGCAGGGAGTGTATCTTCCATTTGACTTCTTTAGTTTTCTGCTTTTAGGGGAAATAAGAGGGACACAGCAAGATACAAAAGTATGTTTCAACTATGTAAAACCACAAACAGGTATATAAATAACCAAATGTAATGCATTTCAGTGAACAAAAGCTCCATTTTTCCAGTTTAGGTCAAAACCCTTGGCATTATCTCTGACTCTGGCTGCACATACCTTCCCAACCTGCTTTCAGAATGGATCCACATCCAATTGCTTCTCACCACTTCACCACTGCCCGGCCGGTCCAAGCCACAATCATCTCCTCTGCAGAATATTTAAACAGCCGCTGAAGCTTGTCTGTATGTTTCTTTCCAAGAATTTGTCCTCCGCAGTCTGAACTGGCCCCCTGCTGCCTCCATGACTTCATCGACTGGGCTCCCCTCGCTCATTCGGTTCCAGCCGCAGACAGCTCCTCGGTGCTGAGCGTTCCCTCATGTCAGGGACTTGGGACTTGAGGTCCCCGGCGTCCAGAGCGTTCTTCCCCCGCGTTTGCTTCGTGGCTCCACTGAATGCCCCAAGTTATCAGAGAGGCCTTTCCAGACTATTTGGCATAAAATGGCAAATCTCCAGTACTCAGTAGCCCCCTAGCCCAGATTTATTTTGTCTTATTTTCCTCCATAGTACCTGCCACTCAAGGCACTGCTGGGTTTTATTGCTGGGTCCCTAGTGCCCACCACAGCACCTGGCATATAGTTGGTGTTCAGTAAATGTTAGTGGAATACATTGGTGAATAACTAAAAAATCAATAACATAAGAAAGAAAAGGAGGGAAGGTGGAGGAAAATGAAGAGACAAAGAAAGAATACACAACCTCCAAACCCATCTCTCTAAGGCAAACATTTCATACTTCCCTAGGTTTTCCTTGTAAAATAAGGATGTGTTACTTTGATAATCAAAAGAGAGTTCACATTTATCCCAACATATTTTTTTCATATTTAAGATTTCACTAAGATTTGAGAACAGAAAATGAAAATGTAAGATTTAAAAAAATCAGGGTTTCACAGCTTTGGGATGCTGGACCAGTGAAACCGCAGGCAGGGTTCTGGAGATGCAGGCCCAGATGGTCCGAGGGGCACCGCCACCCACCGGACAGACATGCAGACTCCTGGCCCCCGAGTCTGTCTGCCCCAGTTCCTGGAGTGGCCAGTGCTGCCCATCCCGGCAGCTCCCCCCTTTCCATTCCCAGCACCACCCTCACCGCAAACGCCAAGGGGTCACTTTTACTCCTCCGTCACCTCCCACATGGCAGTGTCATCAAATCCTCTCCATGTTTCTTCTTGTGTCTTTCTCTAGTCTAACTCTTCTGTGAGCCCACACTGCCATGGCCTTAGGGCGGTTCTGTATCACTCCCCTCACCCCGCCCCTGCTGTTCCTAACATAACTCCTTGCACCTAATCAACCCCCCACCCCAGGCAGCCTCTCCAGTGGCTGCTGGATGTGTTTTCCAAATCATACACCTAATTATCTCATTCTCCAGGCATCTAAAATCCCTCAACTCAGTGCACGCCCTTCTTCAGACCTAACCCTGCCCGACCCCTATAGCCCTTCCTTCCAGCCCCACCCAACTCCAGCCCCAGTGTTCCCCACCCCCTGCCTCCATGCCACCAGCGTGCCCATCAGTCCTGGAAAGTCAGTCCTCAGCCTCTTTATCGGACACCTACCCTTTAACTCTCACCTCCTTTGCCACCTTTTCTGGAAGTTTTTCTCCGGCTCCCATTGATCCAGACGCTATTCCTCTGGGTTCTCGAAGGTGTGTCTGTTTTAGTCATCGGTTTACCCATTGGGATCGTACCTCAGACAGTTGGCCTCCCCAGGGGAGACTCCCTGTCTCAGAGTGAATTTTCATTCTCACATTTAACTCAGTGTCTAATATCTAGTGGAAATTTAATAAATATTTGCAAGGGGAAAGGAATAGGACAGAGGAGATAGGAAGTCAGCTAGTTAATTAGATTAGAACTATTGTATAAATATATTGAGGAAAAAGCAAATAAAATCTTAGGGTGTGCACACTAAATCTCTCCTCAGATGTCTGCAAACCTTGGAGCTGAGATATTTGAAACGAATAGTGTCTGATGGTTAAGAACAGAAAGACCGCTTAGATTTTGAATCCCAGTTGAGCCACCTAGTAGCTGAGTGACCCCAAGCACATCACTTAACCGATCTGAGCCTCGTAAATGAGGAGAATACCATTGTTTCCCTGACAAAGCCAGTATGAGGTTAAGTAGGATAATTCCCACAAAGGGTTCAGCACAGTGTCTGGAAGTAGTAAATATTCAATAAATGTCATTAATGATCATAACGATGATAATCATTAGGAAATAAGACACTAAAGTGTTTTTAACAGAACAGTCCGAGGAAGCCTAGTAATAAAACTATCCAATCTTTCAAAACTGGGATCTCAATCAATGGCATTTTGAAGGCCAGCCCCAAAATCAGCAGCATCACAGGAGGGCTTGGCGATGCCACCAGCTGCTGGTGGGCAGCATGCAAACCGGGAAAGGGCCGTGTGCTATTCCCAATCCTCATGAGTCAACAGCAGTGTCAAAGCTGTGTATTCAGAATAGTTCTGCAGGATGGCAATGTATGTTACGTGAAATAAAGTGTTTCAGGATCAAATAAGACCATGAGGCTTTGCAAACCAAGGCCAGCACTGTGACATTTCCTGCAGGACTTCTCTGAGCGACTGAGGGGAGACAGCAGGATTCACCCCGCGTTTTTAACCATAACATCCTGTGTTTTTTTAGATCACCTCCTGGGAGTTTTCAAAATGCACCAGTTCAAGAAAAACTCCAAGGGCCTAATATTTATCAAACTGGAAAGAAGGCAGAGAACATAGAAAGAGGAGAAGAAAGAACTCACAACTTCCAAATAACGGTATAACTGAATATGTTGTACTTTTCCCAATTTCCCTTAATCATAACACAAAAATATATTACTTCTGTAATCAAAAAATATATAACATTTATCTTCGAAGAATTTTGTCAAATTTAAGATTTAGCTAAGGTGGGAGAACAGAAAATGAAATTATGTGTTTTTAAAGAAATGAATGTTTCATAGTTTTGGAGGCGAAATGTCCTATTGGCTGTGACCGAACAGAAAGACAGAAGTTCATGAGTTGGAGTCTCAGACCCTCCCAAAGAGTGGACGCCGAGGCCCGGCCGACAGGCATTGCTCAGAAACACCCACAGAGGCTCATGATTTTACCTGGGCCCTGCAGCTCTGGTACTCCCTCCTGCTGGTTGTGGCATCTGCTAGGACCCAGGCCCCAGCCATCAGCTCACTGGGCAGATCTATGAGAGCCGAGCACACCTTGACGTTTTCCCACGTCAGCCTGCACAGCCTCCGGGTGCTCCAGGTGGGCGCCTTTTGAGGGCCAGGAGTCAAGACACTCCCAGGTGGCTCTGAGTTCAAGTGGCCCAGCAAAGGCCAACCAGCCTCTCACCTGCGTCACTGCCGCTGGTCCCAAGTGCTTTTCTCTTGTCCTCATTTGCTTGCAAGTTTCTCTGGTGATTCTGTAAATTTCTCCCTTTCCTTCCAAATTGGTTTCCTATCATTTTTATGAAAAGGAATTTATTGGTTCTTTTAAAAATATATAAAAATGTCTTTGTGCCTAAATCTTTCCTGAACTGGCTTCTCTACAGTGTTTGTTTTCTCTCCTGGTTTTTATTTTCCTCTTCGGAATTCAGTGAGTCTGGGACCCACTAAATGGAAGCGGATGTGGTCAATGGCCGAGTACAGACCTAGGGTGGGAAGCACCAGGCCCTGGGGCTGCTCGGCCGAGAGCTGCTGCCCCTTGCTAAGGCCTATTACTCACTCAGCCGCTCAGCAAGCTTCTTCCTGCAGGCAGCTCATCCCCCGGCCTCTGAGTAAAACACACAGCACGCACGGGGGCCATCACCTCCACAAATAGCTTCCGTGCACCTTCAGACCACTGTTCAGCTGCTAAGTATACAGATGCCCTGGAGAGACAGGAAGAGATGGGTGCGCTAAGGTCTGAGCACCTCGCACCTCTCAAACTGGCCTCCCAGGTGCTTTCTCTGCAGGGCAAAATACCGGTGGCCATCGGGCCAGAGCAGCCTGCCCATCGCAGGGGAGGGATCTGCACTTTGCCCTGCTACACAGCAGGCATCCTCTGGATCAGAGCGTGTGGCGGGTGCTGTTGGGGGTGGGGGACCTGCAATGCTTTGTCCAGTCCCCTGCTCCCCCAGGTAGACCTGGCAACAATCTAAAAGAGCAAGGGTACAGGGTACAGCCTGCTCCCAGCAATACACAGATATCACATTCATTTGCTGAAGACTTCTGGAAAGAAATGCATAGACAAGCTTTAAATTATTTTTGGCAAAGGTAGGGAATGTCCCCATAGGGCAGAGTGGGAATCAGCAATTTGCAGTATTGCACATACTACGGTTTTGACTATGTAGAGAGGCTAACCCTACAGTGTGCATGAGAAAGACAGTGATGGTTCAAGTCCGGCAGTTTTCTCTGTTGAGCAGGACTATCAGTGGTGTTTCTTGTCCTCTTCACCACTTTCTGCTTCTTCCAATTTTCCCACAATGAGGATCCTCACTTCCATCAACCAAAGAGGGCACTAAGCCACTTTCTCAAAAATCTGCTAAACACTTCCTTACAGAGTGACAATTATGGATAAGACAGGTATGTGTGTCTGTGTGTGCTTTTGTGTGTGTGCATACTCATATAGGTACATGTACCGTGCACATATACAAGTAAATGTGTATTCCTGCCTGTGTCCATGACTGTATATGACTGTGCATGTGTGTGTATAGATATGTACATACAGTCATATACAGTCATATATATGACATATAATGACTAACTTCAATGACCCACCAATACAGAGACTTGACAGAAATATGTCCTCCCCAAGAGGTCAACAACAACAAAAGACAAAGAGACACCCACTAGCTGTGATAGGATTTGTCTTCATTTTCTGGGGTTAAGTGACTGTAGCAGAACCATGCATTTCCTCTTTGTGAAGATGGCCATCTTGACAGAATAAAATGGGGAGGGTGCTGCCTGGAGGAGAAGTGGCCTGCCACCACGGTGACAGTGATTTTAATTGATATTTGTGCCTGGGGGTTCTCTCTCTCTCTCTCTCCCCACCTCCTTCCCTCTTTGTCTCCCCCCAAGAGAGAAATCGCACTTCCCAAGGATGGCACAAGGCAGGGAAGGATGCTTTCTCCTGGGGCTATGTAAGCCCAGTGTCAGGGACAGATCACCTGTGTGCTCGGCTGATGTGGCTGCTGCCCCCCCACACCAACACTGCTGGTCACCAACCAGTGTCCCCTTAACACATGCCCCTCATGCTGTGTGGACCTCCAAGAACCCCCTATAGGGAAGAGCCTTTGGGACACCTTGGCTGGCAGCCTCAGATACTCATCATCCACACCTGAGCCTTCTCAGGACTGGCACCTCAGTGCATGCCCTCTGTCATCCAGGATGCTTTGTGCAGAGCTGGGCGGAGCCTATAGGGAACGGGGGCTTCGTTATGCATGACCCAGCCCTCAGAGACTTCGAAGGTTGGGCCCTAGAGGAAAAGGGTAAGGATGCTCAGCCAAATGACTGAATTTCCCCTCTGGAGTTTCTGCATCCCTTTAGGGGTTCTTAAAATTTTATTCCACCTTGGATAGCACCTATGAGAAAATGGCATTCTGCCTTAAATCACATGTTAAACAATCATTCTGAATATTTTCTTTACAAAAGCTTTTGCTCTTTTTTCTGATTAGTTCAGTAGGACAACATTGGTACTGGGTGTGTGTGTGTTTGTGTGTGTGTACGTGAGTGCGTACGTGGTTAAGAGACAGAGGTAGTAACTCTAATAACTCATTGGCAGGAGGGAGGCTTCCATTAAGTTCTGGGTTCCTACTAGAAGACATAGCTCATCTATCTGTTCAGTCACTCATTCACTTAAATCATATGGATTCAAAGATTCATTGTAATGATATGCTTAATAGGCTTGGAAATCCAAGTTATTATAGTCAAAAGATATGTCTACTTTCTGCTATACAAAGGGTTACTATAGCCCTTTGTTACTAACACAGTAATTCATCATAAGTATTTGAATTTTGAAAATTAAGTACTGAATTCTCTGACCAAAATTTAAATCACAGCAGGCCCAATGAAAAGTTTTAGCCTTTGTCAGGACTCTGAGTAGTAAGAAAGAGTAACCCAACTTTATCTATCTTACAGCAAGGGAGGGAGTCCATCAGTCACCATAATTGGAAGTCCAGGGTTTTAGTATCCAAAATGTCAGGTTCTTCTGGGCTCAGGGGCTGGGATGGACATATAACAGTGCTTGCTCTCTCTCTCTACCCCCCGCCCCATCTCCCTACAGCTCCCCTTCTCCTGCTCCCTTCCTCCACGTCTAGCTGGAAAGACAATACGTGCAGCTCGAAAACCATATCCTTATGGCTATATTGTGCCAAATTGGTGAGACAGGCATACACTCATCATCCATATACAGCAAATCTCAAGAGAGATGGCTGTTTCAAAGTCAGTCACTCTGGCTAGAAATAGAGGACTGGGACAGACCTATCAAGGTGGTATGCTCCCTTCTGCATCTGGGGTCATATGGAGTGCTGGCGGAGTGGGGTGCTGTGGCATGGGGCTCTGATGGGGTTAGATGATGGAAAAGGGGGGAACATGATTCCCTAAATAAGGTATGCTTATGGGGAAGGTATACCAGATGGACAAACTTTTTAAAGCATCACTAGAAAATGTATGTGAGAAGGAATGATCCTCTTGAAAATAATTTCAGGAAAATAAAAATGAGAACAGAGAAAAAACTGATTTGATTTAATGGTGTTGAATGGGATATTACACAAGCCATACATTATCAGCTCAAGAGAGTTTGCCCCAGAAAATACCTGCACAGTAAAAATCCAGAAATTGTGGGATCTCGATTAAAATGTTTGTTTTCACAAAAGAGAGTCTAAATAGATTTGGAATCAAAACAACTTTTCCTGGAACTGAGGCATGTTTTGCCCCAAAGAAGTCCAAATTTAATTAAGTTGGGATAAACAGCATGTGGACATTCCTGATGGTCTATCTTGATATAATTTAGTCATAGAGGCAGCCATATTTTCTTAGAAAATGATTCTTCCTTTCCTTCCAATGGGCTCTGCCCCTGAGAGGTTGCTAGAACCTGTCACACGCCCATCACCATTATTCACCTTCTCTGCTTCAGGGGGTCTTCATGGGAGGCCAGGGAGACCCAGAACTTCACAAAGGCATTCAACAGGCTCTCCAAAGTCACAGGACTCTGAAGCAGGTGTCTGTCACCAATTCTTATCTGTCCTGCTTTATATAGTTTTGTGATTTATAATCTATTTCCATCAGTTATCCTGTTTTGTGACTGCAAATGATAAGATAAATTGGGTCCCCTCTCCTCCTCTCTGTCTCCGTCAGTGTCTCAGGTCAGAGGACTCACTGCTGGTCTGTGAACCACAGGAGATCATTCCACAAGCCCAGACCCTCTCGGAGCTCTGTCACCTCACCCAGTAACAACTTATGCAGGCAGGATATTGAATTCCAAAGACTTCCCAGGAAGCAAGAGGCCAAGCTGATGCCAATTTTGAAATGGATTTAGCAAAGCTATCTCCTTCAGGGATCCCAGCATGCCTCGCTGACAAGGCCACTCTCCCTTCTGGGCCAGTGTGGGTAATTTCCTCTAAAGGCTAAAAGTCTGACAGCTGTGTGACTTGGAAGAGTCACTTCACCTCTCTGGGCACCTATGAAACATGCAGACGGAATTCGGGGATTCCCGTGGCCCTCGCAGCTCTAACAGCCTAGGATCCTGTGATGCCCTGATGCTGTAACCCACCACCTGGTATCAGGGAGTTCTCTACAACCGTAGCCCTCCCTGGTGTCTGTCAGATAATGGCCAGCTCTAACCTCAGCCCTAGAGGGTCTGTCTGCCACAGCAGGAACAAAAGCAAGGACAGACAGGGGGACAGGCACCAGCTATATGCAGATTAAAATTGGTAAGGTCAGGTCAGGAGCATCCTTAATAACGTGGCCCTGTCTTTCTGCGTCTCCCCTCTGGGATTAAACTTGTGTGCTGACTGTTGAAAAATCAGTCATTAACAGCCAGGAAATGACTCGCCAATCCATCAGAATACTGCTCGGCCATGTTTCAGCCCTTTCCCCTCTCCCCGCGTAATTATTCTCATCCACCACTGATTACAGTTTATAATAGCCATAATTCTCTCCGAATCAATCATTACTTTACTTTACCACAGGGTTACCAGTAGAAACATGAGGGAATGCAGACACCCGCGGCTGGGTTTTATTTTTTGGAAATTGCCTGCTTTCGTCTGGATCTCATTTAATCATCTGGATGTTCAAAGAAAGGCTAAGATTTTAATTCAAAGGCATTTTTTTTTCTACTTGCCCTTATCTCCCCTTCTTATTTTTTTTTAAGAGGAAGTGATGGCTGGTTAAATTAAGCTAATATTGTGCACAATCTGCCAGTGAAGTTGTTGCAAGTGATTGGTGGGGACGCAGCAAGGACTCTTGTCATGACTCCGTATGCTGCTTTGGCATCTACCTACCTGAGTGTTCAGGCTACCATCCCATATGATCTCCCTTCATGAACTGATTAAGGCAAAAACTTCCTGTCGAAGTTTTTTCTTACACGCTCTGGAGAGGTGTCACAATCAGTCATTTACACCTCAGTGAGAATTTAAGGCAATTCACTTTTACTCATTACTTACTATATTAGTAAAGTTTAACATACTGTGCCAGTGCTTTGGTGAGTAAAAAAAAAATGGAAAATGGTCTAGTCCTTGCTTCCTGGAGCTCACATGGTGGCGGGAAATGGTAGGAAGATAGACATGTAAATAACTGTTTCAGCATTCATCACACATACGTTGGGTTGCTGGGTCACAAAATGCGGCTGGAGAAAGAGAAGAAGAGGCTACTTATGCACCAGGGATCTCAGAATTCCTAAAGGAAATGTGATTGGAGCTGAACCTCGGAGGAGGGGAAGGACTGGAACAAGTGGTCATTCCGGGAGGGGCAGGGGGAATCCCTCACAAAGACCTGGCAGGGGAAGTGGGGATGAGGGAGACCGAGGCCGGAAGGGAAGGCCTGGGGCAGTGGGATGACACAGGGCCCCGGGGTGGGGTGAGGGCCAGCGGGCTGAAGCCCGGGCTGCGGCGGCAGGTGTCCCCAGGAGAGCTCCACAGAAGCAGACACGGTCTTCTCGGGCAGTTCTGGAAACACTGGCCGAGACAGGGCTGACAAACACAAAAGGATAGGGCAAAACCCCATACCTTGAAATCTACGCTTGGAAATGTGACCACGTGGCTAGTGAAGTTTGGGAGACCTCCTAGTTATAACGATGAGAGGAGTAATTTTACAATATTGGATCCTGACCAAAAAAAAAAAGTGGTCTTTTCAAACTCAAACAAAACCAGATTGAAGCAAGGCTCTAACAGAAGTTAAAAAAAATTTTAAATGTTAACGTATCTTGGAAGTACCGGATTAACATCAACAGCAAATGTTCTGAGACCTATTTACACAAAGGAAGGGCTGTGTCCGTGGTGGGAATGGGGTAGTACCTTGGGCCTCATATCATTCCTTACTGGTACAGGTCGGCTTAGTAGGGAGCCTAACAACTCTCATAAGGCCCCTCGCACCCTCATTTGCCATGCTCCCCATATATGAGATGCGAAATAATTTATGCAGCAAAACCCCAGGGGTCCCCAGTCTGGGGAAAAATGTTCCAGGTAGCTGCTAATCTGGAAGTTATTTTCTTTTCCCAAACAACCAGGGTGGTCCATATCAGTGGTTTCCAGACTTTTTATTTCATGAGCCAGTAAAATTAAATTTAAAATATCTGGGTGGTAATGGGGGAGGGGGAAACATGGGTTTGCCTACTTTTTATTTTGCCAAGTCAAGGCATAAAAAATAACCACTCACATCTACTCTCTCCATTGTTTCATACACACACCTTGATACCAAAAAAACCAAAAAACCATAATCTCAACACAGAGGATAGTTCTTTCAATTAAAAGCTTTATTAAAAAAAAAAGCACCTCACTTCATTGTTCTTTTCTCACTTTGCAAAAGTCAAAGATGTTTTTCTGACAGGGGTGGACCCCCAGGAAAGTTCTGATCTGGATGGGACATCTCTCTAGAAGGTAGCTCAGAGAGACATGGTTCTGAGGTCACTTCTCTGCACACACATTGGAAGAAACGGAAGGAACACCTCATTTTCCAGCATTGTCCAAATTAATCAAAAAGCAAATCAGGACTGCAGTCTCAACTCAAGCTCCAGTGTGATGTTTGGAAAAGGCAGGAGACAAGGCTGAGAAGTTCGTCCTCTCAATTAACCTCCCAGCCCTGTGATGGAGCTGGCATAGCCCAGCCTGTCGGGCTGTCTGTGGAGGAGGCCCTGCAGGGCACACTAGACCAGCCAGGCCCACAGAACCAGGACAGGAAGTGTTAAAAGATTGGAAAAGAACCTGGCCAGAAACATCACTGTTTAATGTCCCTTCTGGCTCAGGTTTTCATTGATTCCCCACAGTGGGGGCAGAGGGGAGGAAAGGATCGATGGCTAATAATAATTAAGATTGAACACCTACCCTGAGCCTACTCCAGACCACGTATATACAGGGGTGGGCTAAAGTGGGTTTACAGTTGTGAGTATGTGAAACCGAGTTTATTCTTGTATTATGATTTATTGATTATTGTATTATTTATTATATAACAACTGTAAACCTACTTTGGCCCACCCCTGTATGTACTGAATAACTACTATGTTCTACAAGACCTTTACCTACACTATCTCATTTAACCCTCAAAGTAAGTTTAAGAAATAAATATTCAACACAACTTCTTTTTAGCTGGAGAAACCATGTCTAAGAGAGGTTAAGTTCTTTGCCGTCAAAATGACCAGTGTGTTTGACATGTATTCTGCCAGTCGAACCGCACTGCCCACCAGGGTTTTAGTATATTACATGCCCCAGACCATCTTCCTTCTCTCACACAGCTGCCCCTGGAATAAGATGTGATAAACTAATTCTTACTAAAGTGTCAATGACTGGCATAGTTGACTTTGTTCTTTCCAAGAGTAACACATTGCAGCAGGGCTACATTAATCCAAAAGAATATGGCTTTAGAGTGAAGTTTCAGGCATGAGTAGAAAGGGAAGACAGGTATCCAGAGCTAGAGCGGGCTTTTAGGCCCCCTCAAATAACACAGCCTCCTCTGGCAGCTGGCCATATGTTTGTCATTTAAAGAACAAATAATGCCATCAGCAAACATGCCTTTGAACATGTGAAAGCATGTATTAAAAAATCAACCAACCAGATAAATGAAAAACCCAAGGATGTCTCTTGAATTCCTATTCACATTATTCAAAGACGGAGAGATAAATTAAGGGCGCTTCAGTGAAACTTGGCAGATAAACAAGGAGCTTATTTAACATTAATACTGTGAGAAGAAAAGAGGAACACTGAATCACAACTCAGAAGGATCTAAGCATAAAAGGCAAATCTTTGGTGTCCCCCAAAACACCGGTGAAAGATTTAAAACAGAAACTAACCAAAGTGCCCGGTGGAGAGGAAGTGAGGGCTGAGAGACAGCCCACCCTTCCGTCACCAAACCCTGGGTGCTGGTACACAGGTGTGTTCCCCCGGAGGGGGCTCTTGTTCCAATATGTCCATCTGGGGGGAATGATGCTTCCTCAAGGGTCTGTCAGGAGAGCCCTCCACTAATTTTCACAAAGACTTCTTACAGGCCAGTGGCCACCCTGGACCCAGTCCCACTTAATCTGTGGTCTGTATGCAGAAAATGTAAAAGAAGCATAGCCAAAGGAAGCAGAATCTCATAGAAATTCAGACCTCGACCCAACAAGGAAAGTACCTCCCACCAAGAAAAAAGCGCAAAGGAATCACAATTGGTAAGAGAATCACATTTACTGAGTCCCTGAAAATTTTCCATGGTATCAGGCTATCAATTACCCGTCAACCCTGGCCTGGAGCAGACCAAAAAAAGAGTGACCTCTCTCCTTCCTGCAAGGATCGACCTGTGATTTCGGAACAATGTAAAAGTAATCAGAACCCAGGGCAAAAGGAAGGGGTAGCTCTTGAAATCTACAAGCCAAAGAATTTGCCCTTTCTAATTTTGCTAATTTAATGTGAACGTGAAATAGATTTCTTTGCAACCTTGACAGCTAGCTTTCTGGGAAGGTGTCTAATATTGGACATAAAATGGAGACATGAATCGATGAGATTCATTAATATTCATAGACAGCAGATTAAGGTTGGTGGAAAAAATTATTTATGAAATGGGTATTGTCTTCCTCTCACCAAAGGATTTTGTTTGGAGTGGACAGAACTGGGTGACAGGGCTATAGCAGGTTAGTATGAATTTGCAGATTTCTGGGTTTATCTCCCAAAGCAAAGAATCTAAAGCAAGCAAAAAAAAAAAAAAAAGCTGGGCTGAGAACAGAAGGTGTAATGAGGTTCAGACACCAGGGCCGTGATGGAAAGCACTTGGAAGGAAATGAAAGGGTGGGTTGAGAGTGTGGTTATGTAACAAAGGAACAGGCTTTAAGCAAAACGGGGCTTAGCTGGTGTTGAGAACCGTGGGGGAATAAACCACAAAGGATTCCTATTTTATTTATGTATGCGGCGATGGGAGATAGCATACCATCGAAGAATACAATATATAATTTACAATTTTTCTCACATTAAATATGTATTTGTTGTGCTGCCTGAGAAGCCTTTGTGTTATTTCTGACTGGTTAGTATGTGCCATCTTATAATCTAGTAAAGACGTGAGTGAAAGTCACTGAGTTAAGGAGTCATCTCAGATCCTTAAATAAACTCTGTTAACAGGACTCTATCCCTACACAATTTAACAATTTATTGCTAGTCCCTTATCTCCAGGAGCCCTTTCCTCCTTTATCTTTCCTACCCTTTACAAGCTTGTGGAAATAAGTTGTTTTGATCTGGTGAAATTTTAAAGTGACAGGCAAAAAAAAATATTTTTTTTCAAAATTAAGCATTGAGAGTAGCAGAGTGAGGACCTTAGAATGAGGCCTTGAGCTGTTCCCTGGGGCATATAAAACAGCATAGATTTTTTTTAAAGATTTTATTTATTTTTAGAGAAAGGGGAAGGGAGGGAGAAAGAGAGGGAGAGAAACATCAATGTGTGGTTGCCTCTCATGCGCCCCGAACTGGGGACCTGGTTGGCAACACAGGCATGTGCCCTGACTGGGAATAGAACGGGCGACCCTTCAATTCACAGGCTGGCGCTCAATCCACTGAGCCACACCAGCCAGGACCACCATGGAGTTTTAAAAAGTTGTCTGTGAATTGCATTTTTAAAAATACAGTTCCCTATGCATGGACCCAGTTCATTATAATTTGGTTGGTTACTGTAATGTAAATACAATTGGAGAGGAGAAAGTAGTATTTCATTTTAGACTGTCTATTCATAAGGCTTAATCACATAAGATTGCCAGACCAATTAAAAATTTTTTTTGGATAGATATAAACAGATCGAATTGAAAAATATGTTCTCAGGAATTTGGCCAATCTCTGAGGACAGAAGATCTGGAACTGAGTCTAATCAGAGCTTCGTGCAAAATCCCACAGCAGGGGCTAAACAGAGGGGCAGTCACAGGGCTAAATGGAGGGGCAATCACAGGGTGTCAAAGCCAAAAGGATCCTTAGCCACAATCCACCCTCATCTCTTCACACTGAAAGTGGAGACACAGAGACTGAGAGAAGATTTGGCCAAACGGGTACAGAGTATGTGGTACGTCCAATCCAGTGGAGTATTATTCAGCCGTCTGTCCGAAGGAGGGAAGTTCTGATATGTGCCACAATAGGGATGAAACTTGAAACCATTCCACTTAGAGAAAGAATCTAGACACAAAAGCGCCTTTTATAAGACACACCCAGAAGAGGCGCTTCCCTGGAGACAGAAAGCAGACCCGGGGTTGCCAGGGCTGGGGCCGGGGGAGGGAGAATGGCACTAATTACTAATAGGTGTGGGGCGTTTTGTGGGGATGATGAAAATGCTCTGGAAGTAGATATAGTGATGATGGGTCTGTAAACTTGTCAAATGCTAAAACCCACAGAGTTGTACACTTTAATAATAGTGAGTTTTATCTCATTTTTTATTGGAAAAAAAAGCAAAGTAAATAAATAAAAGGAGGTGGGGTCATGGGGCGCCTGACAAAGGTGTTCAGCAAAGGCCGTGAGCCAGGTCTCCTGGCCGGTGGGGACACCCTTGCCATTCACAGAGCCCCTTCTCAGAGTCACATTTGTAAGAACGTACATGGAAAGAGAAAGAAAACGTATCACTTCAAAATGCAGTTCTCAAAACATTCTTTAAAAACCAACGTTGGGATCTAATAGTCGATGCGCTTCCATCACAGCCCACTAAATGACTGGCAGCTGCCTGAAGCTGCTGCAGTTTCAAAGTCCCAAAGAACACGTGTGACTTCACAGAATGTCTGCAACCGCCATCATGTGACATGAGACCTGCGACTTCTATTAACGACAAAATCACAGACACTAACACTGGTTGGTTGCCAACGCTCCTAGTAGAAGAAATTGCTACATTTCCGTTGGAAAGCCGTGAGAATAGAAATACATATATTTTTTCACATTCAAGATTATAGACCCACCAGTTCTTATGCATGAGCCACTTGGGGTTCATAGAGCTGAATTTAAGAACCCCTACATTACACCACTTTGGAGGGCCTCCAGGAAAAACTGCAGAGAACTGAAAATGTTTAAGAAGGCATTATCATTTCATTACTTAGGGAAGATGGTTTCCAATCTCAATAGCTAGCGAATAGCAACAGTAACACCTAAGCAGACTTCCTGTCATTCCAGGAAAGGAGCACAACAAACGACCCGATTTAGTAGGCAGGAAGTCCCCTAAATGCGATTAGGGGACTGCTTACCTGCTTTCATGGCGTTTGTGTCAATGGCCACCTGGTTGTAGAGGGTGCTACCGTGCTGTCTGGAGAACAAGTTTGAGATTCTTTTTCCTGCTGGAGGTGGCGGGGACTTCCAGAGAGATCCACGTGGCGGTCGATGCCTGTTCCCAAGCCCGGAAGGGGAGGAGTGGTGATCACCTCAGCCCACCGACTCCCAGCCCTGAATGCTGAGCACTCCTGGTTAGGCCACAGCCTGTCACTTAATGCCATCTGTGGCCATCAGGTGCCTTGGCTTAGCAGTTCAGTCCAGGTGAGAACATTCCACAGCAAATGTGTGATGTTAGCACTTAAGGTAAACTAGCCAGTGCAGGCGTCCAGTGTGGCTTTTCCTTTTAAAAACAAATCCTATCATTTATTAGCTTCCTGATATACTACCAGTGAAATGCAGTTTATTAAGAAGCTATCAATTGGAGAAAGATATTAACATATGGAACAACCTCAGAAACATGGTATCTTCTTGTTTGAAGCACAGCTAAGCTCTGCATTTTAATTTACTCAAGCCCTGCAGGTGCTCTCAGCACTAATCAAAACTCACGGTGAAGCTTCCAGAAGCCACCACCATTGCAGGTTTTTGATCTGCTCAGAGCCACGAGGCAAACTGCTCCTCCCCTCGGCGGCTTTCACCGTGAGGTGCAGGGGAGCAGTACCTGACGATGAAGTGGGGTTTCGGGTATCTGACCAACAGGTGGCTGCCCTCTCATCTTGGGTGTTGGTCCCCTGCCTTTGGTCCTTCGCCTTTCATTAGCTGGCGAAGATAAACTACCCAACCCAGGCAAGCAAAAGAACGTGGTTTCTGGACCGTCATTCTCTAAGCTGTCCCCTCCATATTCAGCACAGACGGTGCAAATGTGACGCATGTGAGCCGTGCATGTGGATACAGACCCGCAGGTGATGCGCACAACTCTCCTGGAGCCAGACTCTTCTCTCCAGTCCCCAAACCCTGCCGTAGCCCAGCCCCACCGGGCACCACACACCTCTTGGTTGACAGCCAGCTAGGCAGTGGGGTCAGCCCCATAAACGAATGGCTTATTTTAGCTGCAGCTCGTTCTTCCATGCAAACATCTTCCCTCTCAATGTCTTGGGCGTCCCAGCGTAGGGAGGAGAACACTGATTCGTCGCCTCCTCCTCTCGGCTCTGAGGGAATCACCACGGTGACTTTCCACTCTCAGCTGCCATCTTCTGGAACACGGCTGAGTCTGGGCCCCCGGAGCCTCCTGGCCTCCCTGACTTGGGAATCTGAGAACCTGTCTGTGGGGTGCAGGAAGTGCAGTGGGGTGCGAGGCATGGGGCCCCCCGGTCCCATTTCAGGAAACTGAAGTGAGCTCAAAACAATCAGCCAAAAGGATCAACTGCCTGTTTCCGGGTCACAGCTCCCAGTAAAAACCACAGCAAAATGTGAAGGAGCCGGGCAGCTGAGAAAAACTCGAACAGTCCGGACCGTTCCCATCCCCTCGGTCTCAGAGCTTTCACGGTGCCTTTCCCAGGGCTGCTATTCAAACAAGCAGGGCACCTGCTGGGCCGTGGGAATGGCCTGGGCTTTGGAATGAGAAGACCTGGGTTGAGTCCTGGCTCCTGCACTTGCTGGTGGCGTGACCTTGACCGAGTCCTGGGCAGAGCAAGCTCCTGGAGCCAAAGTGCCCCCCACTGGCACACAGAGGGTCTTCAGAACGTCTTGTGCTCTGCAGCGGTGATGGGGTTCCCATAGCGCCATGTTGACATGACAACCACTTCTGGGCTGCAATTGGACTTTCCTCTCTCTCCAAAATTCAGCAGCCCACGGTCCTCTGAAAGAGCCCCTCTCCCCGCAGCTCTGCTGCCTCACCGCCCCAGCGCATGCTGGGGCCACCCAAGGCCGGGTTAGTGGGGTGCTCAGTGCGGTGAGGGGGGATAAGTTCGCGATGCCTGCGCCTCGCCCATGCAGATGGGTCGGGCAGCTGAAATTAATGACGTTCTGAGCCACCGCAGTGCTCATCTGCTTAACAATCCAATTTCTAGGACGTTTTAGAAGTTGTTAGCTGGCTGCCAAAAATGAGGATCATTAAAAATAGATTCACAGCTGTTCAGGAAGCCAGAGATATAATTTTACCTTCATTATGCCTTATTGCAGATGTTATTGATTTAATCTCATTGCATTTTACTGTGTAATATCAATTCGTACTGTCTTTGACTTGGAAATCGGGAACTGTATTTATTCTTCTTATTCTCATAGCAGAAGACAGGCTTCGACTGACATCCACAACGCCACCAAGGGGGCGGCATCGTCCACGCCTAATTGTGAGGGTGCAGAGCTGACTGGGCATAGCTGGCAGAGGGGGAAATGATTAAAACACGGGGCGACTGTGCCTTTTAAGAGCGTGTCTCTGCTCACAAATGCTTTAAGTGAATCAAAAGGACCCTTGGTTTTGCTTGCATGTCACCAAAAAGGTTGGCTCAATGAATCTTTCACTTTTCTGTCAGTTCTCTTATATCCTGAAATTTTCACACTGAAAGCTGTTATAATAGAATTTGATCTGAAATAAATTTGGATGCATTAGGATATTGTTTTCCAAGATGTCTTCTTCAGAACATTTGTCTGGAGATACTCTATGGTTTTTTAAAAAAATGTTTCTGAATTCATCAAGTTTGGGAAACCCTGAATGATAAATCCTCCATTTAAGAAGTTATAAGATATGATACCTGGGGATATGTTTTTACATTGATTTGAGACAGAGAGGAAGGTAGTGAGGAGGAGAGGGGGCAGGGGGATAGAGAGAAAGAAATATCCATTGGTTGCCACTTATATGCACCCCAACCAGGGATCGAACCTGCAGCCTTTTGGGGTATGGGACAGCGCTTCAACCAACTGAGCCTCCTGGCCAGGGCAAGATATGGTAGCATTTTAAAGGCTCCAGACAGGAGAGAAATTTGGCTTTGTTGAGTCCAGCACTTTCCAAACTAATTTGATGTGAAACGTTCATTCCCCCATCCATCAACGTCCCTCAGTGCTGGTGTGCTGAGGAACACCCTTTGGGAATCACGGCTTTGAGCCGGACTGGGGGGAGGAAGGCCAGCTCATTCCTAGCCCCACACCTTTGCCCTCTGCCACGGTTGCTCCTGTCTTGAACCTAAAGGAGCCGATACCGACTTACGAAGGTTTGGTTCTTTTGTGGCAGCCGCTTTACCTTTTTCTCCCTCTCCTTTGTTTCACTGCCTCAGCTGCCAAATGTAGATTCTACGTCACTCTCTCAACTTCCTGCGTCCCCACAGCCCCCCACAACCTGGCCCCAGGGGAGCCAGGGCTCCACTCGCCACACCACCGGGCCCATCCCTCGCAGTGCTGTGGGGCTCAGGGAGGCCCACGCCTACCCTGTTTTCACAAGGTCCAGCTTCTTTAGTTAAGTAGCTACACACTCGTAAGAAAATTTCTCCATACCATGCTCTCCAAAGCCTGTAAGACAAAGTACAAAATTATTCCAAGTCTGTACTATGTTTGGTAACATTTTGTTTCATGGCCTTGAGCAGGTCACTCGGCCACTCGGTCTTGGTGAGCCGCGGGGCAGAGCGTGCACGAAGATGCACAGCTGTTTCTGTCTACATTCAGTTAGTCCGAGAACAGAGCCCTGCACGGCCAGCGCTGGCCTCGGAAGGGGCTCCATGTGCACCTGTGGTTTGATAAGCTCGTGCTAGAGAGGACATCACCCCTCATGGGCGTCACCGAGGAGGGAGTGACCTAAGGACTTTTATTCCATTTCTGCCCACTGCCTCACAGACTTGTAGATATCGCCAGCTTCCAAGCTGGAAAAGGTCTATGGACACCTAACATATTTATGCTTATGCCCAATATTTCATAGAAAATATAACACCTTTGATCGTGATGTCTAACATTTGCAACTAGTTGGCAGAGAATTTCTTTACCTCTTCCTCTTCCCCTCCCCACCTCTTCCCCACCCCAACTTCCCTGATTTCCTCACAACCCAGCCAGTCCCCAGGGGTGACTTACCATCACTTCTGAGGCTGGCAACTATGGCAAAAGTCTGGGCAGTGTTTAGGACCAAGGGCACAGACCTGATCTCATTAGGCACCTTTTCTCCATTGGTACGCACGCTCTGGTAACAACTTCTGTCCCCACTAGACTGCGACCCACTGGCATGACACATCTGTCAAGGTGTCTAGCATGGAGCTCAATGCCTGCTTGCCAATGAACAGATCAGCACCTCCCGGTGCTACCTGACGGGCCAGAGCTGGGTTCAAAGTCTCCCAACAGGTAGATCCCGCACGCTGAACGAGCCCTGCTCCACAGCGGTGACTCTGCCAGACCAGTCTGCCGATTCCTCCCTGTTCAGACTTTGTTCTCACAGGAATTCCAGTCGAGTGCTGTGGACCAAAGAGCTAGAGGGGGCTCACAACCGCATACAATGTGCCTCTAAGAGTTACCCGGATTTTTAAAGACTGTAGCTTACGCATAATGTGCAAGCATTGTGTCTCAGGCAGGTGGGGGCACGACTGTGTGTATAGACTCACAAGGTCACAGCTGTTCAGATTTGAAAGACAGAGAACTTTGAAGATATATAGAGGAATTTTCTTACTTTTATAATTAGGATTTCAAACTCCACAGAGGGGTATAACTCAGACATACAGCTAATTAACTTAATAATGCTGGAGAAACTCCTCTTTATCGAAATACAAATAGCAGAATCCATTTTCATTTTCTTCATTAATATGTATTTTTGTGTTCGGCGTTTGAGTTATGTTACATTTTGTGTGTGTGGCTCGTTTGGGATTAAGAATTATGTCTCTTTTAAAGTCAAACTAAAATGAAATATTAAACAAAACTAGAATCAGAGAAAATGATAAACCAAAAGGAAAATTCAATCTGGAGTCATAATTGAAGGTCCTGAAAATCATCATAAAAGTAAAACAAAATTAATATGTATATTATTTTTAAAAGATATTAATATGAATAACTAGTTCTTCTTTTAGCATGCTTTTATAAAGGCATAATGACATATCCAGACATGTTGAGACATGACTAAAGCTAATCCATTAACTTTGCTACTAAACAAAGGAATAGAAGAAATTAAAAACAGACAGGAAGAAAAAAATAGCAGAGGGGCGCCATCTAGTGTCGTTTATCTGAAAAAGCATCAGACATTTCCTGCGCCCTCCTGTGGTAGAGTTGAGCTTTCCTCACAGGCAAAAAACACTAATTCTGAGATTGTTCTTTTTCTTTTTTCCCTTCTGAATGGGGAGGTGGAAAGAGAGAGGATCTCAGCATATTTTCCAAGCAAGAAACTTTACATACTTTCATATTTTCTATACTTTCAAAGAGTCTAGGAAAAAATTCACTTTTATAAATTTTCCATACTTTCCCTACATTTAAAACAGAACAACTACAAAGATCCAATTTCCCATTCATTGATCACACAATAATCTTCCTTTGGACAGAATTTCAAGTGAACTTTGCTCATTAACCTTTAAGATGCGAGGGGCCTGAAAAGTCGAAACCGCTCTGTGCCCATGAAATTCTGCTTGGCATGAAGTTTCATGAATACGGTTCCTGTTTCAACATTTTGGTAACATTTCAAAGCCAAAACAAACTTTAATTTTTTAAAAAAACGAATTTAGAAGTAAATGTAATAGGCTGTGAGCTAGAAATGAGTGTCACCTTCCCCATGCCTCAGTCTACCCATATGAAATATGGAAATTCTCTAATTCCAGTCTATCGACCTTTTTTGGGGGGTGGAGGGGAGTTACCATTGACAAGATCAAATGAGATTAATGCCCACGGATGCTGCAGAGTAGAAACTACGTGACTTAGACAAAATGCAGGTAGTCTGTTATTTTCATTAAGAATTACAAATTCGAGTGTTGATGTTTCACATCAGCACTCACTAGCAGGCAAGAATAAATCAGTGAATGAGGAAACCAGGAGACTTGGACTCCTCTCAGGATTAAGTCACTTCAATCAGCAGATTGGCTCTTTTATCCTATAAAACGAGGAGAGTGTGGAGTAGGTGACCCACAGGGCCTGTCCTGGCCCTAATCTCCTACAACTAGATAATCCGCTTGCATTCTCCCCGCCTCTGACCCTGCAGAGGCTCTCAGTACCTCTTATCTGGCCATTGCAATATCTGCCTAAAACATCTCTCCCAGCTCCAACCCGTCGGGCAGAGTAATCAGGGAAGATAGGTGTTTCCAGCATAAATCTTCCTAAAGTGGAAGTCCAGTCATTCCTCTCCCTTGCCTAAAGGCCTGAAATGGCTCCCCGTGGCATTGTGCAGGGCAGCCAGCACTTACTGGTGTCGCTCTGTGCCAGACAGTTTAATCGGTGCTTCTGTGCCCAGTGTCATTACATCCGACTCAACGACACAGGCAGGACATGGCCTGTTTTCAGGGAGGAGGAAACAGAAGCTTCTGGAGTTTAGGGAACTGCTTCAGGTTTCAGGGAGGGAAGGAAGGGTGTGGGGTGTGAATCTGGGTCTCTGGCTCCAAAATCCACGGTCCTTGTGAGTGGTTAAGGGTTAGGCATTGGAGCCAGAGAGACTTAGGTTGGCATCAAGGCTCTGCCAAACATGGTTACACATTGTGCAATGTTGGAAAGTTTCCTGACCTCTCTATGCCTCGGTTTCCTCATCTGTAAAATGGGGACAATGTTAGTACTTATCTCACAGTGAGTTACTGCATGTTAAGGGCTGGCACAGCACTTGGCACAAGGTGCTCAGGAAGTACTTTATGTTATTATTACCACATTTTCTCACTGAACTAGATCAAGAGATCTTCCCTTAACATTCAGGTGCTACTAAACTTTTCTCCTACTGGCCTCATGTCTTTCTGTCCGCTGCACAACCAAGAGTATAATCCTGTATTGTTCCAATGCCCCGCAAATATTTGCAAGGGTGCTGTGTTTCCTCCAGGTCTCTGCTTCTGCTGCTGCTGGTGTTCTCTCTGCCGACCCCTAGCGGACAGCACAGCGACGGGCATATGGCAGCATGCAAGGAGTGAAGACAGAAATAAATGTTAAGTATTATTATCAGTATTATGGTTTTCAATAGTATTATTAATAATATCCTTCCAATCTCAATCTCAAAAGCCACTTCCCTCACAAAGCTTTCCCCAGCCCCCACATGTCTGAGACATAGTCCTCCTGTGAGCTTCCTCCACCACTTGCTCAATCTACCCCAGCCCCTCCTCACACTCAGCCTCTGCTCTCCAACAGAGTGGCCACCAGCCACATGTAGCTGTTGAGCACTTGACATTGGCTAGTCAAAACTGAGGTCTGCTGTAGGAACCCGTATTCCAAAGGCTTTGATAAATTATCAGTTCAAAGTTGTATTAATATTTAATTTTTATTGATTGCATGTTGAATATATTAGGTTAAAATGTTATTCTTTTTTATTTTTAATTTAAAGTTTTATGATTTTTATTATATTCCTATCAGAGAGCACTATTCTATGATTGTTATTTTCAAGAATTTTCTGATTATGAAATATGTTTATTTTCAATAAAAGTTGAGAGAATATAGAAATGCACAGGGTAGAAAAGGACAATTCTTTTGTATCACCACTCAGAAAGGAACACTGATGTATATATACCTTCTAGGATTTTTATTTATAAATACATATTATTGATAAAATATAGTTTCTAACAAAATAGGGATTTTAACCTAAATGTTTTGTCATCTGCCTTTTTTTATTTAACATAATAAGTTATTTCCTACTTCATTAGGTATTCTTCTACAGCTTTAGTTTTAATGTCTGCCTAAGTATTTTGTTTATGGATGTGCTATCCTTCATTTAGCCGATCTGTAACTGTGCCAGAGATCAGCTAGATGCTCACCAACCCTGTTTCCTCTTCTGGGGCAGAGTGGAAAATCACATTTCCCAGCATCCCTTGCAGATAGATGTGGCCACATGACCAGGTGCTGACCAGTAGAATATGGTCAGAATGATGTAAACGGTATCCAGCTAGTACTGGATATTTGGATTACTCTCCATTTTTGTTATTATAACGTCTCTTTTGAGGATAAATTTCTAGATGTAGAATTTCAGGGTTAAAGATATGTACACTTAAAATATAACCAAAGACACTGAAATAGAGAACAGGCTGACAGTGACCAGAGGGGAGAGGGAAGGGAATTTCAGGGGGAAAGGGGAAGGGTTTACAGGAACAAGTACAAAGGACACATGGACAAATACTAGGGGGGTGGAAATGGGAGGGGGGTGGGGGGGCTGGGGGGTGGGCTGGGATGGGAGTAAAAGACAAAGAACTGTACATGAACAACAATTAAAATTTTATATATATATATAAAGTTAAAAAAGATATGTACATTTTACTGCTTGGAAACTACTGTCAAAATTCTCTTCAGACTTGTTATATTCCTTACTAGGTGGGAAGCCACTGGAGGCACTTCACTTCAATCACTTCTAAGTATCTTATAAGTAATAGGTGTGTGTTAAATATTAAGTGAATTACTTGTTCAGCTCAAAGTACATATGCATGAGGAATTACTGTTATTTTCAACATCATGACTTGGAAGCATAGAAACTGCATGAATTGTATAGGTGCTTTCAAGAAATAAGAATTACAGAAAAATGGCAGCAAGTAACTGATGTGCTTGGCTGGAAACTTTCGTTTTAAAAGAAGATGTTTTTATTGTGACCATCACGGAGAAGCCACGGGTAGTCAGCCAGTTTGGGTACACGCACACACCTCCGGTTCCATGGGTTGCCCGTGTGCAGTGGGCCACTGGCAATTTTATTTGGATCTTTTTGTTTCTCCATGGATTCTCTGTATGAATCTCATTGCATACATTTGGCCTTTTAGGAGAAACAAATGTTAGATTTGGAAGGAGTGAAGATAAAACTGAATGACCTTTAAGATAGTTTCCAAATCTAAAACTCCCTAGGAGAGGTTCTACAAGGAAACACATGTGATTATCTGGGGCTTGGGCCGACCCGAGAGAAATCGCAGACCGGTCCGAGGCCAAGTGTCACTCCACTGGGAGTTTAGTTTTCTAGAAGCCCAAACGGTGACAATAGCTTATCTTTTTTTTTTTTTTTTTTCAGTCAGAAACCTTCATGTGTTTCTTCATGTTAAAAATAATTGAAGTAGCTTCAACCCCTCATTACCCAACAACCCAAGGTTACGTCCAAAATTCTTTCAGAAGAATATGATTTCGCATGAAGGGGAATTGAAGGTTTCAAGTCCTGAAGATGCTGAAAACAGGAAAAATCCCAGATTCTATTCCTTCTGTAACAAAAAGTTCTCATGTAGAAAGAACTTCTACTGAGAACAATGAATAAAAAAAACAAAAGCTGGTACATTCCAAACGAATGGGGCCACCATGGCTCCTGATCTTATTTCTGGAAACTTCATTAATGAATGAAGCACAATGACAACAGAGGAATAAGAAGAAATCCCATCATATTCTTTCTTGAAGGAAATTTGAGTTATAGGCAAATGGATTCCAGAGCGCCCCAAGAAAACAGGCCCCCTGAAAGATCAAAAGATAAAAAAATAAGATTACCTTTCTGTTTGATGCCAAACAACTCGGTGCTGGGTTTGTTTTCTTTCGCTGAACTGACCTGACCTCTGTAGTGGCAGGAAGACTCTCCATCATGGAGGATGAAGAAGGAAATAGAATCTTGTAACCAAATATCACGCCTCTCGAACAAGTCAGCAAGAGATGGCTTCGGGGGAGCAGAGCTGCTGACATAAACACTTCTTTGTTTTGTTTGGGCCTTTTCTACTCCCCTGGCCTTATACGAAGACCTCTAAACTGTAAACCCATCATCTTCTCAGTCTGGCCCAAAGGCAGGGTTCTAGGTAAGAGCTGGCATCTGCTCACTTCTCTTTGCACTTTTTTTTCATTTTTTCATTTTCAGGTCAGAAAGGCGTCCCTGGTAGAAGAGATCCCAACAGATCAAAGTGCACTAGAGCAGAAACGTGACACGTGAGGAAACTGAGGCACAAAGAATTACCTTCTTTTTCAGTTGACTCTCCCCCCCCACCTCTCCTCCAGGAATAGAAGTTCTAAGAATCCCAGAATCTTATTCTTCAGTATTTTGAATACACCTGGCACACAGAGGGTGCTCAAAAATATATATTTTTTAAAGACAGAGGAAAAGAAGAGGAGAATCATGAAACTCTTATTGGAGAAATGTTTAAAGAAAGAACAAAATTGCTCATTCTCCCAACACCTGGGTGGACAGTATTGACTACTAACACATGTTCGATGCGGCACCCAAAATACGATACAAACAATAGCAGAAGCAATGGCAGAACAAGAGTTTCTAGTCTGAAAGCAGGTTTTTAACTCATGTCAACTCACCCCTGAGAAGCAGATCTCAGAAAAGGGCAGGAAAATACTAATTGGCAATAAAGTGAGGCATGTGCCTTTCATTAGCAGCGTGTTCTCCGCTCTTGGCGTGAGCCGAGTCCCTATCTCTGCATCAACTTGCCGAATGAGAACGGCTACCCGAGGTCCTATCAGATGACACACGCCAAACGTTCTCTGCCGTGGAGTATACATTTTAAATAATATGGCAGCATGGAGGCTTATTGAAATAATGAAAGCATTCCGTGGACCCATTTTGCATGGTGTTAATCGTGGGCACGGTGGCTAAGAATGGCTTGACTGGACGCCTTTGGAGACCAAGGATCCGGGTAAAGGAGAGTTCTCCTATTTTATCAGGGAAGCGTTTTATCCACAAAAGTCACATTGTCTCTCTTATCGGTCACGTCATTGGTGATGCTTCCTCCTTCACCGATGGTGGCCCAGTGCGAGGGCCTTGGTGGGTATTCAGTAGATACAGCGTCTCCTACGGTTGAATAAAAGCCCTCACCTCCGGGTTGAGCAGCTAGCCTCAAAATGCTTTCCCTGCGCTCTGACCTGGAGCTCATTGCCCTTGCAGTCCCCTTTCTTTGTCCTGGCCACCTTCGTTCTGGCTCTAGCCGTACAAGGTACTTGGGAAAGTGACTGCCCCAATCATAATCTTTAAGATCTCTACAGAAAGTGTCTATAACTGGAATTTCCTCATTACTTTAATGTCCTTCTAGTCAGAGCTTCGTGGGCCTATTATGTGTAAATTAGAAACACATTATTCCACCAGCAAAGCTTTTCTTTCAAATGTATAGAATTTTATAACCTGTCACAACCTATTAAATTCTGAATAGTTTGTACTGAAACTGACTTTCTTCTGTAAGAAGATGTCAAAGGATCTTAATTTCAGCTAATTCTGGCAACCAAAACGAGTCTCCTCTACTTAATAGCTGGCAGTGCTCTCGGCACGAAAACGCTTCCAGGAACAATTGGAAATTACTGAGATAATAGTGTGTTTCTTTAGATTAGTATCACCTCTGAAATGTGAAGCTTTTGCCAATTCGGAGCTCCTTTGCTGTCCTTCTAAAGCTGAATTTCCTGAAAAGTTCTTAAATATTACAAAGAGTTGATGTAAATAGACAAGACAGCAAACAAGAAGGCTAATGGACAGAGTGTGAGTGACCTGTAGAGGGTTCTAGAATTTCATGTGGGCTACTTCCAAATACGGGAGAAGTTGGCAGGCGCGAGCGTGGAATTCTCTTCAGTTTGTTCCCCCTTTCAGAGCTCGATCCTACTTCTGTTGCTGTTGCTTTTGCACTTCACGGCCATTGACTGAGATATTTCCAGGGAGGATATGTTTTGGGCGCAAAAAGCATCATTTCCTTCACAACCAGCTCAGGAAGTGTGGTGTGAGCTCAGCACTGGAGGGAAGGGTGCGTGTTAGGCATCTAAGCACTGACTTTGGGTCTTAACTCAGATATATTTAACACCAAGGCGATGTTGTTGGGCAAACCACGGAAACTATGCTCGATGCTTGATAAAGAGTAACTAATACTAATGGCTACTATTAATTAAATGCCACACTTGACAATAAGTGCTTTATGTGCACTATCTTATGTAATCCTTTTTTAAAAAAAGCCTATGATGCAGGTTCTATTATCATTCCCACTACATAGAGGGCCACCCTAAGGCTGAAGAGGGAGAATTAAGATCTGAATTCATGTTACTCTTCAAAATCTAATATTAAAAAAATTAAGAAAAGATCATCAATTTCTCCAGCATGAGTGGCCAGGATCACAAAAGGGACTCGGAGCCAGACACTGGACCCTTCTTGTTGGTACTCACAGGTGTCCCCGCACTTACCGTATGTTGCCACGAACCTTTTGTTCTCCAGTCAGCAAGGAGGGTGCGTGTCTGGAGACACTCCGAAAGGAGGCGAGGCCCCACACTCCAGACACACACGTGGCAGGTCCTCCAGGCACTCCATTTTGGGACTGAACAGTTCAAATCACGGGTTGTCTCAGCCTCGTGCCAGTGAAGTTTCGGACAAAGAATCAGTCTGTTTTGGTGAATCCATCATTCCCGCAGCGTGGCCCTGTCTACACAAATCAGTTGGTGGGTGTTTTTTCTTTTCTCTCAATATTTTTTTACATTGTATGATTTTCCTTGCTTACCCTTGCTATTTCTGTTTGATAATTCCTGCCTGAACAACTCGGAGCTTGTTTTAGAAACATTTTATCAATTATGGTTATGGTAATGCCAAATGTGGGTGTATTTAAGTATTAGTAATAAAAATAATTACATTTCACCCAAAATAATGACATAATTTTGCCATGCTTCATGGGCTATAATCCTTTTATTTGCTTTTTTCTGCATGTGATTTTCAATAAAATTCATTGTCAGTAATAAAATTCTCAAAAATGAAATGCTAAATTTTATTATTTTATGTGACCTGAGAAACTTGTGCAACATCCCCCTTAGGATAGATATAATTTGGATGTATCACATTCGAACAAGGCTGTCTTTTAGTCAAGTGACATTTGAGTTGCACGTGATAGAAATCCACTAAACCTAGATGAAAAACAAAGTGCACTTCTTCAGGAAAGTGTATTAAAAATAAGAACCAGAACCACACAATCGTATACTTTGCAAAGTGATCCCCCTGATATTTCATGGTGCCCACTTGGCACCATACATAATTATTACAATATTATTGGCTATGTTCCTTGTGCTTTGCTTAACATGCCCGTGACTGTTTTGTAACTAGCAATCTGTACTTCTCAATCCCTTCACCCTTTTCACTCAGTCCCCAACCCAGTTCCCCTGGGAAACCATCAAGCTGTTCTCCGTATCTATAAGTCTGTTTCTATTTTGTTTGTTCATTTATTTTGTTCTTTAGATTCCACATATAAGTGAAATCATGTGTTATTTGTCTTTCTGTGTCTGACTTATTTTATTTAGCATAACACCCTCTAGGTCCCTCCATGCTGTCGCAAATGGTAAGATTTCATTTTTTTAAGGCTCAATAATATTTCAAAGGATATGATTGTTTTAATTACTATACTGTACACCTAAAACTAAAACAAAAATAATATTGAATATGAACTATAATTGAAAAATAAAAATTACTAATCAAAGAAAAAATAAGAACCAGAGCAAAAAGGATATGTCAATTAACAACAAAGTTCAATTAGTAATTAATTAGAACATCCTTTCATAAAGTGTTCTGGCTCATCAAATTTCATTCTTACTTGTTAATTCATCCACTAATCCATTCCTTTAAGATGAACTGAGCGTCTGTGTTAAGCCAGGTGCTGGAGACACACAGATTGGGCTCCAGGGTCCTTGTTCTCAGGGAGCCTCCTCTTCCCTCCCTTGTTCTTCCTTCCTTCCGAGCATCTCTGTGTGCGTGCTATTGAAGACCTACTGAAAATAGTGCAAATGATAGGAGTGGGATAAGAAGAAGCTATAAAATGGTCACTCACTCTTAAATCTGTTAAAGCTTAACTTGGGAAACCCAAATTGGGGGCTTGGTTAAGATGAGTCTATACAAGTACATTTCTGTGGAATTCACTACTCATTGACTTGAGGACAAATATAATTCAAAGCTTCAAAAACTGAGCTCAGTAGTCACTATGACAGACAGACCGTTTCCTTTGAATGGTACTTAAGGTTCTTGCAGAAGAAATCTCCTAGCACATCCATTGCTGTAAGCATGTTCCCCTTTCCCACTGCATGTGTGGTGGTTCTACAAATTACTATGTACTCTCACGATAACCCAGATGTCTGGTTCAAGTCCAGATTTTGGGACTTCATCCCCAGAGTTGCTGGTTCCTTAGGTTCTGGGAGGGAGCCTAGCAATTGCATTTCTAGCAAGTCCCCAGGGGACGCTGCTGCTGCTGGTCCAGGGACCACATTTTGAGAACTATTGTTTTAAATAACTGTTATTCAAAATTCCAACAGCAGATGTGAACTATTTGTTACCAGTCTGTGACAAGATAAGTACAGAAACTAAGTAAAAGGAAATTTTGGGAATCTTTTATAGTTTGACATTGCCATGACATCCAGGTACATGATCAGGGACCATACCTCATTGAAGAGAGTATAGACGATCACAGGCTGTCAAATCTGCATGAGGAGTCACATATGGTAAGAGCTGCATTCTAGATATGCACAGGGGGCCCACACTGTATTCTGTGATAGACTTGAGAAGCACCACTATCTAAACCGTTATGCTATGTACTATTTCATTAACAACACGGTCAACACACAAATGACTCAGGGCCACTCCCTCTCACTTAGCAGGGAGCAGGTGGGAGGAGGAAAGGACCAGGTCTTGGCCTGGCACACTCTACCTGCCAGAGGCCCAGGGAGACAGGCAGCGCTGTAGAGAGTGGCCCTGGGTCTGACACTGCATATCAGTAGAGTGGGTCAGCCTGGGGGCCAAGGAGCTCAGGCTTTTTCTGAGGCAGGAGGTCTGGCCAGGCAGAATTTAGGATGCACTGTCCAGTGCAAGGGTCAAACTGGGTAAGCAGGAAGGCTGGATGCTTCCCAGTGAGCTCAACTTGGGTCCTTCGATTGCAGGCAGTCAGGGAGACTTGACAACCAATGCAGAAGGTTCTTACTTGTCCGTTACCTGAACCCCAGGTCTGGGAAATTGACTTTAAACCTGGGCTTAGATTCTTGGGTATGACTAGGTCTACAGGGAGAGACCGAGAGCAGGCCCCACCATGGGTGTCCCCAGGAAGACCTAGCCGGGAAAAGGGAAAGCAAACAAACCAACAAAAAAACCCTCTGGATCTCAGCTACTGGGCTGGCATTTTCTTTTATCTCTTTAAACACTTTTAAACAGATCAAAGTTTCCAATGATCTGGTTCCTGGTTGTCAGGATTCAGCTGTTCTCAGCCTTAAATTCTAAGTCCTCTTGGGTTGGCTAGAAGAAAGCTGGTGAGAATGAGGCCTCCTCTTTGATTCCAAAGCCTGATAAATGTGCCTCAGATTGACTTTGCTGTCTTTCCAAATGGATCTCCTGATAGCTCTATGGTTTTACGAGCAGTGATTTATTTTTTAATACTTTGTACTTCCAGCTCTGATCAATTCAGCGTTCTCTCTAAGCACTTGTACAAATTAGATTGCAGCTGGAGGAGGCTAGCGCTTTCAGTATGCCAGGGCCTGATAAGCAGCCATTGCAGCTCTCCACTCTTCCAGTCCACACCGAAGTCTGCCCTTCTTTAAAGCCTTGCCTGGCTGGAATCACCCCAGGAGGTCTTCATTATCTGCTCTCTAGAAATAACCATCAGCTTTGTTCTCATGGCCTCCAGTCACAAATCTGAAAGAGTGATGTTAAGTGCCCACCAGCTACCTCCTGGGGCCTCAGTCTTCAGGTCAGAGGACCAGCTGCCCCAGAAAGGCTGCCTGCTGGCTCAGATCCAGGGATGCTACAGGCTTCTGATAAAGGTGTGAGTTTCAAGAGGACCAGCGGAAACCAGCGTCACTTGGAGGTCCTCACTGAGAGACTGGGTCTTGAATCTTGCTGTATCATTTAGAAAGCTTTTGATCCCAGTTAACAGGAAAACCAAGCCAAAATGGTTTAACAACAAAGGAAATTGAGTGGCTCATATTGGACGACAGGCAGAGCAAGCTTCTGAGTTGGTTGTTGCAGGAGTTCAAAGATGTTAGTGGCTCTTCTCTCCACTCACTGTTTTAGCTTCATCCTCAGGCTGATTCCTTAATTTCTCTCAAGGTAGAAAGGCTGGGAGCTACAATCAGGGCTCCCTCATTAGGGTCCAGGAGGGGAAGAAAAGGGAGAACTAGTCTCTCCCAATGAACTAAACAGAGTCAGGCCACTTCAATACGATTGGCTCGGGGAATGCCCTGCACTGATTGGCCACAGTCTGGTTTATCTGAGCCAATCACTGGGTAAAAGGGATAGGATTACCATGGTTGGTTTAAACCCAGTAGAGTCAATGAAGTTGGGAGTGGAGCTGATCACATCAAAAGCAATAATGTGCTACACCTGTTGGAGGAAGACGGGAGGGATGCCAGGAGACAACCATCATGGTCATGGTACCAGCTCTGCCATTGCATTCCCTTGACCTTGTCATTTAACCTCCCTGAGCCTCAGTTTTCTCACCTATAAAATGAAGATAACCTTGGTATCCACCCCCTGGCTACTGTAGAGATTAGGATAACAAGGAGCTTTGTACTGCGTGTGGCACGCTGCAAGTGCTCAGTAAAGATTCTGAGGGAGGAGATAAACTAAAGTAGGTGCCCATTGTTTCTGCCCATTACATTCCCCCATAGGCTTGTTTCAAATGGATCTTCCTCCTCAGTGCCCAAGAGAAATGACTTGGACGACAGACTACTCAGAGAGAGACCATTTAACTGCTGATTTATCCGGACATGAGTGAGGTGAAAAACTCAAGCTAGGCTGTTCTAAAACATGCAAAGGGTATCTCCGAGTAGTGAGTTTATGAATAATAATGATAATGATAATATTAAAACAAAAACAATAAAATGAAGACAAATGAGAAGAAGTATCAATAGTTATAATTTATTGAGCACTTCTGGGTGTTAAACTAAGTACTGTACATGAGTTGTGAGCCTGAGACGTTGGTTTTATTGTACCTATTTGTACACAAGAAACAAACTTACAGAAGTGAAGTTTACCTGAAGTCAATAGCCATTAAATGACAAGACCTGGACATGAACACACATTAATAGGACTCCAAAGTTCCTTTCATGCATTCTCCACCCAAACTTGCAAAGGAGGGTGCCCTCATTCATTCATTCATTCACACATTCATTCATTCCCTCACCCTTGCTCCCAGCAGATGGCTCCTGACCCCCTGCCATGAGTGGCATTGGGGGAAAGATGAATAGGACACAGCAGCAGTGCCTCGGAGAAGGAGACCGTGTCCAAGTCCTGGGATTCCAGGCTTATTTGAGGAGTTCCCCAGGGCAAGGTTGTGGGGGGCGGGCTTTTGCGCCCTTTCTCAGTCAAATGAGAACTGTTGAATCACTAATGATGATGGAGGCCCGGCAGCTCAGGGCACAGCGTGCTCCGCGGCCCGCGAGACACAGGGGGCTGCTCTCTTCCCGCAGCGCGCTCTGCCATCTGCTCTCCTCGATGAGACAGTTTAATCTTGAGCTATCTCAGGGCGAAGGGGGTCGGAACGTCAGAGGTCACCTTAGCTCCCCATAACTCTGCCCCAAAGCAATGATTGTTTCAGAGGAAATGGCTGTGACCCGTCAGATTCCTCCTTATTCAGAACCTGGACTAGGCAGAGAGAATGGGTCTCGGTTTACATTGCTGATTCTGTCTGATTCATCCAACTGCGTTGAGATGGCCTGTGTGCTGGGGGTTGTGCTGAGGGCTGGGTATATGCAAATGAGTAAGCATCACAGTTGCCTTTGGCCTCTGGGGTCTGCTGGCTGCAGAGCTCGCATAGAATATTATACGCATTAGAATGCAGGGTCTGGCACAAATAACGCCCCACGTTTTATTACAAAACCTTTCATTACAAAATCATAAGCACGTTATTCTGTGACATAACACTATCACACTCAAGCACACCATATGACATTTTAGGTGAAATGTCTAAATTAAGCCTACAAATTATTACACCCATATTATTATCCTACCAACCACACTCAAGCATGCATTACTTCTGCTGGACCCTGTCAAATAGCCTTGCTGTACCTCAGAATGGCTAAACAGGATGTTAAAATTTGCCTTAAGTTCTGAAAAATGAGTTCAAACTGGTAAACACTTGCTATATCAACTGCCCATCCATCTGCCCCACAATATCCATCTTCCACCCTATCTGCCCTGACCCTTCCTCAAGGACACTCTTTCCCCACAATGACCCCCAACTTCCCCATGAGTCAAACAGAGGGGGCTCCAAGAGCCTACCCCAGAACTGCAGCAGCCTCGGTTGTGATTGCTCTTCATCTGAGCCTACCAGCTGTTAAATATTCTGAGTGTCACTGCTGAATAAAGGCGGGTGGTTCCTGGGAGTAGAGGAGTGGGGAGGAGATGTTGGGACCAGCTGGAGGGAGGGTGCCCCCAAGCACATACATTAGTTGAGCATCTGTTGTCTCCTTGGAGCTGTGACCACTCTTCAGTCGTGTTCCCCAGAACTTCCCAAAGGTCTTCTTTCATTACATCTACCCCGCATTCACCCCTGCTGCGGAAGGAGCAGGAGTGGCTCAGAAAAAGGGGGCCCCCCAACGTTGGGGCCTGCCCCCTGGGGGTCAGCCTCAGGGCCCTCCGACCATTTAGTTTGGTCATTGTGGGAATGAAGGGCTTTCACTTTGTATTTTGTACGAATATAGGACTCAGCAACCAGATGCCTGGATCCCTTTAACTGATGATGGTGACTCTCCATTCATTAGGAGACTTTTGGCTGCTAGTTTAAAAACAAATCCAACTGGCTTAGATAAAAGGGAAAATTCCAAAAAAACCCAGCATGGACCATGAGAACGGTTCTCTCGCAGCATCTGAGGATCCCAGGGATCTCAGCGTCTGTGCTCTGCCCTCCTCAGCATTACCTTCAGCCTGAGGTAGGCCCCCTTCATTTTGCAAGATGGTGGACAGCAAACAAAATCAGAACAAGACAGCACGTTCTGGTGTTTCTGTCCTGCAAAAAAAAAAAAAAAATCTTTTCCAAAAGCCCTCTAGTGGGCCCACTCTTCTAAGTTGTAGTCAGAAGTGGGCTACATGTTCACTCCTGTTCAATGGCCAATGAAGGCACTGCAGTCACAACTGCTGGCTTTTTCATCAAGATTTGCCCCTAGAGTTGGAATCCCTATAGGTACTGCCAGCAAATGAATGTCAGTGGGCACCCAGAAATATCTGCAGCTGGAACCTATGGAAAGAGGAAGGCAGAGTTGGAGAAGATGGTGTGGTGAGTAAGATGGGGAACATAGGAGTGTGTCACTAGAGATTAGAAGTTAAAAGGCAAAGAAACCTGGTTGGAATGCTAACATTACCTGGGTCATTAGTTGCTGCATGACCATCACCCCAACACTTGGTGGCTTCAAACCACAACTATTTATTATTGCTCACTGGTCAGCAGATCAGCTTGGTGGTTCTGCTAATCTGAGCCAGACTCATCTGAGCTCATTTGGACTCTTAAATGTTTGTAGGAGGCTGACTGGTCTAGGATGGTCTCAGTCGGGGCAGCTTATCTCTGCTCCACGTGGTCCCTCATCCTCCAGCAGGCTGGTCTGGTTTGTTCACCTGGCATCCCAGCGGAATTCCAAGGGAAAGAGCAGATGTGTTGGAGGTCTAGGCTCAGAACTGGGCACTGTCAGCCGAGCTTCATTCTATGGGCCAAAAGCAAGCCAGGGAACCAGCCAAACTCTGCAGAGTCACACTGCGGAGTGAGCATCCTGGGAAGAGCAAAGAGTTGTGGCCACCTTGGTAATCAATCTACCATCGTGACCTTTGCAAGACATTTCTCTTCCATGTACCACATCACCTCTAAAATGAAGCTAATACTAGTACCTGCCTCAGTCTTGAGCATTAAATGAGAAAATGCACATAAAGTGTTTAACACAGTGGTGAGTCCATGGTAAACATTAAATAAGTGTTAGATCTTATTATGCTCGTCTTTATGATTGTAGCTAGTGTTGTCATCATCATTACTATAGTTGTTATAATGATTATTATGATTTTGAGTATCTATGAGCTGGATTATGACTCGCCTAAGATACATGTTCAGTGAAGTAGTTCCCAAAAGCCCAGACTTCATGGAAACCCTAGCTGGCTCTCAGAAGCCCGCTACTCAAGGGAGGGTGACTTCAGAGGTGTCCCCATCTGCCTTTCCACTCCCCTTGGCTGTTTGGTGAGTGCTGTTCACTCTGTGAGTGGGGGATGGCTATACTGGCTGCTTGGAGCCCTGAGCAGCACCCCTCAATTGGAACCCTCCAAGGAGAAGTGGTTAGCTGCTATTTCAACAGAAACCACTCGCTTTGCTGGTGTGCCTCCCGGAGGAAGGGAGCAGGCTTCACTCTGGGGACGGCTGGTTCTCGCTCTTTTCTGCTGTTCCGCCTGTGCCCAGTGCCCAACTCTCTCGAGGCAATAACGTCGCTCAGGGTACCCAGGGTGGGCTTTGAGAGAGAAAAGAAGACAGTTCCCAGACTCTCAGCACATCTACTCCAAGGCAGGCCTCCAAGAATGAAAACCAGTTGGCAAGTTCTTGGAAAGGGGAATTTGTCTCTTAAATCTGCAAGGAGAAGGGTTGTTGTTTTTTAATGGTTATTTTGTTCGTGATGGAACACCCTCCCGATGGTGGTCCTGGAATTTACACCCCACACGGGCTCTGATAGCACCGAGGACGAGGACAAGGACAGAAAGCACAGGAGCCTTTTCCGAGAGGCAGCCACTAATTTCATTGCCACCATGGTTTTCCCATCTGCTCAGGGACGGGCCAGACAGTTTTCCATGTGTAATTCATAGCGCTCTGTAATTTAGGCTCACACAGAATCAACAGCTCGATCAAGAAGCCCTGGCGAGGATTCAGAGGGTGACACTTCCCATTTCTATCCTCATTCAAAGCAGTGCTGGGCCTTCGCCTATGAGCTCACCTTCTCTCGGCTCCCCTTCTCAGAGTCTGTTTCTCTCTCTCCCCGCCATGTCTCGCAGCCCCTCACAATCTTTTTTATCCGTCCCTTTCATCAAACACTAGATTTTCACCTTGCAAATGTGCCGTTCTACCCAGGCCCCTCCAGTGAATTATATTGCTACCCCCACTTCACCTGGCCAGGGCTGACATGGAGGCTCAGTTCCCATTCTTCACGTCTCTTCTCTGGGTTCCAGTGATGCACTTATGCAGAACATACGTAAAATTCTGCTGACATTGAGAATTCATTTGGCTTTCGATGCTCCAAAAGGCACATGGGAGGAGGCATGGTTTGTGTAAACTCAGAAGCTATCAGACAGCTTCACTTCTTTCCTCTGAGAATTGGAAGATGGTTTCTCATGGAAGTTCTTTGGGTTACACTTGAAGGTCAGGTACAGTCTTTTGCTTAAAGGGCTTTGGTTCTATTTGTGCAGTCAGCCTCCTGCTTTCAAATGGGCCAGGCAAGAGAATAAGGCCCATTTTCAAGATCAGATGCAAGCCTGTCACTGCATTGCCACCACAGCCAGAGGATATCAGAGTCAAGGCCTTAGAGGATCTGACTTATCTCTTCATTTTGTAGAGGAAGAAACTGAGGCCCAGAAACAGGGTATGGCTGCTTAAGCAGCTGGTCATATGGTATGTCATGTCAACAAGTCCTTAATTTTCTTCCAGTGAAACAACATTGTTACAAGGCATCAGGCACATTTTTAAGTTCTTTACATTCTATCTAGTTCAACCCTCATAAAAGCCCTATAACACTAGGGCTTCTTGGTATCATTCTCATTTCATAGATGAGGAAACTGAGGCACAGAGAGACTGAGTAACTTTTCTCAGGTCACACAGTATGAGGCAGCAGAACTAGGATTCAAACCCAGGTAGCCTGGCTCAAGAGTCAATTGGGAGAATGAATTTTTAAACTTTTATAAGAAAAACTGACAGGAAATCAAGGACCCTTGACTAAGAACATAACAAGCCTTACTAAATCTTCTCTTGAAAACTTAGGAAGTGTCTGCCAAAGGCCCAACGAGGAGGAAGAATATGTAGAGGAAGAGATATGAAAGGAAGAACCAAGCAACGTGACTTAACGGAACCTGGAGACAGAGTATCTATCAAGCTATGGTCCGGGACATGACTTGGCTCTTCTTAGAGGTTAAGTTACACCGAACTATCTGAACAACAAATGGCTGGCTTGGGAGACATGCATTTGGGACTACAGGCATGACTGAGATGCAAGCTGCCAAGGAGACTCAGGCAGACAAGCCCATGCCCACTCTCCCCGTGGTACTACCCTTATTAAAAGTGCCATTCTGCTCCTTTACTTCTCAGACTTGGGGAAATGCAGATAGAAGTAGAAAGAGGACCCATTTCAGTCCTCACTTCTGTAGTTGGTCTGGGAGCCCAGCGTGGCAATCACAGCTGCCTTCTCCCCCCATGTTCTGCCAGCAGCTCAGTTGGACAGATTCTTTATCTAATGAGATGACCAAATCTTTGATCCAGATGATCAGAGTATTTGGTAAAGGCCCTGCCTTTACTGAGTTGCCTCAGTTTCCCTTTGCCAGGGATTATTGGGCAAGGATGTAATAGGACATGGCTCCAGTGAATCCCTGGGGTTCCACACAGCATCCTCCCTGCCCCGTCCTCTGTTGAATCCTATTTGACATCATTATCTCCCATCCCTTTGGTGTGAAGGTGTTTGCGTGCACACCTGTGTACACAGGTGTGCAAAATTTCAATTTGAATTCCAGCAATTCAATTGCTTGAATTGAAAGACAGATACAGATGTAAATTTCAAAGAATAAGAAAGGTACACAAACGAAGTATTATTAGTTAACATATTGTTGTCAAAAACTTGAACTTGAATCTGATCAAGCTTTTAGATTTAACTAATAATTTATAGGAAATACAGGGGAAAGGGGCCTGATATCTTCAATAAATTGGAGAGAGAAAGAGCTGGAAATTTAAAGCCTAAAAGGAACTTAAGATATATGAATTAATTGTCATGTATGGGTCTTATTTGAATTCTGATTTGAACAAAAAGCCTCTTCATGTCATTAAGAGGTGACTGACTATTCAGTAACTTCTACTTTTCATGTTTAATAATTTAAATATCATAGATTATTATTTGTTAAACATCAAGGGTAGAATTTTTAAATACAGAGCATTATAGGGACAATGAATACAATATTCATTTCAAATCATATACATATTTTTGTTGTGAAGTCCTCAGTAACAAGATTTCTAAGCATAAAATACATTCCATTTGGGTAAAATTATGGAGGGGAAGTAGAGAATAAATAGTGCATTTATGAAAGTAAAGAAATATAAAATTTCAAGAGCTTCTTTCCATATTTTTAAAAAGCAGTAAGGTGGGTATCAAATCACCATAGGGCTTAGATTCTGTGGGTGCTTTTAAAAGGCTAATGTAACAGTTTTATTTTGTAATATCAGTGTTGTTTAGGACGCATGTGATTCTTGCACAAAATGATCCCTTCTTTGATTGTTCAGAGAAAGATCCCTGTGTGATGGGAACAGTGGGGATGAAAAACTCATTATTCCTTCCTGAACAACACACGAGGCCTAACTCCCCTGGGGGTAGACCGGCAGAGGCTGCAACCTGGTTTTCTGTTTGTGTGTGTGTTGTTTTGCTTTTAGCAATTAGAGAGCGGTCCCTTGCCCTTTCTCAGGGCTTACTTAAAATGTCAAGAAGAGCTCTGTCTGCTGTTCTCAATGACTGGCCCTAAGCATTATAAAACCCAAGGATTCTGCTTGTCATCCATATTTACTCATTCACTAGACAAATATTTATTGACCACCTACAGTATGCAAAGCCCTGGGCCAAGCATTGGGCAAAATTATCTGAATTTTGTAGATTCTGAGACGTGAATTTTTTCAACATGTTGGTCTTTGAATTTTGGATGTCTCTATGACAATGCTTTTTGTTCTTTCTTAATAGCACCACAAACAATTCCATGTCTTACAACCAAGGTTTGATGGAAAACTACTCTGTCCATGTCTTACTTCTCTGCTTTCATCCAAAGAGAAAACATGTAAGATAAGAGGAGGCAAAATTCACAAATCGGCAGCTTTTGGAGCAAAAAAAAGTCTTGGAGCTTGCGTGGTTCGAAGATGATCTGTGTGTTTCATTTACTCATGCTCTTCTTGGCCTTAGAAACATATTATAAGTGAGTATAGATTACTTATTCTATAATTCTTCAATTCCCAAATGACTTTTTTATTGCTGCAGAGAGAGGTGCTTTCTACCCAAAAACCCATTTGGAAATCAATTTTTGATCTGTCGTTGCAGCCATAATTTGAGGAGACTGACATCTATATCATGCCAGTAGAAACTAGTTAGAAATCTTTTTAATCAAGCAAAAGACAGGGTTTTCTATTCCTTTTATTCATCCAAACATTTATCGAGTCCCTATGATGGATCAGACACTGCCAAGTACTGTTAGGGGACAGGGACAAATGGAATATTATCTTTGTCTTCACGGGACTTACAATCTAAAGGGGAAGACAAACTTGTGAGTCATTTATACTCATAGAAGGAAGAATGAAATGAATGCTGTAGCCAAGACCCAGGGGCATCTACATGAGATCCGTGTCACTCCACAGCAGTACATGGACCTTAAACTGAACAGAACTGTTGTTCCCTTTGCTCCCCAATGTGGCTACAAAAGAGAAAAGACCCCACACGGAGCTCAGAACAGTATCTCGAAGCAACGCTTCCAAGGTTGATAGAAAGAGACAGCCCCCACCCACCGTGGGATGGCAAGGACTGCATATTTTGAAAACTGCACAGTCAGCCAAATTTTCCAGTCTCCCCTACCTGCTGTGGTTGGCTTCTACCCCGTGATAGAGCCCAGTTTGGTCCTATTGGGAATCTGTCTACTCCCGATTCTGTGTCCTGTCCTTCTTCCCTGTCCGGCATCTCCCTGACGCCTGTCAACCCTTTCTATTGTCTTTACCTCTTTCTGAGCTACGAGCTCTCCAAGGGCAGGCAGCAAGCCTGTGTGTCAGGGGATAGACCCTAAAAATTAATCTTGCTATTTCAAGGAAGAAAAGAAGGAAGAGAAAGAAGGGAAGATAGGGTCTCCTCTTGAATCTGTGAGCTTAATAAACTGAAGGAAATGTGGGGTCCACCACAGAGCAGGAAATTGCACCTTGGAGAGCTGAGAAAGTTCAACTCCAGTTTCCTCTGTTGGAAGGGCCTGAGAGCAGCGAATCTCAGCCCAGCGCTTTGCCCCAGCACATGCTGACAGCTGATATTCGTGCGAATGACAGGCAGTTGGGGGCCTCGTCCATTTACCTGAATCCCCCGAGTACTGATTTACAGCCACTTTTCTCCCCCGCCTGGTATGCAAGTGATTAAAAGTGAAGTTATTAAAGAGATAATATTGAAGTCCCTCTAATTTATGGAAGAGGGAAACAAGTCATGTGCAAGTTTTGCTATTTTATTTTTGGTAACAGATTTCTTGAGACAAACCGTTCTTTATACGCCCCAACACCACCAGCAGCCCCCCACCCAGCACAGCTCCACCAGAGCTCACCTGCCACTCCCTGCCACCCCGCCCAAATTCAGACCCAGGAGTCAGAACCTGAGACAATAGGAGCTCTTCCCAGGGCCGGTGCCCAATGTGGTCCTGCTTTCTTCTTTTAACCCACAAAATCTATAAACAAAAAGAAAAGGAGAAACATTACCTTTTTTTAAAAAAAATCACCCATTCTAAATATGTTCATACTATTAAAAAACAAAACGCAAGTAAAAACCTTTATTTCTTGTACACCCAGGTTTGTGCTGCCTAATTTTGAGAACATTGTCATGTGTGATATTTGGGACATGCACATACTAAAATTTAATTGTTGCTTATCTGAATTCAAATTGAACGAGGTGTTTGTGTTTATCTGACAATTTTTTTTTCCTCCTAAACTTTATTTTTAATTACAATTTACATTCAATACTATTCAGTCCCTTATGTGGTTTCTTCTGTAGATCCTTGGTTATAATTCTTCTGTTCAGCTAGTCTTCAGTTGGTGATTCAGGCTGATTGATCTATAATTTAGCTGTCAATCTGGTTTGGTGCTGTATGTAGGAGGTGAGTGTAGCTTCCACCCACTTGGCCGCCATCTTGGATCTCCTCTATGTGATGATCCTCTCACTCACCGACACTTTTATATGACTATTTCTTCTGATCAAAGGGGCTTGATATAATAAGTACCTAATAATGCTAGCCATTCAAGTATTAAGCAGTCTATCAAAGGGAAAGGATTAGCATCCCAGAAATGGTAATACGGGCAGAGGTCTCACTTGCCTATAAGAAAGGAGAGCAGCCCTGGGGACGAGGGAGAAGGGAGGCAGCTGGCAACAAAGTGAAGATAGAAGAGGACAGACAGAGCATCACCTGAGGACCACGGCTTGTGTGGGGCAGTCCAGTGAGTGCCACCCCAGAGACAGCCTGCTCTGCCCAGTCCTGTCTCCTCCCTCCTGGGCCTCTAAGAAAGTGGAGAATGAGACCTAGTTCAGTGCTTTGGAAACCATAATATTCCAACAGAGGAACCCAACTGGCTTTCGGCTTTCTTCCCTTCCCTTTGCGTCTCAGCCCAGGGCTTTCACACACGTTCTCATAAAGGCGAGACAAATATTTATAGGAGGAAAATATTAATTTTGCTTTGATAAGCTCAAAGAAACAGTTAAATTTGTATGTGGATTTTTTAATCACAGTATCTGGAGTATATAAACATGGCACATATTATCTCTCCCCCCCTCTTTTTTTTGTGGCCTCAAAATTTGATCCAAGTCTGGGAGTTAAAAAGTCCCATTTTGTGTAATCAGGTTTTGGTTGAACATGATTGCTGAATTATTTTAAATTGAAGACACATGTCTGGAGGCTGAGCTATATGTATTATTTCAGGATGGTGTCCATTAGGTCTTATCCACAGGGGCTATCTTCAACTTTTGCCACATTCAATGCATTCTTTATACATCAGTATTTGCAAAATGGTGGATCATATACAAGGGAAAATTGGAGGGAATATGGTACTCGTTAAAGGGTGATTTTTTGAAATTATCTTGACTGCATTTTTCAGACCTGTTTCCAGTCTCCCCTGCTAAGGGTCCCAGAGCTAGTTGGAAATTTTCTGGGGAAAAAAAAAGAACAGAATATTAAGACAAAACAGTGCATAAATGAATAAAACCCTGCAGTTGTGCAAGACCCTTTTGCAAGGCTACAGCTCTGAAAACTTTACAACTGAATCAACATTTACTTTAACTCCTTGTCAGCCCTAAACACTTTAAGTGTCTTAATTGCAGATCTAAATTGTTGCCACTGCCGAGGGCTTTTCCCTTTGAGTGCATTTGTCCCTGAACTGAGGCTTTTGTCAGACTTCACCTGGCAAGGGCAGCCCGTTGATTTTGTAAATTGTTGCATCATGTCCGGCCCTGACTTGCAGGTCGCTGGCTCTCCGTGAGTGGTGCTCGGGCTGAGGGAAACGCTGATGCTGCAGCAGTCCGGTGTCGAGGCCGCACCAGACGTCACCCTGAAGATGTCCTCCGTGCTAAGAGCTGGGGAGTCTGTTGCACGATTGTTTTAAAGCATTATTGAGGTATGACTTCCAAACCATAAAGTTCACTCATCAGAAGTGTTCAATTCAATGATTTTGGAAAGTTTACAGACTCGTGCAACCATCACCATTATCTGACTTTGCAACAAACCTTGTGCCCATTTGCATTCACTCTGCATTCCCACTTCCAGCTCTTGGCAATCACTAGTCTGCTTTCTGTCTATAATTTGCCTCTTCCGGGAATTTCATGTAAAAGAAGTCAGACAACACGTGGTCTTTCTTTGCTTGCCTTCTCTCACTTGACATAACATTTTAAGGTTCATCTGTGTTGCAGCGTATACCAGTGCTTTGTTTTTATTGCTAAATAATACTCCAGTGCATGCGTAGATATACCACATTTGGCTCACCCGTTGGCAGATGCTTAATTGAGTTGCTTCTACTTTGACGTGAAATAAATCTGATACAGGATGGTTAATGTCATTCACAGTAAACTGTAAGTTGGATTTACTTAGTATTTTTTTAAGGGGTTACCAAGGCTCTCATTCACGTTGTCTGCTGGGACATTCCAGTTCCAGAATAAAGTAGGCTCCTGAGTGCTTCGAGAAATACTGATCAGAGTGAGAACCTTAGTGATTCCAAGACATGAAGTGATTAAGAAAACGGGAGGGGGAGCACTAGGAAATGTTGAGACTAAAAGCGGTCTGAATGGTGGCCTCAGTTCCTCTGCGCCAGTGCTAACCTGGAGTTGAAGGGCTCGGACCCGCCGGCCCCATGGCCATTCCTGCTGGCAGCTGCAGCGCACGCTGCCTCATTTCTGGAGGCCTGCTGACTTCAATAACATGGAGGCCACTCAGAGAGGAGTGAAGTTGGAAGTGGCAGGAAGGTGAACAGGTCATAACACGGGAACAGGGTTGTCAGGCTTTGTTTATTTTCATGCCTTCTAAGACTTCGGCGACTGATAGGAGATGCTGGCCTCGCTGTCATGGAGGAATGAGTGTTGCACATGATGGGAAGGCAGCCGTCTCAAAGAGTGCCCTTGCACGTGACCCCCAAATCACCCATCTAGGTCCCTGAAAAACCCACGTCGTGATCCTTCCCCCAGGGAATCCTCACAGAAAGCGGGTATGCACAAAACAACGTGGCTATAGAACGTGGCGCAGATCAAAGGAAAGCCCAGCATTCTCGTCCTGGCTTGCCGCTAACCCTGCCGGCGGCCTGCACCAGGTCGCTAACCTCTCCGGACCTTGAGTGAAATAAGGGAAGTTGACCTCGCGCTTCTTGCCTAAAGCTTTTCTACTTGCAATATTCTGTTTCTCTGATGACTTTGAAACTTACAGTTTTGAAAACCACATTTAAAAGTGAAGCCAGTATTATCATCTTGTGAGCAATCAGCTTACTGATGTCAAGAGACTCAATGCGGAACACCAACTGCTGACTACTTAGCATTCGGAACACAAATTTTTTTCATGCCACGCAGCGTTCCCAGTGGCGCCCCAACCTTGCTTTGCAGATGGGAAAATTGTTGTTGATTTTTCTACATATTCTCTTGCACGTCGTCTAGCTTCTTTGTGTCAGAGTTGGGAATTGGACCAACATTTTAGGGCTTCCAAGACCTTTATTGTATCAATTAATCCAGATTGCCTGGGAGCAAAGAAAATAATCACCCAAGAGCTTGTGTAAAATAATCCACTTAAATAAATAAAATAATCCATTTTAAAAAAATCTCTGACTCAGTGGCCAAAAAAAGCCTTTCTTGTTGTTTTTGTTGTATGGCTTAGGCTCGTATTGGAATGGTGAGACCTCCCTGGAGAAAGAGGTTGGAGGGGGCTTGCAGTTCAACAGTAGGTGGTAAAGCTTTACTCTCCCAAGAAGAAAGCATGCTCCCTGCTGAGCAGAATGTCGGCATATCTTTTACTCCCTTTTCCCTGGTTGCCTATGTTTTCTCTCCCTCTTGCCTGTGGAGCAATCTGACATCTCTTGCCCAGCCTCCCAGACACAGAGCCAGCTGCTGAAGGTTTAACGCTGTTTTCATTAGGCTTTCAAGTCCATCTCTTCTTAACGGAAGGCAGCCATCCTAGCCACTTCCCCATGGCAAGAACCAGACATGGAGTTCCCAGGGATGCCTGCTGCCTTCAACTCCACGCAGAACATTTCAGAACCCCGACATTTTGACCGTTCTCCAAAGCCAGTGACCATCCTGGTAGCGAGAGAAATCTGGGGACAGATGGCATGAAATTGAAATTGTGTTATCACCACCCTCACTCAAATCCTGGCTTGTTGTTCTGGCAAATCTCCACTGAACTCTGTGGCTCTCATGAAGGCCTGTTGGAAGTCTGCATCTAAATGCGGATGCCTGAACATCAGGGCTGACAGAGAGGCGGCACATTAAGGAGGAAACTGCATTAGTGTTGTTGTGGTCCCTCCAAGACAATCAGAACCACATGGACAATGGAAGAAGTCCACATGCCACCACACAAATGAGGAGGGCTCTTGCCACTTGTAGACCCATCTGTTGCTAAAAAATAGCCTGTATTAGTGAGAAGCCATTTGGTGTCAGAAAGGGAGCCTAGTCCTTGGGATAAAAAAAGGCTGCAGAGGTTCTTTTTCTGACGTTCATCTTCGAATTTAGCTGAAAGATAGTCTCATAAAGCCATCGGAAGCAAGCGCACAGCATCATGGGAAGATTCTGACATCCTCTTCTGATTCCCGGTAGATGTCTGACGACCCCTCTGTGTTTCACGTCTCCCATCGGTAAGATGGAAATGGTCAGGGTTCACATTACAAACCAAGCGTTAACAGCCCGGGCTGAGTTCTAGAAGGCACTGAGTGGGGAGCAGAAGGGGGCAACAGGAGGAGCAAGGTCCGTCCCCGGTGCACTCTGGAGGGACGGCGCAGGCTCCCGACTAAATCTGCGTTGCGCTGGTTCCGCTTCCTCCAATTGCCAACTTTGATAAATGCCGCCGACGGTGCAGCATTGGGTGGGGTCAGCCCCTCGCCTGATGGTGTTAGTTTATTCTCATGGTGGAGAACTGTATTTCCCCCTCTCCTAAATATTTCAAAATGGTACAAATATTGTGTAAGTCCATACACGTGAAAGTACAAACTTGAAGTTCTTTGAGCAAAGGATTTTAAAGAATACACAAAATGATGTACTGCAGCTCTCCAAGTCCTTACTAAAAAAAATCAATTTATTAAGATTAAATTATACATGTGTTATTCTATCCCATTGTCATTCCAAAAGGAGGGAGGAAAGCAGGGAATTTGGGGTTCAGTTGTTTGCATTTTAAAATTTCTGCTCCACCACTAATTATTAGGATGATTAAACAGAGTCGGTGTTTCAGTGTTTATATTTATAAAAATAAGTATAACAACAATTGCAATAATAATAATATTATTATTATGCAACTTCAAAGGATTATTGTGAAAATGAAAAGTTGCATGTTTTTTAAATTGTAAAGCCCTTCTCAAAAGTTAGTTATTATCTATATAGGGAAAAAACAGTAAATTCACCAAAGCATCTGGAAAAGGTTTGTCTTTTATACGGTGTTGTGATTAGTGAGTGTGGGATGCAAAGAAAGATTCTGAAAATACTGAGATGAGAAGTGCATTGTTTTGAATCACATCCTTGTCTGTGGTTCTTTCTTTCCAATTCTGTCTCCAGAGCTTCCTTGCTTCTCGAGATGGCTTCTATATGCTTCAAAACAGGGAGCTATTGCTGACAAAGAGCTCCAAATCGTGGCAGAGAAAACACCACGGCCATCTCTAGTCTCATCTGACCCCCTTTCCTTGGAGATCAGACACATTTTCCTGGCAAGATGCTCATTATGCGGAGGTTGCTTTGCAATGTCCTTCAGTTTCTGCTTGCGGGCAGGTTAAACTGTGCCTTTACTTCAGGGTTCAGGAGAGTTCTGAGGAATGAGAAATTGGAGTCAGTTGTGGGGACGCGCGGAATGGCGCCAGCAGATGTGGGCTCTGACAGTATTGTCTCCGTCATAGTTGATTGTAAATGATTCATTACTTTCTCACAAACATTATTGTTAAAAATACTGGAACCTGGGGTTTCTAAATTAATGAAATCCTTATCGACAGTACAATATTTCTTTAATAACTTATTTCTGACATGGGCTCATTGTAGGAACATATATTGATTTGTTCTTAAATGGATCGCAGTACTGCCTTCCCACCCACAATCAGAATTATCTGTGCTTCCGTAAGTCAGGAGTCCCACGAGGTTTTCTTCCGCTGATTCGGACGGAGGGAGAAGGTAGGAAAAACTGGGGGACGGAGACAAGTAGATATGATGCCCAAGAGAAAGGAGGGCCTTAGACTTGAAGAAAAGGGGCCTGAGATGGCATATGATTTAAAGAACCATGTCTCCTTAATTTTATGTACTGCCAAACTGTATGAAAATTATAGTCCTTGGATTGGATTCAGCATCGTATGGACCAAACACCTAGACATTTTAAAAGTCTTCATTTTCATCTAGATGGTACAGAGGCAAGCTACTAGCCATAACAATCCAGCTCGCGAAGCATTCTGCATCTTTTCTCAAGGGGGTGGTCAAGGATACTTTTAAAATTCTGATAAAGAATCAGAATTTTCAGAGGCATAAATAAATACAAAAGTTTGCCCAGCAATTACAGGCATTTCGTGGTTTGGCTGAACTGCATATTATGAAGATCTGAAGTACTTCAGTAGCTCCTGAATTTGCCCCTTTCTTAGCTGTTTTTCACATAGATAATGGACATGTCGACAATTGAGAACCTCCTGACACAGGAAGCCGTATGTCATAAATAGTATATGACCAATAATATTGATAAATATCATAGTCCTATGTGACAAGTAGTAACTTTTTGTTTTCAAATCTTTTTAGTCCTGAATAGACAGAAGATGATGGAGATATCACCTTTTGATTAATCTTTTCAATATCATCAGGTTATTAAAAAAATAAAACTATTTTCTGGAAAAGATTCTTTAATTCTTCAGTTTCCAGAAAGAATCGATATCTTTGCATCTGTTTGTTTAACTATCAATCATTATTGCAACAAAATTTTCCAGAGGAAGACAAGTAAATCAGCTTGTAAGAGCAGTAGAATTAAACAAAGAAAGAGCTAAATATATAGTAACTCCTTTTTGTGGCAAATGGGTCAAGGTTAAAGCTCTTCCATAAGAAATAATTTTTTCATGCAAATGAAATGTTAGTTTTATTTTTAAAGTACAATATTCCATTAATTTTGAATAATGATAGAAGATTGAATAGATCAGTCTTTCTTCCCCATTCTACTGAGAATTAAGATATACCAACACTGTTTTATAAGATACATTAAAAACACATTTGAAATTTGAAAATATTTTTATCAAGTTTTTATTTAATAAAATCAACTTTTTAAAAGAATGCTATCTTATTCTGAAGTAAATACTTCACAAATTCATACTCATACAATATGAAAGTACTTTCAATCTAAAAAACAAAAGCATCTTGTAGCCAAGTTAAACTTGAGAAATTAATTTCAAACAGCTGAAAATTATTTTAAAAGGAATATTTTGTTTTTCTTGATTATATCACCAAGTAAATTATGATATTAAAAATGCCAGGGTCGAGAGATGTACTCCCGCCACAAAGCCTTCTGGTGTTATTTCCCAAAGAACCAAAACAGAAAATAATTATATATGGGCTGATTATATAGGTGAGAATATCGCTTAATTGTACTTTAAATTCATCTCCAAGGTGGTTGCTTTGTATAATAAAATAGCCCACAAATCATAAAATTTATAAGTGGACTGTTCTGCATTTGTAGAGTGAATGTTTCATTTTCAGAATTACCGACGCATAAAAATCATCCGTGCCTGCTGGTGAAAGCTCCAGTAAACTTTCACGGGTTCTGTAAAACCTACATGCTGGAGGCCAATACTCGCAAAATTTAATGATCTTTCTGCTAATAAAAACCAACTTCTTTTTTAAAAAGGTAAGGAAAAGAAACAAAACATATACATCCTAAGTGTAGCATTTTTTAAAAGGGGAGTGGGTGAAATCATCTATTTTATATTTTTAATTTGCTCGTGTTTGAGCGAATCAATTTCTTTTTTCTCCACAGGAATAACTGGACGTGTGAAACAAAAACTGATGTGCTTGGTCTATCGTGTCATTCCTTGAAGGCAACCAGTTCTTTTTGGAAAATGACAAGGTAAAATAAAAATGGGGCTGCTTTTGGTGTTTTGATGTTCATAAAGAAAAAAGGGGGGGGCAACAAAAAAACCATAACAATCCACTTTCTTTTAAATGTGTTTTGTCATTAAACTTAGGGATTTTATGCAACTGGGTGTTTGCTCGACATCACTGTGTGCGCCTCACAAATGCGCTGTAGGCGCTTTTGTTATTCGGAACTCAGCAAATCTTCTTGTAGAATCAAATATTCTACTGGGTGGGGAGGATTCCCTGGCTGGCTCGCAAAATTCAAAGTAACTCGCAATTTAGTTTGCTCTATAGATGAGCAGAGTTGAAGCAGCAGTTGACCATTAGGTAAAAAAACAACATTCTAGAAAACACGTTCTCTCTCCCATCTCGGGGTTTTCAGAAGCACCATAGGATTAGGGGTTAATCTTAAAGACCATGAATTCCTAAATTCTTTAGTATCATTTAAAAAGATAACACTAGGACTCTCCTGCAAATGTAAAATAAACTCATTTCAAAGATTATTTTAATTTATTAATGAGGGAACAAGTAAGACCTTACATCATGGGTCAAAGAATTCAATAAAGCGTGCGTATATGGACAACAAGGAATGCTGAGATGAATTTACACAGAAATGCAAAAGCGTATAACCACAGAGCAACGATCAATTACATTCCGCTCAACCCAATTAATATGCATTTTACAGATAAAAATTGTTTTCATTTTAAAAGTTTTCTACAACTGGCAGAATTATTAAAAAAACAAACTTAAAAACAGTGAAAGGTGGAGATAACCACAAGGATTCATTAGGACACTCAGCAACTTCTCTCTCGTCTATTTTATAGTGCTTTACCATTCTTTCTGATGAAATGTACAACAACAGAGTCCTCTCCGGTCGGTCACATCCCTGATGTTGTGACTTGGGGAGGATAGACTGAATTATCCTCACTCTCTGTTTATAGTCTGTACCAGGGCTGTCCAATAGAAATATAAGGCAAGCCACATATGTCATTTTAAATTTTCTGGGAACCACTGTGGGGGGAGATCATCCTATAATGGATATTCTTTTTTAAAAAAAATTAAAAAAATTTTTTATTAAAAAAATGAAAAAGCAGCTACAATTAATTTTAACAAGATTTAAATAAACATATACAAGCTATCAGTTCAATATGTAATCATACAAATTATCAATAAGGTATTTTGCATGCTTCTTTTCACTGCATCTCTTCAAAAGCCAGCGTATGTTTTGCATGTATAGTGCATGTTAACATGGACCAGCCACATTTCGAATGCTTTACTAGCCACGTGTGGCCGGCGGCTACCAGGCGGCACAAGTCTATATAAATCAAACACTCATAAGCTAGCTAAGTTTTGCAATTTTTGAAATATCAATTAAAACATTTAGATCTGTCCCAGCTCTTCCATGCCCATAGCATTATTTTCAAAGTGGCCAAGCTTCCAGATTTCCTCATTTTGGAATGAGGCATGATCAATGCCCAGGGTGAGTAGAATTTGAAGTCGTTGCCTAGTGAGGCCCCATGAAGTTGCTCGTTAGCAGTCGGTACTGTTGTGTCTCCCCGTGGAGACCAGCCTCGCCCCTGTGATGTGTGAGAGAGAGCGCGCGATGGAGGCACAGGCACACGGCGATAACCAGAGTAATAAACATAACGCTGCTCTGCCTGTCACCTGAATGTGACAGCGCCTATCACAAACATTAACTTTTTCCTTTTCCTATCACCCTGGTGAGGTAAAGAGAGGAGGGACATTTCTCATTATCCCTCTTTCACTGCAGAAAGACAAGAGACATCTTTCTTCTTAGCAAGGAAGTCACTAAAGTATATCTGCCTCAGCGTCTTGTATATGCATAGGCCCCACCTGGGCACAGACAGATCCCAGTCCGAGCTCCGCCTCCGGAAGGGAGAAGGGCCCCTCTCCGCAGCAGGGCCACCACGACATCCCCCGGGCTGCCTACCACATCAGTGCCAGGCAGAGGCCGAGGAAGAAGGAAACAAATGAGCTGGTGAAATCTGTCCATCAGAGAAGGACAAATACTGTGTGAATTCACTTAGAGGTGTCATCTAAAACACAAAACAAGTGAACAAATACTGAAAAACAGAAATAGTCTCATAGACTTGAGAACGAACTCATGTTTGCCAGAAAGGAAAGGCAAAAAGGTTAAGGAAATAAGATTACAAATTTCTGGTTAAAAAATAAGTAAGTCACAGGGATGTGAGGTACAGACGGCACACGGAATATTATCAATAATATCGTAATAAGCTTGTACAACGATAGACAGTTACTAGACTTGGCATGGCAACCACTTCCTTAGGTATATTAATGCTGACAGACTATGCTGTACAGCTGAAACTAATACAGTTTTAAATGTTAACAATAATTTAATAAAAGTAAACATTTAAATTGTATTTAAAATTTAACTGAACTTTTTTTTAAAAAGAAGTGAGCCCCTGCTTCTCCGCTGAGCCAGAGCTGGGATGGTGCTGGGAACCCCCTCTTTACATCAGCACACTGACCCTCTCTGTGTGTGTTTATCGCTCTTTACTGGCCCTTCTCCCCACAAGGAGTCCTGAGCAAAGGGAGGAAGCGCCAGGCAGGTTCAGACAATCCATGGATCCTGGATGAAAAACTCTGAGAGTGTGTGTGTGTGTGTGTGTATGTGTGTGTGAGAGAGAGAGAGAGAGAGAGAGGGAGAAAGAGAGACAGAGACAGAGACAGAGAGAGAGAGAGAGAAGCCATAGGCTGTCCCAAGACCCAAGACCTTTACCCCCCTCCTCATTTTCTTAGGACTCCAGTGGCTGAAATCAGGGCCCCAGGCACCAGTGGCCTACAGACTGCCCTTTAACACCCCCCTGCATGCCCTCTCTTGAACTTTCAAAGGAGCATGCAACGCAGTCTTCTTCCCACCCATGCAACCAACTATTTTGACTCTGGTGGCCGCCATTTGCAATCATCACCTCCTCTGTGTGAATGGCACTTTACCACCTGGGGGACAGTCCTCCCACTCAACCGGCAGTGCTGGTCTGTATTTAACATTAGCTGCTCCATAATAACCTATTGAAGACCAGGCCCTATAATGTTTGTATAAGGAGGGGAGCAGTTAAGAAAAGACTACATGGGCCGAATTCAAGAAGGGGGCTATTTCTTTCCTACTATAAACAGAAATGATTATAAAACCAGAACCCAGAAGGAGCTCCTCACCCTCACTTTTGTGTGAGGGGGTTTCGTTTCTCCGCAAGGCCCACTCTTGGCATGCTGACTTCTCTGGGTTTTGACTGCATTCCAGGGAGGGAGATAGAAACCAAAGCAAACAGAGTGCCCCCAAAGGACCGTCTCCTCCCTCCAAATAGCTTCTATTTTTAATTCTCTGCAGCTTTTAAAACATTTGAAGGGGGAGGTTTCAACAGCCTGTGGTAGGAGAGAATTCCTGCTTTCTCTAAGGACTGCCACTTCAGATACTCCCGGCCCGCAACGGGACGCCAGGGCCTGGCCTGGGCAAAGCGGTGATCCTGGCAGTTTCTTTTCAGCACATTCTGTCATCACAAAGTAACTTTTAACAAGTATGTTTTCCTCTCCACAAAGGAATAGAAAGCATGTTTAGAGCTGGTTGCTAACTACAGGCAGAAATGCACCTACTTTCCCCCCTGAGCGGCTGGTTCTCACATAAAAACACGTTTTACTGGAGCTCAGTGTTTTATGTGGGTACTTGACTTTAAACCAGGGGCCCCTAAGTTCTCTGTGGGATTTCTCACATCTACCCCACCAGGCAGGTGGCAAAAGGTGAGCCCACTTTTGACGGGTGGGGAAACGGGCAGACCCATGGTGGGAGATCTTCCAGAGCATACACGTTCTGTTGGGTTGTGGCCTCCGGGCACCTTTGTCCCAAGCACACAGTACAGTGTCATCTTGTACTCGTCCCGCATGCATCTGTTGTCCATCGGCGCAGACATTCATGTGGTAGACATTTCTGGAATCCGGCCCCATACCATGCACCCGACTCCCCAAAGCCTGCTGTGCTGTGTCTCCTGAGGCCGAAGCAGCATGTGACAACCCTGAACTCAGGGACCACAAGGAAGAGAATTTCTTAGAATTTCCTTTGTGTTATCCCAGGCTGCCTTTGCTGGCTGTCTCTGTACCCACAGGGCTCACTTTCAAAAAGACATATTTAAGTCAATTGGCCGTAGGAAGTACTAGACACAAATAACCTCTCAGGATTCCTAAGGACAAGACTTGAAGCGTGGGAAGGAAACGCCAAGTTAGCTGCAGGCGTGAAGGTGATGAGAAGCACTCCAAGGTGGTAGAGATTTCAAAGTTATTTCTACCTCCTAATGTTACAGCCATTAAACCAAGAATTTAAATCTTTAGCCAAAATGCTCTATTTCCTAATACAAAGTTCTTACTTGGCAATATGCTGCTTATAAATGTCTCCTGCTTCTTCCTCTTCTCTCCAGCTTTCAGAGCCCATTTTATATTAAATAAGGAACAAAGCAGTAAAAACCAGAAGAACTAATATGTCTGGGCTCATCCCTTTCCCCATGATTTCCTATCAACTTTGAATGCAATGAAGCCTAATAGTAATTCAGCCATGAACTTGCTGCATAAACCCGGGGGCGAGATTTGTAGCATATGTTTTCAATTCATTTACGCTGGACTCATCAACATAGGTTGCTTTCTGTTTTGTTTTTTTTTTTAAGAGTTATTTGATGTTTAAGGAATTATTTCCACCTTTTAAAATAAACTTTTTAGAGCCTCGCTCTGTTCACAACAGGAAGCTGCCGAATGCTAAGAGAACAGGAACTTGAGTGCAGGAAGGTTCAGGGACGGTCCACAATGCAGGGCCATGAATTTAGAGAGGGTTCAAAAGTTGGCAAAGTGAACCTTCTCATCCCTACCCACAAATAATAAATAACAATCACAACTAGGAAAAAGGAGAAAGGGGAAAGCCACTGGAAAGCCGTAACTTATCCGGTCTCTAGCCTTACAGCTCTCTCTAATAAAGCAGCAGTTGTTGGGAGAACTCAGGTGGTGCTGCCTGCAGGGAGCTGAGCTCGTCTTCCGCCGTAAATTACCTGGCTGGGGATAAGCTTTCCTCCAGACCCATCAGCCAGGCAGCTCTGCGAGACCCATCACCCAGCTCTGTACTTCTTAAATTATCCTTCATCTGCTGTGTCATCTGAAAAGCTAGAGGGAGAATGATCACCCCCAAATCTGACCTCCCCATACCACTAAGCCTTATATATATAACTTCCCTGCAAGAAATAGACACAACAGAAATCTACTTGCAGAAAGAAATGAGGAAGATAAAGCTTTCTATATGCATCTCTAAATAAACAGTACAATGTTTTCAAACTTATCCACAATAAACTAAAAAATTTTTTTTCATGGCACTGTGACCCTAAGTCTTTTTCCCAATTAAGACAGCCATAGCAATGCTTAAAATCATTGGAAGGGAGGATTGGAGAGAGACCACTTTTCATCTGTATCCTCACTTTGCAATCAAAAGCCTTTCCAATTGTATTCAGACGTGTACACACACAGACAGACGCGTGCACACGGACATCTAAGGACCTGGAATATTTGAGTAAATGGCTACAACAGTGCCTTGAAATGTGATCAAGCCTTGAGAGCAGGTACCAGGCCAATAGAAATAACTCTTACCCATAAAAATTCCATAATAAATCAGAAAGTCTTTTCTTCCATATGTCACCTGACATGTTTAATCTTTCTGTTTTGACAGAATTGTGGCAAGCACAGCTGACCATTGGTGAAGTTAGATGGGCTTTTGTGTAGAAGGTCAGGACACTGGGCACAGAAGGACATTGTGAGCATCTTATAAATGCTTGTGGGCTAACTCTGTGCAGTGGAGGGTACAAAAGAAGAGGACAAACATTGCTGATGTTCCAGGTTAAAAATTCCTCTAGCTAATGGGTAGGCAGTAACAGTCAGATCATCAAAATTTAACTTCTATGTGTCCTCATTCTCATCTCCTTGGAATTCAGCCTTTGTCATAAACGCTAGGAAATAACATAGACCTACTCATTTTCACTTCAACATTTTACTTCTGGAACATACGATTATGCCATGGGTGGGGAAATGTACTCTTTCTAACATCTGCACCTTCTAAACTGCAGGAAACCAGTCGATTTGTTAGTGTCAGGTTGGCTAACCTTAGATCTGCTTATACAATTTGTTTTGGAAGGCAGAACTTTTTACGTGGAGAGGGGGCACACATTGATCCTGCCAACAAAACGGCCTTTAAATGCCTCCACTTCATTTATGTAAGAATGAGGATCATGGTTACTATCTCTGAAGCTCCTTTGCCTGAGCCAGCTGGAACTCCCTCTGTGCCAAGTCTCCCATGGCATCAATGAAGAGCAGAAAACCTTCACTTTATTTCCAAATCTTCGTGAAACTTTGATCATTTGATTCTGCCCTGTAAAGTAGGAATAATCTAACGCCAGTTTTACAGATAAGTAAACTGAGACATGGACAGAGATGAAGTTGCTAACCCAAAGTTGCCTAGTAGCAAGCCCTAAACTCAAACCCAGACAATCCGACCCAGAGTGTGTGTTCTAGACCACCCAGCTGGCCACCTGCATGTGAGCAAATTTCCTCATTTGGAAATGTTTTTTAATAAGATTATTTAAGGCAGATTATTACTCAGTTTTATCATTGGTTAAATATATATGCCTTAATTCTTTTTGCTCATGGTCTCCTTTCTATTTTGATACAATTGAAGTATAATACAGACATAAAAGTGCGTAAGTATTCAGCTCCACAAATTTTCACAAGTTGCATGGAACCAGCACCTAGATCAAGAAACAGATCATTCCCAGCCCACGAGCCTCCCTTGTGCCCTCCTCCAGGTATTCCTTTCCCAACCATTATTCTCCTTTCCTTTTTTTTTTTTTTTTGGCAGAGAGTGGGTGGGTGGGAATATTCGGTTGTAAGCACGTGCTTTGGAAGCAGGCTGCCTGGGTTGAAACCCCACTAAGCCTTTTCCAAACTTCACATCCTTGGGCAAGTTACTTCTCTGTGCCTGAGTTTTCTCAACTTTAAAATGGGGATATTAATAGAACCTGTTTTATGAGGTTGTGGTGAAGATTAAATACTATAGTACACCTAAAGAGCTTAGATCGGGGTAAATGGAAAAGATCAGGGTAAGCCCTCAGGAAGTGCCAGCTATTGTTATTGCTGAAACATTGCTCCCCACTCCCAGAGACTGTCCAGGGAGACCGAGAACATGCACAGACAGTAGAGCGAGGGAGAGGGGGACAGAGGAATTCTAACCAAGCACTCGCTGTATGTCAACCTACGAATACGCCCAGCTCCAGGAAGGGAAGAGGATCGGACAAAACAGGTTGAGTAAGGGCTCAACTAGTCAGCTTCCCAGTCTGTAGAATCAAGATTTCAGGATAAGAACATCTTTGAAACATTGTGTTTTCTCATGAGTCCTGTTCGTACTCAGCACATGCACAAATGGACACCAAAGATGAGCAGGCAAGAATGCCTTTCTAGATCATCCACGACCTTTCCATCCCCACCATGACCCTTAATAGTCAAGAACTGAATGTAAAGTTTTTTATTTCCTACAATAAAAAGAAAAGGGTGTGGATTTTGTTTTCTGCCTTATTCACAATCTTGTCCCTCCCGCGTATTCTGCATCATTAACCAGGCCCCTTTGACCACAAAGGCAAAAATCTCTAGTTGAAATGACTTTTTAGGTGGATTCAGGCATTGTTCCATGTTCCATTTTTAAAATACATTTTGTGCCATTTGAAATATTTTGTACCCCTTTAATTTAGAACTTCTCAAAATTCTCTACAGTAGAAATAAACAGTAAATAGATCATTTAAAGTATACATTCTAAGAAACCAGAAGCCTCAGGAAAATAAAAACACGAGATTGGAAACAGGCCATGTGAAATTTTTTCCCAGCGCAAAGAATGCATTTATTGCAACACCTACATATTTTATGAAATACTTAACGATTCATCCAAGTTTAAAAAAGAGGAAGAACAAAAACATTTCAAGTAATAGTAAAAATGACAAGCGTATAATTCCAATTGGAATAAGGAGTTGACTAAAATAAAAGATTACCATAGTTTAGGTTCCCGACAAGTATTGAATAGATCGAAATCTGATATATTGATTTGAGTTATAACTCGGTTTAGAAAAACTGAAAATGGATAGAAAAAGAGGCTCATGCTTGATTCCCCCTCTCTCTCCTCCCCTCACCCTCCCTCTCTCGTCTCTGCAGTTTTTACAACATCTAACGCTGTACACTTGCCAGCTCCGATAGATCTTTTTACCACAATAGAGATAATGTTACTTACAGAGCTTTTCAACAGCGTGGCCATGTGGCCGGCCAGGCCCTCTGCCTAAAAGGAACAAACGCTTCCTTCCTGGGTGGCTGTCTGTGAGCTGGAACAGTACATGATGTTCAAGATAAGAAAACGAAAGTTCCAAGCTCCGAGCCTGTGCGGTTTAACCAAATGAGGTAAAGTAAGAAACAACAGGACAGAGAGGAGCTGCGTTATTTGCAGCACCGTGTCGGAGCCAGTGCAGGACTGGAGTCGGACAACCTCTCTCTCGGTCAGAGGTGGGAAGGCGCTTTCCCCACTGCTTAGCTCTGCGTAGATATAAATAGGACATGAAGCCGCTCTGTTACCTTTTAGGGATATCGTAAATACCAAAGAGATCATTATTAAGTGATTCTTAATGCCCTTGAGTGTGCTTTGAAAGGTAAATTGAATTTATAACCTGTTGTCCAGTGGATAAAGATTGTGTCCACCCATTTCTAAAGCCACAGCTCACTTTCAACCCTCTTAGATCCCCCCAACCCTTTAGAGAGTTGGGCTCACTGGAAACAAGACACTGGTCACCATCTCAGCCACGGCAACTGGCCTTTCGTCTCTGACTTGGACCGACACCCATGGACCACAATGTGCCCAACTTCTGTCCAGAGCAAGCTGGGCCCCGCAGCCTTCTTCTGAACCTCAGACTCCTCTTCTGTGAAATGGGGATGATAGCAATGTTAGTTCCTGCCTCACAGGGGCATTTCTGGTCAGCACCCCCTTGCATGCCCAGCCTGCTGCCACCTCGGGGTGAGCAGGGGAATAGACATACCCGGCCATCCCTAGCTCTGGGACGCCCAGCAAGTCACTGAACTCTAGCTCTCCGCTTCCTAGTCTGTAGATCAGGAAGAATGAGAGCTGCCTCCTAATGGATTTAATGGCCTGGAACTCACCAAATTATTACTACTGGCTTGGCTGCTCTCGTTTTGACTCAGATTATCTGTATCTTTTATTTGTGGGAATCTGCCAGGCGCCAGGGATGCCCTAGGCTTTATTCTTGCCTCGCTTCCATGGACACAACTTAAACTCTGCCCCGTGGAGGTCAAGGGCCTCTCAGCAACTCCAGTCCCAGCTGTCTGACTGGACCTCACCCACACCTGACCACCCCCCACTAGAGGAAGGCGGATGGGGGAGAGGACTGACCCGGTCAGGGTGCTGTATTCTGTTTCCACTCTGTCCCTTCTCTCAGCAAACCATTGCTAGGCAAACAACATGGCTTTTCCTCCTTCCCCAGACTGTCCTCCTTGACTCATTCCTCATGCTGTCTTCCGCAGTGGTGGCTTCAGATTGGATTTTCAGGTACTCCTTTCAGTGAAACATTTTTGAGCACAGACACCTGTATGTTTGTGTTTATATAAATTATGTATATGCAGTACTCCGGTAATGTTCTGTGCATTTGGAAAACACATATACACTCTACAGTCATTTTAAAAGAATGAGATAAAAAAGTAAGTAGGAGATGGAATTCAATCCTTTTCTTCATGCACCTGGCAGATCATGGTGGGCTCCCCCAGCTGCTGTCTGTCCTCCTGGCCCTATGGGAAGGGCATTCTCCCGCGGGAGCCTGGGCTCCCCATGTTTGTGAGAGATTTGCGCGCAACCATGAGCCAAGAGCAGGTCCTCTGGCCACAGTGAGCCTTCGTTCTCATCATGGTAACATCAGGCAGCTTCATGTGACGAGTGCGGTCAAACACGGTCCCATGCTCAGGTGGGGCCCATGTCTGGTCGAATCTCAGCTGTCGCCATCTTGACCTGCTTGAATTTGTGAGGTCCAGCGGGGCAGCGGAGCACGTGTGCGAGCAGAGGAGATATGCAGGACACGCGCGTTTGCTGCCCTGTTCACATACAGCGCTGGCGATGCATCGTGAACACTGCATTCCCGAGGACCCGGTGTGTGTGGAGTTCAGCAGACGCACAATGAGCACAGAGTTGAGAGTGTTAAGAAAGCCGCCTGCTTCAAGCTTGTAGTAGAATCGCATGTTTCAAGAAATGAAATAACAATTCAGTTCGTTTTGCGACCTGTTTCTACTTCCTATTCTGGTAAGTTAAATACATGTGCATGTACGGGCTATGAAAAACAAGTTGTGTAATTTCAGCAATTACACACATAAGTTAAATGCTCTTATATTTACTTTAATCCTCGAATTGGACAATATAAAGATGAACAGGAAAATCATGTTAAACTTTAATAATTTAAATTTAAATTTTTCTTTTTTTGAAGTGACATGTTAGCAAATGAAAAACACCATGATAGGTTAAGTGTGTAAAATAGGAACATATTTTATATTTTCATACCTTCAATTTAATTAATAATCTTAATAAATGAATATTAGTAGCCCCTTTTTCTTTTTGAGAAAGAGATCTCACATTTTTATTTTGCACTATAACTATCTCTGTCCCCAGCCCCCTGACCGATGTCCCAATGACTGGCCAATCTAGAGTGAGTCCATTTCACCCCCTTCTCTCATGGATACAGAGAAGGTTCTCCTCCATTCTGCTCTAAGAAAGGATCTGTCCTTCCAAGACCACAGTAAATAACATTAAGCTGACTTCATACTTCATTTTAATTCATTCAACAAATATTTGTATATTTATATAGTTAAAATTTAAATAATAAAATGTCAAGTATTTGCCCAAGAGCACAAGTATTGCTTCTACCCTGTTTATGACAAAGCAGAAAATTCCTGCTGAAATGGAAAGATCTGAGTTCACAAAAATACTGCTATTGAAACTTGAGGCCTGAGCGCTGTAGTGTCTGCCCTTCAGAAATCTTCACCCGTGCCCAGGAGCTAATGATTTCCAGAGATGGCCACAGCGAAGAATTCACAGGAGCTTGGGTCACTGTGTCAAGGATCACGTCAAGAAGGGAAGGTCACCAGTTCCAAATATTTCAGAGGTGAAAAGGCCATTCTTATAAATACCGTATCCTCCACATTCAGCACACCATGGTACGTGCTTTGTCATGATCTGGTGGGCCACCAGCTGTCACTAAGGGAGCTTCTATCCAAATGAAATTCCTCAGTCTTCACCAGCCAGATGTCACTCTTACATCTTAGTTGACACCTTCCAGGAGTGGACATGGGTCAGGTGTTTGCCTGTCAAATTGACTAAGTCAGTGATTCTCAAAGTGTAGTCCAGGGCGCGGGCTCCTGAGACCCTTCCAGCAGGTTCATCTACTTAAAACTATTTTCATAATAACACCAAAATGTTATTTGTCTTTTGCATTCTCATACCTCTCATGAGTTTACAGTGTGGTTTCCTAGAGGCTATATGATGTGGAGATTTCGTTGCTCTGGTGACTGATGAATTGCACTTTAAACATTTCTCCCTTTTAATTTTCAATACGCTTCCTATTTATAGGTTTAACCCAGATAAACATGAGCTCTCTGAAGTCATCAATAATTTTCAAGAATGTAAAGGTATCCTAAAACCAGAAATTTTGACAAGCGCTGGATTAAGTGAAGTAGATACCCATCACCCTTTTCATTTCTTCAAAGATGCATTTACCCTCTCCTTCCCACGGGAATTCTTTCTCAAGTGCCAGCACTTGCCAGTGACCCTTATAACTCACTAAGGAGATGGCCATGTTGATGACCAATGGGCCTTCGTCACTTCTGCAAACAATACTAAATATACATACCTATAGGGCTTTGAAAAGTGACTCTTCATCTGACATAAGCCACAATACTGTTGTTTTGTGTAAGCAATTAGATTGTGAATGTCTTTGCATAAAGATCTAGTATACAATAATTTTTAAAGTACATTTTAAAAATATTACCTTGCCCTGGCTGGACTGAGTGCCAGCCTCTGAACCAAAAGGTTACTGGTTCCATTCCTGGTCAGGGTACATGCCTGGCCAGGTCTTTATTTGGGGGTGTGTGAGAGGTAACCAATTAATGTATCTCTTGCACACATCAATGTTTCTCTCCCTCTCTTTCTCCCCCACCTTTGTCTAAAAATAAATAAAATCTTAAAAACTATATATTACCTGGTTCCCTCACCAAAAAATAAGTCAGTTCAATAATCTGCATCTGACAAGGCATATCCCTGGAAAAGGAGATCTCTAGTACTTCCTAAAGAATGTCTTCAACACACACCCACACACATGTATACGCATACCCAAAACTCTTCATGAACACATATGGTATTTAATACATGCCTATTTTAGAACAGCCAATGCTTTTACCTTTTCATGAACCGTGAGTCATTCTCCTACCCCAGAGAGGGCTTTCTGAGCTTCATAAATATTGATCATACTCCCTAAATTCTAACAGGCAGTTTCCTCAAATACGAGTGATCCTGCTCAGCTTCACTCTTTTCTGTATTTAGCCACACTGGCCTCTCCCACGGAAGAAAAGGTGTTGCTTGTGGATGAATACTCCCGATAACTGAAGCTTAGCCACTTCAAATCCCTTGATTCATTCATTCATTCATTAAAAAACCTACCTGAACCATGAGCCAGGAATGGTGCTGGACCTTGAGAATGCAATGGCAAATAAAGCAAAGTATGCTCTCAAACTAGCTCACGTTCTACTGGATGTTGACAAGAATTTGTCCTAAAATGTATCCCAATGATCCTAAGAGTGGTGTATGCAAATATTAGAGCTTCCACTTTAATTCTGATGTTATTTTATGTGTGTATTCTGATATAAGAATATACTAGTTTAGTAGCACATGCATAAGTTATAAATAAGTAAAAATGCACAGTGCTGAGAGTGAATACCTCCCAAATTCTTTCCGATGGGGTGTGCAATTTTAAAAAAGTTTAGAAACACCCATTGAACATAGTTTGCTAGGCCTCCTGTTTTGAAAAAGGAGTCTGTCTGTCACCCTCAGGAGCACTCCCTTGGCTGGTCAGCAGCTGCTTGAGACTTGACCATAAAACTAGTGTGTGCTCTTAGCCGGTCAGGCTACAAGGGAATTTAGAGATGACACACTGAACCCTTTCTATTCAGAAGCATCAAGGCCCAGAGCAATAACTGAGTTGCCCAAGTCATTTCCTGATTTGGTGAAGGAGAGAGCGCTGATTTTGAAAATGTGATTTTGAGTCACCCTCTCCATGGGAGGGGCCTGGTGAGAATGCAGGACTGGACTGAGGATCTGGATGTTTTCGATCAGAAAGAATCTCAGGGCCAGGGCCCCGGCTCTGTATTTCCGACACGCTCCCCAGGTGATTTCCAGCAGGAGTCGGGAGATGGACACTTGGCCAAGATCTCCGTGTTCCCGGCGTGGCTCTCTCCTCCCTGCACATGGTCTTGGCTTTTAGAGCAGGAACTATGGTGTCAGGAACAGATGTGCGGTGCTGTTTGACCCGGTATAAATGGCTGTGGATGGCTGATTTTGCTAATTCCGGGGCCGCTTTTCAGGAGCCCGTTTGTATCTCCTCCTTTGATGTCGGGCTGTTTGCCATCATTTCTTACCGCCTTCAGCTTGATCACTACTAATCTCTCTTCCCTCCTTCCTCATCCATCCCCCTTTAATTTTCTGCTTTTAATTTGTTGTGGGCTGGGAGACTACATAAATAGGCTTGTTAGGAGTGTGTCTTAATTAAGAGTCAATTAGACCTAGTTAAAGTGCATTGCTGTGTGACTGGTGTTTCCGCTGCTTACGGCCTGTTTTGCTTCCTTCCTGCTTCTCAACCGAGTTCCAGAAGGCGGAGGTGGAGGGACGCCTGACCTCTGGATGAGGGGGGCACCAGGATATTTACTTTCTTGTCACATTTCACTGCTGTCAAAGCTCAGGGAGCCTGGTCGCCCCCGAGGAGCCAGTGTGCTTAATGATTCAGGACACCTGGGTCTGACCCGATCCCCCTTCGTTCCTCTGGGCTCCAAGTGATTTACGGGAAGAAGGGATGGGATCCGGGAGGCAGGAGGAAGGGCCCACTCTCTGGGGTGAACCGGGAAGAAAGAATGGGCTCCTCCGAACAACACACCAATTTCCAGTTCAAGAAGGTTTGTCTAGGTCTGTTCCCCTCTAATAGCTGCTGGGGAATCTCAGCCGTGACACCCGGGAGGGTTAATCTAACTGGGGAACATGAGGGAAGGGGGAGCGGGCCACCTCCAGCCTAGAAGACATAATCAATATATTTAACACGAAAGTTCATTCCATGCAAAAATACTGCTGTATTTTTTAAAAATCTTCAGAGGATAACACTATCTTTGAAACCTCGGCTTTATTTGTCTGTGGTGCCATTGTTGAATGATGTAAAGACAGTCACAAAGATCATAAAATTTTCACTCTGCTCTTGCATCAGGAAATGAAAATTAATTGTCCTCACAACGCCCAGGGTCCTTCAGCCTTCCTTCATTATACCAAAACATACAATCTTTGGAATAGAGACAACACTTCCGTTTTTCCGAAGTTATAAAATGACAAAAATAAAAATAAATGAGCACCCAAAGTCAATGTTATTTTACTTCGCAGGGCTCTGTGTTTCTTGTGAGCTAATTTCTTGTTTTTCCCACAAAAGGTCATATCTTTAGCTAATATCCCAGGTCAGGGCACGCATGAGTGAAGCCAAAGTGTGTGTTTATTTTTTAAAAAATGGGATTTTGAAAAGAGGCAAAAAGCAAAAGGTACTTGTATGCAGGGAGGGCTCATACTGATCTATTTTCAAGGCTTAATTACAAATCTGCTCCAACTAATTTCCTTATTGTGCCCACAGCTGCTGTTCTTCTGTCACCAGTTTATTTTTCTTTGAAAATCTGAAAGGCATCAAGGCTCGCCCTGAAAGTCATCAGGAGTGGAACTGGTGTCCCAGATGCCTCATTACTGGTCTCGTTTGCAGGCCTATTTAGTTGTTTATGTCTTGCATTCAAATCATTTATTTTGTTCAAACCCTCTTCTGCTTTGGAAATGATTTTCGAACACCGTACTGCTTTTATCACTCAACTGTTTGCCTCGCTGGGTAACAGGAACAACGCGGTTTATTCAACATCGCCATCGTCCCATCGTCTCTGAGCCTCGTTTAGTAAATATCAAAAAGTGTTAGAGCTCCAGAGACTCTTTCAACCACCCAGGGGTCTGCGTGCCTTTGTTGGAAAGCAAAAAATGTTGCGCAGATGAAATCATGGTGACTTGGGAAGGTTTTCATTTGTACATCTAAATGTCAGATGGGATGGTTTGGAACTTGCAAAGGCTGTGCTTTCACAGCCAAGAAGATTGGCTGCTAAAACCAGTCAGGCCCTGGGGGAGTGGGGATACTATGGATATTAGTAAAATGCCTTATTCTGCACACAGCATGTTAGAAAGCTTAAATGCTTGTTCCCGGGAGCCAGAGAGACTTAAGTCCAAATCCTGACTTGGGCGGGTTTTCTTAACCTCTTGTGCCTCAGTGCTCCCAAATGTAAAAGAGAAGTGAGTGGCATCTCACTAACTTCTAGAGTTATAATGAGAATTACATTAGGTAATGCTTGGAAAACACTTGGCAAAAAGGGCAGGCATGTGGTCAACTCAATAAATAAAAACAATTATTACTACTACTATTTGTTTCTTGAGAAGAAAAGAGCTAGCTGTTTGGCCACGTATTTCTGTTTCATGTTTGGTTACTATCTGTAGTAGTGTGGGAAACAGTCTAACCTGGGATCAAATGAAAATTTCATATAAACTGCTGTGGATACAGCGACCATATAATTCATGTCCAGACCCAGACACGTCGAGGTGAAAGTGCACTATCAATCATGACCATCCCAGGCCAATAGGCATCAATCAGGACCGTCCCGGGCAAACTGGGACTGATTGAGCCTTCGCTGTAGGAACCTCAAACCAAAAAACGTATTAGAACTAAAAATAACCGTTGGTATTTTCTAGCTCAACACTCCAGTTTCACAGATGAGGAAAAGAAAGTCCAGAGCAATGATGTCACCTCCGCCAGGTCACAGGGCTAATAGCTGAAAACCAGAGTCTAGAATGCCAGCCCTTGAATTTGAACTTCTGTGGCTGGTCCACAATTGGGCTCTGTCTCGAACAGATATGCCTATTTCTTCCTTATTTCTTGTCTTGAAGGAGTTCCTAAACCATCCTACTCTTCTTTTCCTCCATTTTACATGGGAACAGAGGACAGCCTCTGCAAAACAATCCTCTGAAAGGAAGCTGTTCCCTCCCTCCTCTTCATTAAGGAATTTCTTTCACGTCTTCCTTGATTATTCTTTGTCCCATTTTCCTTTGGGATCAGTGAGTTACAATTAGTCCATAACCAGGATACCCCGTTTAAATCATTTTTTCCAAAGCATCTCACCAGGACACATTTGTGTCTAGGCCCCTTGGAAATTGCACATGTGAATATGCATCTTTAATCCCCATTAATTATACAATACATATAATATTTGCATAATATTATAGATTTCAGCAGCCTTCATTACAGGTGACTTTGTTACATTATTTACACAAGGCAAATATTCATATACAGGACCTGACTTTAAACAGACCAGGGAGGAGATGATCAGAAATCACAAGTGTCAGGCCTTCCTGAGGTACATCACCAGCCTCTCTCTTTAATGAAGACCACATTTTATAACAATGCTCCCATGCAAATGCAAATTTATGCAGATTGTTTGTTTAGACTAGTGCTTCAGCACATCAATCTCCAGGTTCACGCTCCTCTCCTTTTTGCCTTCAAAGAGATAATGTGGTTATTCCAGTCGTCTCTCTCCGGGGGGTTCATGGTCGGGCATGCCCATAAAAATGACAGGGGGTGGATTTCACTGGCAGCAACTATGCCCTCCCCTTGAGGGTTTGTGTTGAACTAGATGAGGCACAAAGTCAACACCACAGGATGGGTCACATGCTTTTCTCCTGAGTGTATGGTTCAGTGACAAGCCTGGCACCAACCTGGACAGTCACACACCTCCCAGATCCTGCTGGGCATCCGCTGGGCAAATTGCCACTGCACCCTCCTCAACAGGAAGAAGTTAGCGTAACGCATTGCCTCCCCACGCTGCGTTAGGCACTTAGATTTAGTTCCAATGGTAAATCACTTGGGAATTTCCCCACCACTCTGGTTAAAAGCCCATTTTGGGGACAAAGGTCTAAGATATGCAGATGGCAAATTGTGAATTTTCCCACAGAAGTAAATGAGAACTCAAAATTTCGCATGCTGAAACAAGGGAAGTCTGAGAAACCGTCACAGCCAAAAGCAGTCTAAGGAGACATGGCTACTAAATGCCATGCAGTCGTCTGAACGACACAGTATGTAAAAATCCCGAAACTCTGAATGAAGTATTGGCTTCAGTTAATATTAATAATGGATCAATCTTGGTTCATTAACTGTAACGAATATACCATACTAATGTAAGATGTTAATAATGGGAGAACGGTCATATGGTATGTGGGAACTCTATGTACTATTTTGATAATTTTTCTATAAATTTGAAACTGTTAAAAAATTTAAAGGTTTTTTTTTTAAACAACACATGCCGAGAAGGTAGCAGTCTAATGATTTCATTTGAAAATGTAATGTGAGCTGTGAACAGGAGCCCAGACTACTGTCAGATAGACTGGAGTTCAAGCCCTACCTCTACCACTGTTTGACCTTGGGCAAGTTATTTAACCTCCCTGCCTCAGTTTTCCCATCTGTAAACTGGAGATGGTTAGACTCTCTGCCTTGTGGGATGGCTGTGAGGACTGAATGCAGTGAGGCTCATAAGTGCATAACAATTGGCACACAGGAAGAGTCAAAGAAACTTTAGCAACAATTTCATTTTTCATACAGTGCAGTAAAAGCAAAAGAAGGGGGTGATATATTTTGTTTTAAAAAATAGAACAAACACCAGGCTAAGGCAGGAGAGAAGTTTGGGGTGTATGGTCTCCCCTGAGCATGGAGGCCCCCCAGGGCAGTGGGGAGAGAGTGCAGGCCCTTCCCCAGGCCTGACCATGACATGCCCACATGAGGACAGATGGAGAGGAACATTTATAACCATAGATCCTGGTGACCTGGGAGGCAGAGGACAAAAGGTCACTTCTCCACAGAAAGTGCAAGTACCAGCCCTTCAGCTTAGCATCGGAGACTTCCCTGCGAGACCCTAAACCGCACTTTCAGCACATCATGGGTTTCTCCCCTTCCCGGTTCCCACTAAATGCTGCGTGCTTTCCCACCTCCACACCTTGGCCCTCTGTTCTCTTTATTCGCTTTATCTGGAATGCTCCCCATTCCCATCTTTGTCTAATACCCACTCATTGAAATGCCTTCTCAGTAAAGGCTTTCTTAGCCTCTTTGTTTGGAGCTTAGTGTTATAAATAAGTAGCTATGAAAAGCATCTCTTTGGAACCCCCTGAGAGAAGGGGTTCACCCTCTTTCCATCCGTTCTGGAGAGCACCACTGCGAGAAGTGCCAGAAGGCAGGGAGGGTGCCTTGTAGGATGGCTTTTGTCTTCTTGTCCTGTTCTCTACAGAAGACCGTAAACTCCAAGAAGGCAGCAAAACTTCTAGATGGTGTGAGAGGGGTAAGGACAATGGCTTGGGGAAAACTGGGCAGCAGGCACATCAGGAGACAGAGACTGACAATGCTGCCTACATATGACTCCACAGGCCAGATGGAGCAAAAGGGCAGGAACAGGAAGCACATCTTCAAAATGCCCAGATAATCAGGATTCTGTCCACTCAACTTCAAGCCAGGCTTGCCTCTGGTGTGACAGAGTGGCCCCATCTCTGTGGCAAGATCTTGCAGCACATCTTGGAAGGGCTCCCTGAGCCCTCGTCAGGGCCTGCAGCATTCAGAACCAAGGGGAAGAAGGGTTCCCCCTGGCCCACTAAGGGTCCTCCCCTGGTGACTTCAGTAAGCAGATGCATCAGCTCATGCATCAAACTTCACTTTGATTCTTGGCCACAGAGAAACAGCAGCCCTGTGATTATGAAAACCCGGGGCCCCGGTGCATCTGGTTTTCAACCACTGAGCTGAAAGCAGAGACAACCCCACCATGCTCACATCTCTCTGCGCTCCATCCAACAGCCAGAAGAGGGGAGTGAGGTCGGGTTTCACAGCCCGGCACTGAGGGCCTCCAGGTAAATTCCAACTGGTCCATTTGATGTGAAATCTTCCAGCTTGACCAAGAGTCACTGACCTCAAGAGCAGCCGTTTAACCTCCATTATTTAGTTTATATTGGTAATATTTACATTGGGAACTTGATTAAAGCTGACCTCTTGGTGAAAACAGAATCCAATACAGCGCTGAACCCTCCCGGCTCCTCCGCCCAGTGTCAGGTGTCATCTGTTTCACTTCTCCCCTAATTGGCAGACTGGCCTCCACTTTGCCTGCATCCACCTCTCCCTGAATTTGTGCAACACCTTCCATGTGGTTCTGCCCCTTCCTCCCCCCACCAGCCCGTCTGAAAGTTAACCAGGCTAAGAGCTGCTGCTTGGTTGAGTTTGAGGATAGAGCTGGTCTGTTGTAAATAGGTTTTATTCATCTTAAGGTCCAGAAAAGACACTTAATGTCCCCTGTCCCTTCTGCAAGAAGGAAAATTCCACATGGTGTGTCACCTCAGCTCCCATCTTCACAAGGACAACTGAGCTCCCAGGGGAGGGAATGCAGCAGTCACTGGCTCAGGATAAAACTCCTCTTCCTACATGAAAATTTTATCTGTATTGCTTTTTCAGATCAATATGTCTATAAAATTGCAGGGGAGGCTACTTGATGAAACATTTGTTTGCTGACATATCCAGGAATTCCTCCTTCCTTCAACTGGCTCAGTTCAGCAGGTATTACCCCCTTCAAGTCCTCACAAGGATGTTGTGACCCCTCGGTAGATTAGCCCAAACACATGTTCTCCAGCAGATCCCCCTCGGCACCTCAGCAGGGACCCCCCGCCCCTCCACCACCGTGGTGTTCACCAGCCCTGCTGTGCTGTCATTTCGGAAGCCGGGCTGTGTGCGGAACCAAGATGGCACACATCTGGGGGTGGGTCTCAGGCACTGGGAAGACACTCCAACAAACCACAGAAAAAGATATCCAATTACTGGGAACAGTGTGATAAATTAATATTTTCAAAGTAATTGCTCTTTGTTCTTTTTTGTATGTTTCTAGCCAAAGAATCTGTACCCTCTTTCTGAACAATCGGAGGATTTTTTTCTCTCAAATGCCAACCTTCTCTGTCTGTGAAGGTTATTATGGGCTTGGTTAAACAAAGTATTTGTTTATAAAAGATATGATAGATGACAGAGTCGTTTCGAAATTACACAGTCGGTATAATAAAACCAGTTAAAACCTTATTTAAAAAATGTCACAGTTGGTCAAATGTATTAATGGCATATGGTTGAGTTTTTGTCTTTTTTCCCCCCAGAACAATATGCGCGTTCTCATTTCACAGAGTAGAGGATTAATGGAGCGAGGTAAACCTTTTCTTCTAGGCAATCTACACTTTCATTAACTGACTCGAACTTTATTTTCTATGTTTCGTCTTTCCTATCTTGTCTTTCTCTTCCCCATAGCACCCAATTACAGAATTCCTGAAATTCTGGGTAATGTAAGAGATAAATATTATATCATGTAGACCATGTTTTAGAAGGAAAAGTTAATGCAGAAATTGCACACTACATAAACAGAATGCCCACACCAGCAGACATAATTATCTTTTCTCCTGTTGATATTACCAACACTCATAATAAAGTCAAAAATGTGCCCCAAAACATAATATATCAGCTGCATATAACCGGCATATCAGCAAAGAACATAATTGCATAGTTTTCTCTTCTGAAATCTCTCACTCAAAGCTACACCTTGCACAAGATTTCTGTTAGAGAACTATTTGGTTGCTTCTAGAGATAATGCACCAACAGAAGTCTTGAAATCAGGACTCGCCAGCCTCACCAAGCTGGGTTATCTCAGAACTGTGCCTGGATTTTGCCTGGAGCTTGGAGATGCCATCTCTAATCTACAACCCTGCCATGAATTTGTTTTTTGTCATAAATGAAGCATGGGGCTGTGCTTTAATTTTCCTCACTGCCCTCTGTCAAGTAATAACCATAAATATTGTCCTGAATCATTAAGTCACAACCTGAAATGTGATCCTGCCCAGCTCCCAATCAGACGGCCATCTGGAAGATGAAAGAAGTCTATTTGGGTTTCGGAATGATCCAGACTCTAATTTGTAGTAACAGTCTTAACAGGCTGTTTCAGAGACATTAACCAGCAACTTGTCTCAGGTTCTCAAGGAAGGTCCATTATCCACAGTTGGAGGTATTTTCTTCAAGCAGAACCGTGAACTGTAACTGTTGGAAAACGACCAGGCTGTCTGGCTCTCAATCAAATGCCACATTCTTCCATGGACACTAGATTTCTACCCAAGGGCAAGAATATATGCATAGAGCAAATGCATACATAATATATCTCCAAATATTCCCTTTGTCATAAGGAAAGCAAACATTTCAAGAGAGGAAAACAAATTGCAGCTTCTACAAGCAAACAACAATGCAACATGATAGATAATTTTTGTTATCACCCTGAGGTTACTTTTGCAGAGAAAAATAAATCATACTCTTATTTTGCTGTAGAAATAATCTTGTGAACACAAAGAGAAAGTCATTATCTAAAGTCTGGAAACATATGCTTAAACACGAGTGCACCGCTGATCAAAGGGACTATTGGCCAAGCAATTGCTTTACATATCTGACCTACCCGATCATCAGAGAAGCAAGCAATATCAGCAGGAGATGACTTCCCATTGCCACTCGGCTTTGGAATGGAAGACCAAGCAGCAAAATCAACAGGGGAAGATGCTTCTCCTCTGAGTTACATAAAACATTTTTCTCTCTAAGAGAAGAGTATTATACAAATAATATTTATTTGTAAATAAATTTATAAATTTTTGAACATTAAAAATACACTTAAAAAATAAAATGAAGGTATTTATTGATAAATGCATGAAGTAAGTGATGTTTTAGTCAACAAACACGTCAATGGTGACTCTGAGGGGAAGGACACCAACGCGATGGCTGCGAGTTTGTTCACCGCTGTCAGGGAAGGCAATTTCACACCGACTTGAAGAAACGCTCTTCCTTCCCCTCACAATTTGGTTCAGCACCTCTCACTGCCAGTAATTAAAAACATGTATTAATTTTTCCGCAAAATAAATAGCATAAAAAGATAGGTAAAAAGAAATTTAAATGCATTTCATGGCTTTATTAAATCTGAACGTGAGCAAACAAATTTTTTTTAAAAATGTCTATCTGATTTGAGACAATCATGGGCATCTGAGCATTGGTTGAGTATAAGATAATATTAAGGAATAATTATTATCTTGTTAGATGTGGTGATATTGTGATAATTTTTAAGTCCTTCTCTTTTAGAGATATACTTAAGTATTCAAATCTCAAGCAAACGGTCATTTTACTCATAATGGCATGTTGCCTGAAATTTGCCATCAAATACTCCAGAAAAATAGTAGGTAGTGGTAGATGAAATAAGATTCACAAAATATTAATAGTTATTGAAAAGGAATGATGAATACGTACGGTTCATTGCCCTTCTTTCATTCTATTTTTATGTATACTTGTAATTTTGTATAATAATATAGTCTTAAATGTTTTCATTAAGAGCCTAGAGCAGTGGTTCTAAACCAGGGGTGGTTTGCACTCCACTCCCCCCAAATTAATTTGATAAAGTCTAGAGACATCTGTGGTTGTCACAGTTGGGGACAGAGCAGTGCCAGCATCTAATAGATGGCAGGGATGCTGCTAGACATCCTGCCGTGAATAACACAGCCCCCACAACAATGAGTTACCAGCGGAGACTGAGACACCCCGGCTTAGATAATGTCCTGTTAGAACAGAGTTGACAAGCAGATAAAATATGGTCTCTGCCTTCATGGAGTTTATAGTCTTCCAAACGGAGCAGGACGAGAAGACAAATAGCCATCCTACCAGGCAGCCTTCCTGTCTCCGGGCACTTCTCATAGTGGGTGCTCTCCAGTACGAATGGAAGGAGGGTAAACCCTTTCCAGTGGGGCGGGTTGGTTGTTCAAAAAAGGTGTTTTTCATTACTACTTATTTACAACCCTAAGCTCCAAACAAAGAGGCTAAGAAGGGCCTTCACTGAGAAGGCATTTTAATGAGGTGAAACAACGATTGGAATGATCTGAAAATGTCTTCTTTTCAGCCTGCTGAAAGTTTGGCTTAGGTTTGGATCAAAGGTCAGGTCAATGTTGAAATTCTCCCTCCTGGGTCACCCCCTGCGGAGAAGGGGGCCCTCTGGGTCTGCTTTGAGACAGCCGTTGCCAGTATCCTTGTCATCACTCCATCCTGCCCCTTAGGAGGCTGTGCTATGAATGTTTTGCTTCTCCTGATGTTAGCTGAGCCCTATGGTCACTGGCCCGTTATGGCCTACTGCCCGCCACATCTGTCTTTCTGTCCAGTTCGCCCAAGACAGTGTACCCATGTGTTCACCTTCCCATGTCCTGGCTTGTCTCTGTGCTCACAACAGATTCAGCTGCTCCTCCGTTCTGAGAAGTATGCCCCATAGGGCTTGTCTGAGCTTCACCTCCCTGTCCCCAACAGAGGCAATAATGGAGAAAGTGCTGCATCCTGTCTTGAGGAGAGAGCTGCCTGGTGATGCTGTTACCTGGAGCAGCCCTGCCTCCATCTGAACTAAAGACCTCTCTGGCAACAGGAGCTCCCCATGAACATGATTCAACTCTCCAAGGTCATTGGGAGCCACAGGAGGCTGGAATGTGAGGAGGGCAGCTGGGAAGGGATTCAAGAGCTGTGCTGCTGAACTCTAACATGCCTGTGAGGGGTCTTTTGTCCATCTGCTGTACATCGTGATGTATTCCAAAGACCTGACTGCCGCCTCCCTTCTGACTTGTTCATGACTACTGGATATTCTTCCTAACCCAACAGCACAGTGGCCTCAGCCACTACCAGGCATCAAGCATAGTGTACTGGGTAAGAGCTGGACTCTGGAGCCAGAGTGTGTAGGTTTGAACCCTGACTCTGCTGCTTATTAGCTGTGTGGCCTCAGGTGAATTACTCAACCTCTCTGTGCTTCCATTTCCTCAACCATAGAATAGGCTGGATAACAGGACCTTCCCTAATGGGTTGTTACAAGAATCAAATGAGTTAATATCCGGAAAGTGCTTATATCAGCACCTACCATGCAGTGAGTATTTGTAAAATACAGTAAGTATTCAGGAATCCAATGTCTATTTTACCATAGGATAGTGGTGTAATTACTGAGCAGACATTGTGAGCTCTCTAGATGGTGGGGTTGAAATTTCACCTATAATATAATGGCAAGAAAAATCACTTGGCATTCTCCACGCTAGAGAGATAGAGCTGCAGGCCCTGGTTTCTTCTGTTGTGAAACGGGAAACAAACAGAACCCTCCACATTGGATTTTTTAATTAAATAAAATAATCCAAGTGATATTAGTAGCAGAGTACCTGAAAAAATATTAAATAGATGTTTAGCTGTCCTTATTAATATTACTATTATTGTAGCTGAGAAGAAAAGGTAAGAATTGTTCTCAGATACCTGCCCTCCAGGGGACACTGGCAATGTCTAGAGTCATTTTGGGTTGTCCTAGCTGGGGGTTTGCTACTGGTACCTAGGAGGGAGAGGCCAGGTGCTGCTAAATTTATCCTACAATGAACAGTTCAGTTCCCTACAACAAAGAATTACACAGCCGCAAAATGTCCTTAGTGCCAAGGTTGACCATTGTTAAGTCCAGTTATTGCCACAGGCCCCCACATCCCAGACCACTGTGTAAGCAGTCTTAGAGCAGAAATACCTCTGAGCAGACTTTCCACTAGTTTCACAAAGAAAAGAAGGACAGTGACTAGATTCACTGGATTAACTTCAGGCTCTACAAACACCAGAACCAGGGGGTCCCATTACAGCGGCGCTGACACCACAGTGTGCTCCTGGAACAGCTGCTTTGTTGAGTTATCCCTGAAGATGGCCATAGGCTTCCCATCTGTGGACTCTGGCTCGAAGGGCTTCTGCAGGCCAGACACTCTCCCTTCTGTAGTCTCCACAGCTGTGAATGGCCACATCGCCCCCGCTGCGGTCACCCAGGCCAAAAACCTGGAAACTGCCCTCAATGTTTTGCTTTCTCTTGTCCCCCATATTTAGTCTGCCGTGCTGATTCACTGTTCAAGGGGTCACATGTACCACCCACATCTCCCCATTCCCACTGCCATAGTCTTAGGCTGGGCTTCCATGATCTCCCAGCCAAGCTACTCTAAGGGTTCCTAACAGTTTCTTTGCCTCCACCCTCTTTCAACTCCAATCTCCCACCACCTTGCACCAAAAAACTTCTTCCCAAAACACAGGTCATGTCACTCACCTCCTTAAAATGCTGACAGCCTGAAGCACAGAGCATGAAATGCAAAGCCCTACATAATCTACCCTTGACCGACTTCTCCAAATGCTCCGAGCATTCCCCATACTTCAATTTCTTGCATTTTCCGAAACATGTTGTACTCAGTCAAGCCTCTGAGCTTCTCACATGCTGTTCCTGTGCCTAGACACTATGTCTAGCATCTTCTGTGGCCTGACTCTGGCTTCCCTTGAAGACTCAGTTCAAGCATCACTTCCTCTAGAAAAGACTTCCTGAAACTCTTCCCAGGAGGCTGTGTTTGGGGCTTTCTTCTCCACTTCCACAGCACCTTGTGCACTTTTTTTATCCTGCTTTATAATCTTGGGTGTTTTTATCTGATTCTTCCACTAAACCACCAGCTCCTTGAGGTCTGCTGGTTTATAATCTATAAATCATTTTTGTTTACCAGCACCTAGTACAGTGTCTTGCACATAGTAGATAATTTTTCAGTTTGGGATGTTAATGGGATCCTTGATGGGATGAATAACTATTGGGAATGCGACCACTATATAGTTGATGAATTAACTGAAAGAATGAGTTAATACGGATGTCATGCACTCTACTAAATGTCTACTCTCCACATCTTTGGTATATTTATCAAGTACCTACTATGTGCCAATCACTGTACAAATCTAAGAATTTAGAGATGAATAAGTCTTAGTTGCTTCCTTGTGAATCTTGTAGTCTGGCCGAGAACACAGATCCATAAATTAATCCCTCCTCCCCTCACCCCTTCAATAAATGGCACCACCATGTGTGCAAATAAATCTGTTTTTACATTATAAAAAATTTTTAAGGATTTTTTTCCACATTAAACTCTTTCACTTACCCACCTCATCCAACCCAGCAGAAGCTCCCATTGAATGAAGCTCTAAATCATAATAGTTTTCATATTTATCTGTCCTTCACCTTCATCCTTATTTCTAGTACTGTGATCAAAGCCAGAATCTTCCTCTTTGACTCATTCCTCTCCCTGCTTCTAGCCTTGCCCTTTATAATTCATTCTTCCCATGAATTGTATCCCGAATCATCTTTTAACAATGTAAACAAGAACATGATGTTACTTGCATTTTTAACATTTCTTACTTCCCTTTATACTCTTACCATGCCTACCAGAATCATTGCTCTCAGTACTTTCCTCCTTCCTTTGATAGAATTTTGCCTACATACCTTTGTCATGGCCTCTTGGTGGGAAGCTTGGTGTAGTTCCCCACCCCTTGACTTTGAAATTGGCCATGTAAATCCTTTGACCAATGGGATGCTAGCAGATATTATGTAAGTAGAGGCTTGAAATATTTTTGCACAATTTGGCATGCCTCTCTCTTCCTATGACCCACTAGGAGATGCTATGCTTTAATAGCTCCCAATCCAAGGAAAATATGAGCGGAGATTTGTGGAGCAGATTTGAACTCAACCTGAAGCCTGGAACAAAGCCCTGCCAACCCACACACCTGCAAATAGGGCAGCTCCATGGCTGTTCCACCCGTGTAGTCACACACGGCTCCTTGCTCAGAAGGGCCCTATGCTTGATTCTGTGGCTGTCCTGTTATTGTTTTGAAATTCATAATACTTTTTTATCAAGGGCCTCCATATTTTCATATTGTACTGGACACTAAATTATGTAGGTTGTAATCAAGAAAAATAAATGTTTGTTGTTATAAGCTACTGAGTTTTACATGGTTTTGTTTATATTCTTTCTTCATAGTATCTGTCAGCTTTTGAAATTACTTAGTTCACTTGGTTGTTTGTTTACCACTGCCTCCTCCAAATGGAACATAAATTCCATAACAGCAAGCCCCAAGTTTGTCTTGTGTGTCTTAGTATACCCAGGACCTGATGCACCAGGGGCTTTCAAAACTATTTGTTGAATAAACAGGTGAAGAACTTCCATGGCTTCTAGAATCAGGCTGTGAGAGTTTCATGGATGAAAGTGTTGGTTCCACCCAAAGGAAGAAATTTTATGAAGCAAAGCTCAAGATTGTTCATATCCCTCACTCAGTCTTTCCTAACTTTTCTTTACTCAGAATTCCCAGTGAAATCAACAACCTTTATAAAATGTAGTTGGAGGAAAGAACGAGAAAGGCTTCTTTTCTCGGGCCACTCTGAGAATAAGTTTATTTGTTCAAGGTGAGGGTGGGGTAGAGACTATTCACTGTCCCCCTGGACTCATTCTTTGTATTAATTTTAATAACAATGCCCAGAGTTTTATCTCAGCTTGCCTCTTTTGCAGCTAGTTGTGCCATGTAAATCATTGCAGCCAATGAGATATGAGCAGAGAAAATTGTACAACAATATCCATTTTACAGACTTGCTGTAAGAATGCAAACAGTTGGCATTGCACAGAAAGTGTTCAGAGCAGTGTCTGACTCAGAGTGAGCACTCAATAAATATTGGCCACTGTCATCCTTACTGTGGGAACTTTCAGTTTTGCACTCACTGCAGAAGGATTGATCATGAATCTTCCACTGTTCATAAAACCATGTGGTATCATGAGGTTCTCATTGATTCAGAGGTTGTTTGTTTACTGGTGTTTAGCAGAATTTGTTATGTTTGAGGATATATTGCAATGGACCAAGACACTCATCAAGTGCCTCTCCTGTCATATTCCACCTCTCATGAGCAAAGGTATCCCATGGGCCTCGGAAAACCCATCCCAGCTCAGTCAGATCTGATGATCATGCTCTGTGCTCACTATGAGGCTTTCCCCAGCACAGGCATGTCTAAGGGCATATACAGGTTCAATAGAAGTGTCCAGAAGTGTGTGTGCTTTTTAGTAATAACTAGCTCCTATTTATATTTCCAAAGCACTGTGCTAGAAAACTGGGGCCAGTTATGAGAGAAAAAGAGAACTTCAGGCCAAGATGGAGGTGTAGGTAGACACACTGGGTCTCCTCGCACAACCAAAAGAAGGACAACAACAAATTAAAAAACAAAAAACAACCAGAACTCACAGAAAACCGAACTATATGGAAGTCCAACAATCAAGAAGTTAAAGAATAAACATTCATTCAGACCTGTAGGAGGGGCAGAGACAGGCAGCCAGGTGGAGAGGACTTGTAGCAAGACAGCATGGCTGGAGGACCAGACGAGACAGTGGCTTGCAGACTGGGCGGTCCCACATCACATGCAGATAAACTGGGAGGAACAACTGGGGAGAAAGACAGACCAAGCAATCCAGGGTTCCAACACCAGAAAATAAAGCCTCAAAGCCTCTGACTGAAACACCTGTGGATGTTGAGGTGGTAGGAGAAACTCCTAGCCTCACAGGAGAGTCCATCAGAGAGACTCACAGGGTCCTAGAATGTACACAAACCCACCCACCTGGGAATCAGCACCAGAAGGGCCCAATTTGCTTGTGGGTAACATGGTAAGTGACTGAAATCTGGCAGAGAGCAGAGCAAGCAGCACTGTTCCCTCTCAGACCCCTCCCCCACATATAGCATCGCAACACAGCAACATGGGTTGCCCGCCCTGGTGAACATCTAAGGCTCCACCCCTTACTACATACCAGGTATGCCAAGACAAAATGGCCCAAATGAAAGAACAGGTCAAAGCTCCAGAAAAAATACAACTAAGCAACGAAGAGATAGCCAACCTATCAGATGCACAGTTCAAAACACTGGTAATCAGGATGCTCATAGAGTTGGTTGAATATGGTGGCAAAATAGAGGAAAGAGTGAAGGCTATGAAAAGTGAATTAAAGGAAAATGTACAGGGAACCAACGGTGATGGGAAGGAAAGTGGGACTCAGATCAACAGTTTGGACCAGAAGGAAGAAATAGTCAACCAGAACAGAATGAAGAAGCAAGAATTCAAAAAAAAAAAATATGGAGAGGCATAGGAACATACAGGACATCTTTAAACATTCCAAAATCTGAATCATAGGGTTGCCAGAAGAAGAAGAGGAAGAACAAGAAATTGAAAACATTTGAAAACATAATGAAGAAGAAGTTCCCCAATCTGGCAAAGGAAATAGACTTCTTTGAAGTCCAGGAAGCTCAGAGAGTCCCAAAGAAGTTGGATCCAAGAAAGCACACACCAAGTTACATCATAATTACATTAGCTGAGATTAAAGATAAGGAGAGAATCTTAAAAGAAGCAAGAGAAAAGCAGACAGTTACCTACAAAGGAGTGCCCATAAGACTGTCAGCTGACTTCTCAAAAGAAGCCTTGCAGGCAAGAAGGGGCTGGAAAGAAGTATTCCAAGTCATGAAGGGCAAGGACTTACATCCAAGATGACTCTATCCAGCAAAGCTATCATTTAGAATGGAAGGGTAGATAAAGTGCTTCCCAGGTAAGGTTAAGTTAAAGGAGTTCATCATCACCTAGCTCCTATTATATGAAATGTTAAAGGGACTTATCTAAAAAAAAGATGATCAAAAATATGAACAGTATAATGCCAACAAACTCACAGCTATTAACAACCCAACCTAAACAAAAACAAAAATGAGCTAAGCAAACAACTAGGATAGGAATAGAATCACAGAAATGGAGATCACATGGAAGGTTATCAGCAAGGGAGTGGGAGGGGGAGAGAGGGGGAAAAGATACAGAGAATAAGTAGCATGGTAGATATGGTAGGTAAAAAATAAACAAGGGGAGGTTAAGAATCATATAGGAAATGTAGAAACTTATATGTATGACCCATGGACATGAACTAAAGGTGGGGAATGCAGGTAGGAGAGGGTGTGCAGGGCAGAGGGGAATAAAGGGGGAAATGGGACAACTGTAGCATAATCAATAAAAAATATTTAAAAAAAAAAGAAAAGAAAAAGCAGAGCAAAATAAAATATTTCCCCTGGAAAGCACGTGATTCTGAGGTCCTGTTGTATATTCATGACCCTTTCTCGTGTCTTTCTGACATGGCCAAGTAATATGGAGCTTGTAGTTTGAGCACATGACCTTAAGTCTCAGCTCCACCCCTCCATCTGGGTAATGTTGGGCAAGTCACAGTCTTATCAAGTGTTCAAGTGGGGAATGGTAATATCCACCTCATACATTTGTGGTGGATTTAGGGGGTAAAGGAGATGAATGCAATGTGTTTACAATGGCATCTGGATCCCAGTGGGCTGCCGTGGTTATTACCGTGGCATAGTCCAGAACTAATCGGGCCCAAGTCATCCCTGCCACATAACTTTCAACAGAGCTTCCCAACGATAGAGCTGGTTCTGCAAATCACACACATCAACAGACCGAGTTGGCAAATAATTTCCATTCTCCCAGAGAGACTTCAATTTCCTATCATCCTGGTCCATTAAGGAATTCCTAATTTCCTCCTGCCCTTAATGTTCAGCATTTTCAACCACATTCCACAAATAGAACATGTTCTGTCTTCTTTTAGCCCAGTCCTTCCCAGCCAGGACCATCTTTTCATGAAAATTTCCCATCCATTTCATTGCATTTTCCAATTTAGAGCCTGTTCATAGCCTTGGAAATCACATCCTCCATTGGCTCCTAACCGTAGGTGACTCTCTGGGAACAGGCCCCACAGAGGGGCTCTGACATGTCTCTTGGGGTGAGATGTGGTCTCAGTACATTTTAAGCAGGGAGGAAATTCCCTCTGAGCTGCATAGGCCAATGGCAAAGGTTCATGGGAAAATGCTTGGCATGAGCAGACTCAGGGGGTTCCTCAACTCTGAAGGGGCAGGAGCAGAGCTCGTGAGAAAATGGGATAAGATTTAGGTCTCAGCCCCACCCTGCCCCCTCTACCCACCCCCATCCCCAGGCACATTCAGATATGCATACCCTTCCCTGAGTTTTCTCCCAGAGAGCAGCAAAAAGAAGTGAGAACCACAAGAATGTAGCAAATTCAGGCTAGACCAAAAACAAAAACATAACCAGAAAGTCTCTCCTGTGGCCCCATTATATAGAGCTTACCTCTTGGCCAGCCTGAAAATATCTATAGTAATACAATTCAGAAACAGGTCATCTCTGGTCTTTGTCATTAAATCAATAACAGTTTTCCATTTTAAGTGGGTGCACTACTTTCCTAAAAACAAAGATCAGTGTTTTAAAAATCAGTTAAGAATATTCCTCCATCGCACACAACCCAGCATCCAAAAAAAGCAAGTCTGCACAGGTCTACACTGAGCCAGGATGGAAGTGCAAGTCCACGGGTCCCAGCGTTCTCCTAGTGCAATAATGAAGGCATTAAATTACCAGGTCAGAGGCCCCAATTCACAAAGAAATAATATCAGTTTATTATTTCTAATCTTATTAAGTTAGAAAATAGTCTCGAGATGTAATGTCATCCCAGAAAGGCGAAAGTATTGATTGTGTGAAGCTGCGTTCATGGATTATTCAAGGAGCCTGATTTCATTTAATTTCCGTAATTTTTAAAGGATTTTAAATTTTCTATAAAGCAAATAATCCTAAATTATTCCTATAAATAATGTAGATATATGGTCAGATTTACTTAGTACTTACCAGTTACACACTTTACCTTGTGAGTTAGAAAAAAAATGATTCTTTTTAATCCTGTTTTCCCATTCCCCAGGGTCTTCCTCAAGGCAAATAGGCCTTTAAAAAATATATGGCAATTTAAAAAGATAAATATGGACATTATCAATAAAGGACTTGTGACAACCCATTGACACTGTCATTTGCTAGTAATTCTATTATGTCTAAAGCTGAAGCCTCGATACCCAAGGATTTGAAATTATGACCGCAAGGAAAGCACACAGCCAGGCGTCACAGAGAGCACTTGACCCTGCCTGTACCTCACTCTTTCCTGCCCACTGGCAAAGCTCTACTAAGGGTAGGACCAAAAAGAAGCTCCACTCTCCCCAGCCACAAACCACGTTCTACCCACACTCTCTAGAAATGTGGCCCCATGTCCCCAGCCTCTGGTGAGCAGGAAAACCCAGCTACGAGTGCCAACAGCTTAATCCAACGTTCAATGAACACTTGCTATGTGCCAAGACCCAAGCTGGGCTCTGAGGGATGCAAGATTAGCCAGATCTCATTTCCTTCCTTCAAAAAGTTCCAATTTGATGTATGTCTAGACAGTGAGAGGCTTGGGAAAGTGATGTTCAGAGTGGCAAAGGGCCTCTTCTCCCTGAGTGGAGAGTGGCAGAGAGAAAAAGTCACCACCCTGTAGACCACACCACAATCACAGCACTGTTTTCAGTATTCTTCTTTTCTTGTGCACAGGCATTAATTTTTTCATTCACCAGGCAGCTAGTCCACACCTGCTATGTACCAGGTCCTTCTCTAGGCATCGGGAGGACAGCAATCAATGAGACCCAGATTGGGCCCATGAGGGGCTTGCAGTCTGTTGAAGGACACAGTGAAAGCCAGCAAAAGCTGCACAGCATGATATGCTGTGTAAGAATGCACACTTGGTACTATGGCATTGTGCAAGGCCATCTGGGGCAGGTGACATCTACAGCTCCAGACAGGATGATACCACAGTAAAGGAGAAGTGTGAATGGGGTGTGGCATTCCAGACAGAGAGGAATAGCACATGCAAAGGCCCAGAGATGAGAGTGAGATGACAGGGGACTCTGGAAGCCCCCAGTGGTCCGTGGTTAGTACATGTACAAGGAGGAGAGAGAGGAACACACGTCCTGCTCCTGAGAGGCCTCACGTCTTGCATGCTGGGCTACAGCGTTGGCATCATTGTCAACTTGCCTGGGGCCATCCTCAGCTCTGTTTCCTTCACCAGTATACCCTCCTTGGCCAGATCTCCTAGGTCAAAAAATCCAGTGGACAGTCTCTTCTTGTCTCTCCCTCACATCCCCTCCACGTTGCTCGTTAGACTTTTCTCATCTCTGTTCCCAGGATTTCGTGAGCAATAGGCCAAGTGGCTTCACGCAATTAATGAGACTGGAGTTACCGATCCAAACCCGAGACTCATGCTCTCAAGAATGTTTCCTCTCGGGATATTTATTAGCTCAGAAGACATGTGTGGGCAGAGCATGTTATTTAGTGACCTGTAATGCCTGAATAATGATCACAATAAATCAGACCTCATTATTATGTGCGGGAGAGCCGGATGGCCCAACTGGCTAGGTAATGAGGTCTAATTTAATGCCCTTGTATTATTCTCCACATATTTGCTGGGAAGTCAGGGGCCCGGGGTAGTAGTTCTCATAGGTCCAGACGCTCTGGATGTGCAGCAGTTACATAGGGAGGCAAGTGGCCCAAGCCCATGTTAGGAGTCAGGGAAACAGTGTGATTGCAATGTTCTGTCCCTCTGAGTGGGTTACAGCCAAGGTCTGGTTCTCTTACCCACTTAAACAGGAAGAGCTAATAGCCAGAGCTAATTATAAAAAAAATAGCAACACCCTGGGATCTATTTCTTAGGAGTAAAGGCAAGTCACAGAAGTAGGAAACACCAGCAGAGAGAAGTCAGAATCTCCATGGAAAGAAATACAATTGTCAGAGGCTTACTTCATCAGCCGTGCTTCTCACACTTGTCTGTGACAGGGTCAGCTCAGAGCGTCAGAGCCAGGGGAGGTGGCTCTCAGTCCAGTCTTCCTTGAATGTGACCAGCCCTTACTTATGTCTTGCTATGAGGGGCCTTTTGCCATAGCAACCCATCAGTGTGGTTTTTAATTCTCTGTGCACAGCCTTTCCTCATTGATCACTAATGTCATTAGTTTGGGCCCATCCCATACACCAGTCAATGGAGTGATCAATTTTAACCATATGATACACAAAAATTTGCTCTTAAAGAATCCAGAGACTGAGATCATTTGTCTTTTGCCCACCAAAGTGTAAATCTTTTCTTGCTATTGGTTTCTTGTTGGGTAGCAGACATAAAGAAGGAGCCAGACAGAGACCTTTGTGTAGGTGGCCTTGTCCAGGTCCCTACGGGGCTATCATCTATGAATCCCCCCGCCATTCGATGGCAGTTACAAAGTGTAATATCTGTGTGTGACATCAGGTGCCAGGCAGGCTGCAAGGCTCAGCCGTCCTGTAAGCTACAGCTGCCTCACTCACCTCTTTGTCAGTTGTCAGTCCTCTCATTTCCATCAATAGAACCTGGTTAAACGCAGCAGAGCAGGCTGTAACACAACATTTAGGGATCATGTAGGGCAGATTGACCCCCACGTCCAAAGCAATGTTTAGACAAGTCCTCCTTGTCCTCCCTGGCTACAAAATAACAGGGTTCTCTTGTATTTTTCTGAGCAACAGCTTGTGGATTTGTTCCAGAGAAAAATGCTTTGGGCTTTAATAGAATTCTTAGATCTGCCTTTCTCCTGGGATGTCCAAGCTCATAATCAAACAGGAAGCCTTTTAATAATACCAACTATGATGCTGGATGATCATTCACTCCATGTATAGGACGACAACTACTGGAAGAAACTCAAGCATGTTTAAAGCACTCAGAAAATAGGGAAAGAATATTTTCCCCCTTCAAAAATCTTTTGTATGGCAGGTCATCTAGCTGGAGTTTTAGCTAAATACGGTGGTTTGTGGAACATTGGATGAATCTTCGGGGAGGAGCTATATGTGAGCTAGGCTACCAAGACAGATCCTTTCTTAACTTGAAGCCAAAACAGTGAGATGGAGAGGTGGGGACTAGTTAGGTGGGATTTGTCTGGGTTCAGAGTGACCACAATGAGGTGAAAATTGACCACAGTCAAAATTACCCTTGAAAATGACTCAGTATGTCCATTGGAGATGGACTTCTCCATCTCCATGGAGATGTCAGTTTTCTCTGGCATTGAAATTGGTGACTGTGTCTTCATTTGAGCTTGAATTTAAGGACAAGTTGGCATGAAGAATGTGTGTCCATAAACACTTAAATGACGTAGAGTGGAAGAGGAGGCTGAGGCTGTGAGGGGACAGGAAGACTGAAGTCATCTCCAAGAACAGCAAAGTCACCTCCAAGAACACTTCATACACAGTGGTTCTCCACCTTTAGTTCTCAACAGAATCAACAGAGGGTGGTTAAAGGACAGACTGATGGATCCACTGCCCGTGTTTCTGATTGAAAGGGTCTGAGGTGGGCCTGAGAGTTTGCATTCCTAACAATGCTGCTGCTGGTCCCATGGACACGGTCCCTCGGAGAACCATTGCTTTAGGTCAGTACTTTTTAGCAGGACTGGTGGGAGGACTTCTGTGTAGCCAGGAGGCACTTGATACATTTGCAACCACACTTCCATTCTCTCCAGTCCCAGAGCAGTCACTCTTCATTCTATTATTGGTCAGTTTTCCTAGGCTGAGGATGAATGTATGATGCCCTTCATAATGTCAAAAGAATTCAATCCTTAATTCCTTGCTGGTATTGGCCTCCAGTTTTCTCCACTATTTTATCAACAGTGCCTATATGTACTGAACACTTAATATTTTAATATTTAGGGCAATGCTCATTTTTCATTTCTTTAAGTCAGGCATAGTCAACTGTGCACATTTTGTTGGAAATTACTCATCAAAACCTACCTCAGAGAAAGAAGCCACAGCACAGTAATAACATGTTGTGGAATACGCTCAGCTCCAGACAGACAGGTAGAACATTTTCAATATGGCACACGAGCCATTCGCTGGCATGTGATAGAATTCAGAGCGCACAGTAGATGCGCATATTAATCAAGTGCATGTGTGCATGCGAGCGTGTGTGTGTGTGTGTGTGTGTGTGTGTAAAGTATTGCAGAGACAAGTAGTGTTTCAACACATCAGTGCTTCACTGGTGGGACCTAAATATTCGATTCATGCTATGAGCACACAGTTGAAATTACATAAATTGTGTCTGTGATGTATTCTTATGAACGTGTTTTACTGCCAATGGGAAAAATCGAGGTTACATTATACAGTAAGAGAAAGGAGGAAGCAGATATCTGCCTCACACCTGGTTTCCTGGCTTTAGAAGGTGACACAAAGCACTCTTCCAGGTGAGGTGGCTAATTAAAGACAATTTACACAGTGGAAGGAAAAAGGGTCTGAACAAACTTATTTAACTTATGGCCTCACCAGGACAAGAAGAGGCTCTTTCCCAGAGTTCAGAACTCCCAAACCTATGGAAATATGCAAAGTCTATTTTCATTTTTTGTGTTGAAACACCTAGGACATTTTGTTTGAGGATAAGAGTTTTGTGCTTAACTGAAATTTTTTAATAGTGCATGCATATTTACTTTTTATATAGCTCTGATCTTATTCACTGTGACTGATAGTTATAGTTTTTTAAGATGTAGAATTTTTTTCCAGATATTTGAAAGTAGAAATATTTCCTTGTGACTGTCTTTTAGTTTTTCGTATCTGAGGCTTGGGGAGGGGGGTTGCTATGCCAGATCACACCATACACATGGTGACTATTTCCACAAAGATTGTCCCCAGATGCATAGTAGCTTCTGGAAAAGCATCCTTGCAAATTCAATCCCATCTCAGGGCTGCAAAATGATGCACCTATTAGGAGACCCAATTATCAGGGAAAGACTTGGGAATGTCCTATGATGATAATGTGAGGGTAACCCATCCCTACTTCTTTCATTCCTATCACCTTCTCCCTTCGAAGCTGGGAACCTACTGTGAGTTTCTGCAAAAGCAGACTTTCTTCCTACTTTTCACAGAGTATTGTAACCAGTATACCACAGCATCCTTTTTTCTCTATATATTTTTCTCCCTTCCATTCTGTAATTAAAATCTCCAGCATATAAATGCTTTCTATTGTTTCCAGCTTTGCATGGAAAAAGGCTGTATAATTCTGGGATGGACCTAATTACATACTCCATGTTGCATTCTGTGCCAATTATAAGCTTTTCCAAGAATTTCACAGTCTTGGGTTCTGACATTTCCCAGGTGAACATCCACACATAGTATTGGCTCCTGATTGCCCAGAGACATGTCAATATCGCCAGGCTGCAAGGATGTGATGCATGTAGAATATTTGGTGAGCCCTGAGTGATCCACAGCTAGGAATGCTTCTTCTACTCCAGATGTTAATTTACATTGAAGATTGCTGAGGACCTGCGGTTCTTGTTTCCTTCTCCATGTATCATAAACACCATTCTCTAGTTCCTGCGAGATGTTTCTAGGCCTTATTCCCTTATCTCTTTTTTCAGGAGTCCCAAATTAATGTCCATGTTTTTCAAAGTCATGCTCACTACTATATCAGAAGAATCCAGCTATCTCAATGGTTTAACAAATTTCTCACTTAACGTCACAGCCCAATGAGACGGTTCCTGATTAGAAAGCTTCCCTCCACTGAAAGATTCTGAGATCCAGGCTCTTTTCATCTTGTGGTTCAGTGTCTTCATTAGGCAACTCCCAGCATTGTTGGAGAAATCATTTGCACACTACCCAGATGAAGGGGCAACAAGCACGCAGAACCTTGCCTGGAAGTGGTACAAATAGTGGCCACTCGTGTTGCACCACCTGAGCCCGGTCACACAGTTGCAATGGAGGCTGAACATGCAGTCACCTGCATAAGCCCAGGAGAAGAGGGAGCCTCTTCCACAGTGGCTTTTACAGCCTTGGGACATCTTCTCACTGATGGACAACAGAGATGGAAAGGAAACATGGCTGACATGCTACCTAGAGCCTTTTATGCCTCGTTCTCTAACTTCTTGATAAAGGGAAGCCTTGGCTTGCCCACGGGAAGAGTCTTCTAAGAAAACAGAGGAAAGAAAAAACATGACAAAACAAATTACCAAGAAATCATAGCTCCTTCATTACCATCGACATGTGTGTGTACATGTAAAACAACTCAGCAGATATGACAGGAAGGTAAGGATTCACTGTGATGAGCTCAGAGATGTAACAGGTAGTTCACACAATTTCCACTTCTTAAGGACACAGCCAGGGCTGCCATTTTGCTCCACACCTGCCAAGTCACCTGTCCCTGCTCCCGGGTGTCACAGGGGAGGATCATCTAGTAGTTTGATTTTGCTGTGTTGAACCAAGCAATTTTTCTTTCAATGTCAATGCCAATCATGGTGTGGACCCAGGCACGCACCGATACACATGTAGCACAGACAACAGAACCTGAAGAGCTATGTGGAACCCTTTAATGGCTCTGCGTGACACGAGGAGCCCAGCGCAGTGACAATCACCTGGGTCCTGGAGGGATTTGATTTTTATGGTAAATCCTGGGAGAGCTTTTCCCTACTTTTCTATTTTTTAGTGTAACTTTATCTTGTTTGCTTTTACAGACACTAGAGGCTGGAAACCTTTAACATTGAGAAAGAGTTCTCAGATTTGGTTTGCTTACAGTTCAGCGAGATTTGCCCATCCAAACTGAATTTGGGAACCCTGTGGAGGGAAGGCATCTGGAAGCTGGGGGAATGCACCATCACCCCTTCCTCCGAGACCACAACACAAGGCCAGGAGAATGGAGATGAGTCAAGGAAAGGTCTGTGTTGTTACCATTAGGCCTGGTTTCCATTCATTTTTTTAATCCTCTTTCATTGCTTTTTAGAGAGAGAGGAAGGGAAAGAGAGAAACATTGATATGAGAGAGAAACATCAATCAGTTTTACTGATTGTGGCTCAGTAGACTGAGTGCCTGCCTGTAAACCAAAGGGTCACTGGTTTGATTCCCAGTCTAGGGCATATGTCTAGGTTGCCAGCCAAGTCCCCAGTAGGGGGCCCACGAGAGGCAACCACACATTGATGTTTCTCTCCTTCTCTTTCTCCCTCCCATGCCCTCTCTAAAAATAAATAAATAAATTCTAAATTCCAAAAAAAAATCAGTTATCTCCCACATGGACCCCAACAGCAGTGGGATTGGACCTACAACCTAGATATGCACCTTGATTGAACAGCCTTGGACGACACTTCAACCAACTGAGCATCTGGCCGGGGACTGTTTTCCATTCTTTTGTGACCCTTGAGAAGGACCATCGTATGGGAGTTCACTCCTTATCCCTAAAATAGAATAAACAGGATCCCAGAAGTGACTGGACTTCTGAAGGAGTGTTTCTCTCACTCACTGGTCTGAAGGTCCACAGCCTTCAGCCTTCCTGAGAAATGTTTCATTGCTTAGGTGAAAGGCCTCACCAGAGGCCCACAGTCCCCTTAAGGGTGAAGCACCTGGGCCGCTTGTATGGTTCTTGGGGTTAGAGTGCCTCGTACTATTTGAATCTTTGGAAAGATGTTCCATGACATTATTACAACACTCTACAATTTACCAGGTCAAGATCCATTTGAGGATTTGTTAGTCTTCCTCTTTGCGTCTTTGTTTTCCTCCCTGGCCTCTCTCTCATCTTCCTTTCACCCTTAATATCTTCACAGCCAATTGGCAGGAATAAGAAGTGAAAGAAGCTGCCTCCTTCCTCCAGTGAAGGGAGAAGGGCCTCTTCTACACTTTCCTAGATATTCTCTCCTGAGAGAATTTTCTTCCAAGTAGATCATGAAGGTCTTCGTTCATAGTCCACACTCAAGTGCCTATAAAGCAGCAGTAAGAATTAGAGTTTTGTCATCAGTGATGAAGAGAAGGGCAATTAGGGAATTTCAAGAAGCTCTCCGATATGGGGGAGGTCACACACTCAAAAGCAGACAGGGTCAACAGGGTAATAAAGAGTGAAGCCGCTGGTGGAGCCTGGGGCAAACTGAAGAGCACCCGCCCTCTCCGAGGGGGCCACCACGCCCCAGCTCTTGTTGATGGCTGCCAGGCGCGGGGAGCCCAATGTTGCCAGACCTACCAATTTTCAGGAGAAGCGTGGAATAAATATTTCCATGTGAATTACCCTTATATTCTGCAATAATGAAAATTAATTTATACTTTTAAAAATATGTTGCTGGCCTGATCAAACACATTTGATGGTGGATGCCCAAGGGGCCTCTGGTGTTTCACCTCCACAAATAATTGAGAGTCAGCTATTATTAATAATGCTCTTCTTGAGGAGCTCCTGCCCTTTGCGACAGCACGGATGGAGCTGGAGAGCATTATGCTAAGCGAAATAAGCCGGGTGGTGAAAGACAAATACCATATGATCTCACCATTAACAGGAACCTAAACAACAAAACAAACAAACAAGCAAAATATAACCAAAGACATTGAAATAGAGAACAGGCTGACAGTGACCAGAGGGGAGAGGGGAGGGAATTTCAGAGGAAAAGGGGAAGGGTTTACAGGAACAAGTATAAAGGACACATGGACAAAAACAAGGGGGGGGTGTGGAAATGGGAGGGAGGTGGGGAGGGCTGGGGGGTGGGCTGGGATGGGAGTAAAAGGCAGAAAACTGTACTTGTACTTGAACAACAATTAAAATAAAAAAAATAGTGCTCTTCTTGTCCACGGGGACAATTCCAAGTCATAGGACTTCCAGGTGCTAAATAAAGCAATCCACAATCAGAATTTATCACTAGACACACAGATAAACAAAATAAATTCAATCTACAGTGAGAAGTAAGAAGCTACAGGACTACATGTATTGTACTTCCTCTAAAAGTATGACCTTTTCTCAACATTTCAAATTATGCAACCTACTAGATATAATTTTCACTGGAAAACGAAGATCTTAGAAGGCCACTGAACTACAATGCCATTGAACTACACATTTAAACAATGGTTAAAATGGTAATTTTTATGTTGTGTGCATTTTCCAACTATTTAGAAAATAAACAGATAAATAAATATCATTAAGAGTCAAGATTCTGGGTTTGGGAATCCAGACCACAGACAGTACTAATCAGCAGCTTGGGCAGGAATGGAGTATTTCACTCAACTAGACCTCCAGAAAGATCTGTTGATTGATTAGGAAAGGAAGAATTGCCTGCTCAAATACTGCCTTGGGTGGGAAGGGAGAGAAGATTTCAGTAAAAGTGCTGAAAACCTGAAACAAAACCCAAGTCCTGTGAACAGCCTAGGTAACAAAGCAGACAGGCCCGTCTGGCAGGTAGGAAAAGCCAGGACCCACCCACGACCAGTTCCCATGAAAGACAGACCAGACTTTTGACAGCGAAAATTGATAGGCATGCCAGCGTCTGTAAGCCCCTTCGGCCGAAGCCCGGGGCCAGACGAGCCCTCAAAAGGTGAAGTTTTAGAATTATTGCACACAGAAACGCCTACGCTACTAGTCACATCTTCTTTATGAGAAAGCACTGTACACCCATCATACCCATACTCCCCAGGTTGGAAACCACTAATATAAGTGGCCTGAATTCATAGTTACTGGGCAGTCATAGCACATCAGCAGATTTCATGATTGCATTTAAAAAATTTCTTTTTAATTAAATACTTTAATAATCCAGGTTTTAATAGGCTGAATTTCTTCATATCTACAGAGAGGAAAAGTAGAGGAAAAAATTACACATAGTACCAGGGAGATTGGTGGGTTTTCATCAGCAGACATTCCAGATCACTCAGTTGGTGGTTTCCTATCTCTTTGGCAGAGGAATGTGAAATCAGGCACACAAAACAATGCAATTCTCCCTGCCCTTGTGAAACCTGCCTCCAAATGTGTTATGTATGTATGTATGTATGCATATATGTATATATGTATGTATGTGTGTATTGGAAAATGTTCTCCCTTAATGCTTGTTCCCAGTTCCTTTTAATTGCTATAGAGTTTGAGAGTCTGGGAAGGTGGGGACTCTGGTTCCAGCACAGTCAGTGACACCAGTTGACATTGTATCAGCTCCTATTCACCTGAGCTTCTGGACCCTCCAAAGGTCAACAAGACTTTTACAAACTCTTCTGCTCGTCTTCGTGTGTGGGGCCATTATGAAAGCACTTCTCTCTCCCTTAAAGTCCCCTGATGGGGGCTTTCAAAATATGTAATTAGTGATAACTGTAACAGCAATTTTTTAAATTTTGCAAAAATGTAGAAAATACAGAATAATCACATGAAAGTAGAAAATAGCATCCCCCCAAAAAATAAATGCATAGAAAAAATATGAGAAGTATGCTAAAATATTTATAGCAATTGTCCTACATCATGGGAAATTTTATAATCTTCTTTTGACAGCAAATTGAATGAAATGTCATTTAACTTTACACAGAGGGTTTTTTTTCTATTATTAGGAAAGCAAAATATGGAAATGAACTAAGACCAGTTAGAGTTTTATTGGGTTCAACTTTTCTATGCCGAGCATTCATTCCTTTTATAATAGAAATGTATTTTATAGTTTACACATTTTTAATTTATGAAGTAGTTAGGGCATGCCTGTCACCTGGTCTCAGTCATCCATAGGGGAGAAAGGGACAGGATGTTATGAACTCACTGTCCCCACGTCCCTGCTGCTCACTGGAGTGTGGAGTCAGCTCTGGGCTACACGGTCTCCCTGGGGAATGCGTGATCAGAACATTTCCTTCTACCGTTTTTGAAAGCCAAGTTTCTGATTTACATGGGGTGGCGGGGCAGGGTACTGGGTGGTGGGGGGAGTTTACCATATCACATTTTCACATTTCCATCTATCATAATTTAGATCTTTACGTTTCTGGAGTGGTGATTGATAGCCTCCAAACACATAAACACTCTCCTCTCCACCTGTACAAAATGCACCAGGGACTTGGCGCTCATAAAGGCAGGATCAAGGTGAGAGTGAATCAAAGTCAAAACCCACTCCTTAGCAGAGGTAAGGCCCCGGATCGGCTGTGGCCAAAGAAGGTGACAGTTTCTGGATGCTGTTAGTTTGCAGCAAATTGAAGTTTTGTAGTCTTATCTATTACCAGAAAAGCCCTCCAAAAAAAAATGGAGCCGGTGGGGGAGAAAGCAGGAGCCCCACCGTCTCATTTTTAACTAGGACCAGCTGAGAAGTGAAGGCAAGCACCACACAAACCATCTTATGTCTGCCAGTTCATTTCCTGGCCCCAAAAGGAAAAAAAAAAAACCCTCGTGTTTCCTCTCATGCAGGCCAAACATGGCAAAGCACCAGGGGAATTCTGAATGGAATCAATTGCACTTGTTACTAACTGAGTTTTCTTTTATTCTTATATTACCAAGGGCTGGATACTCAGCTGCAAGCAATTATAATGAAGAGTTACTGAGTAATGGTTTCCAGATTGCTCCATGATGGGGCATTAATTGAAAGGGACAATTTAAGAGCTTAGGCCATGTAAATACATTTCTTATTCTGTCAGATTGAGAAATTTCTGGATGCAAAAGGCTGAAATGCTCAGAACTGATAAAGACTTAATAGTGCCCATTTAAACCAGCATTTGCAAAGCGAGTTTCATGTCTTTAAGAGAATATAAAATAGTGAAACTGTGAGCTTGTTCATTCAATCAGAAAAATATTCAAAATAGCATTTTGCATGCCACACTCATAGGTATAGACGTGATATAAAATGTGACTTGATTAGCCTGCTTCATTACAAGGCCAATGAAGCTTTCAAGTAAACTTTTATTTTTCAGGTGGCATGGTGTTATAATACACATTAAACTCCCTCTCTGTCTCTCTCTCTTCATATATATATGTTTCATAAATATTTATAGTAAAATATTTATATTAGAATTTGAAATGGCATTTAAAGCACATAAATGAGTTTAAGTGTTTAATGCTCCATGATGGGGCATTAATTGAGAGGGACAATTTTAATTAAATTTTAACTTAATTTTAGTTAAAATGTAAAATTTGAAACACTTTCAACAGATTTGCATGCATATGAACATGGACCTCCACAGAAATGAACTACCAAGTCCATATCAGAAAGCTTCGTTTCCATCTTTTGTAAAGTGGACTTTTATTTCCCTGGGCCCTATTGAACAGAAACATTTTCAAAGAGGTTCTCTGATCAGTCACACTAAGGACAAGTATCAAAGAAAGACAAGTAGAAGTGAGGAAGAGAGTTACTAAAGCCAATCAAGGGGGAAAAAAACTTACCCCTCTAAAATAAAAGTAATGCCAGCTTTTAAGGTGTCATTTCAGACTTCTGCATTAGTACGAGTTTTATTTCTGGGAAGGAAGGAAGGAAGGAAAGAAGGAAGGAAGGAAGAAAAGGAAGGATACATACATACATACATAGATTGATAGAAATAGACGCAGACACATTTTAAGAGCTACATTTTAAGTTGAAGGTGAAGGAAGCCGTGAGATGGCCGCCACCACTCTTTCTCATTCCGTTTTCTAAATCTGAACTGCTATCCGAGAACTGAACTTTCACCCTTCCTTCTGCCTGGAGCCTGTCTTTCCCCTGGCTGGGTCGGTGCGGAGGAGCCTCGCTGCTGATGGTGGACTTCTGCTGTGACCTTGACTCAAACCAGGTCATAGAAGGCAGAGGAGAGAAGTTGTCAAGCCAGGTAAACTGAGAATATCCAATCAAAAAGAATGGGGGGACGGCCTCATTGGTGTTGTTGTTACTCCATTACCCGTTTTCACTCGTTCAGTCAACAAGCTATGGCATACTTTCCCCCCATCGACGTCTACAAAGGCTGGCTACACCAACAGCCAGGATGAAGACTTCTTATCCATCCGCAGGACTGTCTTGGCTTATTAGGCAATTTCTAGACTATTGCTTGGCTCCAACTTTTCTTTCTCACTGGATTAGTCATTCATAGAATCAGAGCCCTGGATTAATATTGGACTCTTCACTTTGGACTGTTGCTTTATTTATTGACAGTGAAAGCAAGTTCAGTCAACCAGTGAAAAAGCTCTTTTTTGTTCCCTCTAAAGTCAGGGTCACGTCCTGTCAGAATGTTCCAGACAGCAGTTCTTACAATGAGATACCTGAAGGCAAAAACAAAACCCCTTGAAAAGTGGATAGTCTTTTGGGGTCAGGGTGAAGAATCTTACTCCATAATAAAGTAATCTTAGTTGATGATTCAAATGGAACTGTCAAGAACCCAAGATGAGTTATAGAAAAGCATTTTTTGGGTCCACAAAATAAAGTAGGGGTGTCTTCTGCATTTGCATGGCTAGTGTTAGCAAATAGCATTGTCTAAAATGGTCCCATTTTATCTAAAACACATCTACACTATGTATCTGGTCTTTATTTTGCTATTCTTTCTTCTTAAGTTTTTTTCAGTCCTTGCGAAATCAAAATTTTCACTGTGAGGTTCAAAACTGCACTATTTATTTCAAAGATTTGAAGAGAAAGGGTCTCTTTTTAAACATCCTGAATTTAAAAATAAATAAACTGAACAGGAAGATGTAGACAGTCTATCTCAATTGCTCTTTGATTTCTCATCTTGTAGACTGTACTGATAAATTAACCTAAGTCACATCGTAATTTTGCCTAAGAAATGTAAGCATCATGGGATGTTTTTAAAATACAAGAGGGGCAATCTTTCATCCAACAGTTTACTGGGCTGCTGCTATTCCTAGCAGCCCAGCACCTGAACAAACCCAGTGAATTCCAGGCCAAATGGTTCTGATAACAGCAAATCTTGGGCAGGACAGATTTGGTGAGAATAACTCATTCAAAATTCAGTTTAATGAATTGTCCTTTTTCTCAGTGCTCCACTTAGCTGGGGGAAAGACAGTGAGGACACATTTTCTTTTGATAACACCATTTATGCTGAAAAAAAAAAGGTTGAGCAAGTACATACATGCATAAATGAATAATACATGAGTATGAGTATTAACCAAAAGGACTATCATTACAACCTTGGATCCTGAACATACACTTAACTTCAACAGTTTACAGAAAAGAATTAATATTGAATTTGTAGGTGTGCAGTGAAAGGTTTGGAAGTTGATTTAGAGGGGTGGATTTTTTTTAACTGTTTCAAAGTTACTAAAATGCACACAGAATACGGAAGAGGCCCAATTTTCTACATGACTAAAAATCCACAGTTGGCAACATCATCTTACACTAAGCAGTTTTGCTTGAATCAGTACCTGGAAAAACTAAGATAATTCCCATGTTTACACACTCCTTTCAAGCAGGGCAGGAGCAACATTTGAGAGGGATTAGCAATCAAAAATTGAAAATCTACCATCACCACCACAAGCCTGCCTTTTCATTTTGGACAGATCATAAAACACATAACACCGACCAGACCCCGGTCCAACAAATGTTCAAATCCTAATTTTCAAAAATAGCTTTTATATGCAATTGCTTGCTTTTCAATAAAACAAAGATTTGTTTATAGCTACACTTTAATTAAGAACCTTTTGGAAAAGGAAGATCTGGAAACCAGGGATTTTTTTTTTTTTTTTTTGCTTTTTCGTTCTTTTTTTTTTTCCACCAGGGTTGTTTGTTTATTGGTTTAATTTTCCCTGAAGTAAAAATACACTTTGAAATGTAACATGTCATTATGTAATTTGTAGTAACAAAGTGCAGGCCCTTGCACACGACAGCAAGCAGGACCGCACCGGCTCACAGACAGTCCCCACATCCAGCCCCTCCTCCTCTGATTAACAGCCTGTGTAAACACTCAGCCAACCAGAACACTGGCCAGTGCACAATTTGGTCAGCCATAAAACTGCCAGCCAAACACAGACATGGGAGTTTTATGCAGAAATCTTAATTTGGGAGAAATGATCAAAACTAAGACAGCACGGCCCCGGTGGAGATGGGGAAGGGCTAGCCTTTATTTCCCTTAATCCCTCCATAACCACCCCTCCTGCCCCTGCAAGCAGGGAACAATGATATCACCACTGAAGGTGAAATGCTACATAAAATACACCTGAAATGCAGGGTCGCGGAGGGAGCATGGTCAGAAGCTCAACTCACCTAAAGAAAAATCTAGAAGAAAAAAAATCACCTTCCGTTTTAAAGAGAAATGTTCAGTTGTCTGAGTTGTTGGGGAAAGGTCCCATTGTAACATAACCAGGATGGAGTCTCTTGGTCAGCATGCTTTCTACGGGTGCAAAGAACACTGATACGCATTCTGACTGTGCAGAAATTGATGGAATTTATACAAAGGCGTTATTTTGTTGCCTCTTTTTTCTTCCCATGATTCTCATCGCTCTTGGCAAAAGTTTTAGACCCTTCACGTAATGGAAAATTCAAAATGTCCAATGTAAATCAAATCGCTAGTAAGAAACTTAGTTATTCTTTTTAATTTTTTCTTTTTAAGAATACTCTCATAAGATAGTTAACTTATTTTTTTCTGGCTCAGGGTGCATTTTATAGCTTGTTTTTGAGGCTGTATGACACCCAATTTTCAACAGATTGAGTGTTGTTTTTAAAGTCCCCTTTAAAAAAAATATGCCAGTAGTAATAGCAGTGATGAAATTAACTACAACAAAGATACATTGCCTTAGTCTGGTTCCTTCTCCTTAATAGCTCCTGGGTGCCTGGTCACTAAAGGGAGTTAGGGTTCCTAGCAATTGCTCATAATTTTCACCTTTGCTCTAGTCTCATTCTTTAATTTTGAATTTCTAATTTTTTTGAAAAGCAAATATAGTAAGCTATTTTATGTTGCTCTCTAGGACTACCTACATCTTCTTTGGTATATTCAATTATACTCATAGTTGCTTACTTTTGCCTTGCACAAGAATCTCCATGATTTATTCTGGTGGTTATATGCTAAATAAATTATGCTAAATAAAATATGCTAAAGCATAATGTAAGCTCCAAATCAATGAGAAAATGTATAGCCATGTTGAACATTTTTTTCCAGGCACTGGACAAAGCACTTTCCATTCTATTTAATACTCACCATGGCCCATGAGTTGGGCATGTATATTATCCCCTTTTTTATAGCTTAAGAAACTGAGATACAAAGGATTTCAGTAATTTGCTCCAAACCACACAACTAGTGACCAGCAGAGCTGGACTACTGGCTCAGGCAGCCTAATTCAAGACCCAGTCAACTGGCCCTCCTCGGTCAGGAGGCAGCTCTAGACGGGGACGCTTAGAGCCTTTGCAAAGGGGCAGATGGGAAGTCCCCCACCATGAACTCTCTTAGGTGGAAAACAAGATAGCCTCGTTTGAAGAAGCTTTTGTTTCAGAATTCAAAAGCCATACTTTCTTTATAAGCTCAGCCACTGATCAGTTGTACCTTGGAAATATTCACTCACATCTCTAAACCTCCGTCTCCTGGGAAAAGGAGAAAATTTTGTGAAATTTAAATGAAACAACATTTATTAATTTAGAAACCTACATTTCATGATATAAAGCTTATAAAGGTGCTCTGGTCTTCTTTCCTCCCTCCCAAGCTGATCAGTTTACATCACCTTGTGCTAAGCTGTTATCATAATAACTTTACAAAACAATGTATAAAATTCCACTCCCAGGATGTAGTTTGATGGAAAGCATTTCCTGTCTTTTTTTTTTTTAAGTTGAAACAGAATGTTTTGCTACATTTTTGTTAAACTCATTAGGTCACAGTGAATCTCATGTGCTCTGACCCTGAAAAACAAGTCAGGGCTTCTATTCCAAGCATGCTTAAACGGTAGATTCTTCCGCCTTCACCCAAACGTCACCAGAGCATTTCTAACATTTGACATTCAACGATGCTCATGCCAAAAGTGTACAGTCAGTGCATGTGGGCAACTGTTTTGTTTTCATATTAAAGTACAGAGATGTCACAGAAGCTTGCTTGCTGATGGGACATGCACCCATCTGTGGTTGTTGGACCTTTGCTACCACAGCCTGCCTTCAATCAACTCTGTCATTGTGGGGAGAAGGCCAACAAGCATAAATGACAACATGAAACAGTTACCCAACTCTGTGACTTACCTTTATCTTGAAAACCACAATAGATTTCCATCTTCATGGGATGACAGGAAGCAAGAGGATATTCTAAATGACCTCTCTGGCTTACACATCTTTTTCAAAATATTTCAGTTTTTCCTACTTCATTCCCCTCAACTTCCAGTCACCTCATGAACACTTGCATAGAGCAGAGCCTTAAAAGCTTTCAATAATAAATTAGTTGTCAATACACAGACAAGTTAGTTTTTCCACAGACTCCTGGAATAGACACATATTCTACTCCCTTTCAAAGACCCTAAAACTACCTGTGCCTTGGCATGCACGAAAGAAAATTTTAATTCACAAATTCAAGTTACATTAACCTGTTGAAAGGAGGATAGATTCTTAAACGGAGTTTCAAATAGTCCTTGCTTTTGAGATCATCTGTGCTCACAGCCCAGTATTTGTACAAGATGAAATGATTTACAGGATCGAGCCTGGAAAAACTGGAGGGCAATTCCAAAAGGCAAGAACACACTGCCGAGTCAATCTTTCATCCTGCCAGGGAAACTTTTGTAGTGTCTCCAAACTGTTATGAGACACCGCTCTCCCTCCAGGACAGAGGAATCATCGAAAAGACGGGAGGTATGTTGGCCACACAGCCAGTGTGGAGAGCTGGAGTTTCTGGCAGGGCACTTCCACCCCTTAAGCAGACAGAGTCCTGGAAAGACGCTCTCGTAAACAAAGCAGGGAGACAGCTCTGAACGAGGCTCATCCTTTCCCAGATCAAAGCCAGCAGCTGCTCAAACAACAAAAGATCAAGGGAAAGATAAGACAACAGAGGGGAGAGAGGTGTCTACCTTGAGCTATCAAAAGTTCAGATCAGCTACTTTGAGAAAAAATTGTATCCAGCCAACCCTAACTCTATGGAGTGCAGAAAGGGGATAGAAATCAGCACGGGGTCATGGTTAAGAAGGCAAGCTCCAAAGTCAGGTTGTTCGCCTGACCCTCTCTACTCCAGCCCTGACTAGCTGTGTGAGCATGGGCAGGCTACCAGACTTCTCTATGCCTTAGTTTCCTCACTTGCAAAACGAACCTACTGGTACATGAACCCTAGGCTTTAACAAGTGACCAGTACATAAGAAAGCTCTAAAAAGGCTGTCATTATTATTTAAGTCACACAGTCGTAGGTGTGAGCAGTTTCTGCTACTTGGTAGTTCTGTGACCTTGGGGAAACAACAATTTGGGGGCAACTTCCCAACCTGTAAAATGGAATTAAGCCCTGGCATTATTGCCATAGGGATTTGACTCTTTGTCACACACAGTAGGCATTCAGTAAACACTACCTCTGGTTATTATCATTTTTCCTGATTTCTGATGGAAAAAGTCACAAGAATGGTTAGGCTGGAAGAAACGGGGCCAGTACCACTTAGGACCCTCTTAAACCTCCAAAGCTTCATCCACATGCAAAAGAGATACATCCTGAGGATGACTGGGTCCTGGGTGTTTTAAATACAAAGCTAATTTTATTTTAAGAGAGAAAAGGAACCTGGAAGTGTTCCCAAATTTAACATCTGCAAGCAGAGAGGATGACGAAATGCATTAGTACTGAGGAATAACTTTCTCCCATCTTCTCGGAAAACATCTGGGGTATTACCCTCCCTTCCACGCATCCCCCCACCTCCCACCCCAAAGCTGACTCTTGGCTGACAGTTTATCAGAGATAAATGGAAACACCTGGGAGCCAGATAAGGCCAACTGAGTGTGATCAGCTGAGGAGCCCTTGGGGACACATGCCACTCAGTATTTCTTTTTCCACACCAGGCAGGCTGGGGGCGAGAACTAGCCCGTGACCGATGATGGCGAGGCGCACTTTCGCATTCATTCTTTCCTCCATTCATTCCAAAAACCTCAAGAGGTCAGCTGGCCCAGCTTCCTGCCTGAGGGAGGTCACCACCAAACCGCCAGGTAAGCTAGGTGATTATTGATCCTGCTTTTAACCATTTCTACAAAAGTCACTCAGGAGATAACTCTGTATTTTGTTCAAATCTTTAATTGCCTATACTTTTGGCAAATCAAAGCCTGTCTAGCTAAAATTCCTCATCTTTACAGAAATGTAAGACCTAATATAATCTTTTGTCATTCAAAAAATATTTTCGTTGCCCTCTCTACTCTAATCATCTCCCCAAACTTGAAAACATTAAATCTCCTTTTCTTCTCTTTCTTCAAAGGTCCTACTTGCCTTCCCTTTAATTAACATATTGCTTTTCTCTCAACTCATTCCAGCTTCTACACATTATTTAGAGACCAAAAACTGGACAGAGAATTCTAACACCCGACAACAGATCTAGCTGCTAGTAAAGAGAGATTATTCCCGTGTGAGTTCCAGCACATCCACTACCTGGATGTACTGTCCCCAAGCAAGTTCCATAACCTTTCTGGGCCTCAATCTTCTTAGCTGTAAAGCTGTTAGTTGTTTTGATCATAAAGAACAAGGACCGTGAACATGGCATTAGGGAGATATACCAGCAGCCAACACAGACTTTCTAAAAGACTCAAACTCAGAAAGACACATAGGAATTAACTAGGTAAAAGAGGAGAAGAGAATACAGCAACCCTACCAGAGGCAACAGCATGTGCAAAGCCTCCACTCCTACAGACCAGTCTGACTGATCCCAGAGAACAGGAGAAGAGGATTATGAAATGAGGCTGGCGGAGGAGGTATGGGTCAGGTAACACAGGGCCTTGTAAGCCATGGTAAGAATTTTCGTCTTTACCCTAAAGGCATTGGGAAGATATTATAGTTATTAACAGATCTGCGTAATTTTGACACTGACTGCAGGATGGATTGGACACAGAGTAGACATGGGGAGAACAGAAGGCTCTGGAGGTAATCCAGGAGTGGGATAATGAGAACTTGGACCACAGGGGCAGCTATGAGAATGAAGAGACATGAATAGATTCGGAAACGGGAATCAGCAACTCTAACTGAACCAATGGATGTGGTGATGAGGGAGAAGGAGGTGTCGAGGATGACCGCCAAGTGTCTGGCTTGCTCATTTTTGGATGGCAGTGTTATTTATGGGGAGAGGGAAAGCTGAGGGAGGAAGGGGTTTGAGACAGAAGGTATGAGTTCAGTTTTGGGACATGCAGAGTTTGAAGTGCTGTGAGATGGCCAAGTGGAGATGTTGAATAGGCAATTGGATTTATGACTGGGAACTCACAGGAGAGTCTAAGCTGGAGATATAAACGTAAGAGTCATCAGCATATAGATGATAATTGAAACCATAAGCACGGACGAGATCACAGAGGGAGGGTGTAGAATGTGAAGGGGAAGAGGGCCATGGATCAAGCTTTGAAAGTTTCCAATATTTAGCAGTCGGTAGGAAGAAGATGAGCCAGGAAAAAGACAGAGGAGACTCCCCAGAGGCAGGAGAAAATTAGGAGCGTGTTAGGTCATGGAATCCAAAGGAAGAGGGTGTTTTGAGAAGAAGGGGATGTCAACAGCAAAGTTATTACATTTGCTTATCTTTAATGACCTAATTCAGGGGACATTTCTCTGGGATTTTCAGGTTGATGTGCAGTCTTAGGTTTTTTCAACTCGGAATTTTGCCTTTTTTTTTTTCTATGAACACTATCACTTATTGTTGGGTGTTGTGACCAAACTTTCTATTCAGTTTAATTAGTACAACATTAGTCACCATCTCATTTATCCAGAAGCGTCTGCTATCCAGAATGTAATAAAGAACTAGGAAAAAAAGAAAAAAACTCTGTAAAACACAATGATGATTACTAAGGTCTGGTCATGAATATTTGTGTATTTACTAATAGATTCCTTATTTAACTTTCACTTAGAACCTTTATACATTCTGCAAAAGTTGATATTTGGTTTCTCAATCCACAGTGAAATGGAGAGAACCTGTAGGGAGGGATTGGGGTGGAGGAAGACTAGGGGAGATCACAAAGGCACGCAAATATTGTACAGGCAGTGGTCCTAGAAAGTAGATTAAAATCTACAAAAAGCAGGCAAAAGAACAAAAGCATTGCAAGCAGCCTGAGTCCATTAAGTGAGGCATAAATATACCCAATATTCCTCAGTAATCCTTGGGGAAAACATCACAGTGTAATGCCTGACAATAATGAAGTAATTGTATGAATTTTAAATAAATGTTTGCTACATTAAAATAGAAAAAGAAACCAATAGTGTGTTTTTTATGTTCTTCTGTCCCTTGTATTTTCCACAAACTAGTAGTTAGAGCTGGAGGCTCAATGAGACTCCAGTTGAATTTTTCACTAACAACACATTGAAAGAGGTGATGTGAACCCCAGGTCATTCTGGGATGTTGAGATTGACCAAGGGAGATAGGGACCATCGGCCTTCTCCTCTGGTATAAAGTTCCAGTTGATTTTTCACCTAATGGTTCTGTAGCCATTGACCATGATCGCCTAGGTCTATTACTTCATTAGGAGTTGAAAAACCCAGAAAGTGGCAGATTCTACAGCACAGATAACCTAGTTTCTTCAACAATTGCAAGGAGAAAAGGGGAGGGGAACCTACAGATGAAATGAGGCTTAAGAGACACGACAACCAAATGCTTATTATTAGTAAATAAACATTTACGAGTCAACTGGGGAAATGTTAACACTGACCAGTAATGTGATTCTGTTAAGGAATTGTTATTTTTAGGTGTGATAATGGGATTGTAATGATATATTTTTAAAACTCCCTATCTTATCTAGATAGTACTGAAGTATTTATGGATGAATTATGATGTCTGGCATTTGCTGCGAAATGGGGCGGTGGGCCCCGGGGAGCAGGGGCATGGGCATGGGGACAGATGAGTGGGAAGCTGTGAGAGCCGGGTGGGAACCTGCAGGTTCGTGGGCCGTGCTCTCTACTTTCTCTAAATGATTGAAATTCTCCTTTCTATTTTTTCTTAAAGAGGCCTAAAATAGAAAGAAAAAGTTACTCCTTGTCACCTTGTGATGTTGGAAAAAGATATTTCGGAAATGCCTTCTTCAGCAGAGTGGATGAGACAGAGGCTTCCAAAAGTCTGATGGTGACTACAAAGGTAAATAAGAAGGGGTGTGTCCCAAGGTGACGGAAGTGTGACTGTCCTGTTACCTCAGTTATTGAAACATCAAACTGAGGGCAGCGCCAGGGAAGAACTCCGAACTATCTCAACCAGAAAGGAATTTCCAATTGAAGGTGCTCCCAGACGTCAGTGCAGGCAGCAGAACCCTGGGACCCTCGGAGGACTGACTCAGAGCCCCAGCTGAAGGGAGGGCCCTGCACCTCAGGTTCCCCTGGTACGAAGCCTGATGCTTTTACCTTTCTCCCTCCTTTGCTCCATGCTCCTCTGCTGCAGAGAAGTCACCCCTTTGTTTGCTAACTCGTGGTACCCATTAGTTTTGGGGGAAAGTTAGTGGCTGGAGTGGCAAGTTCAAAGGATCCATTTGAGGCATATACACCCTCCTTACCTATATTTTCACTTATGCCGTTCCCTGAGTTGGAGAACCTGATCAACAACCAAAATACTGCTTGTCTTTTCAGACCTGTCTTAGATGCTACCAAATTCACAGATCCCGTCCCACCCAACGTGCTCATCGGAGCTCAAGGACCCTTCCTTTGATTTCCCCAGTTCTTTGCATAGAGTCCTTTTATAACATGTTTATAAATCTAGAGTCCTGCCTACATAATTAATCCTTTGAGGTGGAATGTGTCTCCTCCTCTGAATCCATCCCTTAGTATAACCTGTCCCCAGCCTTCCTCTCGTGTGTGGAGTGGCCATGACATAGGTGAGCTACCTCATGGCCTCCCAACCCTATGCTACCATGTGTCTCTAACCTCCTATCCCGCTGGCTCCTTCCCACTTCCTCTCCTCCCCCTGCCACTCCTTTCCCACACTGCCTCTCTTCCCCTAAGTCAAGAAGTGAGCTCATTAGGGAGAAGAAGGATCAATTTCACGCCAAGCTCTCAGGCCACATCCTTGGGTTTTCCTGTGTGGGGCCATTTGCCTGGTGGCTGCTGCACTGCATGAGAAATCTCAGCCCTGCCCAAGAGTCCTCCAGCTCCCATGTACCCATCGGCACTTTCTGGATCAACGAACCCCTTCCTTCAGTCAATAGGAGCTTTGTGAGCCAAACAACAGATGCCACAGGGTCTAGAAGGCAAATAAATATGGTTATTCAACATTCTATCGCACTGTGTATAATTCAGGAAATTCAATTATGGTTTCCCCAGCAACGGGAACACAACTGTAGGCCAGGAGCACTAGGGGTTGGCCCTCATGCCTTCCCACATCAGGGACAATGCAGTCTGGCAGACTTACAATTGCCATTGGAAACCTAACTGGGTCCTCCGAAATCCTGTGCTTCCAAACTTAAAGCTGTTTTTCACCAATTATTGGGTTGGCCAAAAAGTTCCCTTGGTTTTTTGCATACGATGACTCTAGTAGCGTTTAGTTGTCTTTAACTTCATTCAAAACAATTTTGTTGGATTGTATTGTGACAGCTGTCATATCACTGTGCATTCAAAAAACTTATCAAAATTGGTGAATTTTTGTATAGCCATTTTAATATTGAAGATGGAAGAAAATATGCAACATTTTGGCATACTATGCTTTATTATTTCAAGAAAGGTAAAAATGTCACTGAAACACACACAAAAAAATGTGCAGTATATGGGGAAGATGCTGTGACTCATCAAATGTTATCAAAACTGATATGCAAAGTTCCGTGCTGGGGGTTTCTCACTGGATGACGCTCCACAGTCAGGTAGACCAGTTGAAGCTGATAGCGATCAAATCGAGACATTAGTTGAGAACAATCAACATTATACCATGCGGGAGATAGATAGTGGATATACTCAAAATACCCCAATCGATAAAGTTATTGGAGAAAATGAAAAATGTGCCCTTTGTTTTACAGAAAAAAACTATACAGGCTTTTTGGCCAACCCAGTAATATAAGGACTTAGGGGGAAAAAAAAAGTACTGACATAATCTCAAATACATATAAATATGGGATGATTAAGTAACGTAGCACAAATCCAGAATCTGAATGTATGAGGCACAGAAGGACAGAACAGGACTTTCTCAGAATATGAATTGTCTACATGATACCTGCCTACTGCCTAGAGCAGGGACTTTTAGCCTGGGGACTATTAGCCTGTCCCTAAAGAGAGACCAGTGCCATAGTGGTTGGGAGCCTGGATTCTGGTGCCAGACTTTGCAGGTTCAAATCTTAACTTTTTTATCTAAATAGCTATGTGACCCCCACGTGACCCAACCTCTTCTGTGCCTCAGTTTCCTCACCCTTAAGATGGGGATGATGATAGTGGCGGACCATAGGGTTAGTCGGTTAGTGTGACTTTGGAGCACAGAGTATTACTGGACCGCTTGGCAGGATTTGGTCATGATAGCACTTGGCTATTTTTCATGACCCCACTTGTAATTCTGCGCCTGAGCCAAGATCAGAATTGGGACATGTTATATATGTACTACCTTGAGTTGGTTCTTTTTTATTTTCTCAGTGAACCATATTTCTTTTTTCACTAGTCATTCCTCCGTGAACTTTAATTAAGCCTTCTCCCATCTAGAGAGCAAGGCAAGGGTTAGGTTTTGTTTTTGAAAAGACTCACAAGCTTGCACGGCAGCAGGGTTTTCCATGGTTTGACAGTTGCAGTCCAGCCCTGTGCCGCTGATTTATAAGACACTGAGCTCATTGGCTTTATCCTCTGTTCTCCCTCTGTCATTTCTCAATCGAGTCACACTGGCTGGAAACATCTGAGAAAGAAATTTACTGAGAGATGCACAGACAGCCTATTCATATTTCATAATTTTCAGGAGCCTTCCCCAGAGGACCCAGTGGTAGCCTATTAACTCATGCACAGCCCCTGGCTAGTGTCCCTGCCCCTCATCACCCCACTCACTGGTGCAGACAACACCCGGTCCCCTCCACACTCGGCTTCTTTGACTCTAATGCTAAGTGATGGAGCTAACACAGCACATGCTGTTCTCAAACCTTGCCCAGCCTCGCCTGTGAGAGCAGGTTAGACAGGGAAATACAGGCGGAAGGCACCCAGCGGACTTAGTGATTTCATTGTCTCAGCACTGAAAAATTCAGGTTTAATGCCACTGTAAGTGCAGTTGCTTCTTTCTCATCAACAGAAATCTGTTTAAAATAATTCATTTGAATAAAGACCTAATGGAGGCTCAGAAGAACACCTGTGCACGACTCACCTCTCTCCTCTCTGCCCTCTCCTCTAGCCAGTCTCTGGCCCCCCACCAATTTGGTCTTAACATGCAAACCTCTAATCTGAAACTGGTGTTCCCCACTAAGCTCTCCATTTCTGCTTGAAGTAATTTGCAATGGCCACTTTCTGCATCTTGTTCTCAGATGTGTCTTGGTCAATTAGTGCAATGTCACAGCCGTGTGTAGTTATTGTAACTCCAGCTGTGAGCTGTTAATAATAAACTCACCCACAGGACAATTGTGCCATATGGTTGATGGTCAATCAAGACTAAAATATGCATTAGGAAAAAAAACCCTCCTGTCAACAGGGAGGGGGTGTAGGTCATTGGTTAGGATACTGGCTTGTAAGAACCGAGTTTGGGTTAAGAGTGTATCCCTGCTCCTGCCCTACGACGTTTGTCCTGAGACACATAGGCGTGATGACTAAAATGACACAGCTGGAATCAGAAGACAAGTAGACAAAACATGGTGAAATGTATGATATGGGTTGGGGAATAGGGATTTGTCGAACAGAAACATAGCTCGGATTCTTTACTAGGAAAAGGAGACAGATCTGCGTTTTGGTCATGGGAAACAATCTTTGTGCTATGGGACAAATTTTATTTAATGAGGGTTTTGAGGCAAATAAACACTAGCTGACTTGTGGCAAATGAGTGAAGGAGGACCAATAAGCCACTTCTTGATTCCAATTAACTTCCTCCACAGGATGGAAAGACTATTGGATTATTTGAATTTGGTTTTGAATTTTGAATTTTTGGGAGGTTCAGGGGGAGTGAGATGGAGGGCTCTTAGCAATCGAGGAACCTTGAACTTTTGTTCCTATCCACAGCTGTCCCAGAAGAAAAGCAAATGGCAAGACCAACAAAGCATCCACTTGTTTCAATGACAAAACTAATCTTTATATGCCTTTATGTCAGTTTCACTGGAAATGACAAAGAACCAGTGCAGAAGGGTGTCCCGTGAGTGAAAAGCTATGCCAATTCTTTCATTTGGCCTGTGCTTTTTCTCTGTTTGTTTAAACATGTTCTTAGTACAACATCTATCACAGAAATCTCTTGGTAATACAGCAGGGGCCAGACCCTGAATGGTGTCCAACCTCTACACCAGAGCAGTTCTTGGTCAACATTTTCTAAATACAAACCCAGGTTAAATCAGTTCATGTACACGTTCCTTTGAATTTAAACGCTCCCCACATGACCACCTAAGAAAGATCTTTTGTGTTTTAATCTTCTTCTACTTTCTTTTATTTTTCCCCCTCATGGCCAAAAAGTGAAATGATTCCCTTTCTGCTGAGGTCTCTTTTCCATAGAAAGGAGGAAGTATTTTTCTCCACTAAAAACAGCCTTTTAATTGTCATTTAAAGAGTAATTGGCAATAACGGCCTTATTAAAAGCCCAGAGTCCTGTTTACTTGCTGTGGAGCCTCACCTGATTACTTGATAATTACAAACTCCCTGCTAATATGGGACTGGTGCACTTGAGGAGTCCTTGTCCCTCAGGGATGCTCCCAGAAGGAATATTTGGGATTACACCTTTGTCTTTGCGAAGACCAACTATTCTCTTTTCCCTCCTCCATGGGAATCTAGGAAAGGCTGCCTCATCAGGGAACGCAAACACCCACTCACACACGCTTCTCCTTTATCCCAGTTAGTTGGCTGCAAAGGACTCACTGAATTTCCTGTCTGCTGATGCTGTTTCACTAACTCGGTGGTTCTCAGGTGGGGCTGATTTTGTGCCAGCAGGCACTTGGTTGCCATGACTGGAGGAGAGAAGGGCTGCTTCTGGCATTTAGTGCTGGAGGTCCATGCTGCTGCTGAACATTCTACAGTGCACAGCACATCTCTCCCCACCACACACACAAAGAATTATCTGACCCAAAATGCCAATAGTGCCAAGGTTAAGAAATACGACCCCAACTTGATCAACTGCATTTGAGGTGACAGAGTAGAGCTATGGATTGAGGTTGAGAAAGAAAGCAATGAGACAAAGGGCTACAAAATCTTCTCTCGTCATCTCCGCTCCACCCCACTGAAGGTTTGTACGTGATTCACCCCAATTCTGCTGAAGCCAGTTTCCTCCGCGATATTATAAAGCAGGGTCAGCACATTATAGCCTAATGGGGCAGACATCTGTTTTTGTACAGCCAGCGAGCCATAACTGGTTTTTATATTTTAAGTGGTTGATAAATAATATTTTATGTGTGGGAAAATTATACAAAATTTATATTTCCATGCAACACAGCTATGTCCACTTATTTATGTATCATCATGGCTGCTTTTGCAATATAATGGCAGTGTTTGTAAAGTTTATATAGCCTCCAAAGCCTAAAATATTTATTATCTGGTCCTTTACAGAAAAGGTTTGTTCACCCAAGTATGTGGCAGGCACAGCAGACTCAATGATTCCTGGAGATACCAGGCTCCACAAGTGACTGGAATACGTGTGTAAATAATGTTGTATTATTTCTGCATACAGTATTCTCAGATATCATCAGGTTGGTAGGGGACCACTTAAATACTAGTTTTTGTTTTTCTAATCTTCCCACTCATTATAACTTCCTCACCCCCAATAAAACTTTCATCACCATGGGTTCAAAGCTGGGCTTTCTTCTGTCTCCTGCCCCAGCTTTTGCCTTGATCAGAAACCAGGCAAAGGAGGCATGAGGGTCTAGAATCCTAGATCATCCTCCAATGTGATCCTTAGCCACGAGGAAGAGAGGGAAGAGCGTAAGAGCACACTAGCCACAAACTCGCAGACTCCCTCCTCCCAAGACTGACATCCTTGACAACCTCTTACTCTTCCAGAAATGTTTGGGTGCCCAACAAGAGCACCCTCCTATAGCCCCAGCAAAAAAAAAAATGGTATTTAGGAATGCTTGCTCATCCCCACACAGACACAAAGAAGTTAGCTGGAACAGGATTCCACAAATGCAGGGGTTATTACTGTTTAACCTCACCAATTTAATATCAAAAGGAATGTGATTCAAAAACCCTGCCTCTGGCCCTGTGCGTGCCATAGTGGTTAAGTGCTACCCCTCCCCTCCCCCACAACACACACACACCCATGCATTCCAGTTTGGAGACATGACATGGACATACACAGGAGGCAATGAGAATCCAGAAGAAGGAGAAATCATTTCTGGGTTTGGAGGTGATAATGATAATTATAAGGAGGAGGAGAAGGAAAAGAAGGAGGAGGGCAGTATCATGTATTAAGGTGTCAAAAAGTATGTGAACGCTTTATATAGATCCTTACAGCAACCTGAAATCTTGATAGTGTTCAATCTATTTTACAGATGGGAAATTCAACTCTAACAAGTTAAGTAAGTTGCTTCAGTGCACAGAGCTAGTAAGATAGAGTAGCTAGGATTAGAACCACATTTGTCTGGTCTCTCTTTTCTCCATGTCAAGAGGATTCTTCACTGAAGAGGCAGGATGTGAAGGAGACAGGAAGGGTAAGATTAAAATGGTCAAACTAGAGGGAAGAAAACATCCTAAATAAGACAAAGAGATAGGAATAAAAGAACAGATACTGGATAGGTATGTGGTATTAGGGGTAGTTCAGAGATGAAATAGAGGGGTCTCTTGGAAATACAAAGTTTGTAGGGCAGGTATTACAGGGAAGGTTTGATTGGACCCAAACATCACCAAATGCAATCACTTTTAGGAATAGTTCTTGCAAAGTCTTGACATTTGATGTTGAGTCCATGTAGAAGGAATATGCTATAGTAAAAAAGGTTACTATTATGACAGCTGAATATTCACAGTTGCCAAAACTTTGAAGCAACCAAGCTCACCTTCAATAGGTAAATGGATAAACAAGCTATGGTACATCCAGATGATGGAATATTTTCAGCAATACAAAGAAATATCAAGCCACCACAAGACATGGAGGACCCTTAAATGCAAATCACCCAGTGAAAGAAGCCAATCTGAAAATGCCACACACTATACGATTCCAACTTTTTGAGTTTCTGGAAAAGACAAGACTATGGAGACAGGAAAAGGTGAGTTGTTGCTGGGGTTTCAGGGTCTGGAAGGAAGGAAGGAATAGGTGAAACACAGGGAATTTTAGGGCAGTGAAGCTATTCTCTATGATCATATTTAATAGTGGACACAAGTCATTATACATTTGTCAAAACCTTTAAAAGGTACAACACAAAGTGTGAACCCTGATATAGACCATAGGCATTAGTTAAACTAATACATCGATATTGACTCATCAATCGGAACAAATGTACTACACTAATTCAAAATGGTAAAAGAAAAAAATAGGAGACTTGGAGGTAGATGTAAGACAGGGCATATGGGAACTCTGTACTTTCCACACAGTTTTTCCTACAAATCTAAAACTACTCCAAAAACAAAGTAGTAATTCTTTTTTCAAAGGCAGATGAAACAGACCCAGATTCGAGACCTGGCTCTGTCACCAGCCAGCTCTTTGAGGTTTTATAGACCAAAAGGTCACTACGTGGCCCGCCACCATAGACATCCCGTGACTCCGAGATAACGTGCGTCAGCCCAGTGTTCTCCCTTCAGCGAGGCGTGAGGGATCCATCCTGCTTGTGCTCTGGGTCCACGAAAGTCATTCTGCATTCGGGGCCGCAGCTGCCAATGTGGTTGTGGGTGTGGCTGTTGTTTGTTTGGAATGCTTACCAAATCCCACGTTCTTCAGACATTTTTTTAAAAATGTGTTTTTTAGTGCAAATGATTTTGCAGCATGATAGAAACTGCCACCTACAAAATGTATTGGCTTTAAAGGAGTAGATGTAAAAATTAAAATGTCTTTCTTCTCCACCCAGCTTCTGAGCTTATGTACTGAGCTGCCCGACAGAAAGTTGGTCTCTGCCAGCCCCCCGGCCACCACGTAAATGACAGTGTGACTGGCGACCCTCGGTGGCCTGTGCAGATGTACTAATATTTATAGGCATAGGCAGCCTCTGCTGTCACTGAATCACCCCTCCCCTCATTTTACTGTTGATTCCCTGTCCACTTCAAAAGCTACTGGAGAGGAGGGTGAGGTCTGAGCTTGTACAGGGGGTCTGATTTTACCTAAATCCCTCAAAAGTCACAATTATACTTAACAGCTTTCATCAGGTACAGTATAGCTAATAAGACCAGCTTTTCAGAATATTGCTCGTGAAGAAGGTAAATCTCAGTGCCAAGACGGGTCATTTCATTTGGGTCATATATATATATGAAATATACATATTTCATATATAAAAGCTTATGTTGGAAGTATACATCATTTTTAGATTATGTCCAATTTTTCTACACACACAAACATGCACATTTTTTAAGAGTTTGAGGAGAGAAAATAGTATCCCAACTTTTACTTGTGTGTGAACTTTGTATATACAAAACTTAAACAGATGTGCGTGTTTATAATTTTAAAGATGCACATATGTAAGACATTCGATAGTGTATTTATTCTCACAGATGATTTGACGGAAAGACTCTGTATTTACATCTTTTCATTGTGTTCTGTGGGATAGCGCTACATACGCTGTTTATGTACGTGACATTTATGATTGAAAACCGAGTGCTGGTGGAAGTTGGTTCTTCCTGGGTTTTGAAAGGATTCCAGAGCCAGAGATGAGGGGCCAGCCACCGAGACAGGCACGAGGGGTCTGGAAGGGCTGAATGTCAATTGCTTCCCAAATACTGAATGTGAATAAAATACCAAAATGGAAAAATAACAAACTCCTGCTCCATACAAATCACAAAACTCGAGACTATATTTCCCTTTGGGGGAAAGAAAGAAGCTTTCTGCTCTGTCAACGTGTGATATTTGAAAGAGGAAGAGGCTCAGGGCGAGGCCTGGGCGGAAGGTAGCAAACACTTCTCAATGAGGATTCCAGAAGGCCTGGCCCGTAAATGCCCGTATTGTCTTCCTGCTCAGCAGCCGCAGGCGGCTGAACATTTGGCTTGGTCCGTCCACAAAAGTTTTCTTCTTATATCCAAGATTTCAGCGTTTAATCCCCTCTCTGTTTGGAAAAAAACGTGAAATCGGGAAGGATGTGGTCTGGAGAGTGGAAGTGTGTAGCCACACATGGAATACACAACCCAGAGAAATGAAGTGGCACATTTATCAGGTCTCAACGTGAGAGGCTCACGTTTGGGGCCCAGGGTAGACGGACCCGAGACACACTGGTCAGCGATTACCAAACGCCGATCTCCGTTCCCACATGCATTTGTTTTATTGCCCTCTTCACGTGAGTAGGTGCCCATGCCCTTTGGCACAGGCTATTAATGCCACTGACGGTTCTGCCGCTTCCCCCTTCTCTTTATCTGTAACTCAGGCTTATAAAGCTAATAAATATCTGCCTAGACTTAAATTATCCGTTGATGGCTTCTCGTCTTTCCCTCTGCTTTGGGGCAAATTATCACACCACACGAGACATGCCTGTGTATGGACCAGGGTCCCTGGGGAGGTGCTGGTAACATTTTTCAGGTCATACCAAGTCATTCTAGAAACACACCCTGTAGTGCTCTTCTTCAGATATGGAAAGGAGAGCCTCGTTCAGAACTTACAACTGGCCTCTATTTGGACATGGAGACAGACAAGACTGAGCAGTTTTCTGTTCAACTCTGCGGAGCCACAGGACATGGCCAGTGTTGGTGTGTTGGGCAGAGAGAAGGCAGAATGAGCGTTACTTGAGTCTAGCCCTCATTTGCCCCTTGAGCATACTTATTCCAGTAAATCCACTTAAAATAATCACCCAGGGCAGCTTCAAAGAAGGTTAAGATAACTAGGAGAGTTTGTGTGCACAGGAACTTCAGGTACGGGCTAGCACCTGCTCCTCGATTGCAGCCCAGAACAGGAACCCCACCACCACCCTGGATCGTGACCACAGCTCCATCGGGGAGGACCAGTGTCACATGGGCAGGGAGAAGGGCCATCCAGAGGATGTGTCAAATGAGCAGATTTCAGTAATCTTGGAAAGAAAGAGTCAGAAGTGAGAGAACAAATGATGAAGGGGGATGATGCTGCAAAAATGAAAACAATATTGTCTCAGCCCTTCCTCCTGCCCCTCCTCCTCTGTTCCTGCATCCTGCAAAGAGACAGACCTGCTTCCACATGGGAGGTAATATGGATAAGCCCAGGGAGAGAAGAGGGGAAGACAGGGAGACTAGTCCCACTTCTCTGTCTATACAAACACCACCAACAGCAATAGTCATTACTATGGAAGATTCTTTTCCCTACACCTTTTAGGGGGAGGGGACAGTTTTACCTGAAAGAGAAGTTCTAAATCTAGGGGAAAGACGATCCTACACATTTTTGGAGGACTACCTTTCAGCTTGCAAACAAGCTTTCAGGTTTATGATGAGCCCTTCATCCTAAGCAACCGAGGCCTGTGCAAGGATGTGTGTAATGTTACTCTGGCTTCATCAGGCTCTTATTCTCTGGTGGTTGGCCTGCAGGTCGCAGATGGAGTGAGCCCACTCCGACAGGTCTGAGCTCATTGCTGGTCTTTGTTTTGCTGGAAATGGTCAGGCCCTCTCTCTGTCTGCCATCCTGGAAGAAGGATCAGCCAGAGTTCTTTCCACACGCACTTTGTTTGAGAGTTTCCACTTGAATCCTCACGCCTTCTCCATCTCATCCAGATTGCAAATAACTTCCTCCTGTTTCAACTTGAGCCTCGGCAACTTCTGCTCTCTTCGCTGCTCCACCAATGCACCGATCTGCTGTCACTCCTGTGGTCAGAGGTGGCATCAGGAGATGCAAGAGCAGAGTCCCTTATCCTCTCAGAAGTCTGTGAGGCAAGCTGCCCAGGACACTGGGCCTGCACATGGGCAGGGGACATGCTGCATGCCTTATTCTACTCTTGGAGTCCCACGGTACTCCTCAGCCCACACTAAAGTCCTGAGACTTCTCACCATAAAGCGGCCTGCTTAATAAACATCAAGTGGTGCCACACAGAAGTATTTCTGAACCATCTTTTGAGTCATGCCTTGTACTGTCTGAGGACCTGTGTCAAGAAACGTCACTGATATAGGTCTGCCCAGGGTCCAAGTGCTTGTTCTGTGCCATGCCTCAGGAAACACACTTCCTGTCCATCCGCCTTGTCTTTTCTTTGACCCGCAAACACACAGCAGTTCCTAGGAAGGCCCAAGAAGCAGATCTAGAGTAGCACCCCAACCCCAACTACTCAAAGAACCTCAGGAGGTTCCTCCCATCTGCCTTACAGTGACAAAGGCTGATGGTTGTCCTGCAAAAATATTTTCTCCCCTTTTTCTTTACCAAAATAACTTTTAATTTTTGACTGGATATGTGGCCACTGTAAGTAAAATGACAGTTCTCAGCCTCCCTTGCAGTTAAGTACGCAACTATAGGACATGCTGTACGCAGCATGTAGGAATTATGCTTAAAAGAAGGAACATGTTCTTCCTTCCCTTTTACCCCCTCTCCTTCTGGAATAAGGATGTGAAAGCAGGAGCTTGAGCAGCCATCTTGAGTCATGAGGTAGAAGTCACATAATCAGCAAGATAGAAGGCAGCAAGTAGGTCCCTGACATTGTGGAGTAAGATATCCATCCAGGGTTGACACATCTGGGTTTCTTTTAGGTGAACCAGAAAGAGACTTTTTTACATTATTATTTAAGCCACTGTTATTTGGGGGTCTCTGCCACCTCAGCAGAATCTAATCTCACTGCTTTGGCTCCTCTCTCCAAGTAACCCCTCAGATCCCTCAAGGGCAAACTAACAGCCCAGATGGTCTTCAGGAGCAACTTCTCAGAAAGTCATCTTGACTGCGAAGAAGTTGGGATCAGGATGAGCACACTGGAGTGTCTCTCCTAACGACCATCTGCCCCTTCTACCCAGGACCCTCTCCCACCCCAGGCCTTTCCGAAGGAAGCAGGAAATGGGGTTTGGCACGGCAAGCCTCTGCACCACCAGCCTGGGTGGTCTGCTCTGAGTGGCCACGTGTTTACCACTCTTCGCCCCAAACGACCATCCTCTGAGTTTGCCAAACTTTGCTCCCATGTGTTCACTTGGCTGCATTCCACCTACTGTTAGTGGCTTTCCCACACGGACCATCCAATCTGCTCATTAGTATATACACACCATCCATTCTGACGGGCTTCAACTTCACACCACATCTGAATTAACACGATAGTCCCATCCACGGCCATGACCCTGCCAGTCGACTCTAAGTTTAAGCCCACAGTGCCAAGGCTAGTACTTTAAACAAAGGCCAGACTCAGGCTGTATCACCCACAGACACCTCCTGAGTTGGGCCAGCCCTGGGCCGATGACCATTAGCTAGAATTTGGTTTGTGGGGAGAAGCCAAAGAATGACAATGCGTATGCAACCCACTGTGTACACTTAAAGTTGTGATGTAGCTTTTTCATATCTGTTTATAAGATACATGGACAACAGAGATAAATTATTTATACATAGTGAGGGTAAAACTGCATGTATATACAAGCAGTTAGTTATAAACTTTTTTGTTTATACCTTTATTGCCACAGTCCTGCAATGCCTACAATCAGAGTTCAAGGCACAGGCTTGCCCTCCGCCACTGCACTGCAGAATGTTCGCGGGACCTCTGCATCCCCCAGAGCACCTTGCTTGGTGCAGCAATTGCTTGGAAGTCACATGGCCTTGGCTTTGAACCTCAAATAGCTGTGTAACTACAAACAAATGAGTTAATCTTGCCAAGAGTCAATTTCCTTGTCTAAAAATTAGGCATAACAACTCATAGCTCTTAGCTTGTGTTGAGGGTTAAATTAGATAGTGCATGAAGCAGTCAGCAAATGGGTGCTGTGACTAAATCACAGTGACCTGGCACTAGGTGCTCCAGAAACACCTGGAGAAGCAAAACCCTATCTCCCTAGCTTGTGAATTCCTCTACCTCTCCGGGTCCCCTCTCTAAGACATTCATTCTTTTGTTACTTATTCGGCCAAAACGTATGGAGCTTACACTCTCCACCAGGCCCTAGAAGAGAGTCTGGGGATACTGAGAGGCTTATGGCCTGGCCCTTGCCCTCCAGGTGCTTAGACTGCAGCAGAGGGACAGACAGGTAAACCGGTGAGTGCTACAGAGTTGTGGGTGCCGTGCTCTAGAATCCGTGAGTCCCCAAAGAAGGGAGGTGTCGGCTCTGCCCAGGGGCTCAGGAGCTGAAGATCACGAAGTCGGAAAGGCTTCGAGGAAGAACAGATTTCTGAATGGGGCCTCAAAAAAGAAACCAGTACCAGTCAAGCAGACCCTCCTTAGATAAGTGGCAGTGTGAGCCAATGCAAAGGGAAGAAATGTATCCAGCTGGTCTGGGGGTAAACAAGTGATGCCCCCTGGTTAAGGGTCAACAGAGGAGCAGAGACGAGGGTGAGAGCCGGAGCTGGAAATGGGGCACAGGCCAGCTGAGGAGCTCAGGGCTCATCCTACAAATAGCAGGGAGACAGTCACTGCCCAACAGAGGTGGACAGAGCTACCCAGAGAAAGACCATGTGACACCCACAGCGACCAGGGACAACGGAGCACTTGTGTCCATGCCCCTCCATGGGATGTGAGACCTATGTTCACCCTCTCCGGTCCCCAGCAACATCCCATGCTCTGACCCACTGCTTCTCTCACGTAAATGGAGTCACTTCTCTGCTAGATGATGGTTGGTTATCTAATTTTTTTAATTGATTTTAGAGAGAAAAAGGAAGAGAGAGAAACACATCCATTTGTTGTTCCACTTATTTATGCATTCATTGATCAATTCTTGTATGTACCTTGACTGGGGATAGAACCCGTAACCTTAGCGCATCGGGACAATGCACTAACCAACTGAGCTATGTGGCCAGGGCTGATTACCTAGTTTTGTAAAATCCCAGATATCATATTGGTACACATCAGTTTGTTATTTATTCCACATTATACATTTGCATTTAAACAGGAACACTGTGGGTAATGCTTTAAACCAAACAGATTTTTAAAGAACTAATGATTCAATTTCCAGCACTCTGACACCTCTGTGAAAGGGATATTTTTGCACAAGAAAGTGGTATTTCATCATTAGTTCTGGCCTGTGAAATCAACTACTTTCTTGGTGTTTGTTGCCAACAAAAAAAAGGTTTTCAGAAAAAATAATTACCCCTACAAAGGCCGAGAAAACTTATGACGATACTCATAAGCAGAATTACATACACATTGACTATCCCAGCGATGGCATGTGGTAGCTGCTTAATAGATGATGAAAGGGGAGAAGACAGAGGGAGGAAGAGTGGGAATGAGATCTAATCCTGAATCTTTTTTTCACGTGGCTTCCAGCGTGGAACTTGAGAGGGCAGGACCAGGAACACAGATAACAGTTTCATGGCCACTAACCCTTTTATCCTAAAAGTTGAACTACTTGGGTGTACAAAAAGCCTCATGTCTTTATTGGATGCACAGATCTATGTTTACAGAAAGTTTTAATGGTTGCAAAGTCAAATTGCAAAAATGATTCATTTCCTAAAGATTTTGATATATCGTGCTGCATTCTAATGAAATTTTCAGAACTGGCTGTAATGTGGATTATAATACTAACGTCTCCCATGGGACCAGAACTCCTTCGGTAAATGTCCTCAAGTTAAGGTTAATGCACCAAAGGGCTGTAACTCACTGACACTTCATATGGGCTGATGCAATATGAAAAATCTGGTAGCAAATGCAGGCTGTAGGGAAATTCTTCTTCAAGCCTTGGAGTCCCTTTGCTCCCCAGACGCTGAGATCAACGTGGTCCTGAAACCGTCCTCACAGATACACAGTGATTTAGGAAAGACAACAACAAAGTCATAGAAATAATAGCATCATTGTTTAATGGGACCTTCAGGCAGTAGTATGATAATAAGAAATGAAACTTGAGCTCTTTGAACTGAATTTTTCAGGAAAGCACTTTCAAACTCTTGAAGGGAAACATCAAAGTTTGAAGGGCAGATATGAAAAAGGCTCCCCCTCTTACGCCAAACTGACGTAAATTCAACCTGACACACGTTTCTAGTGAGTTTTGCGCACCAACGAAGATCAAAGGGGAAAAGACATGTGCTTGTCCTCAAGGAACTTATTTCAATTACCCTTCAGCTGATTGAGACTTTTGTTTCTGAATTATTGCTCCCTTCTGTCCATCCACTGCCTACTCCAAAAAGGACTCCGTGGAACATGATTTTTTAAAGGTGCTCACTTAAGATGCGCAACCTCTTTTAAGATAATAGGAAACACAATTGTAACTATTATGAGAAAACACTTTTTTCTCCTTCCAGTTTGACAAAGACCAAGAAGTTTAAAAACAGAGCACGTTGGTAACACAGAGTATCAACTATTCTCTTGTGCCTTTCTGGTGCCAGGGGAAAGAGGTCTGGCCTTTACAGAAAGCAACTCTGTAATATTTACCTAAAGTTTCAACAAATATACAGGTTGGTCCAGCAACTCCACTTGTAGAAATGTATTGCCTTTTACAAGTACATGATTTGATGTATGTTAGGTATATTTATGACAACCATTGTTGTAACAGCAAGAGAATAAAAGCAATCTCAATGTCCATTAATAGGGGATGTGATGATAGGAACCCCCCAAATAAATAATAAGAAGCTATAATGACTGAGGAAGCTCTGTATGAGCTCACGTGGAATCAGAGCTACATCTACGTTTCTAGGTGAAACAAACAAGGCACAGAAAGAGTATATTGTATGTTCCCATTTGTGTTTAAAGAAGAGGGATGTGCGCCCAGGCTGGTGTGGCTCAGTGAATTAAGCACCTGGTTGGACTCCCAGTCAGGGCGCATGCCTGGGTTGCGGGTCAGATCCCCTTTCCGGGGTGTGCAAGAGGCAGCCAATGGATGTTTCTCATGCTTTCTCCTTCTCTTCTCCTCTCTCTAAAAATAGATACATAAAATCTTTAAAAAAAAGGGGGGGTGTAGATACGTAGATACTAGGTATGTGTGTGAGAGAGAAAGACAGAGAGGCTGGATTTGCACATAAAATACCCCTGGAAGGAGACACAAGACCTGGAAACAGTGGTGACCTCGGGAGTGGGTGACGGGGTGGTGGAAAGGATACTTACTGTTCTTTATACACTCCTCCCATATCTTCTGCACCATGTGCAAATATTATATACTCAGATAATTATACCCAAAAAGCTTTCTAAGAGAGCACATTTCTAAACCAGAGACCTGAGGGAGCAGACCCAGGTTGTCAGACTGGTCATTCCCACCACTTTTGAAGCCCATTCAAGTTGAAGGAGCTCATCCCGGAACACACATTCTGAAATGAGATCCCTGCAGAGGGGACTGGGTGGCTTTGTCCGGGGGCCCTCAGGACTCCCTGCTCACCTCAGCATTTTATCTCTGCCACACTTTGAGGAAAGGCCCTACTCCCTGCGTGTCTGCATCCCCTTAGCGATGCGCTCATTTGGCATTTGGATGCCTTGTTGCTTCTTATCCCATGTCCACGCGCTCAAACCTGTCCACCCGGAGCCTCCACAGGCTGCCCTACCTGCCTGTCCCCCTTAGATGTCTATCATTTTCTGTCTCCTATTGCTGCTGGTGACCACATTGCCATGTTATGGGATACTTCAGCCATAGCAGTTTTTAAACAGCTTTATTGAAGTATAATTCACATACCAAAAAAAACTGTGCTTCATGTATACAATTTGATGCACGTGGGCATATACATACCACAACCGAGGTAATAAACATATCCATCCCCTCCAACAGTTTTCTTATTTCCTTTTTTGTTTTTGTCATATGGATGTTTAACAGGAGACCTACCCCTTTAACACAATGCCATGTTAACTACAGGCGTGATCCGGGACAGCAGATCTTGAGAACTTACTGATCCTGCAAAACCGAAACTTATACCCACTGATCAGCTCCTCCTGTCTCCCTCCACCCCAGCTCTGGCAGCCAGCATTCTATTTTCTGCTTCTGTGAGCTGAGCTATCTTCGGCACCTCATATAAGTGGAGTCCTGCAGTACTGGTCCTTCCGTGATCAGCTTATTTCACTCAGCATAGCCTTTCCGGTGTATCTGTCTTGTTCCAGATTCTGCTGACAGGTGAGTGGATAAAGCAAATGTGATAATAATATAATAATAACTATATATGGTGCCAGGTGCGTACTGGAAATACCGGAAGAAGCATTTTACAAAGTAGATGATTGTCTAACCACTATGCTGTACACCTAAAACCAATATGAAATAATACTGAAAGTAAACTGTAACTGGTAAAATTTTTATTTATTTACTTTAAGATTTTATTTATTTATTTTTAGACAGAGGGGAAGAGAAGGAGAAAGAGAGGGAGAGAAACATCAATGTGTGGTTGCTTCTCTAGTGCCCCATCCTGGGGACTTGGCCTGCAACCCAGGTATATGCCCTGACTGGGAATCGAACTGGTGCTCCTTTGGTTAGCAGCCTATGCTCAATCCACTGAGCTATACCAGTTAGGGCTGTAACTGGTAAAATTTTTAAAAACACAAAGAAACTGGTATGTGCATCCAGTGGAGTATTATTCATCCATGCCTGATACTTCAGATCTCCCCGAGGCCTTCTGTCACTCCTTTGCCCAGCAGAGAGCCCCCAGCACCTTGTGAGTGGCTGTCATCGGTGCCAAGGCACCTGCTTCACCATCGAGCAGCTTCAGGCCTCCCAGAAACCAGGCGCAGTGAAACAAACCTTGGAAGGGCTGGTGCGGGTGGTCAGAGTCCTCAGCCTCTGGGATTTGAAGTCTGGCGTATCTGAACAGCTTCTGAACCAGTGGGCTTGGGTTTTGTTGGAAGTTGGAGCACAGCCTGGGAGGGGAAATGTTGGTGCCTCTAGACTCCGAGCAGAGAAGGCCAGAGGGGAGACCACAGACCATGTTTCCCTCTTTCTCCCTGAGCACAGAGCAGCTCCGCACAGTGGGAGCTGACAGGGGCCTGGAACCTGCCAAAATCTTTGGAAGCTCCAACAAGCAGTGTCCGGGACAGTCTGAGAGTGGAGGGCATAAAAGCCTGAGAATTAGCATTCTCAAGTGGCTTTGCAGGAAGCAAATATGGGAACCCATGTGAAACATGCCCATAAATAAACTCGGGAGTGGACAGGAGAGCCAGGCAACTGATGCAATGGGATTCGTGTCCGCGTGGCTCCTCGGCACACCATCAGGAGAGGCCTGAGGAATTTCTGGGTTACGAAAGCAGACAGACCGCTGTTTGACCTTGACAGCTCCCAAGATGCAGAGCATGGTCTATTCTCATGCTTTCCTTTCCCACCAAGTCCAGTCCTGCCAAAGAGGAGGTTTGCAGGGACCAGTAAAATGCCAGCCCTCCTCAGAGTCAAGTGCTCCTAGAAACAACTTCTTCTTGTCTTGGCTACAGATGCCTCTCAGGATGTACTGGAGCCTCCGTCTATTACGCAAAGAGAATATCACACTTGACAAGGGGAAATAAATCTGATTACCCAAAGCAGAAGCCAAAACCAGAAGGGTGGCGGTGGGTTCCAGTGGTGAGTCAGTCCAAGGCTGTTCTTTTCTGAACAGATGTCCTACATGTTTAAGAGAAAGTGAGAAGTCACTCAAGACCACTTCACTCGCCTTTTCCGCTGGTCTCTCGGCTCATCTCTTCTCTGTCCCAGGTAGCCCTCATCTTTGCAGCAGAGTTCATATTCCCAAAAGCCTGCTCTGATTGTTAATGACCTCAAGAGGTCATCACATGTATTCTAAAATCCTAAGCTCGGCTTTTAGACATGTCTGGGTTGAAGCAGTATTTCCAGGATTATCCCCAGCTAAACTTGAGGTGAGTGACTTGACTCATGTTTTCCAAAGAAGCACTTTGCCATCTCTGTGCTTGTTGCCTGGCACCCACCTCACACCCAACATCATTTATTGATACTTGCCATCTTTCAAAATCCAAAGCAATACCACCTCCTCCAGGAAGACCCCCCTGATTCTCCCAGCCTGACGTGCTCTCTTTTTTTTTTTCTGAACGTCTATAGACCTCATTGTCTCTGTTCCTTTCATGATTCTCACATTGCTTTGCATTTGGTTGCTTTCCTACAAGATGTACTCTTTTTAGGAGTGAGCTGTGTGTTTTGGATTTTCTGTACCTCAAATTTCCTGGTATTTCACTGTACTTAGTATTACACCTCACATGTAATATAGACTCATCATTTAGATTGTAAGGGGCCTGCTATGGACTAAATTGTGTCCCTCCAAAATCATGTGATGAAGTCCTAACCCTCAATGTGATGGTATTTGGAGGTGGGGCTTTGGGGAGATCATTAAGTTTAGATGGGATCCTGACAGTTGAGCTCTCACGATTGGGTGAGCCCTTATAAGAAAAGAGACGGTTTTTGTTTGTTACTTTGTTTGTTTTTTATCAATTTGGCCCATCATTGCCCTTTTTTTTGTTTGGAGAGTTTAATCCATTTACATTTAAAGCAATTAGTATAAGGAAGGACTTCTGACATTTTGTTTTTTGTTTTCTTTATGTCTAATTCCTTTTTGGTTCTCATTTTCTCCATTATTGCTGCTGTTTTGTGTCTATTTTTTTTTTTTTTTGCAGTGAACCATGTTGATTCCCTTCTCATTTCTGTGGATATTTGCTAAATGTTTTCTTCATGGAGAACACATTTAATATCCTAAACTTATAACAACCTAGTTTGAACTGACACCAACTTAACCTCAACAGAACATGAAATCTCTATTCCTATAAAGCTTTGCTCTCTCTTTATGGTAGTGGTGTTGCAAATTGCATCTTTATATATTGTGGGCCTAAAAACATAGATTTGTAATTATTTTGTATGCATTTGTCTTTTAAATCAGGTAGGAAATCAAAACTGGAGTCACGAAAAAAGAAACTCTCTTCAAACTGCTGTCCTTTTTCTCTGCCACGTGAGGACACAGCAGGAAGGCAGCACCTGTGAGCCAAAAAGAGCGCTCCGACCAGAACCCAGCCATGCTGGCACCCAACCTCGGACATCCAGCTTCCAGACTGTTAAGAAAATAAATTCCTGTTTTTTAAGCCACCCAGTTTGTGGTGTTCTGTAATGGCAGCCCGAGCTGGTAAGACAGGGCCCAAAGTGGACATCAGAGCCAGCCTTCTTGTTTTACAGTGACCCAGGGGAACACAGAGCAGAGCAGGGATCAAAACCCAGCCAGTCCCCTGACCTCCAGCTCACAGCTCTCCTAAGTATAACAAGCTTGCCAAATATTGCAGAATGAAAGAAAAGGCCCAAAGCCATACGTATATTATTCTTAAACATGTCCATACCTTTAAACTCTTTTCATCATAGCTTTGAAATAACAAACCAAAGGTCTAAGGGAACCTCCAGCAAGGTCTGGAATAGAGGATTTGGCTTAAAAAGGCTACCTGCAATCAGCAGAGAAAGGAAGAGGCCTACCTATTTGGTTATAGAAATACCATAATTGGAGTTGTGAATTATGCAAAGGAGAACATGGGCAGGATTCATAGCCTCATGAGATTTCGTGTACCTTTAGTACTGCATGAACTGAGGCATTTCAGAGCTTTGCTTTAAAATCTGTTACACTAGGAGAGTGTTTGACACCTCACCAAGGGCTTCCGCGTGTATAGTCTTAGGGACTCTGTGCAACAGCCGGCTCAGGAATTAGCATCGCCATGGAGCTGAGTGCTCCCTTAAACCTTAGCTTCCGTAAGTGGCCCAAGCAAAGTCACACAGCTGCTGAGTGTTGGAGTTGGATGTGAATACTGTGTGTGTGTGTGTGTGTCTGTGTGTGTGAGAGAGAGACAGAGACAGAGAAAGTTGAGATGGGGTTGATCCCACTTCACTCACTATATGGGGAATGGGGAGTCATCATTTGGGTATATACCATTTTAGTTATGCAAGATGAAGAGTTCTAGAGATTGGCTGCATAACAACATGAATGTACTTAACAATATGGAACTGTACGTTTTAAATGGTTATTATGATGGTAAATTTTGTGTTATGTGCATGTCATCATCACAAGTAAAAAAGTTTTAAGTTTAGAAAAGGCATGGTCTTACAGTTCTACAAATCTAGTTTTTTGGTATGATTTAATAGAACACAGCTGGATTCTCCTATCTGTTCCCACATTCAATCTGCTGCCTCATGCAGTTTTGATGGAAGTATATGCAGATTATCCAGTATCACTATTCAGTGGTTAGACCAGGGCAGAGCGTTTTGGTAACTTTGTCAGTAATTGTGGATCTTCTTCTTTGAAACTGCACCGGGACTCAACAAGTGGTAGTTTCTTAAAGGTTACTTACAGTGTGGAATCTGAAACTATACAAATTAACTTTTGATACTTCGTTACATTACAATCTATATCTTTGGATGAATCTTTTACCCATGAATGAGTTTTTTAACATTGAGCATTGATTATTGGAGAAATATTGGTTCACTAAGTTATAAACTCACATACTGGCACATTTGATTTTACAATATCAAAATATCACACATGACTGTCACCTCTGATGCCATCCGGAAAGTCTTGAAGAATTCTAAAACCACCAAGCTCAGGATGGTGAATGCATGTTTTTCAAAACTCTAGATTTCTCTTGAAAGCACGAGTTTATTACTAGCCATAAATACTGACAGTGAGTTCTTCAACATAATAAGCTTACCTTGTTTATTCCTGTAAAAAGATCTACTAAATCAGGCTAAGTATCCATAGTGTGCAGGTAATTCTTTCGAGGGAAAAAGGGGCTCCATGAGAAGCAGCACCTACTGAGCTCGCCACGCAAGAGCTTCTCCTCAGGACGCCCATCGATAGGCAGGAGAAGGGCTTCCTGCACCTGTCCGATTTTGTCACGCAGAATATTAAAGAGATGTGAACTGGACAGTCAAGCTTTAACAACATTAATACTATTCCTACTCCTTCATTAAGGCCATTCTTCCATGAAACTGGCTCTTCTCCCCCGTCAGCATGTGGCGGTGAAGAACACAATGACACCAGCACCGTTTGATGCCCGGGCTCCACCCTTGCTGAGGACCAGCAGGCTTACCTGTCCTTGCCTTTGATCCTTCAGTGTAAATGTCAGCACGTGAAAAAGGCAAACAACACCTTCCTATCATTACTAGGGGACTTTGATTGTGCAGGTCCCCAGAAGGCGGTCTGTGAACCACCCTTTGAGGGCCTCTGACCTACGGGTGCCCCCTGAAAAGAGCGCTCCAGAAGCAGATTTCCTGGGACGGTGTGCTGGCCGAGTCATCAGCTGGATGGTGTCAGGAAACTCCTACACTTCGGTGAGCCTCAGCTTCTTCCTCTCTGAATGGGAACGATTGTACCAGCAACCTCAAAAGGGCGCTTGAGGAAGAAATAAGCCAAGTAGGTAATATGTTTACCGCAGTGGCTGGCCTGTTGTGTGCAATAAATGTTAGCTTTTCAAGCCATCTATCGTTGTTATTAATGCTGTTTTACCTTCTGCTCCTTTGCAAAATGCTTACACATATTAAATGCCCAATAAATGCTACTGAAAGAGTAATGACCTTCTCATTTCTCAGATGATAAGTTTTTGTTTGGCCAAAAGAAAGCTCTAATTTCACAACAAATCACTAAAGACAACCTTAATAAATGCTTATTGGCTGAATAATGAGTCATAAATAGAAAGAGGTCACTGCAGATATCTTTATTTTTAGATATTATACCAGAAATGCTTTAGCTTCTAAGTATAAAGTACATAAAAATAAAGACAAGGGATTATTTTCCCAATCACCAATAGTTATGTTAATACTGGACCATAATTATTCTGAGATTCCAGACCCAAGACAACCCTACAATAACACCTGCACTACTGAAGAAAAATTAAAGTAGGTCCCATATCAGGTGGAGAACAATAAAGCAAAAATTATCCAGGCATGCCGGGCACCTCGAAGAGAGGCTTGTGGATTTTAAATGTTTCTTTTCTCTTCAAGGACTGGTATCTTCCTAAGAAAAACTGAATCCAAATGCGGGAACCCCCAGTTGTTGTTCACAGCATTTCTTAATTGGGGCCAAAGTCACAGCCTTCAAAACCGATGACACCAGAAACTCTTATTAAAACAACACAGACTTTTCAACCTCAAAACCTATAAGGACTGCTAGATTTCAAGGCATAAAATCCTTGGAAAGTCACTCCATTTGTCATATTTCAAGCCGATGGTGTAAATAGTAAAGGTCGAGCTCGGCAAACAAGGCTGATGATTCCACGGTGACCAGCCAGACTGCTGTTCCCATCATTTATTCACAGGCTGATAGACTTCCCCAGGAAGCCTGGGAAAATAACAGAAGTAACTCAACTTTCCCCCAGAGAAAAGCCTTCATTTTTCCTTGGCAGATTCATTCCTAATCACATAGCAGGGAACCATTATTAACATCTGGATATTCAAAAAGAGCCACTGAATTATTATAAAAATGTTTCAAATCATCGGCCTAAAACTCAAATGATCTACAATGTGTACGGTGTTTTTTTTCCCCCTTTAGTCAAGAAGATAAATGGAGAAATTCTTTATATTTCAACTTCCATTACACATTTGTTTTTAATCTGGGTAGAGTCATGTCTGCCTACTGTACCTCCATATCAAAGACTGATATGTCAGCGTTAGCTTCTGCTCCTCTCAGCATGGCTTTCTTTTAAGAATATAATTTTTTAGAAGTGAGATTACTGCAAAAATTAAATGGTTCAAAACAGTCATAAGTCAGACACTAATACTGAGTTCAATTCTCTTTGAGTGTAGTTTCGTGCTGTTAGACTGAACAGCCATTAGGCAGATCTGATGTCTTCATGCTTAACCGGCTCCTTCCTCCTTTAAACAGTTTCTAAAAATTAATGGGCTGGGTCTGTTTGACTTGTATAACCTCCCAGAGCCAAGAAGAGACCCAATATGCAGGCACACAGAAAGCATTCCTTCCTTGTATGCGGAAATTCTGAAGGAGACACCCCTCCTCACCAAACTTTACATTGGGCTGAACGTCAGGGAAGTGAATGAGCATCAAGAGGTATTTCACAGGCAAAGAAATCTTTACAGTCTGCTGTGTGCAAGGGAGAGAAAGGAAAGAAGCCTGGGAGTTTTAGGTTGATTTGTGGGTACAGGAGGGCAGGCCCTCCCCGAACGTCAGTGTGGTTCAGCAGTGCAGACAGAGGCCCGAAAACTACTGGTCTAAATATTTATAAGCTTTAAATCAAGCTAATGAACAGTCAAATGAAATATCTTCCATCCTCCTATCTTGAAAAATATGCCTTCAAAGTAAATGGAAGTCTGGGTAATCAAAGAGTGAAATATAGAGACTTTAATCAAGTTGAATTTTCTGCACCAAAATTATCCCCATCTTAAAATTCTTGAGTAGAAAATAATTATTTTCTTCATTTTTTAAATTCATACACAGTTTATAGCTGTCCATTAGGAAAGAATGGTTTCCATTGTTTTGACAAAAAAAAAACACTAAGATTTATATAGGATGCTCAGACTCCACTTCCGTTAAACTTGTGAGATCATCGTGTGTTCAAATGCGAGTTCCTGCCTATACAAAAACTGCTCCTCTCACTTAATTGTCTTGCCCCTTTCATATCTATCCCAAGAAAAAGTCATGTTACGTTTCCTTTTGCACATTTCCCAACTCGATATTTCATCTTTGGTGTTCCCCAAAGAGTGAAGGGTCCTCAAGTCTCAGCCAGCTATTAACGGTGCCCTGTCCTGTGATTCCGGTGAGGATTTCGCAGGTTATCATGGGCCAAGCATCCTGAAAAGGGAAGAAGGACACTTCCAACATGGGACGTAGGAATACCATGCTCCACAATGGATGTGGACAGGAAGTGGTGTGTCCCGGTGGCTGCCACCTTCCCTTTGTCTCAGGTTCTCTGTGTAGAGATGGGGCATCTTCATTTCTGGCAGTGATTTTAACAAGGGTCTTTAATTTTACCTTTTCTCATCCTGTCTGTCAAGTAATTACCATAATCTTTATTTAAATACTCTGTAAGGAACTTTAATATATGATTTATAATTAAATATGAAAGGATCCACGAATCCCTTTGAAAAGTGAAGCAACCTGTCGTAACATGAACAAAATGATCAGACAGTACGTGTTTTGTACAATTCTTATTTCACTGGATGTGATACAATCATTGCACAGACAAGGGATTGCCTGGGTTTCTCTTGGGGTACCTGGTACCAAAATTACTAGGGTTTTTTATGAAGACAAAATATACAAAAAATAAACCTGGAACAATCAGAAGTTCCAATTGTTTGACTGATAGTAGATTGAGGCATAAGTAATTGCTTCGAGTGCCAGTTTATCTCTTCCCAGCAGGGCACCTGTTACTTCTTTTTTCCTTGCTAATTTCCCTTCACTTTAAGTCTTTCCAAAGTGGCTTCCTCAGCTGAAACTTGAGGCATAACCAGTAGTAAAGGGAAGAAGGATACACTTCCAAGGTGAAATGTATTAAACACAGACGTATTTTTCAGCTTTTCCTTTTGGCTCCGCCTCCTGCAGGACTAATACCTAATGATTCCAGGAAGTGAAAGCAATTAAATTTCACTTGGTGTAAAGTTGAAGAAATTGTCCCAGGTGAAAAGAATGTTTCTTTGCCACATTCCATAGGTGGCAATAAACAGGCAAATTTCCCTGGTTTTGATATAGGAGTACGAGCTTTCACAGGGCTCAGGCTGATTTCATTTTTAAAAGTTGAATTTATGGGACAGAGGACTGAAAGGTTTGCACTGACATGTTTAAAACCCTCTTTTAAAAAGTGGCATATTGCATCATTCCATTTAAGTGTTCACACCGCAGACTGAAACATAATCTGTTTACTGAAAAAACAACTTTTTATTGCCCTGTGAATAATTTCCCATTGACAAAAAACACAATGTACTGTATTTTAGTGCTTTGTGAAACATCTGGAAATTTTTCTTCAGTTGCTAAAGCTATCAGGAATTTGCATCCACATTCAAACTACTGATTTTTTAATTTAACGCGAACAACTTCAAACATACCACCGAACAAACCGAGAAGCAACAGCTTCCAAAGGCCCAATGAGGGCACCACAGACAAGCCACACCTCCGCCACCTCTTGGAAAATCGGTTCTCACAGCGCACCTTTCTGAGCACAGTGTAAAGCGAATTGTATTAGTTAGGGTGACACCAGCCGCTCTAACAAATAAACCCTAAATCTCGGTGGCTTAACAAAGTGGAAGGTATTTTCTCACTCACCTGCTAGACCAACGTGGGTGTGCCGAGGAGGCAGGAGGCTTCCACGAGGACATTTGGGGACCATAACGGCTTCCATCCCTGACTCTGCCTCGTCAATAGGGAGCTTCGCAACAGGAGAAAGAGCAGAGCAGCTGGAAGTGGTGGCCTTTGAACTCCGCTACATCCCGTGGGCTAGACCGCAGTCACGTGACCACTCTCAACTCACGGGAGGCGGGAACTGCAAGTCAATCCAAGTAAGGAAAAGGAAAGGGTTTGGGCAACTACTAGCCCATCAGTCTGTAGATCTGCCTCCGCTCATTACAGGATGACATTTTTTCCCCCAAATTCCAGCAGGTTCAGTGCTGAGCGTGGCTTTCTCTAGCCTCAACTGGGGGCTCTGCGGAAATCATTGTACTATAGGTCCTGGGGGGCTTCCGAGGTGAGTAAAGGTACAGGAAAGCCTTCCAACTTGAGACGCTCTTGCCTAAGGTCAGCGCCAAAGTCTGCACCTTTCCTTGTAAAGGTTGTGAAATGGGATTGATAATGGAGATGGCACATTAATCAATCCAAGCTCCAGAAAAGCATATGACTTTGAAGTCAAAAATCCTTTCTGCATTTTATTTTATATTTTATTTTATTTTATTTTATTTTATTTTATTTTATTTTACTTTTCTCCCAAGACCATTATTTCTCTGCTAGGGATCATCCTGCAAATTTAAGACTTAGGTACCCTACAGAAAAGTCTGTCCACGGTTGTTTAAGTGCCAACATGGAGGTGTGACACTCAGACCAAAGGAGATGCAGTGATGTAAGCTGGTTTCCTCAAGAACATATCCACCTAGAAAAAGATCAATTAAAATACGAATAACTGGGGGTCACCTGTGGATTTTCCCTTCCCACCCTGTGCCTTTTTCTTCAAACCAGCTTAAGTGGGCAGCTCTTCTCTGTCCTACTTCATCACCTTATTATAATTGAACATTTACCTGTCAGCCTCTTCCATTATACTCTGAACTCCACAAGGAGGGGGACCTTCTATATCTTGTTTATCCCCAGCACATTCCACAGTCTCTAGCTCCTAAGAGGTGCTTGCTAAATATGTGCAGAATGGGACTGAATTGCATGCAAGTTAGAAAAAGATAAGTTCCATAAGACAGTAAAAAAATCAAAGAGCTGCTTGTGTTCAAAAGAGAGAAGCACGCATCTGGCTCAAGGGGGCCGGGTAGAGGGGGAAGATTTCCTGCAGCATTTGAAGTGGACTTTAAAGGAAGGGTAGAGTTTCAACAAGCAGAGTGTCAGCGATGGCCCTGCAGGCAGAGGAGCAGCATCCGCACAGGCTCCCAGGTGGAAAAGCAAAGGTGTATTTCAGGAACAGCTCGTGTTCTTCTTGTGCTTAGAGTGTGCAGAGGACAGGATAAGAGACAAGCATGGAAAGGGAAGTTGTGGCTATTCTGGAAAGGGCGTTGATTCTCAGACTCGCAAGTTCTCATTTAATTCTGTGAGCCACTGGGTGCTGGGGGAGGTCCCGGGGACCAGGGGGATCAATCTGCCAAGCGAGTAGGGGATAGACGTGTGGGTGAGAGTCAGGAAGAGGAGATACCGCTTTCAAGGCCTCATAACCATGCAGGTGAATGACCACAGGGCCCTCACTGAGGCAATCAAAAGTGAAGAGGGACAGGCCAGAAGGGGTTTAGGACATCAGAGCCACAGCTCTTGATAACGTTTGCAAGAACGATGACCAGGAAGAGTGCCAGGGAGAGACAACATGTCACTGCTGATCACAGCGGAGGACCTTGGGGGAAGAAGCACTGATTCGGTGATTGAGGGGAAGGGGAAAAATTGAGTCACAGACATTTTGGGCTAAAAGTGGGTGGGAGAGGCCGGGGGGGGGGTTGGAAGGCTGAGACGATTGAATGAGACTAACAGAGCTGGCCAGGCAGAGCTGTTCGGGAGAGCGGGCAGTGGGATGTGAAGGGCCACTGGGCCCAGGCCTTGTATTCACAACATTTCTCAAACTGAGACTCTTGACATTGTCTCTAATGAGTTTATTTATACAGTTCTTGAATTTGTGGTTGATAATTTGATAAACATACAAAATGCACCACATTTCGCAGCCCTAGTGGGATAGTTATTGACTGTACTGATACATATGGAGACTTAAAAATAGAAGTGTCTTTTCACAGCTCTTACTAGGGATCCCCTCATCACCTGCATTTGCCTCCAGCAGTAGCAGCCTCTCCACTGAACTATAATTGTTGCATCCCTGCCCATCTCCCACTGTCTGAGGGATGGAGTGGGATTGGAACCCCAGTAGCTAGCCTGACCTCTGGGAGGAACAGTGAGGAAGAAGGAAGCCAGCTATACTGAAATGATAACTATAGACATCAAGGTGGAGAAAGGCTATAGAAGAAAGAAAAGGATCTTCCTTTCAAAAAGGGCAACCACACAATCTTGTAGCATTTCTCACCTTACTGACACATGGCAGCTCTCCAATGTAAACCAGGCACCCCCTTTTGGTGAAGCTTCCTGCAATCATCGTAGATGATCTCTCCAACTCAGTGTCGGGAGGTGGGGTGACGAGATGCACAAGATCAGGACGGCCAGACAGTTCCGTTTGACACCTTGAATCTCATTTTTGAGCACCTACGAACTTCTCCCAAGAAGCTCTCTGACCAGCCCTCCCATTCCTCTCTCCTTGTGGCTCCTGAGTAAGGATGAGTGGAGAAAGATGGAGTCAAGATGTGGGAGGCTGAAGCAGATTTGCAGATGAGGGGAAAATGACCCTGTTTTTTCTCCTTCCCCATTAAACTCTGGGTAGACTGCTTCAAGAAGAAAGAATAACCCACTGCCCAATTATTATCAGAATATACTTCTGATACACCTGTTTTACTTTGCAAAGCTGACTTTGATGACCTTAATTTTTCCTTTGCTGGGGTATAAATTTTCACTGAGATCTTTATCTCATCCTGACACCAATTAGCACATGAGTTTCAGCAGAAGAATCCTCGGCAATTTACTACACACCTTCCAAGAAAAGGAAGCACTAATCGAAATGAAGACTGTCTCCAAACCAATTGAACAGGTGTGCATTTCCATAAAGGCTGCACAATTCAGCCACATAGTGGTGTTTGCTCCTTTTGCTTGTGAACTGAATTAGTAATCTTCACATTCCCTGTCCCGGTGATTGAAATAAATTACTTTGTTAAATTGCGAAGCAGGTTGACCCATCTGTTGGCCCATGAATGTTCAGATTCTCGGAGGGTTTATTATTCCAAATAATGACTGCCATATGCAGCGGTAAACAGTTCCTTTAAAACTGGCTGAAGGATTTGGTGTGACTTTTGAAGGCAATTTATAAAGCTATTCGTGTTCCCCTAAAGGATCTGCCCTTCAACTAACTTCCAGAAAAGTTGTCTTGATCGGTTAATCCTAGCTGAGACACGTTGTTCTCTTTGGCGAGAAGAGAGGAAAGGAAGAGCAGAAACACATGTTCCTAGAGGACCTACTGTGTGTTGAGAGCCTCTCACCAGCCCTGTGCAGTGGATGTTAACATCCCAGAGAAAACATGGGATGGTCAGAGAGGGTAAGCAACCCTCCCAGAGACAAATACAAATTTGGAAACAGGGACTGGAACCCAGTACCCTCGCTTTAAGACACACTGTGCTATTTCCACTAGGTCTGAGCCTCGGATGGAAAGTGTTTGCACAAGGCAGTGCAGTGAGAATTCTGTGCACTCACAATGCAGATCCATGGGAGAAAAAACAGTAAGTGTAATTTATGCCACGGTCCTGATTCTGCAAACCACATCGTCCACCAATGTCCCCTCGTCTTTAAAAAAGGAGCTTCAGTCTTCTCTATCTGATCTTCCCTTTAGGGGGAAAGGGCAGGGCTTTGAACTTCCATTGGCAAGAACTGAAAAGACAAAAATCTGTGGGTCCTCTTTTCATATGTGGCCCTCCTTGCTTTACTTTAGATCATCCTCATTTTCAAATCCCCGGGGAAGAATGCGTGCTCGGCTCACACAGGGTCCGTAAACTGCTCCAACCACAGGCCAGCCCTGATTTGTTCATGATGTTAACGTTGCCTCACTGGGGCTAGATTACAGATGTTAAATTGCTGATGGATGACCCAAAGCCAGCACACGGTCGGCTCTTCTGGTATTCAACTGCAGTATTAATCATGTGTGGAAAGGTATTTTTTCCCCTCCGTGAAAAATGAAATGGCTAATATACAGTATGGAATGAGTGCCCTGGAATAATTCCTTTCTTAACGGGAGAAGAATAAAGCTATTAAAAGAAAAAACGTCTGAATGTGACATGATGACAGTGGGATTTTTTTTTTGACGAGCTAAATGAATAAGCTCACCCTCCTTTGATTTATGCCAGTGCAAAAATTCTCTCAAAGCTTCAAAAGGCAGAGAGAGCATTTGGAGATGCCGAGGGTCTCCACTCCCTTTGTTTGAAGGGAGTGAGATGCTAAGATTGAGCCAAAGGCAAGTGTTAGACAGGCAGAGACCTGAAGGGGCTGGCACATAAGCGTCCAGCAACAGAGGGGAGGAGGGGCGCCTCAGAGGGGCTGCCAGAACCTCTGGGTGAGGAGGCTTGCCCTCATTTCAACAGCCCCCAGGCACCTCTGCCGGGGCCAAAGCCAGGCCCCAGCCTGCGCAGTTGCTCCCCTCCCAAGACGCGAGGGATGCCGAGCTATTCTTTGCCGTCAGCTTGAACCCTGAGGAGGCGGCTAGAGATGGGGCTTGTTCTTCACCTCCGCCAAAGACAGAACCAGAATAAAAAGCAAAGCCCACATTAAGAGCCTTAGAAAAGGCTTAATATATAAAAATTAATTCTTGACAGAAGGCTATATTTTACATTAGAAAAAGATCACCCAGGTAATGTCCTGGGGGGTTAGGGAGGGGATTGTTTGAATTATGCATTTTTATTTTGTTATAGAGCAATATGCACTCGATCAGAAAAGTGTCAAACATCAGACAAAAGCCAAACTCGGAAAAACCCAAATTCAGAGATATTCTACAAAATAACCAGCCAGGATTCTCTGAAAGCCTTGAAAGGCAAAGAGAGCCTGAGGAAGGGTCACAGGCTGGAGGAGAGTAACAAGAGGTGGCAAACATCACAGGCAATGCGAGATTGTAGCTTGCCCGGCCCAGATGAAAGGACGTCAGCTGAACAAAAAAAATTGTCAATTAATTAATAGCAGTTTACAGTCAATCTGTAAAGTGGTTAGTAATGTTCTACCTGTTTCCTGGTTTTAGATTATTGTGCTACGGTTGTGTAAAATGTTAAAACTTGGAGAAATCTTTGCACCGTTTTTGCAAGTTTGGCGGTAAGTTTTTAAAAGGCCTGCATGGCGAGCAGCAGCAGCCCACAGGCCCACGTGCCTGCAGCCCAGTCCTGTTCCCAGGAGCACCCACGTTCAGCTCTCTTAGCTGTAATCCTCAAATAGATACCCACACATCACTCAAAACTGAGCTTAAAACACTATGTCTTGATTTACTAATTTTAGATAATAACTACCAACTTCCTGCAGTGATGGATGAGAACTCCGTTCACTATCAGCCCCCACTGCTCCTCGTTATTCTACTTCTAAATTTTCTATGTTAATATAATTTTAGACTTTGGAAAAGTTTTTAAAATCCCATAAATTTCCCATATATCCTCCACCCAGTTTCCCTAATGTTACTCTCTTACCTAATCATGGTACAATGATCAAAACTAAGAAATTAGCGTTGGTACAATACCATTAAACACAGACTTTATGGAGAGTTTTCTAGTCTTTTCATTACTGTCCCTTTTATTTTTTGTTCCAGGATCCCATCCAGGATACCACATGTAACATGGCATTGAAAAGCAGTGGTCAGATACCTGGGTATCTGATGGTATCCATCCATCTGGGTTTGTCTGGTGGTTCCTCAGGATTAGAAGGCATCATAGACTTTTGGAAGGAAGAGCACAGAGCTGATGTGCCCTTGGCAACATTCCGGGTCTATGACATCAGCTTGTCTTGCTGTGGTAATGCTCACTGGGATCACTTGACTAAGGGAGTATCTGTGAGGTTTCTCCAAGGAAAAGTTACTAGTCTTCCCTTTTCTTTAGAAGGAAGCCACTCAGTCCAGACTACGTTCAAGGGGAGAAGAATTAAACTCCAATCCCTAGAGAAATGGATATCAAAGAACTTGCAGATGCATTTTAAAACCACCTCAGAAAGGAACATTTTGAGGAAGAGACTTTGAGACTATGCAGGTACCCTGCTTCTCTTAAATCTCCGCCATTATTATTAGCCTTCCAGGGGGTCTCGCCTGCTAGTTATTACTGCAGTTCTCACGGAGATTCTTCCTTTCCCTTATTTCTCTTACATGTATTCATTGGATTTCTCCCTGAAGATTTGTGCCCTCACCCTCATGCATTTATCTATGAAATCATGGATTTATATCAATGCACACTTGTGGATATTTATTTTATTCTTTGGGTTATAATCTAATACTATCATTATTTATTTTTTCTGCTCAAATTTTCCAGCTTCAGCCATTGGACACTCTTTCAGGTTGGAGCATATGTCCTTTTGATTGTGCCCCTTTCCTTTCCTTTCCTTTCCTTTCCTTTCCTTTCCTTTCCTTTCCTTTCCTTTCCTTTCCTTTCCTTTCCTTCCTTTCTTTTCCTTTCTTTCATTTACCATTTCTTTACATTCTGGCACCACAAGATGCTCCTGGCTCATTTTATATTTTCACCGCTAGAGCCCTAAAATGAGACATTTTTCCAGGAACACCTGGTTCCTTTTATTGGGAAATGGTATTTAGAAACCAAGATATGGAGCTGGCTATGTTTGTTGCTGCTATTACACCCTGTCAGTGGACAGAGCTAGGATATGGGTGTGTGTATACTAAGTTACGTGTACATGCTTGTGTCTATTTACTTCTGTATCTGTTGGTCCATGTACATATAAACATAAAGTGACTTCATACTGGTGTCTCTGACTTCAATCCAGCACCACCCAGTTCATTCTAGCACTACCCCTTGTATAACTAGAACTTCTTTCTTCCATAGTGAGAGATCTAGTTCTCATTATCTACAATCACTCATTGCTGTTACAGAGGAGTACAACTGACTTTATGTATTGATTATGCATCCTCACTTTTGAAGTTCTAGGAGCATCTTTATAGATAATTGTGTCTGCAAATGGAGAAAGATTTGCTTCTTCTTTTCCAATATGCATGCCCTTCCTTTCGTTTGTGTCTCATTGCACTGAATAAGAATGGTGAGAGAGCAGATCCTTACCCTGTTTCCAATCTTTGGGGGAAAGCTTCCAGTCTGTCTGCACTAAACATCATGTTAGCTACAGACTTTTCATAGATGCCCATTACCAGGTTGAGGAATTTTCCTCCTATTCCTAATTTGCTGAGAGTTTTTATCTTGGATAATTGTTGAGTTTGTGAAATGCTTTTTCTGTGTCTATTGTAATGCTCAAGTGGCTTTTCTCCTTTAGTCTGTTAGTGTGGTGAAGCGCACCCACTGACTCTGAGTGTTCAGTCAGACTGGCTTTGCTGGGACGGACCCCACTTGATCCCGATGTATTACTCTTCTTTATCTCCTTGGATACAATTTGTTAATATTTTGGCAAGATTTTTGCATCTGCATTCATTAGAGATATTATTCTGTAGTTTTCTTGTAGTATCTCTGGTTTTGGTACTAGTAAGGGTAGGATACAGAAGTGGAAGAGCAAATGGGAGAGAAATACCTCTGAAGAGTGTCTATCCCTGTAGAGGCTGAACGAGATGCAAATCAGAGCATCAGATGAAGCAGTGTGATTTTTTAAAAAGTAAAGTTTAAAAACCTGAAATATATCAATTCACAATTGATATTCAAACTAAATTCTGATTTTTCCTGAAGAAGACGTGGGGCTTGGGGACAGCTGAGCCTGCCAAAGCCTATAGCCGTCCTCTCCATATTCTTCAATTAGACCAGATTTGGCCATGGTTCTTTTGGATCAGCATTTGCATAATGTTGACAATTATGTCAACTGCACGCTCCTGAGACTTACTAATTAAATTTCAAAGTTTAATTAAAATAAAATGCACATGTTTCCCATTAATATGCTGACTTGTTTGGAAGTTGGGTAAATTTTTAGCTACACTTTCAGCAAAAGCTAGAGATGAGTACACAAGATAGTCAATGAAATTGGGGTCTCGGATTCTAGAACCTCAAAAAATATTGACCTGAATATAGTTGGTGTTAATAAATATTTTTAAAATGCATATGTATATGTAGGACATGTTACCCTTTTGGAATGATTTTTCAAGCCTCTTACCACTCAAATTTTCAACACTGTTTAGCAAAAAAAAAAGGAAGTGAATTTTTTTTAAATAGTCTCACTCTCTTTGACTTTTTACCCATTTATGTCCTAGTGGGAAACTTACTCCATGGGTTTCTGGTTCATCACTCTTATCCAACATATTTGTCCAACGTCCCAAGTGATACTTTATGCACATTTTTCTTAAGAGACAGAGCACTGCCATTGTCCAAGAGCAAATGAGGTTACAGCCTGCACTGCCTGCTCTCGGCTTCAAAGCTAGAGCAAGGAGGTTCTCAGTCCACACATGTTGCTCTTTCCCAAGATCACCCAGCACTGCAACCTAAAACACCATATGAAAAACAGCCATGATTTTTGTTTTCCTAGTGCCAGGCACTGTGCTATGCCCTTGCTGTATATATTATCTCACTTAATTCTCACCCCATCCTATGTGACTGCTGCCAATAACCATCACTCTTTCTTTTTCTTTCTTTTTTAATGAGAAAACTGCATCTCAGGTGAGCAGGTGGTGGATACTTGAGAGACAACAATTCCCAAAATGATGGCTCAGATCTCCAACCTCAACAAAGTTTTTATCATTGAGATCAACCATGAGCCAAAACATAACTGCAGTTTTGCTGGTGGTGAAGAAAACTTTTGAGCGTGTGTGTGTTTGAGGTGGCATTCATTGCAGGCCAATACTAGTTATGTCCATTACTTCACTTGGAAACTTTATATTATCTCATTTAACTGGCACAAAAATTCAGGTAGCTCAGAGTCCCACTTTGGAGGGGAAACTGAGGTTAAAGGCCTAAGAAGCAGAAGCAGACTTGAAGCCCTGGTCTGCCTGACTCCGACACACAAGCTCTGTCAACATACACAACGTGCTTCCTCCGGATTCCTCCCTGACTGAGAGGAGCCGGTGCCTTAGATTGCTGCCCAAATTTCCCATGTTTTCACCTCTGGAACTCCTCTTGAGAATGTGCTTCCAGTTTAGAGTGGTGAGAGCTTTGGTGGCCAAATAGAATCCTTCTTGCAAACACTTGATTTTAGCTGCATCCACAGAATGGTTACAATAGGAGCACCTCATGCCTTTCGGGATTATTTGTTGAAACCTCTAATCAAATTAGACAATGAAAAGTCTTTTGCAAGAGTGTTCAGCTATAATATCCATGGCACTCAAAGATTTGATTTTATTCACAATTTGTCTCCATTACCTAAAATGCTGCTTAACACAGAGCAGGCACACACTAAGTATTTATTGGGGAAATAAGTGTTTCTGAGGTATTACAATAAATAACCCAGCATTTTGCTCACAAGTTCCACCTGTGATATTCAAAGAACTAGCTTCTCCCTTAAAGTCATAGCCTGAAAAGGGGACTCTTTCCCCAAACCTTAGGACTAGGTGACAGCAGACGAAGATACCCCAGCACTAAGTTTGCAGCATCATGCCTGGAACATAGAAGGTCTCGATAAAAAGTTGTTGACCTCATTACTGAAGAAGAGCTACATTTATTCAAACTTACACTTTGTCAGGCATTCTATTTGCTTTATCACATAAAAGCATCCATGGCAGATACTATAATATTTCCCAATTTACAGAGAAAAAAAGTAGAGTTTAGAGAGGTTAAGGAGCATGCCCCAAGTCATACGGCTTGCATTCGACAGAGCTAGGATCGAACCCTCAGCCTGAATCCTCCCCACCCCTGGCACTTGGTGAAATTGCCAATCCCATTTTTTCCTCAAGGCCTTTGTTCTTCCCTCTCCTGCATCTTTCCACGGCTGCCTCCCTGCCACTCAAGCCTCTCCCCAGTATCACTTCCTCAGAGTCACCTTCCATGACCACTCCCCACCAGTCCTCTGTTCTGTAATCCTGATAGATTGCTTTCCTGGCATGAGTCACCACCAAACACTCTCCTGCTTATTTATGGTCTGATTATTGTCAAGTCCATCACCAGAACTGGAGCTTCATGAGAGCAGGGACTTGCTTTGTCTTGTGGGTCACTATGACCCACAGTCTGGTGCTGAGCCTGGCACACCAAGGCACCCCCTAAATGCTCTCTGGATTGCTGGATAACTGCTGCAGGCCGATAAGCCCTGGTGTGTTAAAGAGGACAGTACCTGGTCAGCTAGTCTTTGGAAAAGCACCTGGTTGTGACTGGTGTGCATCTCCAACCCTTTAAGTTCAATTCCCATATCGGTATGTCTTTGCCATTTCAAGCAAGAGAACTGATTTATACATGGGCCAATTGAGTAAATTTTTTCCATGCAGAGAGGAAGGCTCAATGACCTAAGGTTTGTAGCCTGGTTTATAATCTCTCCAACAAAGGTACTCTGTTAAATAAAAGTAATTTCCATCCCTCTCAGATTGGAGCCATACATACTCAGCTTCTATAAGACCAAAATGTCAGTTGCTTCTGGTTAAAGAGTGCTTCTCAACAGACAGTCCTAAGCTTTATAGATCACACAGGATACAATCCAATGGAAAAAAAGTGTGTCACAGAGCACCCTCTCTGGCCTTGGTCCAACATTTGATGGAGAATATTAACAATATTGCTTAGACTTAAGTCTCTCAGGTCCCCTGATGCATGTTTGAATGAGCTTGATGCATGTGACAAGCTTCTTGTTTTCGGCTCTTGTGAGTGAGCTTATTGTCAGCATAATTGTTTTGTGGGTCTGCAACCAGACTGAGACCTCACTCATCACTGCCATGCTGGTTCTTTCAGAAAGTCTGATGGCTCTGATGACATCACTTCCTCTCCATTCTCTCTGACTTTGCACTTTCTGGACCTGTCCCTTGGAACGGCTTTGAGCTCACTCCCTTGAGGTGCTAATCCCTCTATTTAGAACCCATCTCCCTCTGCCTGGGTCTTACTTTTAATTCTTTTTAAAGACTTGGAGCTGTTGTCCCACTTCCCGATGCCTGGCATCATCCCTCAGGTTCACTCACTTATACTTCCCAGGTTGACTTGGGCACTCCTCCTCTGAATTCTAAAAGAACTGCATGAAGACCTTTAGCTTTATTATTATAATTATCTACCGGCCAATGGGCTCCTGGCTTGTCCACCTTATTCATCTTGTCTGCCCAGCTCATCACTGTGACCAGAACATGACAGCACCTCATAAATGATTGGAAACTGAATTTATACCAGCTCACCCACCCCACCTCTATTTCATATTAAGTTTCCTCAGAAGAAAAAAATCCTTTTCCTCCATTTATTCTTTAGAATGTTGATTTCATTCATAAAATAAGATTTTCACATCTGGTATCACTTTCTCCAACTCGGTCCCATGACCCACAGCCACCCAAACCGATGGTGGGCAGAGGTGACGGTGTTAGGAGGAGCAAGGGACACATTGGTATTGGGAGCGCCGAGGCACTCTTCAGACAGAAGCAGAGCTACACGTGGACCGAAAAGGATAGCAGGAGGCCCAGCATACTCACCCCCACCCAGCCCTCTTCTGATTGAGAATTTATCCCTCCACGGACAAGAGTTGCCTTTCGATCACCGTAACCATCTCCAGGATGTAAAGGAAGCAACAACCATGTCCTTGGTAAAGTGTGACCACACAGTAACAGGACCAGTTTTCATTTGTGGCTTGTAGTGTTCACATGGCCACATGTCAAATACTGTAATTTCCAGAGGACAATGAAGGTCATAGTTTCAGAGTAGGGTCCAGCACCTCAGAGAAGGGAGGGTGGTCAGCACACAGAGGTCTGGAATGTTTTGCCATGGGAGGAGCCGTGGTCTCACTAAGTGGCTGGTTCTGTGGCATTGACCGTGGTCCTGGAGCCACCTGTCAACCCTTGCTCCTGACTACTTTCCCAGCAGCTCGGGCAGCCTCCCACGGTCTTCTATGCTTCCCATCCCCATGCCCTGTCAGTGGTTTTTTTCTTAATGAATGCAGCAATGTTAGTTTTTATTTAAATTACAAGTTGACATTCAATATTATTTTATATTAGTTTCAGGTGTACAGCATAGTGGTTAGACTTTTATATAACTTATGAAGTGATCCACGTGACAATTCTAGGTCTCACCTGCTCCCTACATAGTTACTACAATGGATTACTTTCATGGATTTCTTTGCTGCTTAAATCACCCGGAGTTCACAGCTAAAGAACAAACTCTCAGACAGTGAGCCCCATGTCACAAGCATGCCTGGACATTGTATGAGCCCTCAGAAGTGTACGGAAGAGAAAGAGGAGATAAGAAGCTGCCTCTTTGGTCTGCATGAAACGGTGCCTTTTCTGAGAGCAAAACAAAGTAAAAGGTCCATTGACTTCTAACATAAACAAGAGGTTGCAGTTTGATACTTTAGTAGAACTAAGTGGTTATTGCTTTACAGTATCATCTCTTAGAAAGAAAGCTGAGGTCTCTATACAGCAGTCCCCCCTTATCCACGGGAGATACGTTCCAAGACCCCCGGGATGCCTGAAACCTCAGACAATACCATATCCTACATACACTATGTTTTTTCTATACACACACACCTACGATAATGTTTAATTTATAAATTAGGCACTGTAAGAGATTAACAACACCAATAATAAAAATGGAACAATTGTAATAATACACTGTAAAAAACGTCATGTAAATATGAACTCTCTCTTTCTGATAATCCAGATGGCTACTAAGTAACCAATGGGCCGGTAGCACATGCAGTGTGGGTACCCTGGACAAAGACATGGTTCGTGTCCTGGATGGGACGGAACAGGAAGCCAGCACAAGATTACATCATGCTCCTCAGAATGGTACGCAGCTTAAAATGTGAATTGTTTATTTCTGGAATTTTCCATGTAATATTTTCAGATGGTGGTTGACCACTCGTAACTGAAACCATGGAAAACGTAATTGTGGATAAGGGACGGGGGGGAACCACTGTACCAAAATGGAAAAACAAATTCATTCTCTCCCCATGGTTAATGATAAATGTCTTCTTTCTTAAGCAAAATGCATGCAAAAGTGTTGTATTTTCTGTCGCTACAAGGTCAGCAAGGCTGGGAACTGATTAGCAACAGCAAGCAGTGTCCCTGAGACACAGGAGGACGGGCCAGACGGGAGCGAACACTTTTCAGAACAGCAGATTTTCTTCCACCAGCAAGCCGTGGGCAAGAGAAGGCAGCTCCTGGGACAACTATCAACACAGTAGCAGCTTGGTGGTTTTCTTCTCCTCTTCTGGGGAGCTATTTTCTTTGCAAAACTACTGTAATTTTAATGGGCTGCCATTTGCTCGTTAAAGTCATCTGGGAATTTAGTCAGCGAACAGACCACAAAATAGGACCCTGTATAATGTTTAGGATTTTGTCATTTAATAAAACATTTTATAAGCTCAGTGCGTACCTATTAACTAGTAACTGCTCTTCTCGGGGCCCCGGCAGCCTACCCTGTGGTCTACAATGCACTGACTGCTATAGGTGAGTTATAGAGAGATCCTTTCCCAAGCTCCCATTTGTCTTTATTATGACACTCAAATAGCAGATGATGAGTAATCAGTCACTGTTAAATTCCATTCCTGGGAATTTGACCAGACTTGGCTTCTTATCATTCAAAATCTTCCTATCATTCAAAATCTTCTTTAGGGCTGTCTCCTATGGAAAAGAGAGGTCCTGAGCTTCTGATCCCTTGGAGGGATTTATTACCTGCTGGAGAGCAGCAATGTGCATGCATGCATGCGTGTGTGTGTGTGTGTGTGTGTGTGTGTGTGTGTGTGGTTACCCCGGATAGCACAGTTCCTAAATGCTGGTCCATGAACTGACTCAGAATCTCCCAGGATCAATGATGAAAATGGGCCTCCATAGGCCCCAGCCCAGATCTACCAAGTCATCCTCAAGGTCAAGGCCCAGAATTGTTTGATAACCACAGCCCCCAGTTTTTTCTGGTTCACAGTCAACTTGGGAGGCTCTTGGAAAACAGAATACTCCCCAGACTGAAAGGCATGCACTGTGTCCTGAGAGTGGAGTAAGTAGCATTAAATAAGAAAACTGAAAAGTAAAACACAACACAAACTCTGCTGCACAGCCACGAACTGCATCTTGGAGCCAAACCACCCATCTAAGAAGGGCTGATCACAAAGGTGAAAATGTGGAAGATGCAACACAGCCTATCGCCATGCTGAGAAAATTCAAAAAAGATACCCGCTAATCAACATGAGTGGTATCCTTGAATTTTGTCACTATTTTTGAGCACCTTTGCTTTATTTCACCTTCAGTTCCTACAGCTGAGGGAGATAGGGCTATCATAGCCTTAGGTTCCAAATAAAGCATGACTCAACCCTAAAAAAAAGCCCGGGAGAAAAGGGGAGACTGGGAGGCACAGAGGCAGAAGTGTTCAGATAACAGTGGGAGTGGGGAGGGGTGGCTAGACAGCAAGGACCTACACCACGGGTAAGGGAGGGACTGAAACGTAAGAAAGCTTCCGACTTTTGACCACCTTGATTGTGTTCCGATGACATTTTTCTCATGGCTTTGTCTAGTATCTTTTCACCATAAATGTAACAAATCTCAAGTCAACATAGTATCTTAAAATGTGTTGAACAAGCACCCCTATTTGAAGATTGTGCTCAGAGGGAACAATAATTCCTTTTATCTCCATCTCAAGTTTTGCTTCTGATCAGGGTAGAGGGCTGAGGGGGACACGCCCCCACGGGTTCCTACAGGAAGGAAATTGCAGTGGAAGGGAATGGGCTGGCTGGGTCCAAAGTTCGGAAAGGGGTCAGTGCCGTCAGCAGTGGCCTGGCAAGCCTGCCTCTGCTGGTCCTGCAGCCGCCACTCTCTCATCCTTCACTCAGGCTGACTCTGTTCAGGTCCTGTGCTCGATTTTTTGTGTTATCACATTTGTTCTTCACAAATGCCTCCTAAGCCAGGCATTAATTTTATCCCCATTCTAATGATGGGGGGAAGGAAGCTTAGGGATGTTTCATAACTTGTTGAAGTTATAGCCCTAACATTTTAGTCATTCTATGTTTCTCCATTCACACAGTACGGTCCAGAGACCCGCAGGCTGCCAAGAGTCCTTTCCTAGTGATGGGAACAGGCAAGAAAGGAGAAGAAATAGTCATCTCCCATTACCCAAAAACTCTCCAACAAAAACCAAGCCAGTTTTGATGGACAATAAATAAATAGATAAAATAAAATAATACTTGTTCAGAACATGAGACATGACAGCTGCTTTAGCCTGGAAGATTTAGATGAGTTTCCCAGTCCTTCTACAGCCTGCTCCATCTCTCCCCAGCCCCATCCCTGCCCCTTGACAGAAATAAAATCAGAATAAAAATGAAAAAATAAAAATATATTTACTTTTCCTCAAATAACAGTCAAGGTTTTTTCCTAGAACTTGTCTTCTCTGAAAGCTAAGCCCTCCCAGGGAGCATCTAGGATCTTGTGAAGACAAAGGGCAATTGATGATTCGAGTCCCAGCCCCTGCATTCCTGGGCAGCTTTTTCTGCAGGGAGTCCCACCCACACTTGAGCTTTCTCTCAACTTCTCCCTACTGGATCCCGCGCCTCAGAGAAGATGGACATTCAGCAGGAGGAAAATTAGAGTCCGTCAGGGCTTCTAAGAAGCTAGTATGACCCAGCAGCACATCAAAGAGTCTGACATTTGCCCTGCACAGACCCTCCATGCCCTTTCTGAAGAGCGTCCACCCACTTTCTATCACGATTCGTATTGATACTTAGTGAGCAGTGACAATACACCCCAAACAATGAGAAACACAAAAGCTCCTTTACCTTCCACCCCCAGTGTCCTGCAGATAAAAATAATGGCTGCTATTCACTGAGCCCTTCCCGTGGTCCAGATCTTGTGCTAGCCAACTGCCATTTAATCTTCACAACAGCTTCAATAGGTGGGAAGGCACAGGTATCCCCACTGTACAGAAGGGAAAATTGACGCTCAGAATCTTACCACACTAGGGAATGGATGTGCCCAGAATAGCAGGTTCCCAAGTTCCAGTTCTTACCTAGTACATCCTAATTCCTCCTACTGCTTAGTAACTGTTCTTGGCCAGCTTTGAGTGACACGCATTTTCTATTTGTTATCTTCCATCTTGTTCGGGTTGCACTGATAAATATTTTTTAGGAGAGACCACAAGATGGAAAAAACTTGTGTGACTCTTAAGAGTCTGAAGATTGTGGTGATAGCATGTCACTTGTCTTGCCTTTAGGCAGGCTTTGCAAACACTACAGAAAGGAAGACAGACACCGCAGGGAGTGGCAGGAAATACCAATGAAAATGCAGGTCTCATCTTTCAAAGACATAGTCATAACTACTCCAATAAAGTGTCATGAAATAATTGAAAAGTATGCAGGTGGGATTCAAGGGGACTTTTGTTTTCTTCCCCCTGCTCAGTGTCTGCAAATGCCTTCCAACAGGACATATTCCCAGGTCTGGGCCAAAATGAGAAAAAGAAGGCACTGCCATGATTGTTGCACAGCCAGATTTGTTCACTTCAAGTGTCTATTCTTTGTGCTGAGATTATTTCCTTATTTTTTTAGTATTATGATATCTTTTCTTCTAAGTGATAATGATGGAAAATGTTCATTTTCTTTCTCTATTTTTTAATATTTTATTTATTTACTTTTAGAGAGAGGGGAAATGAGGGAGAAAGAGAGGGAGAGAAACATCAATGTGTGAGAGATACATCGGTTGCCTCTCTCACATCCCCAACTGGGGAGCTGGCCCGCAACCCAGGCCTGTGCGCTGACTGGGAATTGAGCCAGAGACCTTTCGGTCCGCGGGCCAGCGTTCAGTCCACTGAGCCACAGCAGCCAGGGCTCGCTCTCTTTTTAAATTTGACTTCATTTTATCAAATTAAGAATCGGTCACCTAATGTCAGTTTTTCAAAAAACATTTTTTTAAATTTTACTTGTTTAAGAAAGTCTTGGGATAGTTATTTCTAATTTTTCTGATTAGCATGAATTGTTTTGTAAAGCTTAATAAAAAGTTATTTTGAAAGAAATACATAAATTTTAGGAGGACCACATGCACATACCTATCCCCCTTAGTAAAACTTTATTTTTAAGTTTTTCTAATCCTTTCATTTCTAATTCTTTATATTAGCATCAACGAAGGAAGAATGTAGAAACATAAGAAAGTTTCTTAGTAGTATTAAGAGATTTTAGTGACAAGAGAATAATTAGATGCATCAGTGGGTAAAGTGAAATGTAACAAAATATTTTAAGATGAATTTTTTATGAAGCCATAAAAAATCATTTGTTTGTTGGGCAACAAAAGATTTTTTTTATCTGTTGCAGAAGGGAAACCTTTAAAAATATATAAATTATTCTACCAAAGTTTAGGTTGCAGCAAACAGTGATATCTGATAATGAAAAAAAATTAAAAGCAAATTATCTGACCTCATAACATGACACTCAAGAAACAAAACCTCTATTGTGAACAGACTCTATTTCAAGAGCAGACTGAGGGAGATTGGCAAAATGTAGTTTAGGCTTAGACTAATTTCACATGCTAATGAGAATCTCCAGATGAAAGCTGCTTCATAATGGGTACTAACCAGTTGGCAGATTAACAAGATTCAGACCAAACAGAGCAGGAATTAGTCATGTTTGTCATAAGACCATATGGCTAGAAAGAAACTGGGAGAGTTTGGTTTAGCCTGTTCTGCAGGTTTTGGGGGGAAAATATAGTTAACAGTCCCAGACAAATCAGAATATCACACAATCTAGCCACCTCCACACAAGGAAAATGAACAAAGTTTGTGTGTAACTTCTTGCAATTCCTTTCAGTGCTGGGAAAATTTTGTAGCCTCAGAATCAGATGCTAATATTTGTGTTCCTTCCCTTTCCTCCAGTCTTCAGAATCTGAGAAAAAGTAGCAAAGAAAAGAATGCAAGTTTTAGAGCCATATCGTCTAATATGGTAGACCTTAACCACATCACTATTCCAACTTAAAATTTGTTTATATTAACCACATTGCAAGTGCCCAACAGCCACACATGACTGGTGGCTACCATATTAAATGGCACAGACATAGAACATTTCCATCATCGCAGATGGGTCATTGGACAGCTCTGCTTCAGAGTCAAAGATCCCACCACCAAGAACTTGAGCTTTGCTCAATTTCCTTATCAGCAAAACAGTATCTGTCTCACAGGAATATCAGGAGAATCCACTGCATTTAAGAGGTCTTTGTAAGCTATAAAACAAATAACTATTAGCTATTTTGATGATGATGATGGTGACAATGACGATGATGACAATTAATGACTTCTATATAGGAAGTCTTTGGAGAATTAGAAATGGTAAGAAATCTCAGTCTCCACTCAGAGTACACAATCCCAGTTCAGGAGGTGTTCCCTCCAGCTGCATGCTCTCCCTTTCTTCTTCAAAGCTTCTTCTTCACTTCATGACCAGGGACAAAGAACTTCTAGACAATGTGTAAATGAATTCAAGTCCTATCTGAACACTAATTATGCATGACTACTAAGATTTTTTTAAAAATCACATCAGACAGAATTCATGTTTTGTGCCTGATTTACTGTTTCCCAAGCTAATGTCCCCAAACCTAAGGAGCCTGTGGAAATCTAAGGCTTGGGCAGAGCAGAGGAGATGAAGGGGAGGGTCACGAGGGAGGGACTGTGGTGTTAGAGTTGTTGCCGTTATTATAAAAGTTGTCCCAAAAGTCATGTGTTTTCCTACCTAGGCCAAGTGACATAGAAAGCACTGGTTCTATCTGAAATTGTATGGGCTCATAATATTGTTTGGATGTGCCTTTGCCATTTTTTTAGGTTAAAAATAACCACTGGCAACTGCATATGGTTCAACCTAATGCTTATCTCAAATTGAACTGTAGCATAGGGTCAAGAGGTCAGGTTTTAGTTGATAGAGTGAGGTTCAAATCTCACTCTGCCACTTCATAACTGTGTGTCTCTGGGAAATTAATAGAATAATGGGAAAAACAAAAGCAATTTGAAGATCAAATCTTTCAAAACACTGAATCTATGAGAAAAAAATAATGAAGTGCTTTTAGGTGGCAGAACTGTCGAGAACTACTGATGTATTCCTCAAGGTAGGGCTTTTAATTGGCAACATACCGCCCCCTTCAGGCGACATTCATCATGTGGAACAGAGGACAGAGTCAAGTAAGCCTTAAAAAACAAAGATTTCCCAGAAAGCCAACGTCCTTCATACCTTAGGTATGACAAAAACCCCTTCAGGTTTAACAAAGACAATTGTGCATAAAAAGTTACACTGATAGAAAAAATAAACAACATTAACTGCAAAGGCCAGAAACAGAGGTAAATAAACAAACAAACTAGCAGAATAGTCGAGAGACTTTTGGGTCTTGACCTTTTCCATGGCTTGACAGCTTTACCTTATTATAATAATGTTTAGTATCACTACTTGAGAAAGCAGAAACATGTATTGTACCATCAGGATATCTCTGTTTAAAAGAGAAACCACCGCACGAATGCTATGGTGCAGATAAAGGACAGCCCAGTGCTCCCCACTGACAAGGGAGGCCAGGCATCTGCCTCTGGGACCATTTGCTCTTCACAGCCACATGTGAGACCTGGAAGCAGACACCAGGAACTGCGTCAGCACTAGAAAGGAAGTCCCCAGATTGTTGGGACCAGGGCACAGAGAACAGTAGCGAAGACACAGAATCCAAACAACCAGAAGGAGAAGTTGTAGAACCAAGAACTCTGAGAGCACAAAAGATCAGAACAGACAATTGAATGGGGACTAGACACATTTTGAAGAGTGAATCGACGTACCTGGGTGAGCATGTTTATATGCAGACAAGTGGGATCCATTTAAAGTGACCAGAAAGGGTTGAACTTCTTTGTCCAGAAAACTCTCCCATATAGGAGCAGCTCAGACCACTGTAAATCTGACAGCATGAGGGAAAGAGCATGGGACTCAGGTTCAGACAGACCTGAGTCATCTGACTCAACAGCAGCGTTGTGCATCTGAATCCCTATGAACTTCAGTTTCTTTATCTTTAAAAGAGGAGTATAATACCGCCTTCGCACTGTTGTAGGGAAGACTAGACGAGGCCACTCGTTCTGGAAAGTGCGGGGTCAGTACCTGGTACTTGGTAGATACTCAATAAATGTTGGGTCATGTCTCTTCTCTATAGTGATGAAGATTTATCTAGATGCATTTTCTCTGTTCCACTTGTACTTAATTCGGTCATTCCCCTTTTATACCTGCGAAATGTATGTTCCTTCTTAGGATGCCTGCTTTATTTATTCTTCCAAAGCAACATGACTAGCAATCTCCATTTTGAGACTGACTTAGAATGAGTATTTGAGCCTTATTTGGGGTCTTGATGCTGATAGTATCCTTTAGCAGAATGTCAACACTAGAAAGATTTCATTGTCAGCCGACAGTGGCAGTGAAAAGGGAATCCTCAAAGAGCCAGAGTAACCTCCCCCACACCTGCCAGCAAACAAAAAGCCCAAGTCTCCCAGCGTGAGCAGCTGCTCTGGCCCTGTACCCTCCAGCAGAGCTGTGATGGGTCGCCTCCCACCCCTGGTCTCCGGGCTTATCAGGAGCAGACATCTGTGGCAATGTGTCTTCGGGGACCACCCAGAGGGCAGCCAGAGAACCCCGGGGCTCCCCGAGAATTTGCAGAAAGGTCAAGAGTCACTTGCTCCAACAGTTGACTGAAAGCATCTCAGAGAGACCCGCTGGAAAGGTCATCCTAAGATAGTGACAGGGCACAGCTTGGGGGGTGGGAGAAGAGGACAGAATTTCTTTTTTAAGTAGCAAAAAGTACATCTGTTTCTGGCTCTGCTCAGGCTCTCGAGTCTGATTTTTATTTCGATGGCATTTCCTTGGCTTTTCCAATTCACGCCTAAATCACAAAATGTGTCCATTGTGCACTCCTGGGCCTGCGTCTATGTGCCACGAAGCACAACGCTGCAAATGCATTTTCTCACTTCATTAAACATTGCTTTAAAACGGCATCCAAATGTCCGCTCTCCCCATCACGTCTACAGGGGATCGTGTTACTTTTCCCCACAGTGGGAACAGAAGGAACGCCTAAGTCACAAGCTGTGATGTTTAATATTTTCCAATTTTGCATGTCCGCCTTTGCAAGCTGATTCTAGGGTCAGCCCGGCCAGCCACACCAACGTGTGAAAGGGCCTTCATTGTCCTCGGGAACTGCCGCTGGCCTTGCAAATAGCCCATCTCCACCACAGCAGTCCAATGTGGACCAAGCCCCGGGGAGCCCTTTGCACTTCACTGGGTGAGGTGCTGACTCCACCTCCCACAGGCAGGCCAGGACGCATCCTGCTGACTTGATGCCACGTAAATTAGAACTCATGTAACCATATGGTTCAAACCTGCAGGTCATATTTTATACACAAATGACTATGACAGGCGGTATTTTTGTGCTGACAAGTTGTATTTCATCCATGCTTACTTAGAATTCCATGCTATCATTAAAAGCTAAGCAATAGGACTTTATCATAGTTTTATGCAAAAGTTTGATTGAGTTTCCTTCTTTAAAAGAAGAAAAAGAAGACAAACTCACCCAGCAGCTTTTGCTTCCTCCTTAATTCTTATTATGCAGTGTTTGGTGCTGTGGTGGTTTCGGATGTTCCAACAACAGGAGTTTGAAAGGACTTTGGAACCCTGGCATCCAGACTGACCGGCACTGAGTGTGCTAAACAGCTATTCTATTTGAGTTCCCAAAATAGAAAGTACATTAGTTTACCGACACCCAATGCTGTATAACCTCTGGAGGTTCGAACACAAAACCAATTGGCTTGACCTTCTTTGACTTCACTTCCTGCATGGTGGTAAATAAGAGAGCCTCCAGCACAGTGATCAGTAACCTCTAAGGCCTCTAGGTTGAGAAAGAAAATAGTAATCAAGATGCTAGCTGGATCATTCTACAGCCTCGTTCTTAGGAGACAAGCCTTAGAAAAATACCCTCTCGAGTTTACTAGAATTCTAAACTCAGAACCTAGCAAATCCTAGAGACTCTGTGACTATATTAAGATTGCAAGAACTAAGGGACTTCAGTACAAATCTTGAACTCCAATTGAAATATGTATATATTTGAATACACATATTCAAAACAGTTCCTGTAAATATGCCTTCTCTCTTGAGAAAATGTCTTGGACTCCCAATTCATTCTCTGCTTTGCCTTTGCAATCCAAAGCAGCCCTATTTTCTGACTCAAAAACTAGGCATGTGGTCCAGGATAGCATTTTTCTGATTTATGAATGAATTGATAGAAAACATTCTGGCAAAGCTACCAATTACAGTCACATTTAGTTGCATACTTAACAAATGACTTTTCTTGAAAATAATAAAATTTATTTTAAATCATGATGACCCTGACCACTCTGGGCACACAGTTGAAAGTCTGAGGGACATCTCTGAAAGCTCAGAGATAGCAGATCACTTCTCTTTAGCCAGGAGGACCTGGGTTTTAATCCTGACTTCACCTCTTATTATTTTTAAGCAAATCCATAATGCCTCCAAGCTCAATTTCCTCACCCATAAGGTGGGATGCAAAATACAATGCCTAAAGCACTTTGTCGATTTTCCTTTCTTTATTCTACCCCCAACTGCAAGAACACCTATGTCCCCCAAACCATGAGATTGCCCAGAGAGTAACTGTCTAGGGGCGGGGGAAGTACGCTGTCACTGCAATTTGACTTTGTCTCCCTCCCAGTCTCCTCCCTCTTGGCGCTGTCTCTCTTCCAGAGGTGCTAGTCTTTTAAGTCTTCATGGGCAATGGCTTAGGGACCAACTCATCCCAGGTACATTTTAATGAGAGACTCTGCAAAATCGTAAAGCCTTTAAAGATTGAAGGGAATAATTTTCTTTTAATGAGCATGTGTCATTCTATTTTATAAGTAATATCTAATTACTACCAAAAAATGAAAAATGCATGAAAGTACAAAGCAGAAGAATTACCCATCATCCTGGCGCCCAAAGACACGCACCATGTTGAAGGAGGGAGTCCAGAGGGTATGACCACCAGTTGACCCTCGAACTGGACATGGGCAACTGGAGGCTGCGCACGCCCACCCCTGTTCTTGGAAGTACAGTTCTGCCTACCATGCCTGCAGTGGGAGCTCTTCCAAAGACGTAGCCTAGAGGGAGACAGGTGTTGTGGAGACCATCTGGATGATACGTGTGACTGAACCCAGTTAAGACCTCTACTTAAACTTTTAAGATTCTGATGGGCAAGTGTGGAGATCTACCTGTCTTGCGGTTGCCCAAGACCGGAGCTTCCCAAGTTCCTTTGTTCACTGAAACTGCCACGTACTCACCTGGCGCTCTGGCTCCTTCTCCGGTCTCTCCTTGCCCACCATGCAAGGGGGTCAGGTTGTGAATGGGCACACCATTAACATTTTGTTGTATTTGCTTTTAGTCTTCTCTGTAGGCCTGTTTATGGTGACCTTTATTTGTGTATGTTTTTAAAAGGGATGATTAATTACATTGTTTTTGGTTTTGACTTAGAACAGAATGCATGCACAACTTTGTATGTTTTTTTTCATTTAACATAACCCAGGAAACATTTTTCACATTATGATGGACTTCTCATGAATTAGTCTTTTTTAATGGTTGCAAAATAAGGGATACATTTTTAAAGGTATAATTTCCAACTGTATTAGGCGCTATGGGATATAAATGTGTAAAACCAAAACTAAACCTCTAAAAGGCCGTGGTTTTGGTCTCTTTTCATTCCCTGCAATATCCTTAGAACCTAGACTAATGCCTGGCCCATGATAGGGGCCCTTTAATAAGTAAGAATAAGAATGGGTGAATATGTGAAGTCCTAGATATTAGGACCCCCTTGCCTGACCAGCACTGCGCCTGGTTTGCTATGAGCTCATTCTTCATGATGATTGACAAGAAACTCTCTCTCCATGCTTCGCTTTCTTCTGTGATCCGTAGCTAAGACACAAGTAAAAGTAAATACATGATTTACAAAAATAGCAACAGGTTTTTTTTAAGCACCTGTTTTCCATTTAACACCCTCACAGGCATGTTTTGAAACCTACAGGGAAATCTCAGAATGCTTCAAATTGTTTATTAGAGTTTTTCAGAAATCAGGGGGGAAAAGGCAGGTTATAACAAAGTGATCTCTGTGATTCTCTGATCCCCAAATATCCAGATATGTTAGAAATTTCACACAAATGAATAAGAAACAGATGCAAAAGTAAATGATAAATAGCACTTTACTCTATTTAGCTAACATCTTTGATGCCCAGGAAAACAACTCAAGGCTTTGCCTAAAAGTATGTGTGTAAACTGCTGGCAAGCGTGGGATCTAGTCAGGTTCTCGGGTCTCATCCCCAAGAACGGGGGCAAGATCAATGGCTCAACCCAAGGACCAGAAACTGATTCACGGGAAATTGCAAATAACGACTGAGCAGAGCTGAAAGGACACTCTCTGACATGCGTATACCTAGTGAAGGGTCCCCAGGAGCAAAAACAGATTTTTGCTTCTCTAGGAGCCACCACCAAACTTACCCTGGCACCCAGGGACTCGCGGTGTCATTATGCTCAGGTACTGTCATCTTTCTTTTTGCCCCTCTAAAACCTAAAGGTGTACACTCCTATAAATATCCATAGGTCTATCGTCTGAGCAAAATTCCACTTTGAAAACTAATACAATGTGGGCAAGAATGTTAAAATTGAAAAACATTAGCAATACCATTCAGCCTTGCTCTATAGGTCCAGCCCTGACAGCCGAGGGGGAAAGGGAGGGAGAATGGCCACATTCTCTCCTCCAGCCAGCCCACAGCCTACTTCTCACAGCAGAGGAAGCTCCGAGGCCACAGCAAAGGTGGAAAAGAGGTTGAGAGATGGAAGCCCTGAGGGAAAACCAAAGCCAGTGGGGAGATACCATAACAGGGAGGAGACAGAGAACTTTTTGGACTTTAAAACTTAATCTTTAATTACGTGAAAGGATGTTTATGCAACAGGGCGGCCTCTTTTTCCCATCTCTTATGGGGCAGGTCAAGAGAAAATGGGCTTAAGCTGCAGCCGAGTGGGTTTAGGTAAGACAGAAAGAAGGAATTTCCTGAATGTGGAGGTCGTTAAAAACTGGAATGAGTTACTAAGGGAGTCTGTGGACACTCTCCCTCTGGGGAACATTTAAAAATAAGATAAATTTTCATCTGTCAGGGAAGGTTTAGAAGTAATCCAACCAGAAGGCCTCTCAAAGCATTTTCCAGCCCTATAACCTGCAGGCCGTATTCCCTCCATTTTATTTCTACAGTTAATGAGATGGATGCCTGAAGCAGAATTCAAGAGTTCAGATACAGCGACTACAGGCTTTTTGTTCTAGTAAGATGCCAGTCTGCACGAAAGATGAAAGTCAGAATCCTTCCGGGCAACCACATCAAGAGAAAACATTCACGACTCAGACTGGCTGACTATTGCCCATACACCTTCACTCTCACCAGGGCGAACGCCCGGCCCTCCTCCAGGCCCCTCTGTCCCCTGAGGTCCACTGAGCTCCCCTTTCCAGTTTTGAAGTTTATCTTTCCCAGACAGTCATTCCAAATATTCCGTTTTACAACTAACTAGTCAGTTTCTCCAAACAGCCTTTCGAAACCTAACCAAATATTTTCCCAGCAATTATTTGGCTAACTTTCCATCTTCGATAGACAGAACTAAAAAACAAGCTTCTTTTGAAAAGTTGTCAGGCACATTCCTTTCTTCTCGTTTTCTCCTGAGTTTTAATCAGGCCGATCTCTGGATTTCCCTGTGCCCTCTGGTAGAATATCCTGACCGGCCCTGTGGGCGCTCCTCTAACACTCTTCTAAGTTACCAGCTTTGTTTGAGCTCTGTGGTTTGCTTTTTGTTGAAATGCTTCAAGTCTCCTTTGTTTCAGGTTAAAGCAGGAATCCTAAAAGGAATTGATAACCAAACCCTCCTCCGTGATCACTGGTATCTCCTCCTCTTCATTCTCAGCCTAACTTTTTTTTTTCCTTTAGCTTCTCCCACCTCATTCTCACCCCCTCAAGCCAAGACATTTGTCAAAAGTTTCCTGTGAGTTCTCCAACCCCTTTGTCAAGCATAAACTCTCTGAATTCAAGGATAAAGAAAAAGAATTTGGCTTGAGTAAGAAAAGGGAACGCTGGACAGGGGGAAGGGAAAAGAGAAGGGGCTTCTTAACAGTTATACCTCTGAAGCAGAGAGAGAAAAGAGCTACAAGAACTTTTTGGTATATATGGCAGGATTTGGGCCAAAGGAGACAGATAACTTCCTACAGAGACAGCATGAATTTATTCACCTGTGTGAATTAAAGTAGCTCATTTACCTTACACTATTCATGAGACCATCAAGTGTTTACAACATTGCTTCTGGTTCTAAATGAAGGTGAACACATTAGAAGGATTAAAATAAAAGAAAAATCATTAATTTTACTACTGTAGAAGCTTACCCAGGGGGCTAAAGCAATGGCGAGGTTCTATGCACTCATACGTAATATATTCTTTACCAGGATGCCTGGTTAGAATAAAATGTACTTGTGCAGTTAAATAGGTAGCTAGGCTTTTAAAATGTGTGCATAAAAAGGATATTAAATTCAGCTTATGAATAACATCATTTAAATAACAAAACACCTCATTAATACTTAATACACTGAGAGAAGCTGATCAATGGCAGTCAGTCTTCCCGGCGATAGCCGGTCTCATCAGCCTCCCCAGGTCTGGAACCCCAAGGCTCTACCCAGGTTTCCCAGGAGAGCTAACCACCACCCAAAGCCTTTCCAGGCCAGAGTTCAGCTCTCCTTTCTCAGAGAGAGGGAGAGAGGCCACAAATATCCTTCAGATTGGTTCTACCTCTGGGGATCTGCACTGTCCCGGACACGGTCTTAACTGGGGGCAAACGGCACTGAGGTATTGCATGCTGGATGGTTAACCCAGCCCTGTGAGCTGGGAGTTAACAATCCCAGACTAACTGTATCTTTGTCCTCTGAAACAACGAGAGATCAGCCTGAGCATAATCCGTCCATTTCAGCCCACCTCGTCCTCACCCCCATTCACCCAACCTCCATGCTCACTAGCCAACGAGAATCTTTATTTTCATACGTGGTCTGAGCCTTCACCTTAAACCAGGGGTGTCAAACCCATTTTCACCGGGGGCCACATCAGCTTCATGGTTGCCTTCAAAGGGCCGAATGTAGTTGCAGGACTGTATAAATGTAACGACTCCTTAACAGTTAAGAGAGAGCTTGGCGCTGCCGCCAGGTAGAAACAAGGGGCTGGGCCGGATAAAACAACAACGGGGAGGGCTGGATAAGGCCCACAGCCCTTGTGTTCACCACCTGTGCCTTAAGCCCTTTGCCTTAGGACAGCCACCTGGTTGTGTCTCGGTTTCTCTCCTCCCCTAGACAGGGAGAACCCGTGTTCCCCGCTCACAGAAGCACATAGCCCAGCGAGGGGGACTCTGGCAAAGCTCAGGGTACTGGGTCCTCGGCTAAAACTTCTGGAGACACAGCTGGTTCTACTACAGCAAAACAAATCACCCCTTTGAACAAAAAGCTTCAAAACTTAGAGGGAAGAGAAGATGAAAGCTTCAGATCTCTGCATATTATATATTACCCATGTCTAGAATGCCCAGAGGGGTCATGAATTCAGAGATCTCAACAAAATAACAACAAAAAGCCAATATCTGACACCTTATGTTCCTGAAACTCATTACAATTCTGGGAATGAAAGTATAGGGAGAAGGAAAACAAACAGTGAATAAATTATTTAAAGGGGGAAAAACTTTCATCATCTTCTTGCATTGTTCCTGAGCTTTTCCCAATAGTTTCAAAACCGGTGGAAAGAGAAGTCCTGTCTCTTAAGTTATCTCTTGATTTCGAATTATCTCTTGTCTGGGATTGAAAGGATTCATCCTGCCTTTATGAACCGGACTAAAAGCTACGGACTCCTCCAATCGTTAACCCTTTCTTCTCTAAAATGTCATCAGGAAAAGCAGTAAGAGGATTCAAATGACATATCAGCTGAAAAAGGGAGGTCTCTTTTTTTAATCAGCCTCTCAAATTAATAAAAAGTCTCCCTACGTTGAAGCAGAAAACTGTACTGGGAGAAAGGGTCTCCAGTACCTGAGCTGCAACTATCTACTCTCACACTTTATTCTGAGCACTTTTTTCCCACAGCACTTTGCTCCTGGGGACCGCAGGGCATCCCCACTGTGCTCCACTGAACTGAGCTAGCGCTGGACAAACTTTAGGTGTACAATGACCGTGAGGATATAACTCGTGAGCTGTGCACTCCTCCAGATGTCCTGCTCACCTCAATACCCACAGTGTCTCACTCACAGTAAGCTCTCAATAAAGGCTGCTTGACTCAGTGAACAAATGAAGGAGCAATCACGTCTAAATCACTAAGATCCCCCCGGTATCAATCTTTCCTGAGAATCTCTCCTCGTCCGTTTTCTTCCCCCAAGACATTTTAGTAATCAAAGGAATGCACCATATTCTGAGAGTCTTACACATTCTGTTTCTTATTTCATCTGAGAAAGAATTTACTGAAGAGTCCTCCCCACTGCATGTGGATTGAATTTCCATCTCTTCTCCCCATTTCCACCTTTCTTTTATTTCTGTCTCCATCCGAGCACAGCACTCAATATTCTGCAGAAATAATTTTCTGCTGAATGAGGTTTGGCCATAAGTCAAGGGCAGATTTATTAAGGGCTCTGCATAGCCTGTTCCCCAGCTTACTGTCGACATGACAGTTTAAATCTTTGATCACCCTTACACGTAACCCCTTCGGTGCTGAACAGTCTGGACCTGCGAGGTGAGCAGCCCCTCCTGGCACGTGAGCTGTGCTGAAAGTGTTCTGAGCCCCCGAAGACAGGACACTGTCACCGGGACCCAGGGTGCCCAGTCCTCCCAGGGATGATCAAGGTATCCCCCATCCCCCCCTCCTCCCTGCCTCTGCCTCCAGAAGGTCACTCCTCTCACCAGTGCCACACCCCATCATCTACTTCCTTGGGGAGGCAGGAAAACGCCACCGCATTTTGTCACCCCGATAACTGTTGTATTTAGTGTGTTGGTCAGGTGCTCTGAAAAAGCTTCTCTTTGGTTGTTGCTTCTCTGTTGTTGCTTCTCTTTGGTTTTGGGTTCTTTTTGAAATGGTTTTACCTGTCTGTGACAGTTTACCAAGCCTTGGGAACCCCGTGAGCCAGTCTTTTAAAGACCCTTGAGTCAGGCGGGTGGTGGGGTCATATGGGTGCTACGATGACTACTTTTCCAAGGAAAAGTTTGACGGCGCTTCGTAGTACATTTAGGCACTTTGGTTACCAACACGCACGCATGCGCACACACCCTTTCCCTCCACGAAACCGTGCTGGAAGCGCCACTGAGAATATTAAACTGCTTGCACCACGTGAAGGCTCCCGAAGGGTTACTCCATTCATGCTAACCAAAGTCCAAACTCTGCGTGGGGCAGGTCGCCCGTGTGCGTTCCCTTGTTTCACGTGACTCGATTCGCCTCTGCCCCGTGAGTTCCCCCCAAACAAACAATTGGTATCGTTGTTTCTCCTATGTGGGCAGTACGTTGCATGTGTCGAAGTGTTCTCCCCATATACTATCTCAGTAGATTCTTGCCATATTTCCTGCAAGCGGAAGTTATTGTCCGCACCTCATACATGAGAAAACCCAAGTTTTTCAAAGTGACACACTGATGTGTGCAGCACGCTACGTTTTTATCCTTGGATCCTCCACGGAGGCACGATCTCCTTACAAACAACCCCTTAGGAAATCAGCACGATGCTGAATAGGCTGTGATGATAATTGTTAGTAAAATACCTTTTTATAGTATAAGTACAAATTCACACTCTATAGGAAGGTATTTTAAAAAGGCAGAAAAATGACTCAAACCCCTCAGAAATAACCATGCTACCATTTGGGTATATCTATTTCCAGGTTTTTTTCTATGAGAGGTGATTGTTTTAAGGTCAGATAATGATGATCCATTGTATTCAAATCCTCTCACAAGTCCCCTTAAGTGCATATTTACAGGGAAGAGGGGCGAGACACTGACAAAATTGAAATCCTATTGCCAGTGAGAACAGATCAGCCAATAAGTTTATTTCTTTAAAAAGTAGTCTCATTGAGTTAGTCTAGAATTGACCTTTAAAATTTCTCTCTTTTAAATGTTAAAACAGAGGTCCAGGCTCAGCACACTCATTTTTCGTGACGCAGGAATGTTTGGAAGCAAAACGCAAGATGTAGACCAAAGACAAAGAGATGACCCATAAAAAATGTACAGGACAGATGATGGAATGATTTGGTCTGGAGAAATGGTCCCTCAACATTATCACAGGGAGGAGTAAGCTACCCAAACCTCCAGTAAAGGAAGCCCCAACTCCCCCTTGGGGAGAAATAAAGAGTGGCAGGAATTGGGGGGGGGGGGGCCGGGGAGACAGGCAGAGAGAAGAGAAACTAGAAGAACTTTCCAGGAAAGGGGAGATATTTTCACAAAGAGAAGTAGAAAACCATTATCCAAACAAATCCAACACAACCACTGTAAATTCACTGACCACAGTATCAACCGCAGGGTATATTTCTCTAAAGTTGCAATTAGTTCTAGAAAAATAGAAGATTCTCAGAAACCAGCCATCAAGGGGCATCATCAGAAAAGAGTTGGCCAGAGAAGGGCTTCGAGAGGTCCTACAATCTTCTGCTTTTGTTTAGATAAACACAGATTCCCACCCACACCCGGGTGTTGCCAGAGACACTGGAAGAGAAATAAGGATACATTTTTCTTTATATGGAAGATTAACTGTGCACCCGCCGACTCAAGTGCTGGTGTGGTCCCCTGCACCTCACAAAGGCTGCTCTGAAAAAGAAAAAGAAAACAATACAGACAGTGTACAAAGAGCTGAGGGGAGCGAATTCCAGGGAACGGGCTCCATGCTGTCCAGAGAAATAAGGAGGCAGCCAAATCCCCAGAAATCTGGGTGCCTGCGAAGAACCCCAGAATTTCCTTCTTGTGGTTACTCAAGTAAGGCAAAGGGCCCCTGGTGGGCCCTCATATTATTAGCCCTGCAGAAACAGCCCGAGGTCCCGTGCTCTCCTCCTAGGAAAAGTTCAGTTTGTCAGAGGGGCTGCCTTCTTCTCCCGGGAAGCCCTCAGTTCTCGCCAACACCCGTCAGGTGTGCAAGGTCATTCACCCAGCTCTCTGATGGGATCTTTCCATTATCTGTTAAGTGATCATGGAAATGATGGGGGAGCTCTTATTCACCAAGGAATATCTATGTTCCCTCCCCGAACACATCCGTCGCCTTGCTGGAGCACTTTACTTGCGCATAGCAATGTTTTCAGACAGCCATTTATCTTGGAGTTTATGGAATATTTGGCCATATCTGCAAATACTATAACCATTAAAAAAAACTTTATGTCTTTTAACGAGCAGTGGTAACAATAGAGGTGTGCCATTTCTTAAGGGTTTTTTCATTTTGAAACCTTACAAAATAATTTTTGTAACTGAATTTGGTCTCATAAATTCTTATTTATGAAAAGAAGTTGGCTATAAATAATAGACTTAAAAAACCACTTTTTCAACATTTCTCCCAAAACACCTTCCAGGCCACAGTCAGAGAATGACAGCCACATCGGAACAATGGGGATAACTGACAGGTTTTGTGGATGTGTATTCCCCCCTCTGCCCCAAAGTTTCTGAGGCTTTGGGAGCCTCCAGGGACAATGACTCTGGTTTAATAACTGTGAAATGCTATTGAACTAGCAATAAAAAATATTCCCCACCACAGAACAATATGATACGACAGGCAGCATTCCTGCCAATCACAGGTCATTCAGGAAAGAGTGACTTGAGTTCCTTTAGCAACGGGAATGCCCCCTTGCAAAATGTGTGTAGACAAGCATGAGGGGCTGGCAGCGCCACAGGGCTCTGCAGCCACTTCCCACAGCTGGGACTGTGCTGAGCTGCTGTATTTCTCTACAGCTAGAAGCAAAACATCTCTCCTGTTTGCAGGAGATGAATCAGGGTTGTGTGCTAGTGACCTTTGGCCTTTACCACATGCATTTTTACTCTTGAAGTCCACTGTACATACATCAGAGCACTTATTCTTAGGTCCACTAAGGCATTCCCAAGGTTCCTTATAATGCAAAGGAAAGATAACCCAATGACCACTCAAAGGAGGTTAACGACTGTGCTCTCAAAGCGTCGTTCTTTTTCTACATGAGATCAGCAGCCAGCCTAATTTAGTTGAATTGCAAGGCTCTGGCTGTTTTTGATACACATTTGTCGGGGAGAATGGGTGGGCAAACACCCAGCAATTGAGATATTTAGAGTAAATCATCACAGCAGATGGCTGCACCATGTCGGGAAATCAAAACAAAAAATACGGACAGAAAAGGCATAAAAGTTCATCTCCAATGTCATCGAGTGGGAGAACCCAGTCACTTTGTAGAGTGAAGGCATAGAGAAATTTTTGTTACCCTTGGGCTGCATCCCGTGATTATCCTTCAGTCTCTGCTCGATGTGAATGGAGGGTTCGAGGCAGCACAGGTAGGATTTGAGGTCGGTTCTTTCCTGGACAAAAAGTACGGAAGGAAAATATTCTTATGCAGTCGGGGTGAGCGGCCCCAGAGGTGATCGAAAAGGCCTGTTGTGTTCAGTGCTCTCCTTGGTCCTTGACTCTTTGGGGTGCAGTGTGAGAGTGTCAAAAGGGTTTGATGAGAGAGGCTGCAAAAAGAAGGGGTTCTAGAAAGTGTAACAACAAATGCTCCCTTGAATTTGACACTATCTATGTCCTTCTTAGATTTTACAACTCACATTTCACTGATAAAAATGACATCTTTAAAAAAAAAACTAGCCTTTTCACTCGCTTGTGGAGTGAGGCCAACGTGGTAGCAATGGTCTCTCAGCAAGTTGTAGGTCCTTCACTAGCCCATGGTCTCCTTAAGAAGAGGGGCCTTTAGCTCCCTCACAGCACCCAACACAAGGTCTGCACACAGTAGGTTCTCAATAAATTTTTGACAATGTGGTTCATTCTCAGTAGCTAAAAGTGCTATTAGTTTAAACGCATAAAACTTCTTCTTTTGCAGGTCACAAATGGTCAAATGTTGGCAATTTGAAATTGTTAAACCCAGTATTTACTAACTATACCTACACTATCAGCTAGTTTATTTATTCCACAAACATTTCCTAAGAGTAATTGTGTGCCCACTACTATAGTTAGACTTAGCTCCACTTACAAATGAGGAAAGAGATGTGAGGATTAGTTAAGAGATTGCCAAAAAGTTAGTTGAAGAATAGTTAAACCTTGCGTATTCAGCCCTATACCTTCCCATTGTCACAACATAAGTAGAAAAGTGGATTCAGTGGCTTATAAACTGGGAAGTTAAAGAGCGGAATTTTTTCAGGGACAGAGACTCAAGTAATAGCCATATTTTCTCTCTCTCTCTCTACTCCCTCCCTCCATCCCTTTGCTTTCCTTGTCTCTCTTCTATTGTGTGTTGGCCTCATACTCTCATCATAGGCTTTCCCCATATTTTTCCCACATACCCGCATACACATTCTCATGGAAGGATTTGATTGACCTTACGTAGGCCAAGTGTCCAAGCTCTGGCCCAGTCCCTGTGGAGATGAAGACTGGATCTGGCCAGGCCTAAGTCATAGGCTCACTCCCTCACAAGGGCCAGTATTATGTACTAAATATTTGTGTTCCCCCCAAATTCATATGTTGAAACCTCGCCCCCAACATGCAGTGTGACTAGGTGGGGTCTTTGCAAGGTAACTAGGATTAGATAAGGTTAGGAGGGTGGAGCCCTCATGAAGGGGATTAGTGCCCTGATCAGAATTGGGAGAGAACTTGCTTCCCTTCTCCACTCTCTGCCACTGTGAGAACACAAGAAGCCAGCTATCCACAACCTGGAAGAGGGCCCTCCCCAGAATCTGACCGTGCTGGCCCCCTGATCTCGGACTTTCAGCCTCCAGAACTCTGAGAAATAAATATTTGTTGTTTATAAGCCAGGCAGTCTGTGGCACTTCATTATAGTAGCTCAGTGGACTCGGAGACAGCCGGGGCATGAGGCTCTATCATGAACAACCCACCAGAACCATCTAGGACAGAGAAGAAGCAGTCTCCCAATGGAAAGAAAAGATGGCAGACAAAACCAACCACAGCTGTCTTTGATTGCCTTGTCTATCCATCCCCGTGTGCCCACCCTCCTGCCTGAAAGCCCCAAATCATTTTATTTGCTGATTATGAACTATGTCCTCATTATAAAATTGGTATTCAGGAGATCGAAACACCAAATCACTACTTGCTCTAACTTACACAATCCCACTTTCCCCCCACCAGGACCAAAAGGATGTCCTCACAGCTTACTTCCCGTTAGGGGCAAGGAGGTGCAGGAGTTAGTACACTCGTGCTGTGCCAGTGGATTTGGTCTCCCCGTGAGCCACTCAGTTCTCATCTGTATCACTCCTTCGATTACGATGTGGCCCTAGCAGATGGGTGCCCCTTATTTCACCAAAAAGCAAACAAAGGTGGGGGGGCATCAGTGCCAACCCACCTACCAGTGGGGAGAGTTGCATTTCTAAAATGAGGACAAAATTCTAGGCATTTCAGAATTAACTTGGAGAGGACCAAGGTTACCAGAAAATGAAGTTGAAGTTGAAGCAGTTTGATTCTACATATTTTCTTGTTTCATGATAATATGCACCCGGAGGTTTATTTATGAGAAGTAAAATAAAGGATTCAGGTTATATATGTGTTTGATGAATATTTGTTGAATGAAACTGGATTAAGTGAGGGGCTGCCTGACCTCTCAATTAAATAGGCAAGCTTGCCATGGCTGGTGGACCTAGCTGTCAACCTGCAAGGAAAGTGGCAACTCTGGCAGCAGTGAGGAAGCAGTGGGCGCAGTGCCCTGGCAGAAGTCAGCTGTGGCTGAAGCCGAAGGGCGTGACTGCATCACTTGATGAGATGGCCTGACATCACCCCAGGATGGGCCGAGGGAGGGCGCTTTGCTTTGCGAGAATACCCTCCCTGAGCCAGCATGCTCTGCTGCGCGCCCTGTTCTGAGGTCTTCTCCAGTTTCAAGACTATTTTCTTAACAGAGGGTGCCACTTTAATATCCTGCCATGGCACTGCATGTGTAGATCAAGAGCAGCCCGGGGGAGAATGAAGGCAGGTTTAATGAGATGTTTCAAGGGCCAAATATCGTGAAAGACTATGGCCCTCCAGAGCAGGGCCCAGCACTTCCAAGACTCCACAGCAAGAACGCACAGGGATCCAGAGAACAAGGTGCTACCCTGTGGCCCCTCAGATATTTTTGGCCACCTCCAGAGGACTCTGAACTCCACTGGGATGCATTCAGTGTTGCCCCAGGGAAATGGCCTTTCCTGCAGGGTTAGCTGCTCACAAAGAATAAAAACCACTCGCTCACCAGAAATTCACTGCCGCCTGTCTTGGGTCATTTTATACACCAACGGAACAATGATCCGAGGATGAGTGATGGTGCGAGGCAAGGTAGGGAGCTTATTGTTATTGCTGCAGAATGCTGTTCCTAATTGGTTGAAACCACCCCTTGAACTATTAATGTAGGCCTCACACAGTGGAACAAAATAATAACACTTCTATAGCATTTACAATGTACCAGCCACCGTTTTAAGGGCTTTCCATCTGTGAACTCATTTAATTACACAATCATCCAGTGAAGTACCTACTATTATCGCTCCTATTTTATCAATGACAATCACACATAGTCAGTGGCAGTACCAGGATTTGAAAGCAGGCAGTTTATCATGAAAGGCCAAACTCTCAGCAGCCATAAACACTGTCCCAAATGGGTGTTTGTCTTTTAAATAAGATAATGCATATAGAACATGTACGGATGCACTTAGTAATTATTATTATTATTATTATTATTATTATTATATAATGCCTAATCAATGTTATATTATAATTAATAATTTTTATGACTAGGGTTATAATTTTAACTACTTAATGGTAAAGATGATCTGATTTGACTAAGATCACATAAGAACTAATGCCACAGGAACTGGACCAGCGGATGGCCAAGGCAACCTGTGTCCAAGCCCAGGTCACCGCTGTCCTGGCTTATAGACTTGTATCTACTTCCCCAGCTCCACCTGGAGAAACGACTGCCTTTTGGATGATCTGGTTTTGAGATCTTCAGATGAAATTCCAAGAGTGTATTTTTGCAGAATTGGCAATAAAGTTGCCATATATTTAAACAGCAAAACTTTTTTAAAGGAATTTTGAACCCAAATCAGTCTCCCCGCAAACGGAGTGAATTTAACATTATCAGCCAGACTTTTCAACGCGGCTTTCAGTTGCTTAAATATTTTACAGCCAATATGCGAACGTCACATCCACCCACCACCAACCGCAGCACCGACTGTTTGGAACCGAGTGGACAGGAGGTGTGGTCGTATGTGGGCACAAGCAAGCCCACTCCGAGAGAGTCTGCACTGTCAGCGTGCGTAGGCGGCTCCTGTCTGCCACCCCCCAACCCCACCCCCACCACAGCTGTAGGAAGTGGCACTGGAAGAACGAGAACCTGTTTGTTCCTAATTGTGCTCTAATTGACTGAATTTGGTGACTGCCAGAGCACCAAGTAGGCTTTGGGTTTATTTTTGTTTTTCAGTTTGTGTATTTATTTACTTTCAAAGCAGAGCAACTCACTGTGCCACCTACAGAGAATTTAGAGGCATGAGGTTCTTCATCTAAAGATTTTTTTTCCCCATTTGAGTAGACGTTGCCGTTTTAAGGAGCATTTCTGAAAGGAAGACTCCGCTTGCACGTTGTTCTGTAGCCACCAATGTGAAAAACAGAGGCCCAGGCGTCTATTTCCAGTCTCAGGCGTAGAGAAAAAAACTGTTTCCCTGGGTGAGAAAGGCCCTGTGTTCCCAGCAGCGCCCCAGATTCACGGTGTTTGTTTTAGGCTGAGCCGAGGGAAGGCGGGCAGAAAGTGAGCCGAGACACGGCTTTCTCTCTAAGTGTGGCAGATCATTAATAATCAGTGAGGGATGGACGCAGGAAGCCTCGGAGCACATAGTTCTAGGACCGAAGTTGAAGACTTCATTAATATTCCAGAGGAAAATCGCTCCCATGAAGTCTCCTGTGGGCCTAAATGTACCCCGGAGTGCCGGGGAAACAACGGGAGGAAGGAGACGGGAGCGGGAGGCTGTAAGATCGCCCACAGACATTGTCAGTGGAGGAAAACGGGGAGCTCTCTGCAACCCCTCCCTGCGCAGAAACACGCTGTTTTGCTTTGCTGTTGTAAGCAGTTCAGGTTTGGCCTATTTTGACTCTCTAATCTTGTAGATGGTGGCAAAACGCTGAAAATCCATTTCTTTGGAAAATGTTTAGCTTTAGTAACGTAGGGTGTGCCATATTTATTTTAACCATGTTTAGAACTACTTCAGCTTGACAGAGTTTATCAGCTCATGCCAGCAGCCTTTCAAACTTCAGTTTAGTCTGACTAAAGCGAGCTTATCCCTGGAGGCCGGAGCGCAGGGATAGAAGAAAACACAGTGTCTGCGCGTTGCCTGGGGAAGGATAGAAGGATAGAAGGGGGCGTGGCTTGCATCGCCTAGGGTACCAATCAATGTGCCTAACACTAAGTATCCCGGATGGGCTCAGGAAGAGCCAGGAGATAGACACCCCAAAACTTAGAGTGGGAATGGGGTAAACAGAGGAGACAGAATTTTGGCTTAAATCTGCCTATCTTGGGGAGGTGAAAGGTAGCACATCAAGAAAAGAAACTGGGTTGGGGGGAGAAATTTCTTTTGTTTTATGCAAAATCTCCCCAGCAGAGGAAAGCAAGCAAGCAATACACAACGTGGCCAAGTTTGCCCTGAGCCAAAAACAACCCTCAGAGTTGAAACACAGCCCTGTCCTTTCCTGCCCACCCCCTGGCCATGACAGGCAGGTGGCTCTCCTACCCGAACACCCAGGACCTCAGGTAAAAATATCTGATTTGGCGATTTGTAGCACTCTGATAAGAACAAGCCCTGTTTGTTTCAACATCAGCGTCTCCACTCCCTCCACCCCGTTTCCATTCTGCCCTCATCCTTCTCCATTCTTTCTGTTTTTAAAAGCCCCTAAAGGAATTGTCACCGAAACATAAGGAATAGATCGTAAGCATGTCTAACGGTGGATACGTTTTTTTCTACGTAAAGCTCCAAATCCATAGCGAACAAAAGCAACTGTTCAGAACCCTCAAAAAAAATTGCCTGGCAATTTTAAGTTAATGGGCAAGATTAATGGATTGTCATATAACGTGAAGGGAAAGTATTAGAAAAAAACGAAAGTGGCTCCACAAAATTGTTTTGGAATTGGAGTATACCTGAAGGCCCTTCAGCCAGAGGATTACTGTCTGCAGTGCTTGAAGCTAAGCGGTGTATTAATTTGAAAGCCATGCCTTGTACCGATACCCAGCACTTAGTGGTTGGTTTTATGTTAAAAATGCTTAGTATGAAACCTGTGCTGAAAGTTTGCCCAAACATCTCATAGTTGATTGCAAACTCGAGTGCCTGGGGGCTCTGAGCCCACACCTCAAGAATGTTGGTGATTGGGTGACATTTTGGCTCCACACCTGGATTTGTCAAGGCCTCTTAACGGCTGCTGGGAATGTGCCCTGCCTGGGGCCCACGGTTCTCCCCCCATCACCCCTCTGACAGATTAAAACACAACAGGGTCTGTTGCCTGACTGACACATTCCTCTCCTGTCTGCTTCTGAAAGGACTTTATTTAACAGTCCTGGAGTCGGGCTTTTGACTGACAGATTGTGAAGGGTAAAAGTCATTCAGTTCCATTAAGCTCTGTAACTGCTCTGGAACAAAACACCTTTAAAAAAAAGTGTTGGTGGGGGGAGGGGAAAATAGAGCTGTGGAGAGTGGGGGCATGAGCTTTAGGGAGAAAAAAAGGGGATTCTTTTCAGGTTCAAAAACAATCCTTCTCTTTGCCTTCTGTCTATCAATTAGGGCGGCATTCCCAGAGGGAATACAGGCCCGGCCTCATTGGTGTCATTCAGCTGCCAATCTCCTGACAGGGACACCAAAGGGCCTCATGTAGCGCTGCGGAAACTGTCTGTCAGGCCATCAGCAGCTGCTATGACGACATCACCTCTGTTTTTCCAGGACTATTATAGAGAAAGGGGGTGTGGGGGGGCTCACCCGACAGAGTCGGAGAGTCTCGGCTCCGAAACTCTTCATATTTTCCTTTTTACAGCCTTCCACATCTCCACGATTCCCGTGTGGATTTCTCCACGAAAACAACCCCAGATTTCCTTGACTGGCCTGGCTACGGGGTAAATAGTAACTCACCAGCCAAGGACACAGGCCTGGGTGTTAGAAGGGCGTTCTGTTTCTGGGGAAATTGAAGTCCTTACTGAATACATTCAATGCCTCTGGTTCACACGAGTCCAAGGAAACACCATTTGTGGTGAGAGGTGGCTCAACGGGCTGAAAGGCCTGCACAGGCAGAGCTGTGTGAAAAGCAATGTGGCCTCGCAGACAGCTTCCTGCCAAGCCCTGACCTTGTTTGGGTTCTTGTGGGTTTCATTCCCCGCTGAGTTTTGCTTGGAGCCTGAAGACTCAAATGGAGCTCTAAACTCGAAGCCAAACTCAGCACCAAGCAACCACTTCCCACTTCTCTGTTTTTCTGCCTCACTCTGCTTTCCCCAAGGCCAGATCCACACAAGCTAAGCTGGGTTTGCCCGTAAGGCTTCTCAGCCTCAGCTGATCACATTGAAGACCCGAGACTACAAAGGAGGGGTATGTTCACCTGAGCTTCCTGGCTTGGTTGGGAAAAATTTCCCTACACCTTCCTGCCCTCTCCTCTCTGGATTCTGCCTGAGACACAGGAGGTAAAACAGAGCCCAGGTGGCAACCTGCGAAGATCCGTGGTTGTCCTTCTGTGCTCCATGATGTCTGCGTTTGTGATTGCTGGCGTTTCCCTGGTAGTCTTTTCACATTACAGGGAGCTCCTTCCAAATGGTAATGATGATAGCACTTTGTACCAAACTGAGCGCTGGAGAGCGCGGTTGCCAAGCCCCACGGCGGGCCATCGTGTTGCAACACTTCATGCCAGGGAGAGGATTATAGGGCTTCACACGTTCCACAGGAACCATACAAAATGTTTAGCCAAATCCTGCAAGAACATGCACATAAAGCTGTCTGCGTGCCGCCGGGGCTGTGATATCTCTCTCTTTCCTATCACTTCTTTTTCCCTTCATTCCAAAAGCTCTGCTGGGGTCCTCCAGTGCTCGAGCATAAACTCCATCTGGGGTGGCTACAACGTGCCACAGAGCAATGCACTGGTCTCAGGCACCCAGATGCTGGGTCTAGGACATACACCACCTACATGAAGGCGATGCCTGGGGAAATGCAGAATTAACCAGATTTTTGGCACTGAGGATATATGTAGAGGAGCAAATGGATAGGATAATTAGGGAGAAGTTAACTTGATTGTCATCTTCCTGCTCTACAGCCTCAGGAAGACACACATGGAGCCAGCTCTTTGCCATCTGCATCAACAGAAACTACAGCAGGCATGGGAGGCACTAACAGTTCACTAATGAATGAACATTTCCAAATTGCTTTGCAGGTCCTTGGCTGTGATAACTGCACATTTTCGTTGCTGAAGCACTGAGGAAACCTACCCAAGGGACTAGGCGGCTGGGCAGGGATCTACTCACAAAGAGCTCTAACATCCTGGGGGCACCAAAAAGGGGCTTCAGTTACTGGATAAAGATGTGGGAGCATTTCGCTCAGGATGGATTGATTACCTTGAAAACGCCAAATGAGCAGATGCTTGGAGCTCCTGGATGCTGAATGGTGACACAGATTGCCATTCTGGGGTTCCACATCACCGTCCGATGTCCTGTGGTGTAGTGTCTTCTTTGAGTTTTTTATTCTCGTAGTATTTCCTCATGACTGGTTGTGGATAACCTTAAACCGAAACCTAGTACAGTTTAATTTCCATGGAATAGTGACTACTATTTAGTCTTTATGTACTATTTTAGACAACTCACTCTTGCTTAAGTGAGTATATTCTCCCACTGTGAATTAGCCTACTCCCCATCTAAGCATAAAAGAATGATAAAATCCATCATAAACATCACTCTTCCGTCTTTCATTTTCACTCCCATGCAAACCGTGAGGCTCGGTAAGAGACACTCGATATAAAATACATGAAGTCTTCCCCACCTCCCAACACAGGAAAATTCTGAGCCAGAAATATAAACGCATAGCGTGTCACCTTGTACCGATGGGGACATCCTTTAGTCTCTTTCTAGAAGGGGATAGGAAATAGGGACTTGAATGACCACCTGTAATCCTCATTGAGACAAAGCCTGTGAGAAGGGTTCCAATGTGCTCCTTGAAATATTGTAAAGTTCTAAAGTATCACATATATTCATATTCAAAGATATATGAAACTTTATTGTCATTAAAATCATCCACTATTTCTTAGCCACACATGCAGCTTTCCTGATAAAATAGAAATGAGTTTGAAGAACTCGGGATACAGAAAGTGCAGAATAACCAGAAATAATTGATTGGGATAAAAAACCAATTTATCAGCCTTAAATAACAAAATTACATATGAGAAGTATATTTTTGGTACTTCACGGAAGCATTTTGGAAAAGGTTATTTGAAAAGATGAATGGAACTGATCTATTAAAAGTACAGAGACAGCTGTCAGATCCCAAAACAGTAATGAGGCTAAATTTTTCCAAGTTAAGACCTTGATCCTCAGCAATGATGTTAGACTAAGCTTTAAAGATACAGGCACATTAATCTTTGCTTTACTTTCCTAGACTGCATAGGTTATAATACCATGACTTTACTAGAATTATCATTATGTAGGAGAAAGGTGGCTTTTTAAAAAGGAATTTAGCTAAGAAGAGTCAATCTAAAGTAAAATTAATAGCAGTGGACAATAAATTTAATTCAAATATTTGGATTTATCGTATCTCTTTTCTACAACTGACTGGTTAAAAAATATTGTGCCCTTTAACTGTAAAATACTTGTTCTTAAATATAGAATGAGAGGGCAATAATAGAGAGAACTAAGGAAGAGGTGAGAAAGAAAGATGATGAAGCTCGTTACTAAGGTTGACAATGATTCACCTCTGAAATGCCCATTCATCAGCTGGGTTAAGAAAACCATGAAGCCTCAAAGAGCAATCAAAGCAGCAAAAAACAAGCCAGCCACAGGTGACTTTTGTCAATATGTTCGTGTTTAATTAATACTTACACTAAGCAATGAGGAAAAGTTTGATGTTCCAAAATGAAGTTGGGTATCATGGCACTCCATCGCCTGAAAGGACTAACTATCAAACAAATTCTGTCTCATAATCTTTCTAAGTTTTAACCTTCATTGCCTTTATGCATTTAGAAACAGGAGCAGTGTGTACTAAAATGCTGTTTCACCTTTTGTGACAAAGCAGTTTTTCACTAAGTCCAGTGTCTTCTGCTGTTCTGGAATAGCATGCTTTTCATTGCAACCAAAAGCCTAGCATGGTTTGTATGTTGAAAATGAATGTATTTTGTTGAATTTCATGGTATTTTTATTATGATTTTAAAGGGAGTGGAAATCAAAGAATCTTTGGCAGAAGATCTTTGTTTTAAAATGTTGTTCCAAGGTCCAAAACTCAGTTTTCTTGACCTTCACCATTTGTTTCTCTATCTGGTGGTGTTGACAAGTTCGCAATGCTAAACGGCCAGTTCTTAGTTCTTTCTGGAACCTCCTTATCTTTCCTGGGAATAGGGAGCTTTTGGATATCTCCAAGTTTCTTCTGACACTCTGGAAGTGAAAGAATCAAAAGAGAAGAATCGGGCACACCTTGGCTTTTATTTGTTCTATATACTTGACCAGAATAATTGCTCAATTTTCCATGAGAATTGATCAACATCTGACCTATTTCCTAGTCATTTCATAAGTGATTATGTAGATGTGGAGCTCAACCAAAAGGTTGACTAGAGAATGATCTAAGCCACAAACAAAATCATGATGTCATTCCTATTCTTTCCAACAGTCTCTCACACCAAGGACCCCATGGCTAAGACACAGTCCCTTCTCTAATGCCCAACTGCATAACATGGGTGGTGTTTCCTATCAGTTTTGCCATGACAGAATATGCTGTGTGGGCTTTCTTTGAGCTCCTGGTAAAGATCCTCCATGAAGCCTTGGTTTTTCTCCCCAATTCATCCATGACCAAGCCACTGGGAAAGTCAAAATCCAAGCTGGACCCTACCAAGAACCTAAGACACCAAGCAAATTGCAACATTTCTTCAGTTCTTTTAGGTGTATGTTTCATTAAAACCGTTTTTTCTACTTTAAATACTTGTAACGTTTATATAATTGGCTCTTTTTCTAGAACAGTTACCACTCATGTACTTTTAAATAGGTCTCAGAAAACTCCATGGTGCTCTCAATACGTGTTTGACATTTACAATTCGGCTGCTAATGCGCAGAAGGGGCTTTCACACTAGATGGATGCACTGGCTTTTCTAGCTGAATGTCCATGGTGGTACCTGACAACAGTAACATGATGAAGCTACTACATTTTGAGCATCAGTTCATCAATGGTGCTTTAAAAATAACTGAGAGTAGAATCCCCAATGTAACACCAAAATTACTTTAATACATTTCTATATAAAACAGGGCAATTCAACTCCCAACCCTCAACACCCCACCCTGCAATTATCAACCACCACACAGGTAAAAGCCCAGAAATGATATCGTTTTCCTTTTCAATTTGGATTGAAACTTATCCCATCACCAGAATTTTCTTTGTAATAGATTTCTCTTTATTATTGGTTTTCTGCATTTGAGTACAAATTCAATTCTTCTAAAAAAACTCATTTTAAACAAACATAAAACAATGACAAGGAGTCATTTTGAAATCAATATGAAACCAGAGCACATAATATCCACTTACTAATTAACCTTACCTTCAGGTTTATAGTATGCCTCTGGGCAAATCTGAAATGTTTTATTTATAATTACGACATTTCCCCTCCTGTCAGAAGTCTATTATCTTTACTGGAACTTTATTTTCATCTCCATTAGTTAAAAGGAAAGGAATTTGGCCCATAATGCAAAATATTTCAAGAAATAGAATCAACTGCTTAAAAACATATACCCACCACCAGTAGCACTTACAACAACATACTGACAAGACCCGGGTAACGTGTCGTCAGCTTTTTGCAGAGGCCCGATGTGACGTGGAGACACTGAGCTCAATTACGCAGCTATTTTAGGTTTGGTTGCCTGGCTTGAATGATGGGGATAATTGTCCCAATTATTCTCTGCCTTTGTGTGTGCAGATCCAGACTTAAATTGGGATTGGGTGCAAAGCATTTAAAAGGAAGACAGGAAACCTGCATGCTGTGTTTAAGTGGGTCAATGATTAAGCCTGTAATGTTGAACAAGCCTCATCCACTGTGTGTCTCAGTTTATCCATCTCACAAATAGCAAAAAAAAAAAAAAAATAGAAACCTCATTTTATTAGAGCCAATCAAGATTATTAAACTTTGCCCTGGCTAGTATGGCTCAGTGGATTGAGTGCTGGCCTGTGAACTGAAAGGCGACCGGTTCGATTCCCTCTCAGGGCACACGCCTGGGTTGTGGGCCAGGTCCTCAGCTGGGGGCATATGAGAGCAATCAATATTTGCCTCTCTTTCTCCCTCCTATCCCCTCTCTCTAAGAATAAATAAAGATTATTGAACTTAAAAACCATTTCAGCAGCTTTAAAAGAAAATGTCAGCTAAAAACAAAATAATGTGTTAGACCAAGTTTCCTAGAAAACAGAGCCTGAAGCAGGAATTAAGTCCAGGTGCTTTCTTTGGGAGGTGCAAGCCCGGGATGATGAAAGGAAAGGAAAGAGAAGGAGGCAGAGAAGGATAAGAAGCAATGCAAAGTGACGTGTTAGTATATTGGCCATTGCTGCACGGTGGGCCTCAAAGAATCCACAGAGGGCGTGCAGAGAAGAAATTTATCCACACATCCCTACTTATCTCCTGTTCACCCATGGTCACCCCCACACTTCCAGGTTGTATCATCTGGCCCCTCAGACACAGCCCGTGCCTTGCAGGTGGCATTTCATCAGAGTTGGGACGTGACCAGAACCTGGAGACATGAGAGAGTGTCTGGATGGCACCAGGCTGTGGCATGGGGTTGGGAGCACGGGATTGGCCCTCAGAGAGTGAAAGCCACAGCAGGGCCGGGACAGAGGGAGCAGGTGAGAGTCGGGAGACAGAGCTGAGAGAATCTGAGGAAGCTTATGAGATGTGTCCAACCCAGACCCATTTAGCCAAATTGGATCCCTACTACCACTATAGATTTGGTATATTAATAAGTTTCTGAGAGTTACCAAAGTGCCAATCAATAGCCAAAACACATCAGCCAAAATCAAGGCTACCGACATTTTTCACTTTGAACAGCAAAGTTAGAGTACTTGATTTAAACGGAAGGGACATGGAAGACTTTAAACCTTTCCAGAAGCCATTGCGTCTCCAGTGGGAGACAACACGGGCGTGATGCCACTGCATGAGGAGCTAGGCCCAGGTCTTCCAGTCGCCAGCAGGTCACTCCCGTCAGTGTGCAGACATCGCTACTGTGCCAGTCACGGTCCTAGGAAGCGGGACGGCAGCAGAGTCCGTGGGCACTGTCTTTCCACAGAAGAGCTCCAGTGCTAGAAGGGGGGTGCAGAGGCTATTTTTTTGCAGCCCAGTTTCCATTCCTCCTCCTTCTAACAATGGAGCCCCACACAGTGTTGGAGCACCAACCCTCCCCTAGTCTCAGAGCCTGTAGTTCAGGTATGGCTGTCCCCGCACTCGGCACCACGGGCACATGCCTGTGGCCCAGCCAGCCAGAGCCACGTGATTTGTTCAGAAATTATTCAGAGCCAGTGTGAGCCAATACAGCAGGGAGAAGGGCCTTCATTTTCCTTCTGTGTTTGGAGCTGTGACAATCTACTTCTAGGACCACTGCAGCAACTTGTCCCCACCAAGCAAAGCATGCCTGAGTAACAGAGCCAGCACAGGGGAGGGCAGGACTGAGAAATGGTGAGAGGCTGGGTCCCCAGAGCGTTGTTAGAACCTCTGGATCCAGCTGAACTTCTTGATTACCGAGCCAATAAAGTCCCGTTTTTTCCTTAAAGTAGTTTGAGTTGAGTTTTCTGTTACTTGCAGCGGGAAGAGTTTGAACTGATATAGGAAGACAGATAGATACGTAAGTAATCACAATGCAATGTGATAAATCTTCAGGGAAAGAGAAAACTAATGGGAAGCTGTGGGCAGAAACTATTGCTTCTTCTGGCCTCCTGACTGGGCCTGCAGAGATAACCTTTACAGACCCCACCCCGACCCAGGCTGACATCGTACGGTCCGGGGAAGTGTTGGCTCACGGGGGCCTCATTTCTGGTGTCCAGGACTGCTTCAAGGGCATAAGCATGCTCACAACCATTGTCCACCAGTAAGGCAGTGTACTTCTCTCTGCCTCCTTGAAGATTCCATCAGATGACTAACATGGTGGGTCACAGTTTGGAAATGCAAACCCAGAGCCAATTAATGGAAAAGGAGGTGAGCCTGCCAATTGATAATCACCACACCACCTGAGACACTTCCAAAACTTACCTCATGACATTCCTGGGTCCTTAGGTAAATCCTCCAGACTTCAGGCTTAAGAAAATGAATCACATATGTGCCTTTCCCCACGATGCAATCAGCATTGGTCATAGCTGTTCTATGTAAATATGAGAGGCATTTGAATACATGGGATGATGGGTAGCATAGGAGGGGTAATAAGAATCAGAGAAAATTCCAGGAGTTGTCATCATTCTGGCAGGGGACTGCATTCTGGGGTTCTCTTCCTATGCTGTTTACGATAAGGTTATTATAAATAGGCACAGAGTGAATCCAGAAAATGGCTTAGCCTCCTCCCCTCACTGATGCGGATCCTTCAGCCAGAGACGAGGGGTCCTCCACACACCGAGTGTCATCTAGACAAAGGGGGGCTTCTGCGTGCCCTCTCTCTCCGGGCTCACGGCACATTTCAGATGCAGTGAAAACAAAAACACATCATCCATTGCTGCTGCTGCCGCTGCCACCCCTGCTGCTCTCAACAGAGAGGACTGGCTCCTGGCCACCCACATACCCCATCCTTTCAGTGCATTCATCATGCGGTCACTAGACAGCGACGATATCAGCCAGATACTACACTCAGAACTGAGAGACAGCATTCTTTCGTGCATTCCCAGTGGTGACCCACCATGTGGCTGGCTTCCCTGGAGAAATCTCCCACGCTTACTTGTCCCACAGCTTGTGTTTGTATGTTGGGAGTGGGGGGGCAGCCCCTATTAGAAGTCAGGTACTATGTTAGGTGGCCTATAGGCATTATCTTATTCTGTTTGCACAACCATCCTCCCACGTGAAAAATTCTATTATGTCTATTTTACAAAGAAAGCAAGGCTCAGAGACATTAGTTAACTTGCTCAAGATCACACAGCTAACAAGCAGTGGGACCTGACTTCACACCTGGAGGCTGCATTCCTACCCATTATGCTCCACGACCTCCCTTAGCTTTGGCTGTTTTTCCAGAGATGATGTAATTCACTCCTACAGTGCACCCAGTTATTTGGCTTGATAGATTTTCTTCCACTATCCCATTCCCAACTTGTCCTGCTCCCTAAGCCAGAGACAGAAAAGTCATCAGATAAGATAAAGTGCTTGGAACTAAGCTAATTGTGTCATTCCCAGAGTGTTGCTGGAAAAAATACACAGCATTCTGTTGTGCACAGCATTCAGCAGACACTACATACAGGGGCTCAAGTTCCGAGAGTGTGTGAGTTGTGTGCATTTGGATAGATCCAAAACATACACGCAGAATCCTCTCAAAAAAAGACCCCAAGAGAACATTTATCCATCTAACCAATGTTTATTGAATGTTTCCTATGTGACACTGGAAGAATACTAAATGATTAGGTTAATCTTTGCATTTCTGGGACAGACACATCAGCAAGTAACTCCCAATAGAGACAAGACGAAGCAAACTCTCTAAAAGTGCTGTTAGCCAAATCCTCTGGCTGCAGAGTGGAAGAACGGAGAGTATAAAAAAGTGTTTTTGAAGAAAGTAGCATTTTAATTAAGCCCTTGAAGACTGAGGAGAATTCTGGCAAGTGTAGAAAGGGAAGAAAAAAATTCCAGGGAACACTGAGGTGTCCAGGTGAAGAAGACAGGTTTTTATCAAAGGGAATAGTCCAACATGATTAGAAAGTAAGAAACTAGAGAGAAATCTTAGGCGGAGCTGGACAGATAGAAAGGGCCAAACCATTAAAGGCCTTTCTAGAAGACATCTGGTGTTTTTGTCTGTCCACTGCCCATATTGCCTTTACACAGCTGCTCCCCATCCACTGTTTGTGGTCCCAGTGGGGCTGTCATCGCAGTGTCCAAGCACCCACAGTCGGGGCAGAGGGGTGGGCACGCATGGCTCAGGAAGAGCTAATCAAAGCCAGCACTAATGACTGGCCCAGGGTGGACACGAGATCCAAGCAGGGTACTTCAGGGCTTCCCTGGATTCATGGAATGACATCAGAAGGAAGGAATGCCTCTTCCCTCCGAGGCTGGAAAGATCTCGATTCTGGATGTGGGCAGCCATCTTCCCCATGATCTTGAAAAAGCGTGTCTGCAGAGTGAAACAACGACAGTGAGGGACCTGGAGCCAGTAGAGGGCAAGGGAGAGACAGAGACCAGAAGGCCCTGATCGAGCCCCTGCATCCACCTACGTCTGGAGCTCTAGATCTTTCCCTGGACTTCTGAGTCACAGGAGTCATTATCTTCTGTTTTTGCTTGAGCTGGTTTGAGCTAAGAGTACTGACTAGTTAGGCTATATGTGTCACGCTGAGTTTGGGCTTATTGATGTAAGACTGGGAAACCTCTAAAATACCTCTAATCTTAAATGCTTAGAGAGTGGAGATTTATACCACAGACACAAAGACCATGGAAACATTAAACAACCTTTCTGGGGTCAGGGGCAGTAATGTACAGAACCTTCTAATTCACTCCGAATGAAAGGAGTTAAACCAATATTATAGCTATAATGTCATATTCTGCTGCTCCAAGATCCATACTGAATGATGACATGAGTATGAGCTACAGGTGATTCCTAATGTCATTTGCAAAATCCATACAGTAGATGTCTCACCCCACAGGGTGACAATTGCTCAAGGGGAACAGGTGAGTTGTAAGGTCAAGGAATAGGGACTGAAACAGCATTACTATAGCAAATGTGAAGCATCTGGTTACCTCCCTGTCTGCAACCCAAGATGTTTGAAAGAAAAGAGGTGCTGAAATAGCTGCAGTTGGCAGTGAAACCTAAGAACGTGCGTGATCGACCCCACCCTATGTACAAGGGCAGAGATCATGCCTTTTGCTGCAGATAGCTTTGAACTTCCTGCTCACCTCCAGCCCCTATTCTATCTTAGAGAAAGAAGAAAGCCATTCTCCCCATAGGCTTAGGCCTAAGATATCAGGTTACTTCTCATTTTGGCAGGTCCCTATCACAAGATGAAGCCTTAGCAAATAAATAGGAGCTACTCAGGGCTGGGGAAAACGTCAAGTGGGCACTTGATCTTCTAGCGCCTCTGGACAACAGAACCTATAAGTCCAGCCATGTGTGTTCTCTGAACTGGAAGGGTCTGCCTCTGGGACAACATCTTACCATGCTGACTTAGCACAGCAACCAGGGGACTGAGGGGGTGGCACTGCCAAATCCAAACAGAAAGCTTCCCAGGCTCCTGGCCTTTGCGCTCCGTGCCCACTCTACTTAGCTTCTGCCAGCTCCTCCTCCTGGGGAGAAGCAGGAGGCCAGCTGGTTGCCACTCAACAGAGGGGTGCCTAGCAGCATACATATGCAGGGAGGCGGGGCCAGGAGGAGGGGACAGGGAGACCCCAGGACCCACTGTGGCTGCAGCTCAGAAGACTAGAAGCCTCCTGCTTCAATGCCCCACTGTACTCAACTAATTCTCACTCATTTTTCACATTTAACAGCTCTGAAATAGGGATGTACCTTGCAATCAATGATGAGTCATACTTAAATATTGGTGGCACTTTTTTCTTTCTTGGGGATGGACGGATGGATGGATGGACAGACAAATGGGCAAACAAAAAGATACATATGTTTGGCATTTGTGCCTCTTACTCTCTCCCCTCTCTCCTCTCTCTTCTACAGTCTAGCACCTTACCTCACTGAGATAAGTTCTGCCACTGAGTTTTTCAAATCACAATGCGCCATTCTAGCAACCACGAAGATGCCAATATTGTGTTGCTTCTGAGACGCAAGAATACTAAAGATGGAAATTCCTGCTGAAACCGTGATTTGCACAACCCGTTCATATGTTCATTCATTTACAAGCATTTACTGAGTGCTTCCCATGTGCTAGCACTGTGCTTGGTGCTGGGGAAACAGCAGTGAATCGGACCTTCTTCCTCCATTCATCCAACAAATGCCGTTGAACACATTCTACGGACAAAGCTCTGTGCAAAGAGCTGTGTAAGTCGTGGTTCCTGGCTTCAAAGGATCACAGCCTTGCAAGAAAGAAAATAAACCCCTACTGGCAATATCAATATACATGAAGTCATCGCCTTGTAGGGAGTACATTCTCGACTCCAGTCTCAAATAAAGTGTTCCACTCCACACAGCCCGGGGGGAACAAAGGTCTGGGGAGGAAATGAAACCTTTATAACTGTCCAGAGCGTGTGGAATTAACAAGTGCTCTTGTAAAAGTCAATGCCAACTGCCGACCTGCCTATTGGCCAGTTGCCTCCTCAAAGGCATTTATGTTTATTTATTTATTTGCTTATTTATTGGCTAGATTTATCACATTCACAGGCTGTGCCATTTGGCCTCAGGGTCAAATAAATCTCTCTTAAAACTTTAACATCTTTCTTAAGCATTGTGCATTCCTGCATGCCCCTGGCAGACCTTTCTAAGGGCTTTACAAGAACAGAATTAAATCCACTTTACAAATAAATACACTGGGAACCATAGAATTTAAATGCACCACAGAAGAAAAATAAATAGAGTCCAGGAAAAACCTGGAGATAGAATTAAAGTGTTCTACAGTCCCTTTCAGAATCCTCAAAAATCCTCAAAAAAAAAATGGTGGAAGTGGAATTCTGTCTCTCTTCTTCTTGGCACACGGCCCCGTGTAGAAGGTATTTGCTCCGTGAGGATTTGTCATGGGTGCAGGAAGACAGCCAAGGGTCATAACGAAGTGTGTAAGGGAATGGAATAGAAATACATTTTTAAGAAAGCTGACCTTGTCATTTGGAAATTCAGTCAAAGCAGATTCTCTCATCTCCCGAGGCCGAAGGCCGTCCCCAGGAGACAAACGTGCAGGAAGGAGAGCTGACCCTTTGGGCCTCAGGTTCAGGATGTTACTATACTAACATAACTAACGTTAGATCAGCCCCTCGTTCGCTCATCAAACGTTTAGCCAGCACTGTGTGCTCAATGCAAAATTAGCTCCCATGAAATAAAAAAAGAAGAAAATCAGGTGGGGTTCCTGGTTTTAATGAGTATTTATGCAAATTAAAAATTACAGGATAATAAATCCTACAAAATTTGCTATCACAGCCTGAGGAAGGTGCTTAATATTAGCAGATGACTGTTTCATTGTCCTGTTGCCTCAGTCTAGCATTCTCTCTCTCTCTTTTTTTTTTTTTGCTGTGTTTCTGGAAATGGCAAGATATATTTATTCTCCTATGAAACAACTCAATTTTTTTACTATCTCTTTCAAAGGCATTGACTTATTTTTGGCTAGATCAGTATACTTAGAAAGGCATTGTGATATTTGACATTTCAGACATGCATGTTTTTTGTTCTGGTTATTATTACCTTAAACCATGATTTTGGAGTAACCAGCAGACTCCCAGCCCCCCCCCTGCACTGGATCAGGGGCCTCCTACTCTACAACTTCTACCACCACAGTAATTAGTAAAGGCCAGAAACCACACCTTAAATATCTATGATTCCCTGCCTGCCCCCAAACCAGGAATGATTAGTAGGAGTTCAATAAATATTTAATAGTTCAGACAAGCAGTTGCAAGATCTTGTCATCTCGTAACTCACTTCCCTTCCAAAAACTGTAATGAAAATGTGGCAAGATTTCAATGCAATCGACATCATAAAGGTAACTCTACTTCATGATTCATTTCTATTGTACATTTAAAAGAACTTTTGACAAGAGTTGTGTGTTCTTGGACAAGCCAGTTGGACTCTCTGAATTGTAATTTCCTCACCTATAGTGACCTCACAAAATGGTTTTGAGGCTCTAATTAGGTAATGTATCCAAAGTTGCTCTATAAACTGTCAAGGATGTGATACACTAGCAATCTAGCGAGGCTGATACATGTTTTAAATAGAAAAAAGTTTAAACTTGCTATTCAGTTTTACTGTTTCCCTATTTTTTCACAACAAAAACTATTAGTATTGGAATTGTATTGTTTGTTTAATAAATATTAGCTACTATTTACCTACATTTCGTGTTAACTGAGTCTTGGAGGACTTACCAATTTTATTGTTATTTCTGTGGAACTACGCAAACTGTGATCCAAACAACAGATTTAAAAATAAGTTTTTAAAACATTTATAAGTCAGGGTTGTGTGGCAAATAGGATTCTGAAACTGATAAATGAAAAAAACCTAAGAGTGTAATTCCAATACCAAAATGGTACAGTCTGCCAAAGTAAAAAACCACATACTTCACAGACATACCAAATTGTAACAGCGATTTAAGCAATTTAGCAGGTTCGGGAATGACAACCTGCACACATTTCTTTCTGATCCACACAGAGTCTTGGTACCCAGAGCGGCCAAGCCCCCACTGGCGGGGGTGGGGGTGGGGGGCACCGGAGCAGCCCCCGCTGACAGATCCCTGTCAGCCCCAAGACATGAGCATTTAGCTATGGAATGAGCTTTCTCCGAAAGTACTTGAAGTCCTCTGTCCAAGAAAAACCTAGACAAGAATTATTAAATTTTGTAAAGCTCGTGGAAGTCCAGTTTTAATGGAACCATCTTGTCTACCCAAAATAAACAGTCCTGTTCACTACCTGCCCCCAGGGACCCTCCAGACTCACCCTTCACCAGTCCACCCCGTAAAACCTTGGTCACCCCCTGGTGAATGCCCACCGATCCCTGGATGCACGTAGCCTTGCAAGACCTGTTTTGGAACAAGCTATCTCTGAGTCCTGGCATGTTCCTGCTATCCCTCCTGTCCCCTATTCCCCTGCCCATGCAGCCTCTTATTAATCTTTCAAGATCCAAGTTCACCTCCTGTATGAAGCATTCCCTACATCTTTCAGAGACAATAGTTTCTTTCTCAGAACTTTGGTCATGTCAGAGCACGGACCACTTGTGTTAGCATTTTCTTCTGTTTGCATACCTACAAACTCTAAGACTTGGGAGCAGAAACCTTGCCCTAATAATCATCCCTGTATCTCCAGCTCTCTGCATGGTGCCTCATACACAGCAGATCCTCAATCAAAATAGCAAACATTGAAGGTCCAGGCATTCTTCTGAATGCTTTAATGTATATTAACTAAGTTAATACTTATAACAGTCCCATGACTATGATAGTTACTTTCCATTATCCCCACTTTACAGGTGAGGAAACTGAGGCTCAAACAGGTTAAGTAACTTGCTCAAGGTCACATGCCTAGAAATAGCAGAGCTGGGATTTGAACTCAAGAGAGCACACTCCAAGGTCCACGCTCTGACTCACTATGCCATTCTCACTGCCAATACTTTTACAGAAGACAAAAGTAAAGGGTGAGAAGCTGGCCTGAAACTTGACAGGACTGTTTTTCTTCAGAAGGGAGACTATATTCCAAGGCAGCCCAGGCATTTCCTTGGGTGCAGTCTGTCTTCAAAACTGCTTCAAACAAAAGGGGTAGAAAAATTCTCATTTTGTGGTTAATTGAATTAGTGCCTCCCACTCAAACATAATGAAATTCAAAGCTCTTTTATTAGTCCTCTTGGGACTCTTTTTAAAAATTCTTCGTCTGCTGTATTAGATTAGCCACACCAAGATGCCCTGTATAAAGTAAGGTCAGCCTCCTCCGGGGTCTCTCTTTGTTGCTGCTCCCAACACCGGGGCACATGATCACTGTGCTGTCTTCCCGTTTCCCTTCAGCCCAGGAAGACGTCGGAGTGCCATCTAAACACCAGAATCAAACTGACCCCCTGTCAGTGGCTAAGTACCGTGTATTTCTGGATGTGTCATTGAGACCATCACGGAACACACCTCAGGGTGACAGATGTGGTCTGTTTTAAAGGAAATGGCCTCTGTCCCTGACCAGCATCACCCCATTCATACAGATAACCTTTGAAAAATTTGGCTGTGCCCAAAAAGGGTTTTTGAGGATAACATGGTATCCCCTTTATGAAGCCTGCAACTCGGGATAGGAAGTCAAAGCTTCCGTCCTCTCCTGGACCTGTCTGCACGTCCTCAGGTGGGACAGAGCCCCAAGGAGGGGCAGCTCATGGTTGCCGATCGGTCTTTCCAAAATCATGTTCCTAACGATAGTTGCTGTCTATGGAATGCTCACTCCGTGTGCCCAGCGCTGTGCTGAGCACTGTCCCTCCAGGGAGGGGACACTGAATGCTGACTCTCCAGGCGGTGCGGTAAAAACGTGGGCTCGAGAACCACATCGCGTGGGTTTGAACCTGGCTCCACCGCCACTTGCCATGTGACGTTGTCCAAGTTATTTCACTCGTCTACCACTGTTTTCTCCTCTGGAAAATGGGTTCAATAAAGATGCCTAACCATATGGTGGCTGTGAACGTTGTATGCATTAGTCTATGTAGAGTTCCTAAGGGAATGTCTGGCAGGTGGTTTATGTTTCTCCCCAACATTTATTTCTCTCTCCCAGTGCCCTCGTTAGAGGAGTGGCCCAGCCTCAGCCATTCCCCCTGACGTGCCCAAGCTCATGTTCCTCAACTTTTTATTTTTCATGAATTAGGTTCATGAAATAGGTTTTCTATCACAAGCAAATACACGGGCAAGTACATATAAAATGTAAAAGTTTTGTGAAACATTATTTTATTTACCTTTAGCACATGAACATGCTCTAGGATTCTCTATTCACTACTAGTCTATTTTGTGGTTTTCAAAATAGCCACAATGCACTAAATTTATTTCACCACTTACCAATAGGTTACTATAGCTGGTCTGAAAAAGAAGAAGTAACCCAAGGGACCATCATTCACTGAATTCTAACACCACACCTGTGAGGTAGGTACTATCAGAAAGCCCATGTGACAGAAAAAGAAAGAGCGCAGAGAGGTTAAGTGGCTTACATAGGGTCACACACGACTTCCCAGCAATTCACACAAGAACTTTTGATGACGGTTCCTGGCTCAGAGGCACGCACTGGCCTACGTTAGCCCAGCTGAAGAGGAAATGGATGAGGACACGTGGACGCTGACATAAACACGTGTGAGTAGGTCTGGGGAAAGCAGCGGCTGTGGATGGCAGGACAGAGAATGAGAAGGCTACTCCTTGACGAGATGATTCAACCCTGAAGCGACTCCACTCTCAGGCTAGTGAATTCCCCATTTGGGACAATTTGGGTTGGGTTTTCTGATACTTGCAGACAGAAGTATCTGCCTATCTTAACTGATAAGTTAAGTTGCCTTGTTTACCCCAACAACTACATGAAGCAACTAATATCATCACTGTTTTATAGAAATTGAAGCTCAGAAAATTATCAGAGGAGTCCTAGCTAGCAAAAGGTGGGGCCAAGATTCAACCAAGGTCTCTCTGAACTTAAAGACACTATACCAAACAGCCCACAGTAGATACTGCAGTAAATTATTACAAAGGACAAAAGAAGGGGGGTTGAGATATGCTGTCTTTCTCCAAAGAAAAGCCATCATCATCCCCACACCTCCTCCACCACCCGAGCACACTGTCTGCTTTCACTCAAATGCTCCAACTCCTTTCCACTTTCTCTTACAGCCACTTCTGCTCATGCCTTAGGTTCTGCACTAAACTCGAAGCTCTGAGAGAACAGGGACCATATGACACTGCATTCTAGCTCTGTGACTGCACATTGAAAGCACGCAAGAAATACCCAAGAAACTGTCCTTGCATCCCCCTTGGTCCCATTTAGAAGTAACAGGGAAGGGTGGGTGGGGGTGAGTCCTGAAGCATTCAGTGTCAAGTTTTATGTAAATTTCAGCCAACATGGTTCTGTCTCAGGTTCTGGGCTGGGGCTCCTTACTGCTCCTTGTAAGTGTCTCTATCACGCAGGTGAACAGGCAAAAGCAAGATGGGTGGAATCACTTCGAAAACAGACACAACGCTGGCACCGCCTTTGCTATCTGGACCAGATTGACTAAATCTGGCCCCTTTGAGCTTTCAAGTCTGATCTAATCTTCATTCTTAAAGCCAAACTCAAATCCTCTTTGGACTGTGGCCTGGCTCTGAGTTCATTTCAAATACCAGGACTGATGGCTTTGCCAGTATCTTCTGTGTTTGCTGGGTAACTCTGGGAGTAGCACTGCATTCAAGAGGCAAACAGCTTTGACTGTGGCAATCGCCACCTACAATCCTTCCCCAGCTTCCTTGACTACTAGATTCAGTGCAAACTCTTGGGAGACATTAGAGGTGTTCCATGATTGACCTACAGCTTCAGTCTTAACTTCTATGTTTCCTCCACCCTTGGCCAACTGGCCTATTCCCAGTTGCCTCACACCTGCCCTACACTGTCTGGCTGCCTGCTTAAGGTCTGGGTCATGTTCATGCTGGTGTCTCTGCTTTCATGCCTGTGCAGTCCCACTGTCTGTTGTGCTCACATCCTTTCTGGAAGATCCAGCTCCAACACCAATCTGTCGTGAAGCCTTCACCCTTCCCAAGTGTTCACTCTTTCCATTCTGAACCCTCACAGCATCTTGCTGAACCCTCTCTTAGTGCAGCTGTTGCAATTATTTGGGGACTGTCTTCTATCAACCAGTGAAAATGTAATATTTTTATCATTATTATTATTATTATTATTATTGCTAACATTCACTGAGGTCTCCAAATGTCAGGCACTGTGCTAAGTGTTTTATATATGTTAACTCACTTAAGCCTCACTTTATCCTATAAAGGAAGTAAAAATGGAGATAATAGTAATGTACCTTATCTGGTTATTGTGAGCATTAAATAAAGAATACATGAAAAGCTCTTACAACTGGGTGCATTGTGAGCCCGGCACATGGTAAGTGCTTGACGCATGATGGTTAGTACCATAATCATTACCATTATCAGAGCCATTTTACAGGTGAGGAAACTGGGTCTTAAAGTAGCTACACCACTAGTAAAATGTGGAACTTTGGGTACTGTGTGAGTCACTGCCCTGTACAGTGCTTTAATATAAGTCCCTGCAGGGTTCACATTAGATGAACACATCTTTCTACCTGCTGAGACTTCAGCACAGAGCCGTACCCAATCTGACACCGTGAATGACTGCATCTGAAACCATCAAGAATGTCATGATCTTGAAGCTGGTTGCCACTGGTGGCCATCGAATAGGTTATTTTCCCAGTGAGGGAAAAATTTGCACACCTGGTATAAGCTTTTCTGAATATAGAGGCTCATTTCCTATTCTTTAAGCCTTTCCAATAAAGCACTTTCCTTAAGCTATTAAAAATGCCCTCTTACAAGTCAGGATGTAAACAAATCTAACTATTTTTACAATTTTAATGAGAGCAGAGCTAATGGCCCCAATGCCAAAGCTATCCACCCTGACTCACCAGACAGGAGGTGAAAGGATGTTAACCGCATTATCCACGCCCAAGCTCCTCTCCCACCCCCTCATCTTTGTAGTGGTACCAGGCTGCTCAGGTTTGTTTATGTTGCCGTAAATTAAAGGACGTGCTTTTTACGTGTTCTGAATCCACTTCACTCAGGATGATAGAGTAAGGGAAACCTGTTTTCCCATAACCCTCTCAAATGTCCCGGTATGAAATTGCATCCAGGAGCGTGCTTCCCATACCTGAATGAGAACGTGGCCACCTGAAAGTAACGTGCCAGCACCAGCAGGCCTCCCAGAGCCTGAGGGGGATCGTTTTCACCCAGGCATGGGTTGGAGCCTCTCACCCCAGGTGACAGTGTGCATCTCAGCTAACCATGAAAATCGCTTACATGTGTCTCCTGGTCTCTTAACACTGCTCGATTTGACCACAGTATTTCAATTTGTTTCACCAACATTTGCAAAGTGACCTATGACTTTATCCAAAGTCCCAGCTAGTCCCCCTTTGCAGAGCCCCCACTCAGAGAACCCGAGTCAACTACAACTGCTGAATCTTGAATATCCAGGGTCCCACCCATCCTGACTTGGCCCCCTGCCCTATTGAAATCAGATCAGATCCAGGGTTTTTTGCTACATGAGGCAAACTGCAGAGACAGAGGTGCCCATCAGGGAGGAAAGGCCAAAGATTAGCACGCAAGGATGAAAAAAGCCCCACCCTACTTACAGAGTGCCCTGTGTTTTGTTTAACATGATGACTACAAAAGCAACAGGCATACAACACACATTCACTCCCACCTGATAAAAACCAACTGTCACGCCATTCCACACCTCGTTTCATTTGATGTCTCATCGTCTTCACAACAACAGTCTGGTGGCCCTAGTGTTATTATTATCCCTACTTTATAGATAAGAGCACCGAGCCTCAGAAAGTTTAAGAGTTATGTGTCTAAAGTTATTCAGCCAATTAATGGCAAAGTCAGGGCTCAAATGACAGCAATGTGATTGAACCAGGACCAATTTTATCTGAGGGGCAGAAAAAGGCTCTGGCAGCAATCATAAACACTGGGCACATGAGAATCCCCCACAGATCTTTTAAAAATGATACTCCCTTGGGCCACCCCAGGCCAAGCACATCAGAATGGCGGGAGAACAGGGCTCAGGTATGGTTTTTATATTGCTGGGCTCCACTAGAGAAACCAAACCAATATGTGTACATATAAAGAGAGAGATTTATTTTAGGAACTGGATCACATGATTATGGAGTCTGGTAAGTCCAATATCTGCCAGGTGGGTCACCTGGCTGTAGGCACAGTTGTTGGTATAGTCAAGAGGTACATCCATAGGTTTTCTGGAAAGTAGGTAGAGCAATCACATTTCGGGTGCAGGTTCCAAATGGTTTGTGGTAAATGGCCAACATTCATTCCATTTACTCTCTTCCCAAGCCCTCTCAAAGCAGAATTCCCTATCTTAGGGGGAAGGTTTAATCTTTAAAACTTAGGGAAAGGCAGAATGAAATGGTTCATTTGCACCTGACCTATGGCTTGACAAGCGATACTGGAGGCTTGTGTTGAGAGCCAATAAATCTCACCAAGATGGCAGGAAAATTTGTAACCAGAGCTGGGCAAAGCATGTTCTATATCAGTGAATTAAGAAAAGCTGATAATACATTTCCAAAATCTAGAAGACCTCCCTGCTTCCTTGTTGGCTGAGAAAGTTTGAAAAGACAAAGCATTATGCTGCCGAAGCATCAAGAGGCAAGACACCTGACTTGTTCGATTTAGCTTTAAGTATCTAAACTTTGGTATATTTTGTGGTGCATGGTTTTAACTTTTTTTAGATGCATTTTATCTGTGTTTAATGAACAATGTCAGAAATAGGTGAGTGCTCACCTGTGTAGTTTAAATCAGCAAAATCGTTTGCTGGAGGATGAGAGTACAGGGCTGGGATCCCTGGGGAGTATCTGAGTACCTCCTGGGAGCCTGAGCCTGCATTCTAAATGACACACTCCTCCCAGCAGGCCCCCAGGAATACAAGTGCTGCTGCTAAGTCCAGGGTCAGTGATAACTACTGAGTGGGCAGAGGTGATCTCTGACCCCTCGCCTCCCTGCAGATTTCCTTCTCTTCCAATCCCTGTTCCTGGCTCAGTCTTCTTTTTGCCTACTTCAGCTTTCATCAAAGCTGATTTTGGTGGGACACTCTCAAAAGGCTACTGTTAGCTCCTGCTTGCCCTGTTGCCTCTACCAATAATAACGGTTTTCTGGCTCACGTGTCTATCTGCTGGCTAATCTAGGTTGGCCTTGACTGGATAACTTGCCTCTCTTCATGTATCTCATTTCCCAGCAGGCAGCTCAAATAAGGTCTTCTCAAGGCAACAGCAGAGGGCAAGGGCCCAAGTGGGGATATACAAGTACCTTCTCAAGCCCCTGTTTCCATCATATCTGCTAGCATCTAATTATCCCAGATAAGTCATATTGCTAGACCCCTTGCAGGGCACTACAAGATTATAGGACAAGGGCAGTTAATGCAACCAATTTCCAATAGCTCTGGTTCCAGTTTGGAACGCTCAGAAACCAGGGCAGCAAAGGACACCTGAGCAAGCCCCTGTTATTTGTTCTGGCCTGCCCCAAAGTCTGCCTCGTTCAATCACAGCATATCCATCCACATACTCAGACTTTTCTGGGGACTGACCCAAGGCTAAGAGCTTCAAAGGACACAGAAACAAGAAAGAATTGGGTCCTACCCAAAGGGAGCTTAGAATACAATAGGCATGAACCCAAAAAATTGCCAGTATAGTGGGGACCTGCAAAAGTATCTAAGCCCACAGTGAATTTTTTTGGAAATCTAAGCTGAAATGAAGCAAAAATATAAAAAGAAAAAAAGAACAATGTAGATAGATTTATTTGAAAGGTTAAGTTTCTTCAATTTCAAAAACCATTGTTTATTCTAAAAACATGCCCTTCTTACTTTTGAAATTAACATATTAACTTTTATAAAATTAAAAAAATAGTGTTGTTCGTACATTTTTCAATATGCTTCCTTAGTAAAATAAAAGTTGTGAATCTAAAATCTATCCTTCCCAATATTCTGGTTTCTCTTCAGAATGCACAAATCTTTCGCCTTTTACCAAAATCTATCCTTCCCAAATACCCAAGTTGTTCCTTTTTTGTTTCTTGTTTTCCAAGTTTGGGGATTTATTTATTTATTTATTTATTTTTTTGCTTTTACTCCAATAATCTGGGCACCATCATTAGAAAGGGAAGAAAACCCTCCAGCTGGGTCACTCCAGGGAGGAGTCATCTGAGAGGGGTCTTCAAGGATGGGCTGCTTTCCAACTGACGGGAGCGACTGTGATGTGGATGGATCCTGGAGAGAGCAGAAGGTGAGCAAAAAGCCTAGGGCATTCTATCCACAGCCTAGAACATGCTACGCCTACACACCCGTGAGCAGCCTGAGCTGCTGGCGCACAGGGCTCCTGAGGAGCAGCGGGCATCAGCCTGAAGCCTGCCTTCCCATTTTCCCTGGTCTTGGGTTGACTGCTGTTGGGTCCTGGAGACTCTCCCAACCACACATTTTGAGGGATTCTAACCTTTGCCTGAATGTAATGTGACAATCTTCTATTGCTCTTCCTCCTACCAACAGACCTCACTGGGAACCAGCCTTCCACACCACAACTTACCAATTGATTCTTCTCCTACAGGACAGACAAGCTGATAGACTGAGGCCAAAGGTAATGCTTCCTGTTCTGAAATCACAACCCTTCTGGGTTGTTTCATTGTGAGCCCCCCAGGTAGGCCTCCCTGAGGCATAGACAGCATTGTCACCTCAGAATAATAAGGTCATTGCTATTATTATTATTATTAATTCAATATTTATTCATTCAGAATCACAGATAAATAGCCGAGCTCTTTAAACCTAGGTTAGTGTAACTCAAAAGCTGTTGCACTCCTCCATCTCCCTGCCCCACCCCGCCACACACACACCCTGTAATGTCCTTCCTGATGTCCCCAACACCATAAATGCTGCTGCAGAAAGGAAAGTAGGCCCAACCCTACACCCCTATGACACCTAGCCCAGGAACCTGCGTTTAACCATCACACAGAAAGTGTAGGGTTTGATGGTTTTCTTTTCAACTTGAATTTTGAGGTTGGGTTTAGGCAACATTGCCTCCGCCCATCTGAAATAAGGCTTTTAACTACTTTGTAGTAGTTTATTCTTCAGTGCACTAAGGCTCAGAGTTCCCATCAAGGGGCCACTGTGTGAAGTCCATGGCATTTAATGGAGTTCAAGGATAGAAAATTCCATTGTCTCCATTCCACATGTACTACCTCGGGGTCCAAACTTCAGGACCACAGTGAATTAAATGACATTAGCCAAAAATAACAACTATACTGCATATGTGAAATTGAGTGCTAATGCATGGTAAGATTTTGAACACAAATCCAGGATAAGGTTAACATAATATTCTTTTCTTTAAGTCAACAAAAGAAAGCACTTTCAGTACAAAGGCTTCAATTTGCATAACATTTTACACTTCTCAGAATGCTCTCACCTCATTTGATACAAACCGAGCATTATTACCTCCTCACAGATGAGAAAGCCAGTGTTTGGGGAGCATTAACTGAGCTATGCAGTACATGGCCTGCCAGTAAATGTATAGGACTAGAAGTCAGGACGAGCATTTTTGTGGCCGAATCTCCTCAGATAAACACAAATGAGTTTTGCTGGCTCGTATTGTTTTCTTAGAGCACCCTGATTAACCAACTAAATTATCTGGAACCCGGGTGTTTTCTAAAGGAGCAGTTGCCTACAGCAGGTTGTTCTAGGTAGGGTCACCCAGTTGACTTAGGTAACCAGGAAAGAGACCTGAGCTGCTGAGCTGCAGAAGTGAAAAAGAAATCATATTCATTCAGACTGTAGAGCCTCATGGTCACAAGGGTGCTGAACCTCATCAGATGGGCCCAATGGCAGAAAGAGTCCGGTATCATAATGCAGGATATGTTCACAGCAGCAACTAAGAGGGGTAGAGACCAGACACGCTGTTAAACACCCTCCAATGCCCAGGATAGCTCCCTGCAACAAGAATTACCGGCCCCAATATCAAGACAGCCAAGGTGGAGAAGGTTTGCAGTAGACAATGGAGAGACACTGGATGCAGGTTTCTGAGCAGGGAAGGAACAAATAATGTTGGTGTCGATACCCTCATCAGCCAGGCAGGAAGTTAGCCAGCACAAGACTATCTCACTTCATGCAACAGAGAGATTCCTAAAAAGCCTTTTGGCACTCAGTGTTTTAAAAGTTAAACCCTATTTCTAGCCCCAGCTAGCATAACTCAGTAGGTTGAGCATCAGCCTGTGAACCAAAGGGTCACCAGTTCGGATCCCAGCTGGGGCACATGCCTGGGTTGCAGGCCAGGTCCCCAGTACAGGGTGCACAAGAGGCAACCACACATTGATGTTTCTGTCCCTCTCTTTCTCTTTCCCTTCCCCTCTCACTAAAAATAAATAAAATCTTTAAAAAATAAAATAATTTTGCTTGTTTGTTTGTTTTGTTGATTAGGTTCCTGTTAAAGGTGAGATCATATGGTACTTATCTTTCACTGCCTGGCTTATTTCACTTATCATAATGCTTTCCCGTTCTATTCATGCTGTTGCAAAGGGTAGGAGCTCCTTCTTTCTTTCTGCTGCATAGAATTCCATTGTGTAAATGTACCAACAAACCAACAAGCAAAATATAACCAAAGACACTGAAATTGAGAACAGGCTGACAATGACCAGAGAGAACAGGGGAGGGAATTTCAGGGGAAAAGGGGAAGGGTTTGCAGGAACAAATATAAAGGACACATGGACAATAACAAAGCAGGGGGGTGGAAATGGGAGGGAGGTGGAGAGGGCTGGGGAGGGTGAGCTGGGATGGGAGTAAAAGGCAGAAAACTGTACTTGAACAACAATTAAAATAAAATAAAATAAAAATTAAACCCTATTTTAAATATTCTGGAGTCCTACTAGATACATCCAGAGGTGAATGCTATAAAGTGAAGAATCCTTTCTCAATGCAAGGGTCATTCCTGCCCAGCATCTGTTTCAATAAATGCAGATAGCTGTGCCTTCAAGTCCCTTAGCATGGAGTCCCCTGGTTTTCTCTTCCAGACGCAGGAGGACAATGCGGGCTTCCCCCAGAAATGGAAGAAGCCAGATTCCCTGACTGCCGCCCACTGTCTGACCCCGGGGCAGCACCATATTCGGTCACTGATTGGTTCCAGCACCACGGTTTCTTTTTCTCCATGACTCATGGACTCTTAAATGGAATTATTTCTTCACCCTGTCACTGTGGGACACTTAATCCCAAATTGTATTGAAATCGAGAGATATTTTCCTTGCCCTTATGTTGGGAGCAGAATATGATTCCTTTGAAAACTTCAAAAGTCCATTTTTTTGTTTCGTGATGACGGCTTTCAAGTCTTCAAACAATAAAATAAAGGATTTCATTTTCCTCTGGGTAAAACTTGTTTTTAACCAGTCTTGGGTTTCTTTCCTTTAAAACCCCTCAACACATCGAAGTACATTAAATATTTATGAATGTAATTTATGAGCCTTGGTTGTTTACCTCTTGCCAAAACTAAAAGTATGTCTGTGTGTGGCCTGAAAAATCTCAACTGTGACAAAACCAAAACAGAGAAATGAGCAGCTACTTCACGTTTTAAAAGGGGTGGGTTGGGGGAATAAAATGGGTCAGACTTCGAAAAAACCCAGAAGTTACTCATTCAACATAGTATTCTGAGCGCACAAAGGAAAATATATACACTGTCTTCTCTAGGGACCCATCCTGTTTGTCCTAGTTCAGGTGGTCATGGGTAAACATTTATTGAGAGCATCGGGAGGGAAACTAGGCCGGGCCTCTGAAGGTTAGAGGACTGTCGCTTGCTCAGCAGATGGGCCTAAAGGTGCCGCCTGCCTTGCCCTGTCCCCCAGAGCCTTTCTCAGCTGCCCGCCTTAAACTCTTAACTGCGCAGGGAGGGAAGTCAGCGAATCTCTAATGAGTTCCTGATCCAGCCCAACGCCTGCCTTCGCTGCACACATTGCTTCGGAGAAGCAAAACCCAACATCTGGAATTTGACTTTTCACTGTCACAGGATGTCTCCAATGCTGGCTGTTGTTTCTAGAGTTACATAATTTCTCCTAAGGAGCTTTTTTTCTCGCTTCAAAAAGAAAGTGAGAGAGATTGCAAAGGAAATGCCTAGGATATTAAAAAGTCATGAGTACTCATCCGTGATAACAGAAAGGCAATGGCATCGGACGTACATAGGTTCTGATCGTTCACTGGGACTTGAGGGAACGGGGCCCGGTGGGACTGACCATAAATGAGCAGAAATAAAGAATGTGAGGAAAAGAGGTAAATGCTCCGTGATGTGCAAACATTGTGGTGATGATTTCAACATCTCAGGGAAGCATTGAAGGGCCGGTGGTTTGAGTGCACCTGGTGAGCTCAGACCACCTCACCCAGATAATCTTACCGACCTTCAATCGGTGGTTGGCTTAAAGTCTTTAAGCCTCGCCACTGGATGCCTCCTTCCTCCGGCAGAAGGGCCACCTTGGAAGCGCATACTGAGCTGTCGGAGGAGGAATTTCATGGAGCTGCAGGGGCCTGTCTACCGCGGCCAGACCCCAGGCTGGCCCACAGTGACTCACTGGGCAGGCACTGGCTCTTCACCCAAGATTCTGCTGGCCCTGCTGAGCGGAAATGAGCTCTGAAAACCACTGCTTGGCCTCTTGAAAGAGGCAATTGACCTAATGGCTGATTACTTTCTTGAAATGGCCCATTGAACTGGATTTCCATTCTCTCTGTTAAAGGGGGTTGGGGGTAAACACAGTCCAAGAATCATTATAAGCAAAAGTTTTACTCTCCCCCTGGCTAACACTGTTACCACAGCTCTTAAGTATCCCACCGCAGAAGATTCCAGAAAAAATTAGATCCATTCTCCAGTTCGCACATATTTTCATCTCAAAGGGAATGAAAGTTCCTTGCCCAACCCAGGAATCAGAGCTGAGAACCCCGTGTGTGTGTGTGTGTGTGTGTGTGTGTGTGTGTGTGTGTGTGTGTGGTGGCATCATCCTCAATGGGGTGGGTGACCACAGAGTACTTGTCCTCTTCAAGGGAGCCAGTACTGGAAAGCAGATTGGATTAAATTTCTCTGAAATGTCAAGATCTCTCTCCACTCAGGGTGCTTAAAAATAAAGGTGTCTAAATTTGTCATAAAGTTATCAAACTTAAAACTGAATACTATGTGCCCTGTGCTTAGAATCCAATAATTGACAGAGGCAGCCCCTGTCCTTAGGAAGTCTATGGTCTAGCAGGGGTGTCCAGCCCATGGCCCATGAGCCAGATGTGGCCCAGGGTAGCTATGAATGCAACCCAACACAAAATCGTAAATTTACTTAAAACCTTTTTTGGCTCATTAGTTTGCACCGATGTTTGTGTATTTAATGTGTGGCCCAAGACAACTTTTCTTCCAGTGTGGCCTAGAGACACCAAAAGTTTGGACACCCCTGCAAGGGAGATCCAGTTGATGAAATAGGCAGTTACAGTTCATGGTAATTAGTGTCCCAGTGGAAAGTCCAAGACTCACTGAAAGCAGAGGTAAGAATCACCTAGCTCGGTTCTGGAGGTCAAGGAAGGCATCATAGAGGAAATGATGTCTAAGGTGCGAGCAGAACATCAAGGTAAAAGGTAACAAAGAGAAGGGAGAGAACGCCAAAGGAGAAGCAACCTCATTTGCAAAGCCCTAGAAATTTAAGTTCATAGCATTTGGCTGAAGTGTGAGTGATGAGGGAGAAACTAAAATTGATTCCATAAATCAGCGATCAGCACACTTTTCTGTAAAGGGCAGGTACTAAATATTTTAGGCTTTGCCATCCATATAGCCTTGGTCAAAACTATTCCACTCTGCCATTGTATAGAGAAAACATCGGAGACAATATGGAAATGAAAGCATTCCAATAATACTTCATTTACAAGAACAGGGGGCAGGCCAGATATGGCTCATGGCCTTACTTTGCGAGCACCTGAACTCTTACTCTACTAAATGTGGGTCCCCAGACCAGTAGCCTCAGCATCACCTGGGAGCTTGTTTGAAAGGCAGAATCTCAGACCCACCATGACCTACTAACCTAGAATCTGCATTTTATGTTCGAGAGCTCCCCGGGTGGTTTGTAGACACATTAAAGTGGAGCAGCATTGCTATAACCCTTGCTAAGGTCTTTGGACCCCATCTTTGGAGTCCTCATATTTGCACATTTGGAAGATTCTTCTGGCTGTAGCACTGCAGGTCCCTGAGAGTGAATTATCTGTTTAAATTTTGCACTCTAAGTGCCTAGACTGCCTCTGCATTGTCCTGGTCCTGGGGAGGAAAATGGACAGTAGAGTGCCAGACTATGTAACAGCTTCTCTCTTCTCCCAGCCTGGGCAAACCCAGGTTACCCCACCTCCACCACCACGACAAAGGCTGATCTTTGAAATCTACTGGGTGTTCATCTTCATTAAGCCTCCTAAGGGTTAGCCCCTTGGATGTATTTCCAAGTCTCATTTGAAGGCATTTTTCTAGGGACTTTTTCTCCAGACCAGAGCTTTTGCATCATGTTTCTCTGCTGTGCATTGTCATCATTTGTTTCCGAATATATTCCGTAACACTTCAGGGTTCAGTCTTCTGTGCCCACCCCACCTCTGGAGGTATCTCTGGCCACATGAGTTCGATGACAGCTTCTAGACCAGCACACAGGCAGCAGCGCCAAGTGTGAGCAGAATAAGGCCCCTTAATTAGGCAAGAGACAGACTCTGGACCAGCTGCGCATGCTCTGAAGGAAGACATCGATCAAAGAATGCATGTCCCTTCCCTACCTCTTATTTATGCTTTAGAAAATCCAATTAAAGCAGAGCCTGACATTCTCTTAATTTTTCAGCTATTTAACACATACAACAGCACTGCTGGCCATGAATTTACACACGCACACAGACACACAGCATGCACACAAACACACACGTCCTGTTTCTTCCTTGTTAGCTTGAAGGACTTAGGGACATGGGGTGTGCCTGTGGACACTGTAGCCAAAAGGATGGCAGAAATTTGGCCAGAAAATGTCATTCAGCCAGCTTTGTCAATTTCTTGTGTCTTTTCCTCTACCTTGGATGATTATATTTCATCCACATGCCTTGCCTGATCATTTCAGCTGGTCCTTGGGGATGGTTCACTCAGATTATGCTGATGTGAGCAAACTCTGTGATTGATTTTGCCTTGCTGTTTCACTGGTTTAAGGTTAGACTGCCACTTTATAGTCCAACCTTCCCTTTCCCAGCAAAGCCTTGGTAATGTATGGCCCCAGGAAGGACACCCATGGAAATACTGTAATGATTTGGTTTGAGCCTGGGCATTTCCTGGTTTCATGCTTACTGAGCTGCTCATGCCTGTAAATGCCAGGTGTTGTATATTGGTGTGATATTATTCCAAATCCACTTGCTTACGACAAAAGTAAAGTTTTTTTCAGAGTAAAGCTGTTTTATGATGATTGCCAGAAGGGAGGGGTCTTAGGAGATATTGGATGAAAAGGTGAAGGGATTAAGAAGCCCAAACTGGTAGTGACAAAATAGTCACAGGGATGTAAAGTTCAGCACAGGGAATATAATCAGCAACATTGTAATCACTAGGCGTGGTGCCAGGTGTACCATGCACAGTGATTACAATTATCGGGGGAACACTTTGTAAATTACGTAACTGTCTGACCACTATTCTGTACACCTGAAACTAATGTAAAATCATAACATCGAATGTCAACAGTAAAGTTGTTTTCATATAAAAGTGAAATAAGCTGTGTCGGAAAGTCATCCGCTCATCTGCTGTCATCAATAATCACTCAGCAGCGCTTACCTCGTGAGGTTTTGGTGACGATTAGATGGGCCTGTTATGCGCTCAGAATAGTGCCTGACATGTAAGCGCTTAAGGACATTGTCATTTGTTGTTGTTTTTAAATAAATTATTTGGCTCTAACACGCACGGGGATCCCTGGAATAGAGGAACCCTGCCATTGGATTTGATAATAAATGAATCAAATGTAAGCACATTATTTAGAAGTAGTGAAGAAAAATATTTTTAAATGATAAAATCATCAAGTAAAGGAGAACACTGGACATTTGATGCCACTAAGGAGATAATAGTACGTGATTTTGTTAAAAACAAGATTCCTTATTTATAGAGTCACAGTAAATTATTTGCAGATGAAATAATTCAGTGACTTGGATTTTCTCTGAAAGAATCTGGGAGGGGCGGGAGGTAAATAAAACAAGACTAGACATGTGACAGTAGCGATAGAATATGGGGTTTCTCACACTATTCTTTCAAAGTTTGCATATGTTTGAAATTTTCCTTAATAAAAGAAAAGAGAAAGAAGGATGTAAGAATCTACAGCATTTAAAAACTGAAAGGGTTTGCAGTTGGGAGAGGCCTTGGTGGTGAAAAGCAGGGCTTGGACGTGGGGCAAGGTGAGATCAGGGACTTCTGTGTTCATTAAAGCCCTGCATTATCATTGCCTTGCCCATTATGTAAATATATCGTTTTGAAAAAAAATTTAAATCAACTTTCTTAAAAAATCAGAAAAGAAAAAGCCCATGAATCAGCCCCTACCAGCTTCATGGCAGACATCACTAATCGGTCTCAGTCTGATCTCCCATCGACTCAGGAGAGGCCTCTGGAATCCTCACTGCAGCCTGCCAGGGATAAAGTCCAACCTGAGATAAGACCTGTGACTTGTTCCCATGGTTGAGATGGGCTCCTACCTGCCCAGGACTCTTATCCTCCATTACTGCAGCCCACCTGGATGCCCCACCAGCATTGTTACAGCTCCCAGAACTTTCCCCGCCGGCCCTGAGAGTGAGATCGGCACTCCTGACTTGCCCTCCACCAGCCCGAGCCAGCGCTTCCATTTCTGTCGGAGTTCCTGCTGAGCCAAAATTACCAGCCCTCCTTCAGTCACTGGCAATAACATTTTCCTACGATGTGCTTTACTGCAAATCTCAGAAAGCGATGAGTGCGAACAGATCCCGGTCCTGTGCGGAAGGAAAACGTTAGAACTAGATTTGGGTTCACTTCTGATGTGTGAGGGTTTTGTCCACGTTTAGGTAGAAATTGAAATGCCAGTCATGTCTTTCCTAGCTGGTTTACAGCTCTCCTGGGATGTATAAGCACATCAGCGTACACTGAGGGAAACGGGCAGGGTCTAATGAACCGGTGTCCGCTCATTGGTGAGAAAACCATGCCGGGGTTCTGTAGGCCTGGACCTGTGGACCCCAACCCTACCTATGCCAGCCTCCGCCCCCTGCTAGGCTCCTGAGCCAACTCTGTAACTCAGTCTCTAACACCAAACCCATAAACAGGGTCATGTAATTCTTTTTTAATTTTTTTAAAATTTTCCAATTACAGTTGACATATGATACTACATTAGTTTCAGGTGTACACATAGTGATTAGACATTTATATAACTTACAAAATGATCCTGTCAATAAATCTACTATCCACTTGACACCATACGCATTACGGTATTATCACAATTACAATATTATTGACTGTATTCTCTATGCTATACTTTACATTCCCATGATTGGTTTTGTAGCAGGCATTTGTACTTCTTAATCTCCTCCCCTTTTTCGCCCATCTCCTGTTTCTTCACTTGAGGGAGTGGGAAAAGAGGATGAGGAACTAGCATGTGCTGATTATCTTTGTAGCCAGACACAGCTCTAGGAGACTTGTCTTTACCCCAACTGCAAATCCTGTGCACCAGGTTTTACAGATGAGAACACTGAGACTTGGAGAGACTGTGATTTTTCCTTGCCACATAGCTAGAAAGTACAAGAATAGGAATCAGTTCTGTCTTTCTGAACTAAAAACAAAAAAGAACCTTTGTTCTTTCTGAACCCAATAACACAAAAAAGTCTAAGCTTGCTAGTTAACCCCTCACCAGTACTAAGCCCAGAGCCATAGAGAAGTTGGAGTCAGCACGCACGACCACCCAGAAAAGGTTCTCCACTTAAACATGGGTTTGAGCAATGTTTCAACTCAAGCCTCAGACAGCGTCAGGACCCACTTCCAAAATCAGAAACTGCCTAGGAGGCAAATCTCCACAGGTGAGAGGTGTGAACATTTACTGCATACCTCCCAGCATGCGTTACATCTGTTTACATTCACATTGCTCAGGGTCTTCACACAGGCCTCAGCCAGGACCTTAGTGCACGCCCTGTAGCCTGGAAAAAGTGAGCATTCTGATGGCCTGACTTAAAGAAGAAAAACACTACAAGCCAAAGAAATTAAAAACCCAACCAAAAGTTGATTATGTAATTGACAGAGTTTGTTTTTTTGTTGTTGTTGTTCAAATATGGCACTGAATTTTCACCACAGGCCTCTGGCTCATCTCGAGGCCTCCTTGAGGCCCAAGTCCAGGATGACACTTATTTTCAGCATAAGTTCGGACCCACGACTCCAGGGTGTGCCACTCACATATTCTGCAATGGCAGGACCAGCCTCTGAGCCCACGGACCCCACCCCTCCCTGCACAACAAAGACCTGCCACCTTCTCCAGAGCCAACTACCACCAGCTGTGGCGCGCCTCCTTCCGTAACTGAAGAGACGTGCGGATCAAAGACCAGTAAAAAGCACAGACAATGTGAAACAACACAATTAACCAATGTGACCTAGTCAGCCTAGTTGGAATACTTGACCCAGCCTCTAGAGAATACATATTCTTTCTCAGTGCTCATGAAACATTCACCAAAATAAACCATAAACTGGACCATGAAGTCAGTCTTGACAGTTTTAAAAAGATTAAAATCAAAATATTTTATTTGATCATTATAGCATTGAATGAGAAATCAATACCAGAAAGATAAATAGAAAATCAGAAATGTTTGGAAATTAAGCAACACATATTTAAGTAACTCCTACGCCATCAAGGAATTCAAAATGGGAACTAAAAGTATTTTGAACCAAGTGAAAATATAACATTCCAAAACTGTAACTAAAGCAGTGCTTACAGGGATATTTATAGAACTAAATACATATATTAAATATTTAAATAAATATAAGAAGTAATTGCATATATTTTAAGGTTGAAAATTAATAAGTTTCCATTTCAAGAAGCTTAGGGAAAAAGCAAAAAAGTAAACCCCCCAAAATAAAAGGAAAGCTATAATAAAGATCAGTGCAGAAATCGATGACATGTAAAATAAACTTACAGTGAAGAAAAGTCAACAAACCCAAAAATTAGTAGTTTGAAAAGATTGATAAAATTCATAAACACCTAACAAGACTTATTTTTAAAAAGAAAGAAAATGCAAATAATCTATTCCAGGAATTAAAAAGAGGACATCACCACAAATCCTAGAGATACTAAAAAGATAGGATATTATGAGGAATTGGCTATATTAACAGAAAAAAAGGATGTATACATTCACTCAAAAATAAGTACAAGAATATTCTTAGTAGTTAATGTGTAATAGCCACAAACTAAAAACAACCTTATTTTCATTAACAACAAAATAGGGAAATAAATCATCGTATACTCATACAATGGAATATTACAAAGAAACAAAAAAAAACAAAAAACCCTTGTTGCTACACTGAACAAGATGGATGGTTCTCAGAAAAATATTGTTGAGTGAAAAAAGCCAAACCTAAAAGGGTATGTAGTGAATCATTCCATGTATATGAAGTTTAAAAACCCGCAAAACTAATTTATGGTGAAGAGTTCAGAATGGCAGTTACTTTTGGTAGGGATAATTCATTTAGAGTGAACATGAGGGAACTTTCTGGAGTGTTAGTAATATTGTAAATCTTAATTAGGGTGGTGATTCCATATCAAAATTCACTGAGCCCTATACTTAATATCTGTGAACTTTATTGTATGTAAGTTCTTAAAAGTCAAAAGAATATGACGGTGCTTTACTATCAAAGCCATTGAAATCCTCTGTCACAAATTTGTCTGTTTTGGGTTGGGTGCACAGCCACTGAGCAGAGTCAGCTACATACTTTGAAATATGCTATTTATCAAGATTGTTGTGGGCTGTCTCTTATGAAAATTAACATATCAAATGAAGTCATTTTTCTCGAAGCTTATTGGCTTGTGCACCCTGGTTATGTATTCATTCCCAGTTCTCCACTTGACTTTCTGTTGTGAAGCTTCTGTTTCACTTTATCAGAGGACACCAGTCACACTGGCTTATGAATCCAAAGTCCAGGGAATTCCCTGAAGCAATGAAAACACTCTTAAAACGGCTGAATTCCTCTCTAGTGGCCTTAAGCTCTGTGAGAGTTTTATCATTTGTCCTTTTTATTATTAGTTCTTTTTGTGAAAGTAGCTGTGTCTCAAAATAGCAAACTTTCTGGCAGACAGAAAGAGAAGGGTAGGTGTGATTGTGTATGTGTGTCCTGTGAGTGTGTGTTCACAAATTCTTAAAGTTCCGGAGGTAATTATACATGTCTTCCTAAAAAGACATTGAATGGTACCTTTGTTTCTCTTGGGAACGTAATGAACATAAGAGAAATACAGAGGCATGGGTTTTCTTTAAAAAGAAACATATTTCCTATGAAAATGTGGATTTCACACACAACTTGACATTTGGAGACAGACACCTTTACCAATGAGATGGTATAAAAAAAAACCAGGACTGATTATGGATGCCAAATACTCACCTAACAATGACTCAAGCAAAATGAAGGGGTTAATCAGGAGGTACTGGGGTGGTTCACAGAGCTCATCTGGGCATCCCAAAGGGAGGCTGGGCACCAGGATCCTTTCTGTTCATCTGGGCTCTCTGTGTCTTGTGTCTGCTGGGGCCATTCTCTCTACTGCCAAGGGCCTCCTGTGTCGCAGGAGCACGATCATAGACAGTTCAGGCTGGTGCCTTCCCTGTGTGACCTGACAGTAAGATACCTTCATTACCAGGACCACCTCTAACACTCTGAGGAAGGCCTCAGAGTCACCTGGCTCGTGCAGTGTCACCATCCTTCCCGAGTCATTATGGCTCACGGAGCAGGCACGGGGCAGACAAAGCCATAACTGTCCACAGCAGATGAGCTCTGAACCACAGAAAGGTTTCACCGTGCAATGCAGCTTTAACACCCCATTCATCCACTTCTCCAGACATGCTCATGTCATCCTCTTCGATTTCTCCAAGGTGTCAGTTTTCCATTTTTCATTCTCTGCCTCTGAGACCTTTCCCACAGTCTGTCAACACCATGAGCCGGTCCTGAGCCCTGAGCTCTACCGGCGCATACACAGGAAGGCTTGGAACAACTGAAAAGATCCACGGGAGGAAAGACCATGTAAAACACTTTGAATTTGAAAAACAAGTAGCTTACCGACACTTCCAATTTCTTATATTTTGAATATCCATAAATAACACGGATCCAATCTCTACGCCCACATACCTACACAGGTACTCACCACTCCCACTGGGCAGAACCATCACTAGCTGCCTAGATTACACAACTTTCAGAATGAAGGTCCCCAGGGAGTAACAAAGGGAAACTGTCTGGGTGAGGAATCGTGGCATCTGGGAGCCAGGAGGAAAGGAATCTAGACTCACCTAACTGGCTGAATGATTCTGAGTGATTTGCTTCATCGCACTGGGTCCATTTGCCTAGCAGGAAAATAAGGAAGTGGGACAAGATCAGAGGTCAGTGAACTCTGGCCCACAGGCCAAATCCAGACCGCTGCCTGTGTTTATAAACAAAGTTTTATTGGAACACAGCCATGCCTATCCTTTTAAGTATATTCTATGTCTGCTGTTGTGCTACAAAGCAGAACTGATTGCTTGCAACAGAGTTTGTATTGCCTGCAAAGTTTAAAATATTTATATCTGGCCCTTTACAGAAAGGTTGCCAGACCCTGGTCTAAATAAGCCCCCACGAAACCATTTTTCCCTTGAAACGCTTTCAAGTAAATAGTTTTAGACCTGAGTTATCCAGATAATTGCTACATCTCTAATTTTTCTTTGCCAGTACTATTACTGTTGACCTAAGCTGCATGGACCTACGTCTGCACAGGCAGAGACTAGCAGGAAACCTATCAGTCAGCGGCATTCAGTCAAAATAAGTAGCCAACCCCATTACTCATATTTTCCCTCCAGCAACTGCAACCTTAACATGAAATATCCAAACACTTGTCTCACATCTCTCCATTCATTTCTCTCTGGTTATAGAAATAAACAAGAAAGTTTTAAGAAGACTTGATGTCTATTCAGGTCAAAATAAAGTGAAATTGTGAATATCACTAAATTCCATGTAGATAGCAAAGGCTGATGAAACAAACAAGGAAATTGACCTGGGGGTTTGAATTTTCTATTTTGCCTGTCAGATAACCAAGGCATAGCTGAAATGCCATTTGATTTTATATTGGGCAGTGTAGCCAGAAAAGGTAAAGTTTGCACATAAAACATATATTTCAGTTTTCTTCTTGGTTAATGCATGAAATTTAGAAAAACCATGTATCCTGTGAAACTGACACCTCTCAAAATATTTCTGTGTAATATCACACTGACATATTGGGGAAAACCAGAAGGGAGTAAGCAGGAGACCCCCCAACACACACACACACACGCACACACCCTACCTCTGTCAAAAAAGGAATCCAAAAGCAATAACCAATCCTAAAATGCCAGGAAGCTGGGTTGTAAATTTAACACAAACAGCTCCCTCTTCAAATTTTCAGTCCGTTTATCAAATTTTAAAAACGAAATGACAAGTTAAGATTATTAGTCAAAATATATAAATAAATCACCTTACATATGTGATTTCCCAGGTCTGTGAATGATTTCACAGTGGTTAGCTGCAGTAAGTGAATACACAGGCAGGCAACCTGGGCTCGGGAGAGGAACTGGCCCAGGTGAGGCTGGAAGCCCGCCAATCCCCAGGCAGCCAGGGAGCTCCGAGGGCAGACCTGGATGCTGGGCTGCCTGCAAGGGCCTTGGAGAAGTCATTTGGTGAGATTTCTCTCATGAAGCAAGCCTGACATCTTACCCGTTGCTTGGTCTACAGTCCCCTACGTGCAATTCCATTGTTTACTCAAGGAACTCTTTTTAGACATCGCCGAAAAACAAGGATTAAGTCAACGAATCATAAATTCCTCCAGCCAGAAGACCAACTAATGGAAAACCCTTTTTAAAATATAGTTTGTCAAATGCTTGGGGGTTTTAACGAAACGCCAAGACCTGGGAGTCATAAATTATCTGGTGGAACAGGAGAATGAGGAATGCTGGAGTTCTGTGTTCAAGATGAATTGCTGGAAAATTCTCTATCTTAAACATTGGTCCTGTTCTTTACCTGTGTAGATTTATACAACATCCAACATTAACAGCCCTGATGTGGCTGCCGAGTGCCATAATATAAACAGAGAAACAAGACAAAAAGTTCTTTGAGCAGATTCCCCCCGGCTGGCCCACAGCCATGTCTGCCACGCAGGATCCCTGCCCTCCCCGCATCACTCTGTCGCTGCTATTGATGGTATTATTGGTGTTGGAACAAAGCCAGCTGTCTTCCCTTTCAAACCAATTTGTCTGATAGCATGGATTATTGTGTTAGGTAATCTGTCACTTCACGAAAAGACCAATCTTTAATATCCTTCCTACACACATCGCTCTCTGAGCCTGCGAAGGCATTTTGGCGAGACCAGCCCGTGCCTGGCTGATCCACCTCAGAACAGGCCACCCTCATCTGGCACCTTCTCAGGTAAACAACAAAAGCATTTTTAAACATAGAGCCCCTCAAGTCTAAATGTCTTCAATTGTTTACGCAAAGCACATGAACATTAAAAGCAGATCTACACCAGCAAAGAAAAATAATCCCATAGCATGTCTAAAAATCATTCGTGACTCGATTATAGGAAGTCAGGGCTCTCTGGGCAATTTCCTCAGTTCTCCGCTTCACTCTGTGAGCACAGACTGGGAGGGAGAATCTTTTCTCTCCTTTTTTTTTTAAAGGACATTTTTGGTGCACCCTTAGAGGAAAATATGGGCTGTTTTCAAAAAGGACATTCACTGCTTGAGGGTGAGTCTTGGTCACACGTCTCTCTGAGACAGTTTCCCCAATTCAAGGGATGCTACCCAAGATTGTGATTAAAAACCAGCAATAATTTTTGGATGGTATGCATGTTTTCATTTGAAATTGCACTTGTATGCATACTGCAGAAACCTCATTCTAGCAACTTCATCGAAAGGGCTTTATTTCTCAAACATAACAGGAGTCCTGAAGCAGCCAGGGGCGAGTGTGGCAATTCCCAACACCCGCTGAGTCCCAGCCTCTCTCTGCTCCTCTTTCTTACTCATGGTCGCAAGATGGCGGTCCACATCCAGGCCCCCCTCCAGATAGAAAGGGGGAAAGAAAGAAAGAGATGCCAGCCTACCCCAGAAAAGCAAAAGCTTTCCCCAAAGTCCCCAGCAAATTTCTGCTAATGTCTCACTGGGGAGACGGGTACACTGCCACCTCAGACAGGACCAGAATTCTCAGTAAGGCGGAAGGGGAGAATGGATGACGTCATGTGCTGCACCACAAACCACGCTTCCAACCGATCCCGTAAGATCATAACGGAGCTGACAAGGTCCCGTCGCCTGCGGAGGTGGTAGCTGTAATGTCGGTAATGTCCCACTGGTGTGAGCAGACCTACGGCTCTGCCCACACGTAAAAGCAGAGCACCTGCAATCACACTAGCAGGCTGTACCACCTAGGTGTGTGCAAGCGCACACAACGAAGTTACCTGAGCACACATTTCTCAGAACGCCTTCCCCCTCGTTACCTGGCACATGACCGCACTGGGAAGATTTCTAGGGGAGCCCACCAGGATGCATTCTTAGTCATATATCTTTATAGGGCTGCACCTAAATGTCAATGAAACAGGATGTCTTCTCCAAGACTCCCGTAGGCACCGGAGGCATTCACTCCCTAAGAGGGACAATTTTGACCTGAACTCCTACGTGGTGAATTCCTGAGTTAACTATCACACACTATGCAGAGTGCGTGATTATAGGATCAAGATGTGATCACTACTAATTCTCACAGCTAGTAGCTTCACGATTTTCTCATACAAGATTGACCATAAAACATGAACCAAACACATAGTGATTTAAAAATAACACACCATTCACCTCTTTCTCACTGAAACGATCAGGTTGTATAACCCCTATGGACACAGACAACTTCCTAGTCCAACATGTTGCACAACGTACTCCGTATTGAATCAAAACAGAAAAGAGGGAGAGAGGGAAAGACTACAGAAGATATTCACTGTATTTACAAAACAGAAAGATAAAGGATGATTATCCACTTTAACAAATGAGTTTTCCTTAAGATGATTTTTAGGAACAAGATTCCCTAATAACTTTACAGTAGCTCCCACCTCTTTGCAGGAACATGTCTAATTGCAACAACAACAACAAAGAAATGTAACCTGACATTTGTACTTTATAAAAACTTGGCACAAGATTGGCACTATGTTAGTTAAAGCTGGATAAAGGATACACAGTGGTTTATTATGGTCTGTTGTTTCCACTTGGTTTGGTTTAAATTTTTACATAGTAATTTTTTAAAGGATTGCCAAAAGAAAATTAAAAGTTCTGATTTCCTCTTTAAAAAAAAAACATTAATACCCCTCCTTCTAACTTAAAGGGGAGTGTGCTGTGTGAAGAATATATCCAGGTGAGTAAGGAAATGCAAAACAGGGACACATTGATTCATAAAACTTGTGTTTAAATTCAGCAAAAATAGTTTCTGCTGTGAAAATGAACATTTGAGACTTTTATGGTGTAGGGACATGTTCCTGTGGTTAGAGATGTCATTCAACATGAGCAAAGAACCTCTTCGGAAATTATGTCCCCAGAGAGCTTCTCTCCACCTTCCAGCAGGGCCATAGCCCTAGATGCTCAAAGCGAGTGACAAATGCTATGCATTTCTCTCCAACATCCCTGCTCAGTAATAAGCAGCAGCAACTCCTGCTCTTGCTCTTCTAGAGCAAAGTTTTTAAAGGACAGCTGTGGCTTATATACAGCTGACTTTTGCAAACACACCATATACTTTGCACAAGAGCATTTATTATTCTTGGTTTATTAATAGATCCAACCGCGGCTTTAAAACATTTATCTACACCCAGATTATTTCCTTCTACGCCCCCACTCACACCGCCATTCTCAGTTATGCATCTATAATTATGTGACTTCCTGAGATGAAATCACTTCCATGCTGTTTGCCCTGAGAGTTCCCTTGTTTTGAAAGAGATCTTCTGCTCACCTCCCTGTCCTCCCAAACTCTCAATATGAGTTTCCTCAAGTTCAATTATTCCTTCACAGGCACACTAAACATTTTTTTATCCTTTAACTTGTTTCTTTGCAATGCAAACCAACTCATTATTTTCCAGATCACTCATAAGAAAGTCTCTTTCTGATAGTTGCTATACCCCATGCACAAACTATTTCTGTTTTCAAATAATGGGTATATGGCCAAACAACCAAACCAAATGTGTCTGTGATGAAAAACAAGTTGGTAACATTAATTAATTACTATCTTGGGACTAAAAGTCCAAGATGCGTTTTGAAAGTTGCAATTATTTTCTTGATGGTTCTACTTGGAGCACTATACAAACACTTCAGTTTTATTACAACTATTATTACAAGGCCAAAATTGCATTGACAAATGAAAACAAAGTGTTAGCTTAAAAATAGAACTCTGTACCCTGGCCGGATGGCTCCGTTGGTTAGCATCACCCTGTGTACCAAAAGGCTGCAGGTTTGATCTCCATCAGGGCACGTACCTAGGCTGAGGGTCCAGTCCCGGCTGGGGTGCACGTGGGAGGCAACCAATCGATGTTTCTCTCTCACATAGATGTTTCTCTCAGTCTCTCTTTTCCTTCCCTTTCTAAAATCAATAAAAAACATATCCTCAAGTGAGGATTTAAAAAAATAGAGCTTTGTCCACTAAGATACCTTACAAAGCAAAACAGGCCTATAGGCAGCCACAGTCTGTGTGCATTGCCAAATCTGTGGTTGGGAAAACTGCTCTATAGCCTAGTTCTGGTTCATGATTCTTGTCCATGTATGTATAAGACATAAATAAAATTCATATGGTTAGGGCCAATTCTGCCCCTTTGAAGCTCAAAGCACCAAAAATAAAAAAGTCTGCAGTTCTCTGTACACCACCAGGGCAGTTTAATGTGTACCAAACTTTGCCACATCAGTGGAAATGGGAACCCTGGAGCTATTGTGCCCCACGATGAAGGTGGTTTTGGGAGGAGGGGGTGAGCAAAATCTCAGCAAACTGTGTAAGTTCCTGGTTGCCAGGCTGATGCGGTATTATTCATCCATAAAACCTGTTTCAAAAACAAATTTTCACGACTATAAAGCAGAATAGCTCTTACAGCCACAAAATCTTCCTCCCTTACAGTCCTGCCATTTGAAATAGAAATCCACCGGGGTGCCTGGTGAGTGGCGGCCCCGTTTAAAGACTGTGTCCAATGGTAACAGCCCACTTTTAGGCTTTAAAAAAATTATTAGATGGCCACCAAAGAAGATTTTGGAGAAAATACCCTTTGTTTTAACAGCGTCATCCTTTATTAAAAGTTTTATGGGGGAAATAAAAGGCGAGATTAACAATGGGGCACACATAATAGATATGAAATGTAGAAATACCCAAAAGAAAGACCCATACATTACAACATCCTCGGAAGGAGTCTTGTCTTCTGGAGATGCTAACCAGGATGATGTTAGCACCTCGGTGTTATTACCAACACGGCCTCTGGCAGGAGAGTAAGTGCAGGGACTGCCTTATACCCTAGTGAAAGCTCAGCATTGTTATGTTTGCAAAGCAGGCATGTGCAGTCCGTGCAGAGCAGGGCTAACTTTGTGCCAAGATGACATCGAAATCTATTTGATGTGTGGCAGTGCCAGGCAAAACTTGGGCACATGGGAACGCTGTGCTGGAACACCAGAAGAATATATTTCAAAGAACTTCTTTAGGAAACGCCACAGAGAGTGGGTATGGAAATGCTAACAGGGAAAGATCTTATGGAAATGCACTGGGAGGACCATACCCATAGTAGTGTTTAGAGACAGTGTGGCCAAGTCACTGGTCCACCAGACAGTAAGCATCACCCAAAACCCAGCAGCTGTCAGGCTCACAAGACTGGGAGGGACTGAAGGAGGCTCCCCAGCCTATCCCATGCTTCCTTGAGTAGGCTGTCAAGAGATTTGGTACCACTTTTTGAAACATCATCTATTACTCGCCTCAGGACTGTAGCTGGGTTCGTTGCTTTGTTTTGTTTTGTTTTCTACCTCCTTCACGTTTGCCTTCAGCCTTCTTAATTGTCATTTGTAAGAGATAAAGCACCATCATGTGGTCCCTCAAAGCTATCCCAGGAATGAGCCATAATGAGACTTCAAATCTTGGTCTGAAAATATTTATGGAATCTTGATGTGCATATGATAATGTTCTCGTGAGGCAACAGAGCATTGTAGAAAAGACATGAAATTGGGAGTTAGAAGTAGGTTTGAATTCTGAATCTGCTCAAGTCATAAAGAGTTGCAGGCACTAAATTCCCCTTTCCAGAACCCACCTCATTTCTTCTTCACCAAGTCACCTTGGCATCTTTTGTCACCTTTTAAAATATCATTGTGCTCAGGAATGTGCTACTCCTGCAAACTGCAGACCACAGGTACAAGAAAAAGCATTTGCTGGGCCTCACCTTACGGTCTCTCAGGTATGAGAACTGACTGAGTCAGTAACTGAACATCAGTTCATCGAAAACTTATTTGCTGGAAATCAACTGCCAAATAATTCATTTATCTAAATGCCCCCAACTCACTGAATTTTCCAAACTTACTAATTCAAAACTAGTTTCTTTCAATGATTTGTAGAGTTTACAGAAATTTATATCGAGAATAATGGTTTTTAACAGCTATTGAAATAATATTTCTTCAAAGTTATACTTAATCATGTTTTATTTTCTCTTTATAATAACATATTAAGAAATATCCCATTGGTCAAAAGGAAGGAATGACAAGCCAGTTCGGTCTCCTTGTGAACATATTAATACCAAGAAATTACACTTTGTTGTTATTAACCAAAATTTCACTGTTGCACGAGTAATTTTTTGGTGTATACTGATCTCTTTCTCATATCCTTTTATATAATTCTGTCTTGTTTTGCGTTCAGGACTCTCTGGCCAACTTGCTTCATCTTTCCATGCTTTATTTTCTTCAACTGGAAGGTGGAAATAATAATAGCCTCTATGTCATGGAGCTCTTGGGAGGGTTAAGCTAGTAGTGTAAAGTGCTTAGAATAACAGTTGGTAAGGCTCAAATGAATGTAAACTATTATTATGGCTTTTTAAAAATCCTGTATAAAAGCTCACACTTGGGTCACCTTCAATGGCTCTTGAAAACGCCTAACTGTAATTCATTCTACACCCCCTCCACCTAAGAAATGTCCCTTCTTGGCTCTACTGCACTGTGATAGCACCTTGAACAGGCCTATGAAAGCTCATGTTTATTATCCATACATTCCCACGAGGCTGTGAGCAGAGGCTAGCATGGTGCCCGGTGCTGGGTGCTAGTGAGCTTCCCAGAAGTCTTTGCTAAATGATCAGGAAAAGGATAGAAACAGACCTGGCACAACTTAGGATGTTGTCTGGGTCTGGGCTCATCCCTTTTGTGCTGGCTGTTACTGGTTTCTGTTTCAAAGGGTAGCCTTTTTGTGAACTCTTGCCCTCCTTCTGGGACATGCTCGCTTGTAAGCAAACAGTTCTTTCTCATCTCCACTTAGCACCAGCCCTCAGAGCCAAGGAACAGTATTGCATTACCAGGCATTCTCATTCTCAGAGGTGCCTTCCTGGGATGAGGTGTAAATTAATGCCAGCCTGACCGCTCTGGGTCATTAAAGACCAGATGGTAATTTTTGCAAGAGGAGCAAATGAACCCTACTGGCCTGGCCCAAGTCCAGCCTGGATAATTGCCTCCTGACTACACAATAATCCCCCCTCTCGTTTCAGACACAGAAATGATTTTTACTTCATCCTCTGAAAGCTAGCCAGGCAGGGCTGTGCTGGCTTTTCACCTGCATGCTATTGCGTGGATGCAGAATAGTGAAGTAGTATTCCTCTGGGAAATCTACAAAGTGCTCTGGGGTGAGGGGGGAGGGTGGCATAAATCTGTTTTAATATTATTTTTGGGAAAATAAGACTTAGTCATCTTAAGGAAGCACTTCATCTCCCATTTTCTAAGCTACAAGAGTGATAAAAAGTTTTAATTTGGAAGTGTATTATCTGTTATTAGCATCATAGAGATATGGCTTATCACCAGTCTTGGTAGCCCTTGGGCTGGACCCACTTTTGACACCAAGGCTACATAAAGTAGTTGTGGATAGTTTTTTGCTGGCATCGAGTTCAGTTCTTATCCTATGGGGGGAAGCCAAGGAGTATAGCAAGAACCTCAGATGATTGCTCAGCATGTAACTGCCTACATAGGAGAAGACATGACTGGCAGGATGGATGGAACAGATCAGTCTGATCATAAAACATCTAGGGCCAAGCGCCAAGGTCAAGAGCCCCCAAAGTTGACTGGCACGAAGATAAATAGACAGAGCGTGAGGCATAAGTGAGCAATGACTGGTTAGGAACATCATTCCCAGTAGGCCTGCAGGTTCTGACCCTTTTGCATGAGTTTATCCAGAGTACACTGTATTCACTTAAAGGAGGGTGCGGGTAGTTCCTGAAGTGGTTTATGATTATATGCTGGACTGCAACTCTCGGAAAATCCTGAGGCTCAGAATTCTCTCCACCTCCCTTTGTGTCCCGGCCAGAGGTACGGTTTGTATGGAATGGGCTAAAGCATATTTTCTCCACCCAGAAAAATATCCTGAGGCCTCAGAAGACCACTGCATAGCTTATTGCAGGACCGTAGGGGAGCCCTGACTTGCCCACAAACACATTCTCTTCACCGTGGCCTTGGCTCGAACCTGGCTTGGAGAAGCTGTGCCTTCAGTCAAGCTAATACTCAGTAATAAAGCTTCCTGGGAAAGCAAGACTGCCAAAGTTTAAGTGTTGGGTTTTTATGACCAGAATTATGGTCCATTAAGGGACAAGGATGAAAACACCAGCTCATTTCATTTTGATCTCTTGTCTAGGCTGAACCACCATTCTATTTGCAATTAAAGTTCCACAAGAAAAATGCTGATGTTTCTACTCCAGAAACAACCTTCCTGGCACTTGCCCAAAACACCCACCATGGTCGAAGGCCACACGCTCGCAACATTGACATTCTGCAGCTTTGTTTTCTTCGAGAGGATAAATGAACTGCAAATAAGAGTTTCCAACCAAGATTTTTTGTTGTTGTTTTGTATTCGAAAAGAGAACATATGAAATATATTCAGTCTGGAATGGGATGTGGGAACACTCCCATTTGATAGCAGGGAACAGGGGGTCTTCCCTGGCTTGGTGCGGCAGGAAGAGGGACAATGACAATGGATTATCCCAGTGAGGCCACCATGAGGAGAAAGGGAATTCAGCTTCTCCCTTCCATCTGCCCCAGGGCTCACCCTGGTTCCTCCATCCTTCCCACACTCGTAAAGTCCAACAGCAGCTGCCCTGCATGGCAAAGAAATACTCCCTTCATTCTAGACATGGTGACATGGCGTGGTCCTCTGGGGGAGCAAGTGCACGAGTATCTTAAGGGCATTGTGGACAAATCCTAATGGGAATAAATATTGGCAAGGAAAAAATCAGGACTTCCTATTAGCCAACTGAGGATGACTTAGGGATGCCAATGTAATACGCTATTCTTCGAATTTTCCCAATAAAAAGTAAAAAGTAGTTTTGTGCCACATGCGAAAGCAAATTTCCTTCTAACCAAAGAGAGCACATATCTACACAAGGACTCTCTCAAAGGCTATTTGAAATGAAATAAATAAAAGAACTAATAAATGTTTTAATAAAAAATATCGAGGAACCATATCAAGAAGAACTCTCATCGGTTGTAAAGTCAAGTCAACTTCAGGAAATGTGAGAAGGCCAACTTTTGCTAAGGAAGTTAAGCAATTGCTTTCTGAGAATATCCTTGGCAAGCCGCAAGTTTTGGAATAAACTCAGACTGAAAACAGAGCAGGCCAGAAGCTGCAGCATCACCTCGCTCGTGAGTGCCCTGTCATGTCAGACACTGACCTTCTCCCAGACCTACAGAAGGAAACTATCTTTCATGGACAAGCAGAACCAAATATTTTTAATTAAAAAAATTAAGGAAAAATAAAAATCCCTACATCAACTATGACTTGAATTGACTTTTTTTCTGTCTTTCCACTTCTCTTCCTATGGCTCACTCCAGATTACCCTTGTCCCAGACGATTGCTTGGCTTACCTCTGGATGGGAGGGAGTGTGAGCAGCAATGTTTCCACAGGGAAGATTTTTGCTGTTTCTGTACCCATCCTTTAGAGTCTGGAGAATAGGAGAAAAGGAAAGGGGTCCGTGAGCTGTGGCCAGGGTTCTCCCTGGCTGAATATTGTGCAGGGAAATCCTCCTGAGTAGGACTTCCTGCTTCCAGAGGGTGTCAGCGGAGGCACAGGTGGTACCCTGGATACAATGAACCTGGGAGGTTGGTGCTACTGAAATTTGAACTTGGAATCTGCTTTCATGTAATTACATATGGACAAATGAACTGCAAATGGCCACCAAAAAGAAAACACCAATCTTCAAGCACCAATACCCTAAAGATAACTAAATGAAGTAATGAACTTTTCAGGGAGAATCAACATTTGTTAGGAGGGTGTGTTAGTCTGCTTGGGTTGCCACAACAAAGCCGCACAAGTCGGGTGGCTTATTAGGTTCACTTTATAAATTGTATGGTTTTACGATGTGTACATATTATTTGGTAACCAGAAAAATATCGATTTTCAACCTATTTTACATTTGTAAACATGCCCGCTTTTTAGTCTTTACGCTTCTAAAGGAATGGGCTATGCTAGCTGCAGTTTTGCTCGGGGATTTCCCACTAGAAGTAGTCCATTAAATGAAGAGTTGGATCTGTTTTAAACATGGAAACAACCTCTTGCCCTGGCTGGTGTGGCTCAGTGGATTGAGTGCCAGCCTGCGAACCAAAGGATCGCTGGTTCGATTCCCAGTCAGGGCACATGCCTTGGGTCCCCAATTGGGGGGGTGTGGGAGGCAACCAGTCAATGTATCTCTCACACATTGATGCTTCTCTCCTTCTCTTTCTCCCTCCCTTCCTATCTTTCTAAAATCAAATAAATAAAATCTTAAAAAATAAAATATAAAGAAAGAAAAATTTTAAAAAAGAAACCTCTCACTCGTGTGAGTAGTTTATTCCTTGTTCTTAGGTTGGATTTTTTAAATGACAAGAATGACAAATTTCTGAATGAGAAACAGGTGTTTAAGAAGACAGGTCCAATGATACTCAAAAGAGTAGCTGTCACAGTGCCCCAGTCATTCTTCAAGCATGGTTATGATCACTCCCCCTGAGAAATGGAATCACCCCCTCTCTTCCTCAGTAGTTGAACAAAGGAAGCCCTCTTGCTTCAGAAGGAGATATTATATCAACCAGGAAGACAACCCAGATCTTGCATCCAAATGGATTGTCTGCTTGACATTTGCAGTAGCTTCACAACTCTCACACTGCAAGACTGGACATGCTATGCCACTGAAACACTGGAATCGCCGCCTGGGCATTGTGACATTTCCAAATTCTCCCTGAGAGGTAGTTGTGCTGAGGACGACTGCATCTAACTCATCTGGACTCCTCACAGCCCCTAAAACACTCCATACAATATGTGCCTCTTGATTGCCACATATTTGCTCCTTACGATCGAAATGTTCATCTGACCTTTCTTCCTTGCCTGTTGAATGGCTGTTCATCCTTCCTAACTCCAAAAAAGACTTTCCCTGTTCTTCCCACACTGCCCTTCCTATGCTCCCCTTCAAATATTGCATATAGTAGCCCATGGGTTCATGTACAAGTAACTGACAACCTTCCTAATAGAGGCTTTGAACCAAAAAAACAAATGTGAAGTCTGGAAAGGGTGAATTCAGCCGCTCAGTTTTGTTATTGAAAATTCATGCTTTTTTTCTCTTTCAGCTCAACCATCCTCAACATTTTGGCTTTTCATCCTCTTGCTAATTGCCTCATGGTTGCAAAATGGCTGCTAGTGCTCTAGCATCATGCCCTCACATAATAACTGTTGCAGTTAGAAAGAAGGGGGTGGTCAGAGGGTTGCTCCTCAATATGTTCTGTCTTTTATCTAGGAAGTAAAACTGTCCTCATAGACATCTCCCATGTCTCATTGGCCAAAACTGTTAAATAAATTAGTTTCCCCACCTCTCTCCAAGTGACAACAGAATCAGTCCAGCATCTATTACAAGCATAACCCAGTAAATGTCTTTCTAGTCCCACTGTAAAGTTAGCTAGAAATCCATTCAGGATTTCAGATGGGCTAAGAGGACCCAATTTCTTTTCAAAGTAAAGAGATGATGAGTATTTGGTGAGTATCATGAAATCCAGTGGGTACAAATACAAGGGTTTATTGAGGGTCTGAAAATGGGTTGATTCCCAAACAAAACACAAAACCAGACCTAAATTTTACAGAAAATTTAGCCACTTCACTGACTAGTTTGTGAAGTAAATATAAAAGTTGACTCGTACATTATCCCGAGTAAAGATAACAGATACAGGCCATTTTTAAACTGAAACTCATATGCCCTATTATTAAGAGCCTTCATAGAAATGTTTCCTGAATGTTTATAAGGTGTTTACCCAGTTTCTATCTTGAAAATTAGGACATCTTGGTACTGAAAATATTTCATGCCCAACAGTTATACAAAACCACTATTTCTTCGGTTTATAGCCTCTCATAATCTCTTTGTGGAACTCTCCAGACCTCAACTACATTCCTGGAAATTTTACAGGGCACAAGAGGAACAGAAATCAGCTCAAAATGAATACGTGTATTCAGAATGCATTGAGATTTTTCCAACTTTTCAAGGACCTCATACAAATTAATCTTCTTAAGGGCCCTCGTGGTCTCTGAATCACTGCTGCTTCATCTCCCCACTTCTCAGCACCCCCACTGTATTCTCCCGACAGGAGTAACTGCCAGATCATTAGGGAAGACAAAGTTTATTGAGTCAAATCTGGGAGGGCCCGCACAAGGTCAGGAGCAGGTACCACCAGTTTTACATAATTTTTGCATCTGCACCAATTTGATTTAAGGCTATAAGTAGAATTTATTGGTGAGCATTGCATTTTAAAAAGTGGTTAACAGCATACTGTCTCACATTTATTATGATTCAGTCAAAAGTGAATTGTACATATGCCATCTGCAATGAGCTGATACAGTGGAGAGGAAAAAATGGCTCTTGAGAAGCACATTTTTTCCTCCTTTCCATTGTCTTTAATGGTTTACTTTGGAGGAAGAAAAAAATGCTTTAATATTAAAACTGTATCTTTTCCTGTGGCACTAGTGAGCAAATGGAAATTATTAGGACCAAAAAAATGCAAAAGGAACTTGAACCTGATGTATTAGGATAGTGATAATAAAGAAGAATAGAATTGTTTGAGCCAAACGTGTAAAATAAAGAAATCATTTAGGATCTCTAAGAGGTAAACAAATATGTAGAAATGCAGGATATGGCGTTTGGGAATTTCAAGTTCCTAAAAATAACAACAACAAAAGAAGTGATCCACGCCCTGGCCCGGTGGCTCCGTTGGTTGGAGCATCCTCTCGGACACCTAAAGGCTGCAGGTTAGACTCCAGGCAGGGCACATACCTAGGTTTTGCGTTCAATGCCCAGTTGGGGCACATATAAGAAGCAACTGATCAATGTTTCTCTCCCACATTGATGTTTCTCTCTATATATAAGATCAACAAACATATCCTCAGATGAGGGGTTTTATTAAAGTAATTCACTGAGCATTCTTTATTGAGACTTAATCTCTATCAGGAGTGGGCAACCTTTCAAAACCAATGCAAGCGGCTTGTCCCCAGCCCCCCTCGTGCTTAGGTGGGGAAGGGAATGGACACCTTATGCAGGATGACAATTAAAAGCAACTTCCAAGCCACTGGAAACTTTTCCAGGTTCCCTTTTAGAAGGTAAATTGGCATTAGTATTTTTTCTATACCAATCTTGTCATTTTTCTCTAAAACTTTAAAAATCCGTGGCTGATGTATCAGAATAACTGATTCTGCCATTCCAAGAGCCAATTACTCACTGTCCAAGCTGATGGGACATCAGCATCCCTTCTCAGACCACAGCCAGGATCCCAGATTCTGGCTCGCTCCTCCGTTATTATGCTCTTTGTCGCGATTGTAATTTTACTGAAGTGCAGTAGAACACTAGAAACAGAAAGTGCACTGCTTCATGGATTTACTGCTTCAGAGGGTTGGAGATTCAGGGCCAGAGGCGTCCCTAGGACCCGCCTCAGAGTTGGAGAGCAAGGAGAGTGTGGATATTTCTTCACCAATTTTTTTCTACAGAGGCCTCTCATTAGCTCACGGGCACACTGGGTGCTTTCAGTTAAGTTTTGTTTTGTTTTCTCTCTCTTACTATTCACCCTGTGGTTCAGTTTTATAAATGGCCTTTGAAAATATGTGTGGATGAAATAATACCAAGTCTGAGATTTTCCTCAAAATATTCCAGGGAACGGGGAAAATTAGGGAGCTATGTATGAAACAGGATTGGCTGTGAGTTGGTAATTACTGAACCTGGATGATGGGTACGAAGAGATTTTATGATACTTTCCTCTCTACATTTGTCTATGTTTACATTTTCCCATAATAAAAGGCAGTTAAATATTGTTGTTAGGAAGTAGTGTTATAGTTTGGGGTTCTGTTTTGGTCTGGTTTGGTTTTGGAGAATTTATACATAGCTCCCTACTGGACAGCCAGACGCATGGTCTGTCCACTGTGGACGGAGGGAGCATGGTGGCCCTTTACAGTGTCAGGACTTTTCTTATAAATCGATGCTGCTACCGATTCAGGGGCCAGAACCAATGTTAGGTCCTCTAAAGCCCACGCTGAGGGACTCCCTCTGAGGCAGAATTCCATCCATCACTCAGAGAAGGCTGCATGGAGAATGCCCTCAGCTCCTCTGTCCCATACCTGCAAGTGACCAGCCCCTCCTATAACACGCTACAGCACCTGCCCGCCTCCTTATGAAGTCCACACTTGCCAATTGCGCGGGGTTCCATGCCACAGAGCTGAGCAACCTGCACTCTCAAAACCAAGTTCCTCTTAGGAAGTCCCTTGTTTTTATTCATCTGTTTATTTATTGATTCAATAAATATCTTTCCACTGCCTGCTCTGTGCCTGGCACAATGGACATACGATAGTGAGGAAGGCATCATGGCTGATGCCCTCCCAAAGCCCACAGCCTTATCAGATGTCAGAGTCCAGTTGTCAGAAAAGAGAGACTGTCTGAGTACTTTTTGGAAGTGATGATCAATTGCTGCATGACTGTGGGCAAGCTATCTTACTCCACCACACTGATGTTTGTTCGCTCAGAAGCTGGGTTTGCTGGTCCACTGAGAATTGCAGCATTTCAGAGCTGAGAGGCCCTTACAGTACAGCGGCCCTGTTTTACTGCTGAGGAAACAGGGCCCCACCAGTGTCACGCTTTGCCCGCTGACATATGACCAGCCAGAAACAAACCTCCCAGCAACCCCATCACCACCTCATAATGAAGCTGAAGATGGCCTGTTCTTTAGGAAGAATTGAGAGACCTTCAAAGGAAGGGTCTTCCATCCTGAACTTTTCAGGGAGATGGCTGTGCAAAATGCACAAGCGGCAGCTAATGTGGCAAGGACCAAAGTCATATTTGGATCTCACCGGAGGGTTTTCAACAATACAAAGGGCTGGGAATGAGAAGAGCAGGGGCCCAGCTACCAGGAACCTTCCCCTCGAGCCTTATGTATGCCTCCTAATAAATCTCCCCTGGCCTTTTTGAAGCTGAAGTGCTGCTCCCTCGCAGAATGACCTTCTGATCACCAGGATCCCCTTCGGAAACTATAGCTGTGTTTGCAAGGGCCTGGGCACTCAGCGTGCGTTTGTTTGGTTGGTGGGTTGGTGGTTTGGTTAATTGACTGAACGGATGGATGCGTGATTTTTTCCCTTCCTTCTGTTGCCTTAAAAATCCAGCTGGCATGCCAGGAACTCTTGAGTTAGCTTCCCCAATTCCCAGCCGTTTCCCTTAAAGTCTGTCCCATTAAACATGAAATCCACGGAACACACACCAAGCTATTTTTTCTCTCCCCTAATAAATCAGGTAAATTGCCTTCTTTATTTTTAGGACCATTTCAAGTTCACTTTTAAGATTCTTCGTTTAGGTTTTATTTATGTTGTGACTTAATAGAGATTTAATCCACTTTTCAGCACACAATATCATAATATCCCTGAATTGTTTGCTCGTATTATTAAAATTGAGGAGAAGGGTAGTTTTTCTCGGGTATGCCACTGATCATTTCCAGACCCTGTGTGTCTCTCTGGCATTTGAACCCACCTGAGTTTATAAGGCCCACTAAAATAAATAACAGTTTTGTTTGCAAAGGATTGGACTGTGCTAACATATGCATAAGGAGATCTATGTTTATCTCCACTTTCTAGAAACATAAGAGCCTTCTACAAATATGTATACACAGCAGAAACCATGTGAATCTCCTGGTAAATGTTTGCCTTCCTACTCCTGGGATATGTTGTACACCAGATGGTTTGGTCAAAACAAAAATCTCACACACACACACACACACACACACACACACACGTTTGAGCACTGTGCCGCCCCATTTTCTTTTGGAAACTTTTTTTCTTTCCATGCATGAGAAAGAATGTAGAAATACTTAGAATAATGACCAGTATGTTCTGTGTTTACTGCTGCTTTGCCTCACTAGAGATTAACTCATAAAACTTTACTCCAAATTAAACAAACTCAGGCAGTCCTTGCAGCCAGTCAAAAGCTACCACTTATACCAGAGGAAATCTTGCCTTCCAGCCCAGAGAGGTTAAATGGCCACCTCCATGGAAAGATGACAGGCTCTTTCTTTCCCTATGTTCTGCCTATCTTTGGAGGTGCCAAAATTCTCATCTGGACCCTGGCACCCACAGGACTCCATCTGGAATTAGAATGGAAGTTTCAGAAATCACAGATAACTGTGTTTTAAAACACTAACAACTCTCCTGCTGTTTTTTAAAAATTATCTGAGTGATCCAATTACAGTTATTTAGAGAATCGAACAGTCAAGCATTTTACAGACAGGTAAGTAAGAAAGCCTTCAACTGTGGCAGAAAACTTCCAGAGAAAACCACGTCTAAAATCAATTTAAGAATTCTCTCACCATCCTACCTTTTCAGCCACCACTTCTCTGGGAGTAATTAGATGTTGTCTTTGAAGAACCCAAATGAGAGAATGTGTATAAAATAAAACCATCTAGCTCTGTGCCTAGAGCACAGTAAATTCTCAATGGATATGAATTCCGTTGGAATCCCAGACTTGAGACTGTAATCTAACGAGGCATGTAAAAGACCTTGAGAAAGAAAACAAAAAGCCCCAAGGTCATGTCATTCTGGCCCTGACCTCAGCAGTCTATTTGTCTTCCTCTCCACAGCACTAGGGTTTCACAGCCTCTAGCCCTCCCACCCCCGTCATTTTTACCTGGAAGAAGCTTAGCGAGAATTTTAAATTTAGAGGAGCATTTATAAAGATCACTTGATGCAAGCCCCCTGCTTCCCACTGGTAAAGGTCTGCTTATTTTCAAACATGCCCGCCTGGAGCCCTGGGTGTGTTTTTGTGTGGTCCAGTCCCCGTTTTATGGATTGTTCCTGTACTCTGGAATCCCTGGAATACTTCAATTACAAAAATTACCATGTGCTGGGTCCTTCAGGGTTGACAAGGCTGCTTTCCTTTCTCCCTAAGCTGGGCTGTGTTTGTTTACGTAGGAAATGTACTCTTTCTGAACATTCAGACTATTTCAACATCCACTTAGATAGCCCCATTAAAAAATAGGAGGTTAAAAAAATTAAGAAGGGAGGCAAGACAAGGACAAAGAAAATACATCTTTAGGTTCTAACCAAGAATTTGGTTCAGGACAAACTGAGAAAATCAGACGCTGTTTTCCTTTTCATCGTTGAGACAATACTGTGCTTGTTCTTGGCACTCAGTGAGAACCACTTCAGTTCGGACCAGTGGTCACGTTGTGCGAAGTGACTTTCCTGTTTAAACTCTGTGCTTTCTTAAATGTTATCTTTTCAAAGGAAAATTAGATAACCCTATGTCCCCAGACTGTATCCTATTTGTTTGAATAGGAAATGCTAATATTTTTCTACACGTTTTGTATCGGTGTCAGAGGTAACTCAGGGTGGTGGTTAAGACAGAGCCCCTTTAAGCTCTGGGAATCTTACTGGCTGACTTCCAGGAGCCAGGAGCATGGTAATTTTGAAGAATGATCTCCATAGCTACGTGAGTTGTCTGTATTATTTAGCAAAAGGAAAAGAAAGTTAGACTTACCTTTTCTACATGTAATCAATGTACTTTTAAATGTGTCATTTCATGAGGGTTTTCCTTAATGTCTCCCCTTTGCCTCCACTCCCTTGTTCTCACGTGCCTTCCAGCCAGCCCACCTCCAAACTGACTTCCCAAACACCCCTCAACCTCTATTTGAAGACCCACATTGCGTTAACCATTAACCCTAATGATCTCTGCCTGGTTCATCTGTTTCCACGCTCTCATTGGTCTAAGCCAATGCTTGTCACATCACAGCCCCGCACCTTCCCGCAAGTCCCCTGTTGTGTTCAGGACCCTGTACCCAACAGGGAAGGAGGCAGGAGTAGCAGCAGAAACACACAGATCTCCATGCAAATGAGCTCCCTGCTGGGACACAAAACCACGTTCTCCATAGCCAGCACTGGCGCATCCACAGTTTCTAAGAGTGAAGCTTGTCACAGGGACCCCAAACTCCGTTTCCAGTGCCTCTCTGCAAACACACGGGGAAGGTGCCTGATGCCGTCTTGCTTCCCTATATGAATACTTTCCAAAATTCTAGCATTGGGCATTTATATCTTTTATTTTATTTTATTTTTCAATTACAGTTGACACTCAGTATTATTTTGGATTAGTTTCAGGTATGCAGCATCATGGTTAGACAACCATACACTTTACAAAGTGGTCCCCTGATATCGTCAGTACCCACCTGGCACCATACACAGTTATTAGAATATTATTGACTATATCCCCTGTGCTGTACTTTACATCCCCGTGACTATTTTGTAACTACCCATTTGTACCTCTTAATCCTTCACCTTTTCACCCGGCTTCCCAACCCCCCTCCCTCTGGCAACCATCAGTCTGTTTTATGTATCTATGAGTCTGTTTCAGTTTCGTTTGATCATTTATTTTGTTTTCTATGTGAGTAAGATCATATGGTACTTGTTTTTCTTTAACTTATTTCACTGAGCATAATACACTCGAGGTCCATTCATGCTGTTGCAAATGGTAGAGTCCCCATTTCTTTTTACAGCTGAGTAGCATTCCATTGTGTAAATGCATGACAGCCTTTTCATCCGGTCATCTCTTGGTGGGCACTTGGGCTGCTCCCACATCATGGCTCTTGTAAATAACGCTGCACTGAACATAGGGGTGCATATATTCTTTCAAATTAGGGTCTCTTCTGATATATACCCAGAAGTGGAATCGCTGGGGCACAGAGCAGTTCTACTTTTAATTCTTTGAACTTCCATGCTGTTTACCAATCGGGCACTTATATCTTAATGTAAACTGAAGTTGGTGTGTTCCCTCACCCAGTGGAACTTAGATTCTGGCCCCACATCTAACTAAAGAATGAAGATCTGTCCCCTCTTAGTCACATTTCAGCCACTGATGCTCAGATGGCAGAGGTCATATTATAGGCAATAAGACACATTCATCGTCACCAAAGCACACCACAAAAGTGGTTTGCTGCTCCTTAAACCTTCCATGTCTGCTTAAACCCAAGCTTTAAAGCCGAGAAACTTTTATACTAAGTGAGAACACTCTTCTCCTGCCACCCTTTACTCAAAACCATTATCATTAGCAAATACCCAGCAAATGCAAATGAGTAGCATGTGTGCTCAGTAGGGGCGGGCGGGGGGAAGCAAGGAGCAGAGGCAGGCTAACTGTGCGGTCAGGAAGCCCAGACTTCAGGCCCGTGACTGCACAGGCCCCTCCAAGGCCCAGGGAAAGGACCTAGGCTTCATGATTTTACCTTCTTTTTAAAGAAGGCCTCAAAATTATATAAGTTTCAGGCCCCACAAAACCTAGATTCATCCTTTCACGGGCTGAATTATATTCCCACAAAATTCATGTGTTGAAGCCCTAACCCCAAATGCAACTGTATTTGGATCTAGGGCCTTTGAAGAAGTCATTGTGGTTAAATGAGGTTCTAAAGGTAGGCTCCCAAGCCCACATGCCTGGCACCCTTATCAGAAGAGGAAGAGACACCAGAGATGCACACGTACGGAGAGAAGGCACGTGAGGCACGGGCAAGAAGACTGCCATCTGCAAGTTCAGGCAAGAGGTCTCAGGAACCTGCCGACAACTCGATCTTGAACTTCTAGCTACTAGAACTGTAAGAAAATGAATTTTTGTTGTTTAAGCCACCCACCCTGTGGTATTCTGGTATGGTAGCCCTAGAAGACTAATAAACACCCCTAGAAATTAGGAACCATTTTTTAACTTTTCACTAGCAAATTTTGTTAATGGTACCATTCAGTGCTAACTGAAGTGTAGTAAAACAGGTAATCACATCCATAATCATAATACTGCTGACAGCACACAATTCACAGAAATTCTCATTCTCATTGCCCCAGTTAATTCCTCTTCTGGGAATCTATCTTAACCAAATAACTCAAAGAATGTTTAACTATACACAGAGAAGCTCATTAAAGTATTATTTGTAACTCTTGCCCATAACTAGATGCTCCCCCCCTCACTGGAGTCACAAGTGGTGTGGCCCTTGCATTTCTGAGACAATCTACCGAGGACTTATGCAGATTCCCAAACTGAAGCATGTATTGTTTTCATACGAAATTGTGTTAGTTTATTTGCAAACAGTGATTTTTCTCCACTCCAATATGCATACCCCTTTGAGATGTGATATTGCTTCTCCATCGGACAAGAGGTAACATCTATGTATCTATCCTTTGGTCTGGGCTTGGCCATACTGCTGGCCTATGGAACATTAGCAAATACCATGCAAGCTCACTGAAAAATGATTGAGAAATGCTTGCACATGGATTCTGCTTTCTCTATCCGGACTTGAAACCATGAGACGCCACCATGAACTCAATCCAGCCTGCTAGAGAGGTCACAGGATGAAAAACCAAGACACTCTGGCCAATAGGCCACCGCCCCCAGATATGTGATTGAACCCATCTAGGGCCATCCATCCCACCCAGTTGCAGGCCAGAATTCCCCCAGCCCTCTCAGCCAACCATAGAATCATGAGCTAAATAATAAATGGGTGTTGTTAGAAGCCTCTAAATTTTGGGCAATTAATTATGCTGTAAAAACTAATACAATAATTTCCCCCGTGAAATGCATATGGGACAAACAGAGAATAGACAAGCTAAGTTAATATCCCTGTGTTGGGCAGTCAGTTCGTGGACTGGCTGGCAAGCACCTGGACTCCAATCTTATGATTCAAATTCTTTCACATTCTTCAATATAATTACCAATTATCACATGCTCTAGGCCTTCGGAATTGCTTGAGAACAGCCGGTATCTTGAATAATAAATTTGCAAATGTCCATGGTCTAGTTTACTCTAAAATTGGAAGTGAGGTGAGTGTTCTATATGGCATGCTTCCCCTCACTGAAGCCACTTAAAATTATGGCTATGAAGACACCATAGAAACATGGGAAGTGTTTAATGCAGTATCAAATGAAAAGAATCAGAAACAAATGTGTCCTCAAGTTATGATGTCAAAGATGTAAAGAAAAATAGATAAATAGTTATGCTGAGGGAAAAGACTATGAAAAATTATACCAAAATACATTGGTAGCTGCTTTAGGGTGTTGGATTATTTTCTTTCCTATATTTTCTATAACATATTACCTTCGTAATTTAAAAAAGTAATGTATAATCATTTTTTAAATTGACCCATCTGTTTGCTATATAATGTTAACCTTGCTACCATACAAATGTTCTCTGCTAGTTTAAAAACATAATATCCTAGAAGATGAAAATGACTATCCTTTTGTGATTTATTTGGTTGTTACTAATATTGCTCTGGAGTTTTGCATAAATCTGTTTAAACCCAGTTTAAACCACTTTTTGAGACAGGGCAAGCCTAACCTCACTTACACTATTGAAACCACCTGGCTGGGCCCCAGTATGATTCAGATCTAAACTGAGTAGAGGCAAAAATCAGGTTGCCCCCTTTGTAGGCCATACCTGCCCTGGAAAACAGCCCCAGGCCCTGATCTGATCTGAATGAGCAGAACTTAGTTATTTGCCAGAGAAAAATATAAGCTTGAAGTTTCTCCTCACCAGCATAATATTTAAACCCACAGCCCCAGGTAAGCACTGTGAAAGGAAAAGATAGTATGATCAAACTACTGAAGTGCTTTTCTGCGCCCCTCCCCCACCTTTGAGCAGTCCCTTTACAGAGCACTTCCTTTGACTCCTGGCCTCAGCAAGCTCCTGTTTTGAGCCGGTCTTCCCTCATCTCACATCCAATCACTGCACGCTGCGTCCAAATGAGTGAAAACGTGGATTTCGCCTCCAAGAAATTTTCTCGTGAAACTTAAACAGAAAAGACTCTGGTCACTTTGTAGTCCAGCCTTCCCCATAATATTACTGTGGACTTCCCACAAAACTCAGTCAGCTTAACATAAATTGTTTCTAGAACCGTGTCAGTCTCCATTAATAAACATGTTTCCAACATACAAATTCAATCATATTATGAAATCCAATATGTCAAATGGCAAAACCATAACACATAAAGTTTATGTAATTAGAATATTGAACAACTGTCACTCAGTTGTAAGACTTTCAATCCCACAAGAGCAAATGGCCCCATTAATATGGAAAGGAGCAGGGCCGGGTCAGCTTTATTGCTTTGTCCATCAGCCACCCATGGGGTCGTTCTCAGAGCTGAACTTGATTCCAAGGAAAGGTCTGCCCTGAGAAAATAAAGGAAGGGAAACTAAGCTTATAAGATTTCAAGCCAATTTTTAACCATTTGCCTGCTGCCGGTTGTTCTTTTCTATTTGTCAGACGCTGTTCCTCCACCCAGCTGAGCGTCTGGGCTTTCAGGATGCAGAGCTGGACCTGAACCTTCCAGGAAAGGGTTAGCGTGCACACCAGTGTGCACAGCCACATTGTTCCCACCCGCCATGGAAACAACCCAAGTGTCCGTCAACAGATGGCTGGGTAAACAAACTGTGCTATATACATACAATGGAATGTTATTCATCCATAAAAATAAATGAAATTCTGATGCATGCAACAACATCGATGAACTGTGAAAACATTATGCTAAGAGAAATAAGCAGACACAATGGGAGAAATATTGTATGATTGCACTTATATGAGGTACCTAGAATAGGCAAAGTCATAGAGACCAAAGGGAGAATAGGGGTTACCAAAGCCAATGAGGGTAGGGGGCAATGGGGAGTTTTTGTTTAATGAGGAGAGTTTCTGTTTTTGTTTAATGGGTAGAGTTCTGCTTGGGATTATGAAAAAGGTCTGGAAGTAGATGGTGGTAGTGGTTACACAACAGTATGAATGTACTTTATGCCACTGAACTTTACTTAAAATTTAATTATTAAAATAATAAATTTATGTTGTATATAGCAAAAAGGCTTGAAAGATCACCTATTTGGGATAAAAATAAAATTAATGCAACTTAATACTGTGTAGTACATTTCCATCCTTCTACAACACATCTCATCTTTTCAGTCTCCATCAGCAAAATTTCTCCAAGACCTCAGGCAGTATCTCTCATTTGCAGATGAGAAGACTAAAGAATAATAATTCACCCAAGTTAGCCCCAAGCTGGACACTGGAATGAGGACACTCTTGCTTCATCCTTTTAGCCCAATGATCCGTATCTTATAACTTCAAGGTGATGAGACACATACCTTATACTATAAAAAATATGTCTTCCTAATTTAGGTTTTATTTCTCTGCTTTCCATATAGCCAAAGCCCACAGAGTGAAGATACCCTGACATGCCCATACCACACGCTCAGTTAGTAATTTTTCATCATTAAAAGCAAGTTATTAGTCACATACCTGATACCAAGCTAAGTGTTATCATTAGTGACTTAAACAACCCAGTTCTGACTGATATTGGAATATGGGAAAGAAAATACTCATACAGAAAAAGACATAAAACAACCAGATGAACACCCTTGATTTTATTATTTAAAGACATACAAGTGATCATTTCTAAGCAACAGATTGTTTGAGGGAAAAAAAGATGGTTGGGGAGAGGAGGTACAGTTTCTAACAAGAGAACTGATGACCCATAAGGATCAGAATGCATAAGAACTTAAGGATTATTTTCTAGATTTATTTTTCACAGCTCTTTAGCTAATAAAGAGGCATCGGACTTGCTGACATGGGAAGGTTTAAGGTCTGATTCTCACTTATTGACACATGAGCTTCAGAATTCTATATATTCCATTTACTCAGGTTTTCAAAAGAATGCCTTTTCTAGGATTAATTCCAACACCCCAAGATGGATCACAGCAGCATCTCCCTAAGTGTTCTCTGGGGAATTTGAATGTACCTCAAGGAAAGGGTTCTGTGGTCAATTAATAAGGGAAATGCTGCTAAACAAAATCTCCCACTTGCAGATATACTAAGCACTGGAGTATTTCACCATCTCCCTTCCCTGTAAGAAGAGTATAATCCACTCCTCACCTTTCTTATGCTCACACATGGAAGGAATAGACCTTACTGGCCCCATTGAGAGGTATGACCATGTGACTTGCCTTTGTCAATGGGATATGAGCAAATATTATGACCACCATATCTAAGCAGCTTTAAATGTGCTTGTATAATTTGGGGCTACCTCTTTGTTCCTGTCATCTGCCATGAGAAGAGCATGTCTCAAAGAGGGACTGGTCCTTCAATCGAGATCCAACAATGGAAAGAAGTGTGGAACTCAGCAGAGCCGAGTCAAGCCAGAGCTGGCCTATGGGTCTAGAAGTAAGAAGTAACGTTAGGACAAGATTTCAGATCTGGAAACAAAAGAAAAGCCCCAGAAAGAATATGTCTAACAGTAACTGCCAAAATATTATAAACAGTGGTCGGCAGCTTGGTAGTTCAGGGAACCTGCTACTGGGAAGGGACTTGAAGTGAGCAGAACAGAAGTGTCAGCCTTGAAGAATCACTGTTATGGAAAAAATCAAAAGGATAGATAAGGAGAAGTGTCCCATGGAGATGTAGCAATGAAGGACAGGAAAGAAGTAAGAAAGTAAAAATAAGAAGCCTGCAGAAACAAAAAGAAATAAGACATCTCAGCCACTCCCTGTCCACCCCACCACCATCACCACCAATATTATCTATGAAGGATGCTGAACTTTACCATAGTAACAGAAAATGGGGCTTTTGATAGAGAAAACATGTCCACAAAATGCATAGGAATGGAAAAAAATCCAACCAACTCCATATAATACTACTGTAAGAAGAAAACAAAAATGTACACATACTTCAGTGAGTAAAATCTCTCCCCAAAAATCCAACTGGGAAGCAGAAGTTACCTATAACATAACAGTGCAAACTGAACTGAATATTTTCAAATGAACTTATTGATACATATATTCAAAAACTAAGAGTACAAGTGTTCAAGAAACAGGAAAAATATAATGAGAATCTATTTTACTAAGGACAGAAATGAAAGGGAAAGACAAAACCATCACAGAAACTACAAGGTGCCCCAGGGACAACAGACTCAAATGGAAATGAAATGCGTTACGGAATTGATTAAATGAGTAAATGAGTCGGTGTTGTTGGAAGTTGGCCTTCTAACTGCAGAGGGAAAAAATCAAAGCTGGAATGAGGAAAGCAAGAAAGAACCTATGGGGTCGGATTGGAATTAGAAGTGTCAATATCAATTCATAATGTCATTCCTAATTTTTTTTAATTTTTTTGACTTTTAAAAGGAATTACACTCCAGTTATCTGTGAGCACACCGGCACCCCAGTTTCGATCTTTCAATGTCATCCCCAACTAAAAGGAGCTAGAGCTCCTTGGAAAAATGACTGACCCCAGGGCTGGGGCAGGGGAAGGAAAGATAAAGTTGGAGTATTGTACTGGGCCAGAAAGAAAGGAAGTGCTCAAAAAATGGTAGAGATATGTCAAAAGAATACCGGAACCAGCTTGAAAGAGCTGGTTCAAACCTGGTCAAACCTGGGGCAATTTGAGCATCAAAACAAATGAATTATAATCCTTTTAATAAAATAGGAATCAATGAGTAATGGATAGAACAGAGAGAAAGGGAGGAGGAGGGAGTGCAAGCTAATAAATGGGAAAGGAGAGGGGCGCACTCTGGATTCCAGCCTCCACTCACACCCTTTGTCCAGGAGACCTTGCTCAGGTCACAGTCGGCACACCTACATGCAGTGACCTGGGGAGCAGAAAGAAGCACCCTTACTGAGCAGAAGTGTCCAAAAGATAGACTTCTTGGGAGAAGTCATGAAAATCAGAGGAGCCAAAAGAAGTAAATACATATAGAAAGTCAGGGGGAAAGGAAATGAAGTGACCATAGGTAACAGAATATGAGGTGCTGATAAGTCCCAGTGACTGGAAGATTGAGTCTCAGACTTGCTGACAATGGAGAAGAGAACTGATAACAAAGAAACGAGGCTGCTCTGTAATTCAAAGCCCTTGAAGCCACAGAGCAAGAAAAAGAATTATGCGGCAGGAGCTATGTAACTCCCCTTCTTGAATCATCATAGACATCAATCATTGATCGTGGTGCTCTTGCCTACTGCTGCTGGATGCGTCCTCAGAATCTTTCTCAACACAACTCACTGGCTTTTAATCCAAAGCAAAAGACATCTTCTCTATGTTGGTCAAAGTTGTACATGGTTATGAGTAGAAAGTGGAAGAAAATAGGAAGGGGACCCTCTAGTGCTGGGTCTCAATTCAGTGCCCATGTGGTGACTGACTTAAATCAGGGGCTTCATCCTAAGAGCAGTCCAGAAAGTTTGTATTTAACGATAGAATGCCAGAATAAGCATGGCCAACTTTTACTCGGTCTACCTGTGGCACCGGAAATGTTTATAGTCCTACAAACCCAGTGCCAATCAAAAGCTTGTGTTGAACTTTTACACCTCCATTTAAGAAATCAGCAGTGTGGACCATGAGGGTTCCAAGGGACATAAGATTCCTCCAATTTTCCCATGTTCCCTGAAGCCACAGGAAGCTGGACCTGTTAGCTAAGCACTAGTATCCTTGGGAAATAGAATCAGAATTTGCAAACGAGTTTCCATGTTCTCATAGTAAGGCTAGACCATAGCCCCATTTCTCTCCATCTGGGGCCCAGCTTTCTAGGCCCCAAAGCCCACAATGTACCTCTTCTCTAAGAACATCCTCCTAAGCACTCAATTCAGCAACTCCATGAGAATTGTCATCAGGCCCTGACCAGTGTGGCTCCGTTGGTTGGGTGCCAACCCGCAAAGCGAAATGTCTGGGTTTGATTCCCAATCAGGGCACGTGCTTGGGTTTGCAGGTTTGGTCCCCAGTGGAGGCACATACAAGAGACAACCGATCAATGTTTCTCTGCCTCTCTTTCTCCCTCCCTTTGCCTCCTCTAAAAATAAGTAAATAAAATCTTTTTTAAAAAAAGAAAGAAAAAATTGTCATTGGGCCTCCTACGTTAGAGCAGGAGTCAGCAAGCTTTCTGTAAAGGGCTAGATAGGAAATACATTCAGCTTTGCAGGTCATACAGTCACCGCTACAACTACACAACCCTGCTCTCATAGAGCAAAAGCAGCCATAGCAGCCATCACAATGAGTAAACACATGGGCATAGCTGTGGCCCAGTAACTTGGATTTGGCCCAAGGCCACAGTTTGCTTAGCCCTCGTGACAGTTAGCTGGGTGTGGAGTCCAGACAAATCGTAAAACAGGCTGTCAACTTCTAGCCCAGCCCTGGTATGAGACCTTCCCTTCTGGTGGTTCCTAACACACCTTTGTTTTAACATTCAAGGGGATGGTCATGTGCTATTGGACACGTCACTGCCTCCTGATTTCTCATTTAAGAAATGTTATGGGGACTACTGAGAGCAAGTTTACCAGTGACCTTGCGGCATGAGCAGAACCTGGGGGCTCCACCAAAAAGACTTCTAATGCACAATTCAAATGCCATCCCTGGAGATGCATTTCTTCACCCTGAGCTTGAGTTTGCTGGAAAAGTCCATATTTGCCTTTTCATTCCTCACCCTGTGTTCCGATGGCTTCAGGCCTTTAGCATGGGCCATATTTAAACTGTCAAGAGATGTCAATGAGCCGTGAGTGACAGCCTCACACTGACAGTAATTACTAGAGGGCAGTAATCAATGGGGGTCTTTTGTTAGCATTTCGGGATCACCATTGAGTCAGGAAGTAAGTGTCCGGGTAGTTTAAGCTAAAGCTGAAATGGACAAGCAGTTTCACCCTAGCTGCTCACAAGCCACAAACCTACACTTACTCCATTAATTATTCCTGCCCCTAAAGACAGGGTTTGTTACCGTCTACCGTCTGCAGTCTACCGAGAAGAGGAGGTGGCCAAACTCACAGAGGTTCTATTGACAGCACCAGGAAATGCATCCTTCTTGCTTTCCTGGAAAGTGATTGCTTTACTCCACTGTGATTCCTTCTGTAAACAGGTAAAGGCCACGTGACAGCCACTTGGCAATGGCTTTGAAACCTGGGTTATGTTTTTCAACTCCCCAGATTTTATACGAGGTCTGTCCAGAAGGTATCCAGCCATGTAACATGAAAAATAGAGGCATTTATTGAAAAAGATACAAGAACCATTGTATGCAGGACAATGATACCTCAGTCCCCTTCAGAGTAGGCACCCTGGGACCTCACACAGTTCTCCCAATTGCCATTAGCTACCCCATCGTATTTTCCTGAATCTCATTGATGGTCTGAAATCCCTTCCCTCTCAAAGGTGATTTCAGTTTTGGGAAAAGACAGAGGTTGCAGGGCACCAAATCTGGGCTGTAGAGGGGCTAAGTCACCTGGGTGATTTGATATTTCACAAAAAAACCCTGCACAAGACGTGATGCATGAAAAGGCACACTGGCGTGAAGCTGCCAATCACCGGTTGCCCATGGCTGTGGCCTTCTGTAGCATCCAAATGGTTACTGCAGAGGAATGTTCAACCTTAATGCAAAATTCAGTGCAGATTCATTGCTCTGCTTGCTCAGTCATTTTGAATGCAATGGCCACACAGTACACGTGCTCACTCAGTGGTGTCTACCGCCCCCAGTGACTAGTACAGTGAAGTCATCATTGTTCACACATGCGCATTCCAGTCCATTTTTCTCGGCTGCCAGGTTTCATCAAGATCACACAAAATGCTCTTGTTATATTAACAATGGTTGGACTTTTTCCGGACAGACCTCGTATATCTGGCACAACAGCCTGACAAATTACTCCAGCATGGAAGAGATGTCCTTTATTATCCATAACAACTATGGTGACTCTTTTTCCTTATAATTTTGCTTTTTACACTTTCTTCCTTTAAAGTCACATAACTTGTACAAAAGAACCTAAGGTTAGAAGATGAAAGAGCATTCCATTCTGATCATCATCCAGCCCTAATTTCCATAAAGAAAAAAGTACCTAGAATTATTCTTTCAAGAAACATAAAGTCACAACCCCATTCCCACTTTGTATCATCTTTTCTGGATCTGCCCACAGTATTTACCTAGTTAAATACCACCTCCTCCAAGAAGCCTTGTCCCATTAAAAAGTTAGACACAATCTCTCTTGACTCTGTCCTTCCATAAGAATTCCTCTGCATCTCTCAATACACCACATTCAGGTTTGCCTTCTGTTTACACGCATGCGTCATCCTCCCCACCTTGTCTACATCCTTGAGAACAGGATCCAGGTCCCATCCATCTCCACAAGCTCCACAGTGCCCAGAACAGTGTCTCACAGCAAGTCGGGGCTGGAAGATTGCATCAGGAATGAGCAAAGCAGCTCCTGCCTCTGTTTCTGGGACTCAGGAGACTGGCATCAGCACAAACATTTGGCACCAGCGTCATAGTGTTACTGCCTGGGGTTTCCCTCCCAATTTAGATTAGAAGAACACAGAATACCTTCACTTCCTTGACAATAGGAAAAGTTCAGACAACATCACTGTCAGATCTTCTGCGGGGCTAATGAAGAGCTGTGGAAACAAGGAAGTCTTGATGAATTGAATTTCAGAGAGACACAGTGTAGTTGCAAATAGGAAAATACAATGCCATTTGCAAAATGATCCTGAATTAGCATCTTGCTTGTACACAGTAGGGTCCTGCCTTCAGAATAACACTGGACTCTAAAGTCAGCTGGAAGGCACCAGGGAAGAAGGCAAAGTGAGTTGTCTAAGCAGGGAACCCTCTGGGCTCTGCCTTGGCAGCTCCAGCAGAGGCCCCTCTGCCCACTGGGTCAGTTCCTCACCCCCTAGAACATTCTTCTCAGAGGAGCATTCTCGCCCAATTCCATAGGACGGAAAGCTGGCGCGCTGCCTGGAGATGAGAACAGATAATGATGAATGAACGAGGCCAGTTTCCAGCGAGGCTTTCATTGAGGAAGTTTGCTTCGAGCCCTGACACTCTCTCCCTGGATCACTGAGCAGTGCTATTCCACAGAGGCCCCACGGAATGGAAAGAACATCCAGCCAGAGGAATGTTTCTCATTTGGAAATTGGCTTTGTGGAGAGGTAATTATGTCCTAAGGTACATTTTAAATATAAGAAAGGACAGCCATTTCCATACACGAAATTACGCCATTTAATTTTATAGCCACATCTTTCCTCAAGCAGTTAAGTTAATTTTTAGATGAAGGGCTGGACTGTCCATTTTTACTACACGTAACTTGGCATCCTGTAACTTTCACAGCTATTGGTCTTCGTGTCTATGCGCAAACTCACGGCGTTCGCAAGGCCTGTAGTTCCAGCCGTTCGGCCATACGTACAGCGCCTGCAGATTTACGACAGGAGGGAGACACTGCCGCCCCAACAGACTTTGTGGTAAACAGATTCTTGGGGCCACTGGACTGCAGGAAGTCCCCTTTGTGATGTTTTACTTGGCACCTGGGTCTGGCATAACCTGGACTGGAAGTAGCTATTTCTGACTTCGTTTATGTATGAAAAATGGGCCCTGCTCTGGCCCATGTGCACGCCAGTAAAGTGGAAATAGCAACATTTCCTTAGGTCTCAAGAAAAACTACAGCTTCCAGTTGAAATTATTTTAAAAATTATGAAATGAAATTAAGTGATAAAATGTATTAGTAGTAGTAGTAGTATAGTATAGCCAAGACACCAAAAGAAAGAAAGACGTGGGAAAACAGGATTTGTTTATGTGCAAAAGAGAACACTATACCCTATGGACTTTATTCAGAAAAATATAAAATGGAGAGAGTAAGGGGGGAGTTTTTTTTTTAACTAATAAAAGGTGGAAGGAAAACAGCAGTGACATAAAACCTTGGCCAAATCTTCCTGCTTCCCAGGGACCATGGGAATTTCCCCAGGTTGGTCAGCCTCACAAATCATATGCCTTCCTCTTCCACTTCTGACAAGATGCGTTTGACTCTGTAAAAGTTTATTCCCCCGTGGCAAAAATGTCAAAGCCAGTGGTTCTCTTACTCTGTTTGGTCCAAAGCTCCCTCTGAAAATCTGGTAAAAATCTATAGCTCTTATATTTATTTAAAATTCACATGGGCACATCATAACAATAGCAATAAGTATAACAACGGCATCTAATATTTAGGGAACACTGTGGGCCAGGTATTGTGTTGAAGAACTTCACAGCCATTTGCTCATTTCAGTCCTCACACTAACCCAGCAAGGCAGGCACTATTTCCCCCACCTTCCAGATGCCTAAAAAGCTTGGAGAGGTTGAGTAGCTCGGCCCCCTTGCAAAGATGTACTTATGACTGTAGGGCTTCCCAGACCTTCCCTAGGCCTACCTGGGGAGCACCGAGAGTGTAAGCAGGCCAGCAACCTGCCCCCTGCAAACAGAACAGAGGCAAACAGGCCCTTCAAGATGTCTCAGACAGTGTCCTGAATTCAGAGACCATTCATTCTAAAACATCAAAAACCAACAACATAAATATGATGTGTGCATATATATATATATATACAAACTTACATATACATGTGTCTCTCTATGTAGGTATGTATGAATTACCAAGTCTAGGAATCAACCATTTTTATTTTTGATGCAGCACGTTGATTGAGACTGATGGACTGTTCCATCTCTCTCCAGCTCTGTTACCTGATAAGAGACAATAGCGGGTCTTTACCCCCTCCCTGCCAAACCCCCCCCCCCACACACACACACACACTCAGGAAACAAAACCTGCAATCCAGCATTGACCCCGGGGAGGTGTGAGGTAAAGGGCTACCACCCAACAGACAGGCTCACAGCTCCACAGCCGACATGGATAATGAATAAAATATTACCCTGGGCCTTGACATCCCTCTCAGACCCATTACAGATGACCTTCCCTGTCACCGGGCTGCTCTCTGAGCTGGTGTGTAATCATGGGCATGCAGTGACATCAGAGTCTGGTGCTGGGCTCTTCAGCAGGTTCTGGGGGCAGGGTGATTCATGTTAAGTGCCACTGAGGCACCCTGGGAGCAGTCATCAAGCGTCCCCACAGCCACAGCCGGCACCCAGGTGAGCTAACGCCAATCCTAGCAGCTCCCCCGCGGGCCCGAAGCTGCATGTCTGCACAGGCCTGGCGAAGAGTCCGTCAGCATCTCATCAATCTTCCAAAGGGAGGTTCAACCTGCAGTCAGCGTTATCTCCAGGCTGTCAGGGCATCTGCTCAACGGCAAAGCAGCTTTAGGAAGAGGGTGCTGACTATCGGGGTGTCTGTTTCCCTCTTCCTTCTCATCAAGAGACTTTGAAGTCCAGGTGGCAAGCTAAGAACCCTCTCTGATTATCGAAAGTTGTCAGGAGTTATCCAGTCCTCCGATTGTGGGAATCAGCAACAAGCTGGCTGCAGCCCTAAAAAGATGAGTTTTCCAGCTACCACAGCGCTGAGTTCCGTGTCATACACGTGTGCTGATCCCCTACCCAAATTTCTTGGCCTGACACCCAGCCAAGGGGGGAAAAGGTGAATGTAAAGAAAATTCGATTAGAAAGTACCAGAACGATGTAGCATCTCAGAGTTTCCTGAACCACAGTGGGCGGAAGGTGTTCTGTGTCAGCTCCTTCATCCAGCGTGAAAAGTAAAATATCCATCCTGAAGCTATTAAGCACTCTCCAACGTTCCAAACAAATCAGTTGTTGATTTGTTTATTTGTTACAGAACCAGACACATGTGGCTGCTGAAAGCAATCAGACAGCGGTGGGGTGAAAAAAGAATTCAAAAATAAATCGATCTGAAGAGTAAAACATACTGCAAAGAAGCTCAGGACCCGGGCATACCTTCCAAGTCGTGTTATTCTATGCTATTCATGCCACTTTCCTTATTTACGTAAAACAATTTTTGTTTTCTTTTCCAGAAAGAATGCTGCCAATCGCCAGAGGCAGACATGTTTATCAAGCTGTGCATCTTGAAGTCTGACATAAAATCTGTGGCCTTTGGTACAGCTGAAAAACACTCTGTCAACACCGCGGAGAGAGCAAGCCCGTGGCGCTGGCCTCGACCCAAGGAGAGCGGGGGAACGGACACAAACTTGACACCAGGCCAACAATGACAAGACGAGGGAAAGTCAAACTGGAGGCGGACGAGCCTTTTCCATCGAGCCTGTTTAATATCTCGTGCAAGCATCCAGACCGCAAATCGGTCAGCGCTGAGGTGAAAAGACAAGCTTTTCTCCCTTTTGGAAAGCTCCTTTGCTTAAGCTCCTATGAATACATCAATTATATTAGCCCTGAAAGTGTCTGTCAGGGCGATGTTAAAAGGTCCACTATTTTACAGACTGCCCACTTTAGAAACAAAATACCCTTCAAACTCCCTGCCTTGAATTGCTCAGCCAAAGAGCTTCAGGGGAGAAATAAGTGTAAACTCTGCTGCACTGAGAGAGAGAACAGCCACTGACTTTAAGTAAACTCATATTGATATTTGCCTGTTTAATAAAGTTCCCCCAGCACTTGTGTGCCTTCAAATTCTTCAACGAGTCAGGGAAAATGCTGTCTTGTGACAGAAGGTATGAGACCAAGGAGAAGGTTGCTAAGGAGCCCCCACCCGGCCCAGCGCTTGGAAGCTGGAGGAGACCAGCTCAGGAAGAGAAGAGATTTGCCACAGAAATACTCTGTCCTGAGCTTTTCCTCCCAGGCAGGTCTCTGGTTTCCAGGCTAAGAAATCTACACTATCTGGACGCCACACTGAATTAAGAGAAGCCAGCGATGGCTGGAGACAGCCCACAGGCCTTTGCATACAGTTAGAACATAATGATAATGACAGTCGTAATTGTGCAGCCTTCAGTGGACCTGTGATCATCAGTCAATCGCGGTCACTCTTGGCTAAACTTCCAGAAGTGCAGCCACCTTAACGCTGTCATTTTCATACATCATGTGTTCTTTCCAGAGTCCCTGTACCCCTGCTCCTTCCTGTGGTGTCTGTCCCCAATCTCCACCACCCTCTGTTGCTTACATTGGCCAACCCGCCTGAAATGGGAGAGTTTGAATCCTTCGTGCTACAAGCATAGCCAACATTCCACAAGATGTATGTCAGGAAAGCCTGCGAAAATGACAAATGGTGGGAAAGAGGGCCAAAAGGGGGAAGCAAAAATAAATCCAACCACGATTTAACCAAAGGTGACCCAGTTCTGTCCCTCGGGGGTCCTGTGATACCTTAGGGGGCATGGACTCAACGAGAGAGAAAGAAAATGCTATATGAGTATCTTTATAACATTTTTGTTTTTAGTTCACAAATCACTTTGGAAAAATTTACTTTTTACCCTTAAGTCATAATCCAAATGTGTCAAAGTAGTAACAGAACATCGAGATTGATCGGGTGGATGGGCACGGGGAGGGGTGATTCTTTTCTAGCATATTTATGTCTAATCTCTAAAACATGGGTGTGAGTGTGGAAGGTCCTGGTTGCCCGAGGCGACTCCTGTCACGGAAGGCAAGACCCCCCCCACCTGAGGGGCGAGCACAGCCACATTGTAGGGCGACTTCCCCACAAAGCAAGCTTTTTGTCCCAGTCACCATTTAATAAGCATACTGAAATCTTGATCTTACAAAAGTCACCAACTCCAGTAAACTATGACCCACCCATAGGATGGATACCATCCTGACACCAAAAACTGCGCTTATGAAGAGCCTTTAACAACACATAGAGACGTGTCTAATCTGATATTAAATGAGTAAAAGCAAGACTGACCAACACATTCGCAGGGTAATCATAACGATGGAGGCAACCCGTAGGTAAGGGTGATAACACCCCAAAACTTTGAGTGGTGGTTGTCTGTGGGTGCCGAGATTACAGAGGATTTTCGTTATTTTCTGTACTTCCTATTGTCTAGGTGTTCTATAATGAGTAGGGTTTCATTGCATACTCAAAAATAAAGATTTTAACATAGAATAAAATCCCTAAAAGTCATCACCTACTTCTTTGAAGCACAAGATTTTTCTTCATTCACGGCTTGAAGCCTAGGACTCTGCTTCTCAAGACAAAAATGACACTGTAAGGGTATACTTCCATCTTGGAGCCTATTTTCCTCAGTGTTTTTTCTGATACTTAAAAGTTCTGTGGACCTGAACAGAAAGGTGGGAGGAAATCTCCATGGATTTTGTGCAGGTACCTAGACTGTCTAGAGCCAGAACTCTCTAGAACTGCATTGTCTGACACAGCAGCCACTGGCCCCACAGGTCCTCCGTCCTGACCTTGAAGCATGAGCTGCTGTGAGTGTCAACACCCACCAGATACTGATGGCATGAGGGAAGGGAGAGAAAATGTAAAATATCTCATTCATAACTTTATATTGACTACAGGTTGAAAGGGTATTTTGGAGCTATCAGATTAAATAAAAGTGGTTAAAATAATTTCACCTGTTTCAAATGTGACAGCTAGAAAATGTAGAAGCACCGATGTATGTCACATTCTATTTCTAGTGGATTGAAATGATCTAGGAGAAGAATTTTTCAGAAGGATCATTTAATCATCTACCATCTATTGGAAAAATTCAGGACCCAAATGTGCACGGACTCTTGCCCAAGCCATATCTAAGACCCCATAAAATGTGTCCTCCTGCCCGTTCCAAGTGGTTTCACCTTTTCGGTGGTCGGATAACTTCAGTCATTTCTGAGCGTGGATGAACCGAGGCCGATTCAAGGGCAACGGCACGGAGCTGCTGCACCTACAGGTAACCTTGCCCTTCTCCAGCCTGACACACCCCACGCAGCTCAGAACTCTCTAACGTCTAACATCTGCTCCAGATAGCCTTTCTTCCCGTGGGCTCGCTCATACATCTGTGTAACACTTCATAAAGGGGCGCAGTCCCATTTGCCACAGGCTCAAGTTCTGTCAGGTCCCAAAGGACCGTGCCAAACTCCTCCGCGTAGTTGGAGCCATCTCTCGAAGTGCCCCGGGTGTGAGGGCTGAAAGCGATTGCTCTTCAAAAGGGCAGGGAAAATACGAAAGGAAGGATTATATCTTCCTGAACTGCCAAACCAAACTTTGAGAAGCAGGTCCTCCAGAGAATGACTCAGACCCACATGATGTTTTCCACGACGATGTTTTCGCAGGAGGGGGAGGTGTGCGCTCAACTCTCTGGCCAAAGGTTACTCCGCCTTTTACAGCCAGCCCACCTCACCCCACAGCAAGCTTGTACCTAGGGCCCCTTTTTTCAGCCCTGCTCAGAGCTGCGTTCCCTCTCTGCGGCGGTCAGGTCAGAAGAAATAAAACCCTGATAGGGCAACGTGAGGGATAAGCATCATCCCCTTGTCCCCTGCAAGCAACTACTCCACATAGGGGGCAGGGGGAAGGGGATGATGAAAGAGGAAGGGAAGGGAGGGGAAAGGGGAAAAGGGAAGGAAGGAAAGGAACAAGCTGCAACGTTTCCCAGTGCACAGTCCGCATCACCCAGAGGTGCTGAGTTATAATCTTCCCTGAGGGGTTCTCTCTGAAAAGGCAAGTCTGTGATCTCAGTCCCCTCTAGGGCAGAGGAAAGAAAGAACTCAACTCTAAATTTTCTGCTGATGAGAAGCTTCTCCCTGTAGTGTTTATGGTTGTTTAAAAGAAAGGAAAGAAAGGAGAGAGTGCCTCTGGAGTGGGGACAGAGCTCAGCTTCGTGCAGCAGCTGGTCGCTCACCGCCCAGCCCAGGCAGCAGGGGAGAGGCCGGGAAGCCGCAGATGGCAGTTACTAGGTCAAGGCTCATGTGGCTGAACTGAGTTAATAATTCCCAATTATTCCCTCAAACATGACTAACGCACAGCCCTGCCTGGTAGTTCTCATAGCAGATCCAATGTCTTCATAAAATCAAAGTCCCTTTTATGACAGCTTCAATTCAAATGTTCCCCGGGAGATGAAAATCCCAAATCCTAACTTTGAGTGTGCCATGCTACTGAGCTGTCTTCATTCTTCTCTCTGAACTGGGTTGGCCCTGCCTTACAAATTAAAATGTTAAAGGAAATGAAACTATAAGCCTGGATAGAACAATGAAGATCAGCATTTGTTCAATTTTTACATTCTCACTATTGAGACAGAATTTAGGAAGCAAAGACCCCACTTAATTACTTTAAAATATACCTCCCAAATCACTACATTAAAGAGTGTTATAAAGGGTGACATTGTAAGAACACTTCGTTGACATGATGGGGGGGAGGGCAGCACATAAGAAAGAATCGAATTTGAAAGAGAATTTGTTAATTTTAAAATGTCATCCCAGTAATTACAGTCATTATACCGCCCCACGTGCAGCAAGGAAGTGAAAATACCCAGCTCCCCACACATTCTCCCATATATATCTCTACGGTTAAAACACACAGATGTCCACACAAACACACACAGATTTTAGCCTTCAGCTCTTGCTTGCCAAGGTTCGCCCTAGAGCAAATATTTACTGCAGCGATACAAAGTTTTCCTAAAGGACGACCAAAATGGAAGCGTTTACAAACGCTGCGAGTTCTTTATATGCGCAGGGGCGGCTACAAGAAAGATATAGTTTAATAAAAACATTATGGACTTTGAAAGCAAACACAATCCAAGAGGCTTGCACATGTGGGAAAAGATGATGTTTCAGCCTAACACGTTTTCTCTTGAAGATCCGTTAGCTGTTTGCAGTGAACAAGCCCCAGTTTCCTCAGGGGCCCAGCTAATCCGTATTGTAAAACATTCGCGGGAAACAAATAAAAAGAATCCGACTCTGCCGTCGGAGCCGGGCAGGGATATGGCTCTTCTCTTGTAGATGCAGACAGAAACTGTTTAGAATTTACGAAGGTCTGGGTGCACTGGGGTTCTCTAACCTAAACAATCCCCACCTCCTCCCCCCGCCCTGAGAATACCCCTCTCTGCCTATTTTCCTCTGCATTCTCCGACCCCATCAAGTTTTCCTCCATGTATGATCCCAAAATGAACCCAGTATTTGCAATACATTAGGAAAAATACACCAGTGTGCGTCCTCACTGTTTCAGTGCCTTCGGCCCCTGTTTCCACTGCGAGAGCCCACTAAGTGTGCCTGGTCTCAGAACCAATTTTGTGCATTTAAAGTTAGCATTTTGCACGTTTACTCCATTTTGCTCAGCCACCGGGTCATGGGACGTGGGGAGGGGGTGCTAGCCTTTTCTTCATTAGTGTTGTTGTACTTCATTCCCTATGAACCTCACTCAGGCTATGCCCATCTACCTCGACGCTGATGACTACCTGGGATCTTAAAGGAAAGAACTCCGCGTGCGCCATTTATAAGTCACACAGATAGCAAAAGAATCCACGCGGAGTTTGACAAACTTTTGGAAAGACCTTGTGGAGCCCTGCTGCTCTATCCTTGGGCTCTATCGCCCCCTGGTGGCATCTCCGAAACAAACTTGGCCAGGGCTCAGCTCCTCCGAGGTTCACGGGTCCGGCCTTTCCGGGCTGGAGCTGCTTGCTCTCTGGGACGCCCTGGTGCCAACTAGGGTGCGGGGAGGGAGGGGGCTGGAGGGGCAGTAAACGAGGAGGGAGAGTGAACTTCAGAAAACCCACCTGGCAAATAGGCTTCGAGTTTCTTTTCCTTAAGAAAAAGAACATTAGAGCTGGACCAAAAATGCAGAGATCTTAAAACAGCCCCTCCGTTTTTACAGAGGAGAATCTGAGGCCCAGAGAGGTGTAGTTAGTGATCTTCTCGAGGTCCCTGGTTGCTGTTGACTAATGTCCTCACCCCAGGTCATGCTGCTCTTTTTGAATGACAGGGTTTAGGGGTCCACGCCTCCGGGAAAGATTGAATTTGCCTTACTCTGTTGGAAGACGCAAAGGGGTGATCAGTGAGGGGACCAGCAGCACCGGAGAGTTGACGTGGGCCTCAGTCGTCCCCGTTACCGGGTGGGACGGGGTGGGGAGGCTTTCAGGCCACCTCGGCCCCTCGTGGGAACGTGCCACGCTCCCCCAAATCCCTGGCGCGGCCTGGCCGGGCTTCCCAGGCCTGTGGCAGGGGGCGGGCGAGACACAAAGCAGGCCCCGCGGGTAGCGCTCCGGGCTTAGGGGAGGGCGGCTGGGCTTGATTGATTGATTCACGGCGTTTAACCCCCGCCGCCTCGCCGGAGGCGTCCGATCCAGCTGCGGCCGCCGGCCTCGGGTGGCCGCAGGCCGGACCCGCGCCCCCTGCATCCCTCGCCGCCGTCCCCGCCCCCGCCCCAGCTCCGGAGGGGGACCCGCGGCGAGGGAGGGGGGCGGGTGATTTACAGCCGCGCCGGCTGGACTCTGGCTAGATCACTTCAACCGGGGAAACCGACTCCCAAGGCTCAGCCCGGAAGAGGCCCTGAAAGGGGAGAGGAGTGGGGGCGAGGCGCGGAAGGGCCTGCGGGCCGCCAGCCTCAACTTCCCGAGCCTGCTGAGCTTCGGGACGAGCGGCCGCTGCGTTCCCCGCCTCTGCCCACGTTTGTGCGGAGAATTGAGCTTGTGGGAGATCTGGGGACCGCAGCGTCCCTCATCTCCCGGCCTGCTGAACGGCGCGCCCGCCGCTCCCTCCCCGGGCCTTTTTCGTCCCGCCAGACCCGACTCTGGACGCAGCGTCCCACCGCGCGGGGGACGCCAAACCTGTACCTTTCGACCCGCTGGGGGCGGGGGGCGAGCAAATGAAACTTAGAGAGGGTCCGGGGCGACGCCTGGAGAGCCCCTAGGTCCACCTCTGTCAGTTTAAACACATTTTGCTCCCCGTTTTTGCAGCGCGGAAAACAAACATGAAGCGCAGCGAGACTGGGCTTATAAACTGCAGGTTCTCTTGTAAATGGACCGGGGTCTAGGTCGCTGTTAGTTCTCTGCTTGGCCTCCTCACTTCCCTTACTCCCTAAGAGAAAAAAAAAGCGCTCCCTAAAAATTTTTGCTTTACCTTTAGCCTCTGTAGGGTGCTGCCTGATGATACTTTGTTTAGGAGGAAGACAAAACCGTGAAGAGAGTGAAATAAGAAACAAATCCGAGGTGGTAGTTCTAAAGTAAAAAATACTTTTATTCCATTTTCGTATCTATATGTGACAGGGTTTGAGGCGTTTTCCTACCTACAGTTTGTGAAGTTGATCACTAGAATCGAGGGTTGGTGAAAACGTGCAAGTTCTTGCTCTGCAGACACGAGGGATACCAAGGTTAGGCAATTACTCACACTTAGGACGTGGCACCCCAGCGGTTATTTTCTACCTATACAAAAGTCAACAAAACACAAGAAATAAACGCAATAAATCCGCCCTTTTGTACGATGAGGGCTGAATGGCTATTTTCAGAAAGATTTTTATAAGTAATGAATATGTCCACTTAAGATCTGTTTTTAACTGCTGACTGCAATTTTAAAATGCATAATTATAGGGCAGAGTGATCGAAAGTGAATGTACAATTATTCTGCCTGTTCCTGTAAATGGTCTTGTTATTTGGGTATTTTCTTCTTTCGTACCTTCTCTCTGCAAATACTATTAGCCCTGAGTCTGGCCTTGAAATAGGGGCAGCATGAAACCCTCTCTTCCTGATAAATCCAAACGGAAAACCAGATACACTCATAAAGAGGACAACAGATGAGAAGTGGAGGTCGACACTTTTCCACGGTCCCTACCCCAAAACCACCCGCCGGGTTGGCAAAACAAAGGCGCTGATTTCGAGTAGTGACTTGAGAATAGAAGGAAAGTCTTCACTATCTGTAGTCGGGACCCCAGGATTAACCCCTAAAAAAGCCACGTTGCTCTAACAGCAGCTTCATCCAACCTCGGCCCTAGTGGTCTCCGCTCCTGGGAAGACCGTTGGCTGGGAAGTTTAGCTTCACCCTCGATCTCATTTTAATCTCTAAGAAGGCCCGCAAATGACACTCAGAAATGAGCTGCTTCTTACCCTTACCTTTTTAACTCTTGCTGCTGTGCTTATGATGCACACTTTGCTGTTTAAGGAAATGTTGTTGCAAACACTTTCACTGGGTATTTTACTCTCCAACTTTTCGAGGCAAACCCTCAAAAAGAAGTCTTTATATAAAGCAACAATCAACAAAGCTTATTTTCATAATATGTAGCTCCTTAACTGTGAGAGCATGTTTTCACTTCATTTAGCTATAAAATATAAAATTGTTTGGTTTTCAATTTTCCTAAATTACTGCTGGGTACAAGAGTTGCAGAGAGTGGAAGGCGATCCTTGTGCCATCTGGCGGTGCCATGCGGAATTTCGCTGAAGAAGCCAGATTTACTGACCATCTGTGCCTAGGGCGGGTTTCTCCAAGGAAAGCCTTTATAAATCTCGTCCTTTGGAAATCAGGGCGGTGGGAGAACAGCCTTCTTCGCCAACAATTAATTTAAAGACAGGTTCACTGTGTTGGCGGAATGCAGAGGGAAATTCTGTGCGTTTCGAAGCTCACAGTTACATAGATTTCCAGATTAAAACATCATATATGTACACAAGATAACTCTTGTGTCTTAAAAAAAAATCATTTATATTCCAGTGGCATAGAAGTTTGGGAAAGGCCAGGGCGAATGGTAGAGTTGAACATTTTGCTGCATTTATTCCGAGGACTCTGCTGGCGTCTGTGCAATATCCTCCACTGAACACGTGAGGGCGTGCTCAAGACTCTCCGGTCCCTGGTAAAGCGATTCCTTCCCTTATTTGCATAAATTGTCTTGATTGGATGTTAGGCTTTTAAAACGTCAATTTTTACGTCAAATCATTGTCAACCAACCAGCAACCTACTCCAGCGTGATTGGTTTTTACTGTTGGTGTCAATCATCTGAAATTTGCATACTAGTCCGTGGTGGCTAGGAGCTTGTCAGTAGGTTGTGGCAGCTGGAAGGGAAAGAATCGGACGGAGAAGAATGAAAAATCACTTTGTTCTAGCGAAACAAAAGAAAAGCATTACTTTTCTCGTTATTTTAAAATAAATATAAGTGTATATTCACCTAATAAAAGAAAGGCATTCTACTAAACAAAATTAAGCAATTATCAAAGCTTTGTTTACTAATTTTATTTGTTTACCGCTTTAAAATATTAATAAGTAGGAAAAGGCATAATAAAACGCAAATATATATGCTAACAATTTAGTGTAAATGACAATTTTTTAAATTAAAGGTGAACCTGAAGCTTTAAAATAAAATTACTATGATAGAGTAAAACACTGCTTTCAGTACTTAAGCTGGAAGCTCTGTGCTTCCAAAGAAAAAAATGCACCAAGAGGGGAACTTAAAAGAACACTATTTGCTTTTAACAGTCAAACATTTCCATCACTCTGCTCTTTGTTTATTTTTCCTTTTTTTAATTTACCGTGCACTAACAGATAGTACTCGAGTGGAGCCTCTGTAATACTTGTGTTTGTACGTTTCTCCCCCCACTAACACAGACCCCTAAATAAAAGCAAGGAAAGAAATCTCAGGCCCTGTGAAGAGGTAATTGCTTGTTTTAAATTTCAGAATTCGTAAAACCGAAGCTTTGATTAACCTGCTGCAAGACTCTTCTAGGGCTGCTAATGCTTTAAAATATATGCACAGCTATAAGACTTTTATTATCTCCCTAAAATACGTTCAAATACGAATCAACGACCTAACAGTTTATAACCGAGAAACACTCTCGGTCTTTCTCTGCCGGGCTCTGACACGCCAAAGAAACTTGTTCAACGCGAGAATTTGGATGCAACAGGGCAACGGAGCAGGGCTTCTCCACGCAGCCAGCCCTCGCCTCTGAAGAATTTTGTACTAGGCGTTAACAACCAGCACTGCAATAAATTGGAATTGGCTTCTACGGCATTCACCGGATTAGGAAATTAATTTCAAACTTTACATTTAATAGCCAATGGGTTTTTCCTTCGCTATTTTACTTATCTTTGCCACTGTTGTTTTACTAGTGTTACATATTTCTAGTTTTCTTTTTCTTTCCTCTCTTTTTTCTTTCTTGTCGTCTTTCTTTACTTTTTTCTCTGTTTTAAAACTTTTTTCCCCTTTCTTCCAGTTGAGGATGATCAACAGTGTTCTGGGTGTCCTCAACAGTTCGCTCTGGTTCGGACGACCACAGGAGGCTAAGATACGTGTGTGCCTGTGACTGCAGGGAAACCCAAGCGGTCTAGAGTGCTGAGAGGAGGTGGGGGAGAGATGTGTGATGCATACGAAGGCTGGGCTGCGATACTGGGCGTAATTTAATGTGTGCTTTACAAGAAATGCACAAATCGACACAGGTAAAATTAAATCTCTTTCTTAGAGTTTTTAAGTATCTTTTTCAGACACAGTAAAGTATGCCTTCTACTTTTTTACTTCCTTCCCAATTAGCCTGATGCTGGAGATCCTTCTCGGTAAAACCTCTTCCAGTCTCCGGAGCGGGTGAGTGCACGGTCTAGGTCTATCAGCCCTTTCTGACTCAGCGGAAAATGCCCGCAAAGTAGATCACAGCCACCGAGCGGGAAGAAGCAGCTTCAATTCGAGCACTCATCGCCTCCACTATCACCATCACCCCCACCGCCACACACGCTCACACATACACACACACCCAGACGCGCACGCGCACACACCTCCCCTTGCTGTCAATCACACGCTCACTCGATGGGGCGCATGCGCATTGATGAACTCCGGCCCAAACCGACCCCACGCCCTTTCTACGTCACCTCACCCAACACACCAATAAGAAGGAGGATATGGGGGCCGGGCTACAAGGAAGCAGCCAATGAGAGCGCGTTTGGAAGCCAGAGATTGAGAAGAGTAAATCCTTCCATGGTCCACGTTCAGCCGCCCCCCGCGATGATTTATGCGTCCCTTTTATTATTTGTAACACTTTGGGAAGTTATTAAAAGGAAGATCTACTGCTTCCTCTTTTTTAGGGTGGAACTGGATGGCAATATTTGTCAGTGGCCCTTATTAGGGAAGAGTGAGGCACGGTGGGACGCGGTCGGATGCGGGGTTTGTGTGGGTCCTGTTTTTTATTACAAGACAGATTATCCTTTCATTACAAGCTGCAGACAGGGCCAACTTCGAAGGTCTTCGTGGCCGAATGATCTTCGATCACTCAGGGAGCTGAAACTTGATCCCTCCGACTTTCTTGTCTGTACTCTTGGCGTTGGGAAGAGTCTCTCGGGAAGGTGTTACAGCCTTTGGTCGCCAGAGAAAGAAATAAGCAAAGTCCCCCTCCCCTTTCCCAACACAGAGTAAACCTCGGCCTTTTCCGCTTGGATGCTCATTAAGAGTTAGTTGACTTTGTAGCGGATGCAATAAAACTTGGATGGTTTCAGGCCCCAAACAATCCTGGTTTCTGTTTTTCTCTGTCCCCAACCACACCCCCAAGGAAATTGCCTTTTCAGCAGGCGCCTGCGGGAAAGAACCGCAAGAGACAGTTTCCCTTGGGGACCTACATTTTGGGGGTGAGGGGTAGGGGTGTCTGGAGGGTGTGGAAACAAAAAGGGCCAAGGTAAGAGTGGAGGGCGGCAAAGGAGGCCTTCATGTGTGGGTTTGAATTTTCTGGCCTGCTAGGAAGTTAACAAAACAAAACCCGCAGTACCTGCAAGACTCTGAGGGGTTAGTGGTCACCCACAAACTGCTGACCACCGCAACCCTGGCTGCGCGTCAGCTAGCAAGGGACGACTAATTCCCTGGGGAGAATGAACGGGAAAGAGCCAAAGAAAACAACGGATACAAATCTGCTATTCCAGGCCTCCAAATGTAAATAACCGTTTCAAACGTAAAACAGAGATGCCAAGAAGTCAGGGATGTAGACCGTATGTTGCCTCTGTTTCTCTAGGTCACAGTAGAAAACTTCAGTCGCTAGTCTGGCGATATTATTTGAAATTATGAAAATCCAAGCAGGAAGGGTTGCTGGGGGATAGAAATGGGGTGAAGAGAGACCCAAGGGAAGGGGGAGGAGGAGGCAGGTAGAAAGGAGCAAGAACTGTTTGATCGAAAGACTGTGCTGAAGGGAAACAAAACCGTGAACTTCAAAGCTCCCGCCTAATCCCCCTCAGGTTAATTTCTGCTTCCTAAAAAGTTGATCAGGGTCATAAATCACCCGTCGCGCCCCCGCTGGTCCTGCTCGGTTCCAATGGAGTTCTCTCACCGCCGCCTGCCGCAGGGGCGCGGGGTGATTCTCCAGCACGAGGTCGTCTGCGGCCTCCTGGGGCTGCAGGGCCCCTGGGACTGGGCGGACGCTTGGATGCTCAGGAATCGGCTCACGGGAGGAGGTGAGGTTCTCCAGAAGACGCTGCAAGGGGGCGGGCTGGGCCGCGGAGGGGTCCTGCAACGCAGCTTTTCATTCCGCGGGACCTAACATAAAACCCAACCCTCAAATGTGTCTGCAGCACTGTTTCAAGAAGGTGAGCGCGTGTTTAGAGATTTGCAAAGCTCTGCCAAGCAGTAAAAATTAGAAAGGCCTAAGATTTGTCAAATGACTTCCGGTAGCAGAGCCCCTTAAACCCGGTGAGCCATGCGACCTCTGATCTTGGCTAGGTCAGGGCCTGGGACTCCGCCGGGCAGCGCGCTAGTGGCCGCTCCAGGCCCGTCCCGTCGCGCGAGCAAGCGATGAAGGGTCCGCCTCCAGCCCGGAGGGGGCCTGCTCTAAGTGTGAGGGTAAAAGTCAAGACGAGGCTTTTCCACCGGCCTTACCGCCGCGCGGAAAGCCCTGGCGTGGACCTAGCGCCTTGCAGTTGACTGTTAAATTGGGGGGAATGTCACCTGAACCCAGAGGCTGGCCCTAAGTGAAAATCGCGGGGGAGGCTAGGCCGCGGACCTGCCCACGGAGGCCAGGCAGATCTTCGTCATAAGGACCCACGTTCCCAGCAGCAACAATAACTAAACATGATGTTTAAATAAAGCCAAACACCATTTTGTCAAAACTCTGAGAGACCGCGATCCTCGCAGTCCAGGACGCTGAGTAAGCGGCAGCTCATAGGAATTCCGGCTTTTCCGGGTCATTCCCCGGCGGACGGGGGATTTTTTTCCTCTAAAGTGACAGTTCGCTCCCCAGCACTCCCCAGGGCGGCGATGGCGCAGGATTCCGCTGTCGCAAAACACCAATCATACCAGACTGGTTTATATGAGTTTACAGCTCGCGCTCACCAGGCTAAAATAACTGAAGGGGATTGTTGACCAAGAAAAAGGGGGGGGGGGGAGATGAAAGGGCATCTGTTTTGGAACATCATTCAGGTCCCTCCATCACACCGGACTGATTTTTTAAATGTTCTCCATATCAGACACAAAGAAGCGTATTCGAAAATGAAAAATCAAGTCTGGTATACTCCGTTACCCTAGATGAATAATTGCTTAGACTCAGGCATGTGCTTTTTCTATGAAAGGGAAATGAACATGGTTTTTGTAACTTTCTTCCCCCGACACACACACACCCAGGATTATATTACAATTTTTAAAATATAAAATAACTCTAAAATTGGTCAGCGATGGATACATTTATAATGGATTACATATTTTATCATCCACGAGTAAAGGCAGTATTAAGTTCTAGGAAATAATGCATTGGAGATTTGATCATTTTCTCCATGGGGGAAGGGATAATAGAATCCCAAAATAAAGTTATACCATTGATAAAAATAGAGGGCATAAAGGACCTTAAGAGAGAGATAAACTGGGGGAAGGGGGAGACTATGTGAAATATTGACACACAGTTAAAGATCAGGCGCCAAGATAATGAAACTGAAAGGCAGATTGAAGAAAGGCAATGAGGGTTTAACTGAGGGACCTTCGCCACCGTAGATAGAGTAGCTGCATCTGTACCAGATGTCAGACTTCCCTACAACTTGCTTCACGCGTTTTCAACTTTGGTGTCTGAACACAGCAACGAATGCACGAAGGGAGAGCGTCTGCAACTCCAAGATGCAATGCGGACTTTGCCTCCAGGTGCCTGTTTGAATTCTGCCCAGAAGTATGAAAGGGAGTTTGGGACTCAGTACCATGTTTCCCAAACCACAAGGAGTGGACGACAAGAAAGTTTTCTCCCTTAGCAATCTCAGCACCGCGCTCCCAAGTGAAAGCAAATACTCTCGACAGCTTCAAAATTAAAAAGATTTGCTAACAACCACGGCTTGCCCTTTCTGGGGCCCCAGCCTGTCTAAACTCGTGGTATTTACATTCCTAGAAGCCCAGGTGAGGCACACACAGGGGCCCGGGTGCCCTCAGCGCCTGGAGCCTTGCACCCGGCCTCCTGGCCCAGGGCAAAATATTTTCAAGACCTGCCTCCCCCTGACACACACCCCTGCTTTGTGAAGGACTTGGGGCATTCATCAAGTCTGCAATACGTTTATTCATTGCTGTAGTTCTGAGCTTTCTAAACGAATAGGAACCTATTATTTACATCCGTTCCTTGCACAGATATTTATTATCTGTAGGAATATTTAAGGGTCTGTATTCCGCTGGCCACCTTTGACAGGCGCCGTCACCTCACACTCCCGGGTAATAGACCACACTGTGGTTGCATTTAATTTATTGGAGTGAGAAGTTACTGCGGGAGGTTTGGAAAGGGGGCCTTTGCCACGCAGAGAGGCCAAGGCCCAACCCCTTTAAGTTCTTAGAAGATCATATTTTTGTCTCAAAAAGAACATACTCAAACACAACCCAAAATATGAAAAACATTTCCTTGAGGTGTGGGTTACTAACTAGGGTCCACGGATGTTTTTAGGGGTCTGTGAACTGGCCTTAGAACTCCCTGAAATGGAAAGCTAAATTTTGGGGAAAGGTTGCAGGGAGGAGCTACACTTTAAAAATCAAATTCTGTAAAAAGTTTGTGACCACCATCCACAGATAAAGAAATTATTGAGAAGCCATAAGTTGAAATTTACACCAAATGCTCGGAAGCTTTGCATTGGGACTGAATAGATGAAATCTGAGAAGTCAGTATAATTAGCAGCGAACTAGGCATGATTTTTCGCTTGCTTTAAGGTAATAGATCAAAACAAGCAATACTGAAATCCCTTAATAGCCATGCCACTGTGATAAATTCAAGAGAGCTCAGGGAACTGGCAACCGGCTACCTGGTGTTAATATTAATGAGTTTTTAAGCCAGAATATTTCTATGACTCCATTTTCCCTCTAAACTTCAAGGCAACCCAAGTTCTCCTAATATTGTCATTACCACGGCGGACACAGGGAACCCGATCCGATGTGGTTCTAAAACAAAATGGGATATTAACCGTGTTTGTTTTCACTTTGATCCATAGGAAATAGGTCCTGCGCCCTGTGACCCATTAAACTAATAAGATTATACACATCAGCAGAGCGGAGGTTCTAATTGTTTCCATCTGTTCCAGATCTTTGCATTTTAAAAACTGATGAAAATGAGGCTTGAATTACAAAAAAGAAAATATATTGAGAGCGAAAGAGTGACAAAGCCGAGCCGGTTGGACCACACATGAAATCAATTACTGAGAAAAATAGGTGTATATGGTGTGGCGCTTTTGAGAAAGAAAAATATGCAGGAAACAATCATTTAATTGATCTGTGCTCGCAGGCTTCTTAAAGGTAACACTTGCTTGAGAAAGCCAGCCAATCAGAAACGTTTCCGGAAGACACTCTATACCTCCCCGCCTTTCATGAATATTTAAAAAGTTAGATTTCTCATTTTAATATTCGAGGAAATGTGCCTCACAGGCTCGACTTTCACTGGGTGCTCACACCAAAGTGGGGCCAGAGGGATGAGATGCGTTTGCGCCTTCATTTGCTTAGACCTCCCTCTTTTCCGTCATCGTACAGCCAAGCCAATCCGTGAAGATCTGTTTGACAAGTTTTTCCGCCCCTCATTTCTACGCTCGTACTCAGCCTTAACCAATAGAATGGCTGCATGCTAATGAAGTACGCAGGCGTTTCTCGCCCCGCCCATTTCCCCACCTCTTCCCAGGGCGTGGAGAACCAAGCAGGGTGGGAGGGGCCGATTTCGGATCAGAGAGTGGGAGGGGATAAGGAGGAGGTGGAGAGAGCCATGACACGTGGAACGGCGTTTACCTCCCGGCTCCCTCCGCCTGACTCCACCTCCTGGCGGGTGAGATGCCGTTTGGTTATTGGCTGAATTAATGAGGGCAGGGCAGATTTTCATTTTGCATAAAGAGTGGGAGGGCGTCCAGAGTTCGCTGTGTAACTGGAGAACAGTTATCCCGCCCCTCTCCGGGTGGCTGCAGGGGCGGGAGGGTGGGGGAGGAGATGTGGGCGGGCCGGCGGTAGGTCCCAGTCGGCCTCGCCCAGCTTTTGCCAACGGTTTAGGAAACGATTTTCTGAAAAGATTCGTTTTAAATCACCCTTAAAGGGAATTATATATTTTAAAATATATTTTTCGTTAATTTTTGCAAATCTTTCAGGTTGTAGCATGAAATAATAGAGATTATTAATGCAGTCAAAAAGAACATTTCCTTCCAATCTGAGTAAGATCGGCTGCTCCCGCTGGCCTTTTTTGGGGGGAGCGGGTTTTTTTTAAAAGGTATACTTTCACTAGAATTCATTTGTGTCTTTACTATGAATCTTGTCTCCCTAATTTTCTACCAGCTGAGCTAAAGGAAGCAGAGTTGAAGTGTTTAAAAAGCCGAGAAAGGGGAAAAAATTTTGCGGGCTAAGCGTTTGTGAATTGCTTGTGAATGATGCAAGTGTTAAAATTGTCAACAGTAATATGCCCCAGGGATATTCGGTTGACATTTTTTAAATAAGAGAATTATTCTTGTGATTTATTTGTGGTTTTTTTCTTACGAGAAAAATTCCTTCTGTTTTATGTCCAACTGAACACACACTTACCTTTTCAGGACTTGTCAAAGATGTCAGGTGGCCAATAACTGGAAAGTGAAAAGACAGCACAGATCCCAGGCACCCGAGTTTTAAAACACCATCAAAGTTTTGATATTGAGTAACATTTCTACAGCTTCCAGAAAAGCAATTACAGTAGCTTGTTTCTTCAAACTAAAATTTGGAAGTGGTTGGTTTTTAATTTAGATTACTCTTTAAAACCTGAATAGTCAACAAAGCCCTCTGATGAGACGAAGACGGGAGAAAGAGCTGATTTCTTGCAGAGGGCTTGCGGGACTTCATTTAAACAGAAACATTAAATTTCATAACACACACGAATATACACAGATTCCGCCTTCGAAAAATGTCTTTATCTCCCTCCTGGAAGACAAATTACGCCTTTCTCCAATTTCTAACCTGCCAATGAAGAAAGAGGTTTCCAAATAATTTCTATATTTCTAAAAACCTGCATGTTCTCTTAATGGAGAACAATGGTTCCAGCAAAGTTAAGATCAAGTGGAAAGGAACAGTTTCCTTGACCGGTCAAAGTTGTTTAACTTTTTTCTTTGGAACACTTTCTGACCTGCAGTAAAGGTAGAAAAATGTGCTTAATTACTGCCTTCCTGCAGTTATATGTATAGACGTGTTGATTACATTTAACTCATATTTACTTTTGTAGTCTTAAAAGTAAATGGCTTGAAACATGATTTTATGCCCCCTGCATGCAATTATATTCAGAATTATTATTCTATTGCTAACAGGCAATTTTTAAATAATGTTTAAAATACAAGTTAATACCTATGATATTCCAAACAATTAAAATAATGCAAATCCATCTTTAAGCCAAAAAAGCATTGTTAGTTGATAATTTGTCAAAATTGTTATTTGAAATTGAACTGTAGATAAATAGATTAATAAACCACTAGAACTTTTATACACTTGATTTTTAGTATTTATAAGTGGTTAATTTTACGACCTAATGGCAAAAAATTGTATGTTCAGGTTAATCAGTTTTAGAAATTAGCTTTATTTGACTTGTTAATTTTGTTTTAATAAGCTTTGGGATGATAAATAAAATACTGGTTTAAGAAATTTAAATGAAAAAGTATTTAATCCAAACCATCCCATTGTTGTTATTGTTGTTTTATAAATAAGGCTTTTCTAGTTCTGAATAGATGTTCTTGAAAAAAAACTGAGAAATACTTAAAGGCATGGGGGGGAATGTATACATAGTGTCATAATCAAAAATTAAATCTAACATTTCCCTAAATTTTCTTCCTACTTTCTTCTGTGTGTAACTACTGAGACTGTTGTTTTGTTTTGTTGTTTCATTTTATTACAAATCCAGATTGGGTTCCATCTTAAAAACTCACTGTTCAGAGTTCAGTTTTCTGTTGGTCTTATTTTCTGCTTGGAATATAACTTAAATTTGTAAGATTCCATACTTTTATTTATGTTCATATTTTTAAACTTCATTTTATTATAAATATGTTCATAAAACAACCATTTGAAATTACCAAAAAGTAGAAATAAAATATAATGATCTGTTCATAAATAATTTCCACTGTCACTTCTTTAAAAAAAAACCCCACAGTATTATAGTTTTAAAACAAAAGTAATGGGATCTTTGGCTTAAAAATAAAATAATACACCCCAAAATAATTTACCTTTTTGCATATTTAAAAAGGTAATTTGTTAAAAGTTGCATTTTTATATTCTAATCTAGCAAAGGCTGATTTCAGAGTTTTCTTTATCTTTAGCTGTCTTCTGCAGCATATGCCACCAATTCAAGTATTGTTCATGCAAACAGCTTTTCCGAGTTTTACAAAAACCCTCCTTTCCTATGTTTTCTGTTCTTCTTAAGATGTGTTTGTTGATTATTCCTGTTTCAAATCCTGCAAGATGGCATAATCACAGCAAACCAACACATTAAAGACATTAGTCTGTTTTCAAACTGCAAAATCTTTCCTTTAGCCCAATTATGTTTTACTAAGAGCATCTGCTTCCAATCTATTTGCACTTTTAGGAATACTGATTTTTATTAATAGCACCTGAAAATACCAGCAAGCCACAAAGGATATGTAATTAAGAATATTATCAAGCAAGTACTTAACCAAATGCATGATTGGCTATGTTTGTGGCCTCTAGAAAATTAAGCAAAAGTGCGTATCTCACCATTTCATTTTAGTCTCTAATGTTATTAACTTCTTCCCCATCTTGATATTATGGTTCCAGTAACAAAGCAAATAGCCTGTTAATCATTAAATCATAAACTCATAGCAGTACAGTCTTTATAATATATCACATATCCTGTAAATTTCAAAGCCAAGTGATTTCATTGTGGTGGCAGATGGTTGTGGAAAGAAATCCGTTTTACATCTTGGTTCCCTTTAGCTCACGGTAATATCCAACTCTAATATATTCAAACAAGTGTTCGGATGATAGGAATGAACTTTATTCCTAATATATAAAGTAAATTGCTAAGTGTGAGAAAGTCTAAATCTGTGTTCTCTGCTATTTTATTTAATTTAAATGTATGGATGAAGTGAAATGGATAATTTCATCCATTTTCCCAGGGTAATTTTATAAGAAGGAGACATGGAAATCGATATGCCCCATAGAAGAGCAACAATTTAGGCTGCTGGTTTATGGACGTAAGAATTCCGTAAGTATATACAGTGGCATTTTAAGATCTCTCTGAATAACAACTGACTGACCAATTACATACTCACAGCTGGAGGGTGCTTGCTCTATACACATGCTAAAAGACTACATTTGTGTTGTGGATAAACACCATCCACAAGAAAGGAAATTAAGAATGTGATAGGGAGTGTTTGTTTTGTTTCAGGTGTCTTTCATCACAAGTGTGTCTTAAATTTTTTAACAACATAAAGCCACCATTGGAGGTGGAGATAGGTATATATCTCCAAAATTTATATACATTTGTTTTTTTCATGAAAACAAGAAGTGTTTTGTGACCAGACTACCATAACTGAGTCATGAAAACAGACTCTTGATAGTTATTGTATTTAAGCATCCTGTACTCTATGGCTGTTTCTACAAGATGCTGAAGGAATTAAGAAACACTTTAACTTTCATTTGCTATAAAAATGCAATATAGAGAATAAAAACAAAATAGTGCCAGAATCCTAGCTTTCCATGCAAAGATGAAATGTATCTGAAGAGAGAAACATACAGTCTACCTCCAAAACGTAAAAGGAACAACTTTTGTCTTCCTCTAAGCTTGGATTATGTTGAAAATTGCTCCAATTTTCTCCCTTCACATCATAGGTACAGGAGTTCAAGTGAGCTTTCAAAGTGATATTCAGCTCCAAAAACTAAGTAATCTTATTTATTTAAACTTGATTATAAAGTGAGTATTTAGAGGAAAAAATCTGGAGTCCCTGACAGACCAAATTCTCGGTTGCAGTGTTATTTGCACGTTCTCATGGTGGGGAACAACATGCCAGACAAGATTCCATTTCTTCTTAAAGTTGTGAAATAGCACTTTAACTTCTAGATGTGGTAATGGTACGTATATTTGAGGGAGAAAAAAATCACTCCCGGGATAGTAAATGTATTTTATCACCATAGTCTTTTCCCTTTCTTTTTAGTTTACCCTCTGTAACATGTGCAAAATGTCAGTATTTGTAAGAGTATTTGAAGAGATATTCAAGGCAAATGAATGGTAGCTTAATGACCAAATTAAAGTGTGAAGTTGGCAGAAACTTAATACATCTGGGATCGGCTTGTCCTAATTTTAAAGAGTCATCGATCATTGAAAATTACCATGTATGAGATAATAATGTATTTTCAAAATTACATATATTTTTTCACCAAAATAATGTATATGCATTGCAGAAAAACTAAAAGCATGAGGAGGGAAGCAAAATGCCCCGACCATAGCAAATCACTATTCAGATTTTTATATAGTATATCATTGAAATCTTTTTGGTGTATATATTTGCATTTCAAAAAACTAAACAGGGCACATGCTGTTTTGTAAACTGTTGAGTTTTTATTACACTGATTAGATCATAGAAATCTTCCACTGGTCCAGGATTCTTCTACAATATTATTTGAGTTGACTGACCGGTCTGTTTTCAATGATCAGAACTGTATTAATCCAACACATTCCTTGTCATAAGCCATTTAAGTTGTGTCTAATTTTCTGGCATGAACAGCGTGGCAGTACACATGACATTACATCTTTGCCAGCAGCTGGGACTCGCTTTGTAGGCTAAATGCCTGTGAGAGCCATTGCATATTTTCAAAGCTTTCTGTTCATTTCTTTTACTTTTTCTTTTCTTTCTTTCCTTTTATCCTTTCTTCCCTTTTGGGGGTGTGTGTTTGTTGTTTTGTTTTTTGTCTTCAGATTGATCTGTTTTTCAATCAAAAAAGTGACCCATATGTATTCTCTTCTTGCTTTTTAAAATCAAAACCTTAAAAAAATAAAAGGCTAACATTCCCATAGACCAGCTTCCTCCCCTCAGTTTGGTGTATAGTGTTTTAACCCTTTCTCTATGCATTTATGTAATATATATGCACATATATATAATATACCATGCTGCTGTGTAGTCTTAAATACTGTTATAATATTCAAATTGCATTCATTCTCAGGGATGATTATGTATCACCTAAGAGAAGTTACAGAAAGGAGGAGGGGTAGGAGGAAGAGGGGAAATTAAGGACACGGTAATCAGGGAAAACGAAGGGTACCCTGAGCTAAAGGAGGCAATGACAAACATCGTTATTTCCTCCACAGCTCCGGAGGTTGCTTAGAGGTTTCTTTCTTCCTTAATTTTTCCTTCCTTCTTTCTTTCTTTCTCTCTCCCTCTCTCTCCCTCTCTCTCCCTCTCTCCCTCTCTCTCCCTCTCTCTCCCTCTCTCTCCCTCTCTCTCCCTCTCTCTCCCTCTCTCTCCCTCTCTCTCCCTCTCTCCCTCTCTCCCTCTCTCTCTCTCTCTCCCCTATGCTTTACCTACTGCAAAGTCAGCCTGCAGTTTATTTGACTCACAGAGGTGATGAGAAGGCCCCCTGGACTGACTGCCAATCGGCGTCATTCCTCTTCCAGAATCAAATCCCTGGTAGTCATACTGTCCAGTTTGCATATACTGGTTAGTGCTATCAAAAATGACCTTAGAAAAGGTCCAAAAGATTTGTAGAAAATGAACATCAGGTATGGGCTTCTTCTGTTTTAATAAGCAGTTTAGAATTAAGTAGAATGGAATTCCCTCAGTTGGTACCAAAGTGCTCAGAGAGTAGGAGTGACAGAACTGAATTCTGACTTTTCCACTCTCTTTTTCATCATTTGAGTCAGCGGGAGACCTGGGAGTCAGGGGCTTCTGGGGGAATGAAGGGGTGGCTTTGTTACCTCCTTAGTGAAGCAGATGCCTTGCAGTTGAAAGGGCTCGGGAAGAGGGCTTAGCACATGGAAGTGCTGCTTGCAGGTATAACATGACCCCCTTGGCAATGCTGCCGTCCCCCGGCTCCCTCCCCTCCTCCACCCACCCTCTCCTTCAGGACACCCAGCCGGCAGAGTTGTCAGGAAGATAGCACAGGATACAGCCATGCATTGCAGTGACACCTCATCCTCTTTCCTCCTGACCCTCCCACAAGGATGAGTCTCCAACTTCCTTCCTTCTATTGTGAGATCCACCATTATCTGTCTCCCCAGTGGGGCCACTCTTCCCTAATATTAAGGAGGGTTGTGGGGGGGAAGGGGAGGGCCATGGAGGATTGAGAAGAAGGGCGAAAGAAAAGCAATGTAAATAAAAATCTGTAACTCCATTCATTTTTGTTTCTCCTCAAGTTTTCTCCCATTATGTAAGTTAACAAAACTGAACTGACTGAAACACAATGGAACTTGGAAATTGACCAATTACTCCTTTCTCATTTTTGAGTGTCAAACTGATGCTCGAATGCCATGAAAACAAACTTCCTGTCAGTAAAGGCACAGGCTTCAAACTCATGGAAAATACTTTAGAGGCATACTAGACATCAAATAACTGCTACAAAACATTCTGATACATCAAGCCTGGAAGTATCAGAAACAGATGGGCTCACTTCCTCTCAGTATTTCACACAAACTCCAAAAAATAAAGGAAGAATCTGGGGGGGGGGGTGTGGAGACAGAAAAAAAGAAAGTTTTTCCATTTACTCATCCCATGTTTGAAAATTTTGAAAATGCCCAACCCACTCTAATTATATGGTTTTATTGCACTGGGAAATTAATTATTATTATTCATTAGAGGTGCTGAAAAACATTTGATCTTTCGAAACCCGTCTGGCTCTTCTTTATGCAGTCCCTTACAAAGGCATCAAGTCTTTTGAAAAAAATCCCATAGAACTTTCTGATTCCATCATCAGAGTTGATGCCACATTGTCTACAAGCAAAGGAAATATTTGCACATTCATTCTTCTTGATGTCTACCTCCACAGCACAGAGCAAGGGAGATAGCATCTTTCTAGTTCATAAGAACAATAGGATTTCTAATCAGAGGAATCCCTCCTCCTAAACAAAGCAAGCCTGGATTTTTCTAACTTTTTTCAATTTTATGTATTACCTGCTTTTCAAACCTCCACTTCTGTTTGAGCTGTAGAAGCTCTAACTCTTTCTCCACCTATGTCTACCTATTTAAATGTTTACAAGCATGTCGGGGTGTAATGGGATGGGACAGTCGTCCCTACTTCCATGTGCAAATATGGTAAGATTCTAGACCTGGTAGGTTGCATTGGTGAGGAATAGTTATCCTTAAAGATCTTACCCAATCATTGTCTGCTGCCCCCTTTAATTGGTCATTCTGTTCTTTTTTTCTGGTAAAATCTATCAAGAGTTAGGATCAAAGATGGAGACCCAAAACTTAAACCAGCTCCTTTCCTTCATCTTCTGTTTATTAAATCAAGAGTTAACAGCGGGTGAATTCAATTACTCCTTTGAAGACCACATCTTTGTTTTGAAAGGCAGATCCCTCAAAGCAACATAACTCGAGCATCTGTTCATCCGAACAGCCCAGAAACGTGCCCACGTTGTGCCAGCTTCTGATTTCAAACACAATCTGGAGTGTAGACCCTGGAGCCAGGCTGCCTGACTTGCTGGCTCGGCCACCGGCCACCTGTGTGACCCTGTGCCAGCTTTGTAACCTTTCTCTGTCTCTATTTCCCTCATCAGTACAGTTGGAATAACTACACTATCCACGACCTCATGGCATTGGGGTGGAGATTACATTAATATTCATAAGGCTCTTAGTGCCTGACACAGCATGCAATCGCAAGGTTTTTTCTTTTAAACTAAATAACTAGAAATTCCCTTTGCCTACAAAACAGGCTCCTTACACCTCTTTAGGAATTCTCACAAAGGCAACTTGGTCCATATATGGTTACATTGGTGTCTGTTGGTGCAAGACGGCCCAGGGCTTCCTGTTCCACTATTGCCAAATTTAGGTCTCTCCCCTTCCTTCCTTCCTTCCTTCCTTCCTTCCTTCCTTCCTTCCTTCCTTCCTTCCTTTCTTCCTTCTTTCCATATAGGACTAGTGCCAAGTCCATAACATGTACCTATAAAACTTTAGGAATTAATGAATGGCACACGGACTACGACTGTACTTTTTAACAATGGAGGGCTGGAGGCAAGGAGTGCATGTGAAGACCTGAGGCATCAGTACCTTCCTGCACACTTGCTGGAAGTTAGGATTATCACCGAGGACACAAACTGAGACTTCTAAGTCCAGTGACCAAGGAAGGGGGTTCTAACGACAGAGCCGGTAGCAGCTGACAGAAGCAGAGACAGCTGTCCTGTCACGGGAACAACCCCTGGGAGTCAGGCAAACTCTTCCTAAGCTCTGGCTTTTTCATAAATGGTGCAATGTCTGCGAGGCTTTGCATCCCCTGTGAATATCATGGGGATAACAGTAAAACTTCCCTCACAGAGTCTTAACCCCACTCTCTACTACACCGGGCACGTCTTGTACCACCTGAACCTCAGTTACGCCTTTCTAAAAAGAGGATGCTAAACCAACAAGTTCTGGAGAAGAGCAAATGTATATGCCTAGGCAAGGGCTTTGACTTTGCATAGAACAGAACAAAAGAGAAAGTTAAAGGCATTGTCATACTGAAATCACAAGAGGAATCAGGGTTAGTTAGCCCTGAGGCAGATGTTGCTAAGAATGCTGATGATGTAAAAGACTGTGGAATCTCCATTTCAGAAGAACTTGAAGGAAAGAAGAGACAGGATCATTTCTGGGGAAGGGCGGTGTTTAAAGAGCCCCTGGACACACTTTTTGGCTCTCTGATTCCGTAATTGTATGGCTTCTACGAACACGCACTGGGGCGCCAGAGGGGCTCCCATGACTGAGTAGGTGTCCCCTTTCCAGAGGCACAAGCCAGCATGGCCCAAAGGTGTGCTGGGATGAGAGGGAGGATGGCATCTGAAGAAACAGAAAAGCTAGACACTGTGCTGGCTTCACAGGATCTCCTTTGATGAGAAATCTCTTTCTAGAGAGAACAATCTAGCCAGGTGCAACCTTGTGTTAAATACTACAACCAGGTTTTGTAGGGCCTGAGACTTACTTATACAGTTTAGGGCCCCTCTTTGAACATAAAATCATGAAATTACCAAAAAAAAAAAAGCCAAAATGAAGAACAGGGTCTTGAAAGGGGTTTGTGCAAGCGAAGGGCCCTGGAGTCTGAGCTTCATTAGCTTGCCTGCTAAATGAGCCTTGCTTACAACCACAGTACTATTTTTGCTTTACAGATTGGGAAACTGAGGTACAGAGAAATGAAGGAACGTGTGCCACAGCACCCAGCTCACGAATGGCCAAACTGGAATTAGCTCCCCGTCATCCTCATTTCCATGACACATTTGCTGTTTGCTCCTGACTTTGAGAGAGTGGCTAAATGCTGAATATCCTCATGTGTGAGGTTCCAGAGAACCTGGAGCTTTGCCAGGCCTCCAGGGTTTGGAGGTTTGATTACGGCAGCCTTAAGTGAGGGCAGCTGACAACACTGATTATCTATGCGTGATAAAAGAAACAATGTTCATGGTTATGATAAAGACGTAAGCTCTAGTGTCTACAGCAGGAGTCAGGAACAGGGCCATAAAAGTAGGGCGTTGGCCAAAATGTTTGTTCGTTTTTTCTGTAAGATGGCCCTAGTAGTGCTTAGTTGTCTTTAACTTCATTCAAAACAATTCTGTTAGATTTATTGTGTCAGCTGTCATATCAGCACGCATTTTAAAAAACCAAAATGGGTGCATTTTTGTGCAGTCATTTTAATATTGAAGATGGAAGAAGATAGGCAACATTTTTTGGCGATTATGCTTTATTATTTCAAGAAAAGTAAAAATGCAACTGAAAGGCAAAAGAAAAAGATTTGTGCAGTATCTGTGCACACTGCATAAATGTGCTGCGACTGATCGAATGTGTCAAAAGTGGTTTGTGAAGTTTCTTGTTTTATTGACATTTTGGCCAAACAATTCTTTGCTGTGGGGCTGTCTGTGCATTGGAAGACATTTAGCAGCACCCCTGGCCTCTTCCCACAGGAAGCCAATACCAAGAGATGGCCAACACACTCAAAATATCCAAATCAATAAAGTTACTGGTAAAAATGAAAAATGTGTCTTTTATTTTATGGAAAAAAATGTCATGGACATTTTGGCCAAGCCAATAATCTGAGAAGGTTAAAGATTCCAGGGACCCAGTCCGGCACCATCTCGCCAACCAAAGAGGCCCAGGGAGGGTAAACCACTTGCTGAAGGCCACACAGCTTCCACTGGCTTCCCTGGAACTGTGACTCTGCTCCTGGAGGCCCAACGCTTCACTACCTGCATCACGCAAAGCATTCTTTATTCACTTCCTAAATAAGGACGGGAATGCTGCTTTCAAGAGCTGAACACTCAAGCATGCATTTTGATTTTTATTGTACCTAATCTTAATGATAAACAAAACAGGCTCCATATGTTTGTTTGTTTGTTTTTTCATCCTAAAAGATGCTTGGAAAAACCTTCATTCATGATCTTCGCAAAAAGAAGGAATTTTCCCCAATTTTTTCCATTTTGCTATTCATTTGCTGGCGCTTTCTGCAGCTGACCAAAGAGTTAGCCCAGATGGGAGTAGTGGTGAAAAGAGAGTTACCATGACCTTTTACTTTGGTGTCAGTGAAGGACATATTTTCATGCCCTTTTTACAAACTCTTTCATTAATTCTTAACAAATCATTGGCTATGATAATCCTTAAAAAGTTTCATGTCCAGTAAGCGGGCTACATCATTCCCACAAATCCAACCAATAGATAAAATGTACTGGTGATGACAGTGATTATCCTTTTCATTTCCTGCCCTCCTCTTCTTTTTTCTACCCTGGCTACCTCCCAGGCTACTGAGAAAAGGCTCGAGATGATCCTCTAAAGCCCTGCTGTCCAACAGAACGTTTCGCTTTGATGGAAATGTTGTAGACCGGCACCGTCCAATGTGGTAGCCACATGTGGCCACAGAGCACTTAAAATGTGGTTAGTGGGACTCAGGAACTGAATTTTAAATTTCATTTTATTTAATTAAATTAAAATGCCCTTAATCACATGTGGCTAGGGGCTGTCATATTGGATAGCATAGACAGAGAGCATGCCTATCACAGAATATTTTATGAGACAACATAGATCTGAAGGATTAACCACCAAGCAAGGGCCTGAGACTCTGCCCCCTATGTGACCCAGAGACGGGCTTCATCTTTTGGGCCAAGCTGAAAGAGAGGCCTCCAGGAGGCCTTGGCGAGGGATTCCTGGGGCATTGGATGGAAGGAGGTGGGGCAGGGGGAATCATCTCACTGGTCCCTATATGATAAAACCCAAGAATACATAACAGAGAAGGGACATTGGAGACCCCCAGTCCCTGCCCCTCTTTACAGATGAGAAAACTGAGGAGCAGTGAATTGATGACTTGGCAAAAGTTAACACAACCAGTTAGTAACCGAATCAGTCTCCTGATTCCCAAGCCAGGCCTCTGCCCTGGTAAGTACAGACCAGTCATTTCATTCTTCAGCATACACACACATCCGTGTGTTTCCTATGTGCCAGGAACTGGGTGGGAGATGTGAGCTGGTGCCCCTTGATGGTGGAGGAGGAGTGGGCATTTGTGACCTCATCTCAAAGGGCCGTTCAGAGGAGTGGAGAGGATGACCTAGCATCCCAACTGGCCCAGGACTGACCCAGTGTCGGGTGTACTGAACACCCCACATCCCAAGAAGCACCTCAGTCCGGGGCAAACCAGGATACTTGTTCACCCTAAGACCAATAACAACATCGCCGATCTTTCAGAATCCAGATGAAGCAGAGAACCAAGGCAAGCTCGACACTTGTGTGAGTAGCTCGTGCCTCTGCTTTATACATTTGGAGAGTTTCCTGGGTAATATCCTGGTATTTTTCCCTTCATCTGCATTCAATTGTTCTCCACCAGCAACCCACAGGCAGCCCTGCTTTTAAATGGACCATGCCTCCTTGCAGAAAAGTACATTTTAAAACATACTTTTAAGAGACCATAACACGATTTTAAAACAGAGATATGGAGTGATTAATCCACAATGTAGAACTCTGTTCTGGAGGCTGAGACCGGCTGTTACAAGGTGAAAGCATTTATACAGTCGACAGTCATCTGCAGCAAACCCTGTTTTAGTGGAGGTCTAGGGATTTCTAATGGCCTGTTTAAGAATGTCTTGTTTCCACCAGAGTCAGGCCTAGACAGAAGGATTATTCAGGTGCCTGTGAACACCTAACTGTGGCAGCAGTTGTCCAAAGCCCCAGGATGGGCAAAAACAGCAGAGCGCATCAGAAAGAGTCCAAGTTTAGGAAACAAGAATCTAGGTTCAGGTTTGAATTTTGCTATTAATGAAGCTGTGTGACCTTAAGAAAGTCACTTGAAGTCTCTGAGCCTCAGTTTTCCTCACCTGCAAAGGAGAGGTTCCAATGCCTGCCCCAACCGCTCTCACAGGAAGGCTGTAATGAACGTGAAAGGGCCTCGGAAAGTACCAAACATGACACAACCACAGGTGTGTCTGCACGGTGCGGGGCCTCTGACAGGTGAAGCTGACCTTGGGAAAATGTAGCTGTAAGGAGAGATCCGGCACAACTGCGCGGTTCTGAGATGAATCTGCACTTAAATCACCTGCCTCCCTGACCGATGGGAAAGGAGACACAGGAAGGCAGGAAAGGAACCGCACAAGCAGGCACTGGTCCAGAGAGAACATACCGAAGGCCTGGGGAAGTCAAAAAGTCACATTGGCTTGGCCTGTCATGCTCTTCTGTGACAAAGACATAACCGCAAAGTGAGTCATTCAAAACAAAACACCAGAACAGTGGCAAGATCCCAAGAAGACAGACCTATGCATAAGACACATACTCTGTGAATGAGTATTCAAGCATGGAATCTCTAGCCTTGGAAAGATATTTCTTTCTTGCTATTTCTGCTGCACATGGGACGTCACAGCAATTAGATTGTCCTAGGAGGATAGGAAGCCCAAATCGAGTTTTCTGTGTAGAACTTTTTGAAACCATAGTCCCATGTTATTTCTGTCACAACAATATTGCATAACAACCACCAACGCTCAGGGTCGCACACCAGTGAATGTTTATTTTTGCTCATGAGTCTAAGGGCAGCTAGTTCTGCCGATCTTGGTGAGGCCCACGTCTGCACCTGTGGTCCACCACGGGTCGGGCAGACAGACCTGTGACCTTGGCTGGGCTCTCATGCCTGGTTAGGGTTTGACTATCTAATACAGATTAGCATCATCCAGGATCGCCTCAGCTCAGCTGACAGATGAAATACAGCACGCTAATTTCAATTAGAATTTCAGATAATGAAAAAAATTTTAGTGTATCAAAATATATATAATATAAAAATATTTTATATAATTTACATCTTTTATAGGTAATTTTAAAAATACATAACATCTAACATATATAACAATTTTTATCATTAATCCCAAGTGTTCGCCAAATCTGGCAACCCTACCTGTGCGTCTCTCCCATCCCCCTAGCAGGTGAGGCCCAGCGCGTTCTCAGGAGCGTGTGCGCGCCTCCTCGAAGTCTGGGCGCAGAACGTGCGCATCACTATAAGCTGGTGGCCAAAGCAAGTCAGGAGCCCAGCCCTGATTCAAGGACTGTGAAGTCACATTGAGAAAAACGTGGGTACAGGGAAGGTGAGAAATTAGGGCCGTTCTGACAAGCTACCACAACACCCGCTACCGAAATCACCACCCAAAGATGTCACCACAAAGCCCCACAAGAAAACGTGCTCTACTCTCACTTGCCCACTCAACGCAAATGCAGAGGAGGAGTGGCTTGATGCAGTGTTGAGAGCGTGCAAGTACAGGGGGAAGGCCTGGGTTCCAGTCTGACTCGGCGCCTCATTCCCTTTCTTTTCTTAGGCCGACCACTTCTTCTCTGGGGCTCAGTTTCTCCATCTACGAAATGGTAAATTTGCACTCTCGGGGCCTTGCGGCTCTACGATTTGCTATTCTTGAATATTTTACCTCAAGCAACTTGCCTTTTTTCCATCATTTCCCCACTGCAAACTCGTCTGGCCTAATCGACTTTATGACTGTATTAGCAATGCTCTAACTTAAAACCGCCCATTATGGCCCTCATTGACTGCTCCTGTATTCAAAGTAAATTCAATCACCAATGCATATCTGATAAGAAAAATGGAAATCTCCAGGCCAAGGGGACATCAGCTTCTGGCAAGGAACAAGCCTCTTGAATAAATAAATCTGCTTTGCCCAATATTTCCCCCTCTTGATTTGAAGAGAGACAGTAACCCTTTTTCTGTCATTGAATTAATTTGCTGGAAGTGGCTGTAATTTCTATATAAATCCTGAGATTGTTTCTAATTTACATGTTATATATGAATGTTTATGCATGTGATACTGGCCTAATGTTCTCCAGGGATCCTCTTGGAAACTGTATGAATCATGTAAACAAAATTAGACTGAAATAAAAAGAATGTATGATATTTTCTTCACTACTACTAATTTTTTTCTAAGTTTGGTTTTCCCCATAATGGTCTTCCTGCTGACTTTAATTATATTTATGGCACAATTATCTTGTGCTGGGCACAGCCTCCCGTACCCGCTGCTCATTTGGCGTCTGTCTGGTTTGGGGGGGTGCCCTGCAGACAGAGAGGTGGTGCGGCTCATTGGCTGGTAGTTCCCTTCGGGGCTGGTGAGGAAGGAGGGGCATGGAAGGTATTACGGTGGCATCTATGTGGCTTTTCCTCCCTGCCCTGTCCCACCACCCTTCTTTTTTATGAGGATGAATGCAGGGCATGAACAAAACTGAAACCGGGTTTGGGAACCTCCTCTTTCTATGGTATCCCCGGAGTGCTGTTTGAAGACCATTACTGCTGTTAATTAATGATTTGCCAGCTGTCTGCACTAATTTTATAGTGTTTATGTATGCACATGCATTGTACTTTAGTCTGTTTTCCCAGACCAAACCAAACACAACAAATGTGAAATATGCGTTAAATTCTCTGGTCTCTGCTTTGGGCAAGAGGCCTGCTTAAGCTGAGATGACTCTAATGTGCAGAATCGCAGGGTAGCTATGCCTGACTCTCTGGTTGGCGGGGATATGGCCTTCTGAATCTCTGGTTTCCAGGGAGGTCACTCCGGGACCAGTGTCACAAAGGGAGCAGACAGCCGCTCCTCTCCCGGGTCAATATCATCAGCTCAGTAGTCTGGGTGGAAATGTCATAGCTCTTTTCAGAAAACCAGCTGTCCCAGGTTCCTCCCATTTTTGTCAGGCATAGGTTTCAACATCTCCCTGGGACCCCCTCTGTGTCCTAATCTCATTTCTCGAAATAGTAAATACTGTAATTGTGATCGTTTGGGCCTCATTACTGGGGCTCATCCTGGAGACTGTAGTACTCAGGAATATGTCAGGAATATGAGAAGTTTGCGTTGGCTCATCTCCAAAGGCCCTTGAACCCTGGGATTGAGCAATGTGGAGTGTTTTGTTAAGAGTAGCTTATCTCTTTCTAGGTTAACCTACTTCACACCATGCCCTTCCGAAAAAAGCAAGGAAAGTATAACCTGCCTATGATAAAGTAGGACACAGTATAGTGGCTTGATTTTTGCCTAACGGTTCAACAACAAGAGCACAGAAAAACCCGTAGTTCTCTGCGGTGAGGTGTAGAGGCAGAGAGAGCAGAAATGCGGCACGGTCCTTAGGAGGAGGAGAGGGCCGCCAATGTTTATTACGCACATACTGGGAGCCAGGTCTTGTGCTCTGCTTTGGTTCATCTTCACAGCTCTGTGTATATTATCATTCTGCAAATGACGAATCTAGACCGAAGGAACTAGGTTATCTCTCGGGGAGAAGAAAGACAATTGAAGAGAACTAATCATTGTTAAGTCCCGCTCCAGGCTGTCCCTGCTGGAATGCAGCAAAGGCTGGGAAGAGAGACAGATGAGGAAAAACTGGCGGAGGTGGTCAGGGGGGCCTATGAGAATGAATAGAAGATGTTCTCAAGGACAGTGAGGGTGTCGGCCCGCTGGAAGGCCCAGCTTGGGGTGGAAGCAAGCTGGTGGGCTCAGGAGTCCACACTCCAAACCGTATTTAAAACTGGAAGTTAAGCACTTGTCTAGCACATGTCTCAGTTGTTCAAAGGGGTCAGAGAAGGAAGCTCTGTGACCCACAGGGACATGCAGTCACATAGGTTCTTCTACCTCTGGGACAGAGGCCCTTGATCCAACCAGAGTCCCTCCTAGACACATAGGGGCCATTAAATTCAGCATGTAAATGCATGTGTAAACACCAACTGTGCCCCCAAAACAATTAGTGAAGTGAGTGCCCACAGTGTGAATATAAAAGCTGGACACCTTAGTATTCTGCACACATGAGAGGAAGCACATTAATGATGCCATGAAACAGTATCTAACATCACATCATTACCTTTTGAAGGTTTTCCTTATTTCTGGGTTTCTTTAGCACGTTGCAACTCATCCTGATATATTTATGTTCTATTCCAATACGCTGCACATACGATTCTATTTATTCATCTATCTTTATGACCATGAGGATTTTGGTAAAGGTGGGAAAGAAGCAAAGTAATTTTGGGGAGATTATAAGGCAGAGATGCCTTTTTAAAAGTTTTCCTTTTCAATATTGAATCAATTCGAGGAGAATTCAATTTACAAGGTCAAAACGAGGTCACCTATCCTGACTTCCTTACACCCACAGCTTAATAATCTAAAAATAAAAATCAATTCTTGTCTGAGAGTTGTGAAGAGCTCATAATTGCTTTAGAGTGAAGCTCAGAATGCCTGCGCCTTCCCCGCCTTCCATTTCCAGGAGATGAGACTATCATTTTTCAAGTCCAAGGCACTGTCAGTATTAGATTGCATAGTAACCAAGTCGGAAAAACCTCTGTTTAAGATTAAATAATTCTCATCATTATACTCTTTAGGCAGAAATGAGGTCCCTTCTTTAATGCTGCCTATAAAAATGGCAGAGAAGTAATACAAACCAATTGTGGGTTAGAAATGTTTTCCCTTAAAACAAATTGGTTTACAGTCGTTTTTCTTTCTGCTGTCGTGGTAGTATTTTGAATCAAGAACTTGCTTTGATTTTTATAGAAAACTGGTTGCCCCCTTTCCAGCTACTGGATTTTTCTTTCTCTTTAATCTCAAGATCAGATGGGTTTGGGGCTTCATTATAGCACACACTTGAGCTGTGAGCCTGGCTGGGTTGAATTTCTGATTTGTTTGCTTTATTAGATTTTGGGCCGTTAAATAAAACCTTGGACTCCTAGAATGCTAATGTATTTTTCATCATAGCTACACACCCATTTGCCTATTTGGGTATTTGTAACAGGGACAGCTCTCCATTTTTATTAGCACCTTCTCATAGAAGTATTTAGCCTTCCAACCAGTTTTTAAAAACCAATTCCCAGAGTTTTCATGAAATTTTAAAGTACCTATCAAGAGTCTTTTAACTGTAAAGATCAGCCTTAAGATGGAAATGGAGGAGTCCATTAAAATCTCATTATAGGAAGAGAAATTCTCTGCCACTTTTTCTTATTTCTACCCCACAGGAATGCGTCTGCTTTCCCTCCCCTGGCGATATCTGTACGGCCCCCTATTAAACCCCAGGGCTGGTGTGGGAGGTGTCAGCGGAGACCCGGGCCAGCCGTCCACTTCCTCAGCCTTGGTCACGGTACGTACGTTCTGTGGTCTGCGGCCCCCCATCTTTGCCCCCCAACCCTAGCCCTGCTTCCCCCACAGTCCCTCCACCCCACCCTGACAAAGAGCTCCACCACGTTGGAGAAACGGAACATTTATCCCGAGTCTCCCAAACCCTAGTTTTAATCAAAATTTAGACATTTCCTCAACCTGATTTCTTTTAGACCAAGCCAACTTTCTTTTAAGCCCAGTCTGTTCCGTGAGGCCAGCTAATTAGCCTGCCTGTACCAGAAGTGCTCACTTTTTATTACCTTTAGAAAACAAAGCCAGGTTTGAGGAAGTGTTGGATGTAAGCTGTCTCCAAAACCTCAGGAAGGGAACCCCCACCTTCCAAACCCCCTCCTCCTCCCCAGCAAGATTTGTGGTCTGGTTAGAAGGACCATTTAGATGATGAAAGGAACCAGTGGACAGCCCCTGATTTATAACCAGCGTGATTTTTTTTAATATCCACCAAATTAATATTTTTATGTCTGTTCCCCCATCAAGTTGCTTCGGTTTGAATTTCAACGAGGGGAGCCTGCCAAGATCACATAGTAAAATACAAACTGGGTCGTAAATCCCAGCAGGGGTGGGAGAACGTCAGACAGATTGCTAACACCTTTAAAAAAAAAACAAAACATTGAAACAAAAAAGGCAGGAATTTGCTTTAAAGTACAGAGGGCCCAGGAGGGTCTGGGAGAGACACAAGCACTCTGCACACAAGTGGGGAGCTGGTTTGCCTTCCTGGGACCCCTCCTCCCGGGGCTCCAACCCGTAGAAGGCCTTGCTGCAGGTAAATCAGCAAGTGGGGCTTTCCACCCAAAGCCAGAGATGTCTCTCCGGGACGCGAGCTAGAGATAAGGCAGAGATGCTCTCCAATGGTCACCTTCCGAAGGCCGACTCTTTCTGCATCCCTCCCTGTCGAGTGACCACTTACGCAGCTCATCAAACTCTCCTTTCATTAGGTGCCAGGCCAAGGGAAATGGGAGCAGCTGGCAAGATGGGGTTTGAAGCTGTAAGAAGAAAGCCATGTGTTTCCTTCCTAAGACTCCAATCATTTCCCTACGAGGAATAAAAGGCTTTCACAAACTCTCTGGATGGATATGTCTTGCAGGGAAACAAGTTGATTACTCTCAGCAGCCCCCCCCCCCCCACTGGGTACCAGCGGGAGAAACAGAAGCCCTTATTTGCTTGGTTTTATAACAGGTTTATTATATGTGAGCATATATGGAAAAGTAAACACCCTTATAACCTAGCTTATTAATACGCCGATTTGGATAAACCACCAGTCAAATCTCGTCAGCGGAAACATAACCCTAGCCCACAGGAGAGGCCTGATGGAACTCACTGATAGCCTATAAAACAGACGCTGGTGCTGTCTGTCAGCGCGGGCATTACCACGGCGTTCCGCTAATCCTCCCCGCGGACAGCACTAAATCCTGCAGCAATGGGGCCTCCCCTCTCTGACCCTCGCCTGTCTGTGGGTCTCAGGACACACGGCTGGATCACGGGAGCCAGAGGACCTCTCTCAGCAGCTCCAATGAGGGACATCTCCAGCGTCACACCTGTATCAGGAACTTTCGCAGAAACTCATTTCAGACCAAACTGCTCTTTCTCATAACACTTCGCCAAAAAACCCTTTGGACCTTTGTTTGACCCACTCTGCGCTCACAGCCAAAGTCATCGCTGAGCCTTTGAGAAGCCTCTATTAAAATCCCAGGCAAAGGCGCAGCTCCCGAGGGAGCCAGCCGGATAGGTGAAGAGGCCCAACACTGGATGGAGACGCAGGCGGAACCCGGAACCTGGTTCTATTTTTTCTTCAAGGATACAAAGATTTTCAGTTTATCAGTTATGGACATTCAATTATAACCATAGAAGGAGGTTTTATATATACATGTATATATTTTATAAATATATTAAATATATAATACGTATATAAAATATAATCATATATTTAGCTATGAATAACTACCATTTGTGTATTATATATGAAATATGTAATTCATACATAAATATATAATTTACATACATTTATATATAAAATGTATATTTAAACATATAAATATATTTTAAATATTTATAAAATACATATATTTAAAAATATAACCCTCCAGTTCCCTTTCCCATTGGATCTGAACACCAGTCTTGGTGGTCGTAAAAGGAGGAAAACTAATACTGAAGCTGGCCTCACAGCTCTGTAGAAAATAAGTAAATAAATAATATATATACAAAAATTTTTATATATGTGGTTTTCATTTAGTTTTTTTTTTAGCTTAATAGCCTCATGCTTTAGCAAACTCACACAAGACCCCACCAGGGAGACACAAATTTCACACAAACTCAAAGCAGGTAAAACAAATTTTTTTCCTTAAAAAATAAATTACACACACAACGACTGAAATTTCAACGAGGTTTATAAAGTTAGATAATGACACCGGAGCAGTGCTGATTTCCTGGGTGTAATAACTGCCCTGTGGTGATGCAAACGAATCTAGGAAACACACACCGAGGTTGCCGGGAGCAGCGGGGCGACAGGAGTACCACTCACTCCCGCGCCGTTCAGAACGGTGTCGGCGCACGCCCGCACGCACCCAGCGGCCAAGCAACCATGGGTAGATAGCGACATTTGCGGACTCTGAATAAAGGGTCTACGGGGATTCTTGGCACTATTTTTGCAACTTTAATGTGGATCTGAAATTATTTCAAAATTAAAGGTTAAAGAAAACGTCTATTTAGGCCCTCAGAGATACTGTTTTTTTCTTTTCAAATTTGTATTTATTTTTAAGTTGAGGTATAAATGATTTATATTATATTCAGGTGCACGGCACAGTAATTCAATATTGGTGTATATTGTGAAATAATCACCACAGTAAATTCAGTTAACATCCCCACCATACATAGTTACAAAGCTTTTTGTTCCTGTGATGAGAACTTTTAAGATCTACTCTTAGCGACTTTCAAATAGGCAATACAGTATTACTAACTACAGTCACCGTGCTGTACATTTCATCCCCATGACTTATTTATTTTACGACTGGAATTTTGTGCCTTTAACCCCTTCATCTATTTTGCCAGCCTCCACCCCCCACCCACCCTAGCCCTCACACAGCCCCTATTGTCTCTTATTTAAAATAAAAACCTATGTCTTGGCTGGTGTGGCTCAGAGGGTTGAGCACCAGCCTGCCCAGTCAGGGCGCATGCCTGGGTTGCAGGCCAGGTCCCCCGCTGGGGGTGTGTGAGAGGAGTTTCTCTCTCACATCAATGTTTCTCTCCCTCTCTTTCTCCCTCCCTTCCCTGCTCTCTAAAAAAAAAAAAATCTTTTAAAAATAAAGTGAAAACCTGATAGAGTTTATTTGTAAGTTTTTTATTTGCTTCCCCACATCAACCTAAAAAGGGACTTGATATAAGTTCTTACTATTTTGTATATCATTTAGAACCCTTCATCTTTTTAATTTAAATTTCAATTACAGTTTACTTTCTGTACTATTTTGTATTAGTTTCAGGAGTACAGCTTGGTGGTTAGACAATCGTATACTTTACAGTGTTTCCCCCAGTAGTTCCAGTTGCTACCAGTTAAGCGAATGTCCAAGACAGAAGAAATATTCTGGAAGGAGAAGACTTGAATTCTCCAGGCTTATGGAGTTCCAGCCGATGGGACAGTTGCTTCTGTGGCCCTCAGTTTCCTCATCTTTAAAATGGGCATAAAGGCAGGGCTGTGGTGGGGATCAGTGGAGGATGTTTTGTCTTGTGGTGTCTAGTCTCAGCTCTACCACTCCTCTCCACCTGGGGTCTCCTTGTCCAGAGCAACGGGATGGCATCCGTTCCATGTGGCAGGGGTCACAGTCGACCCCACATTTTCTGAGGGTCAGTGAAAGCCCCCTGGGAAAGGCAGTGATCACCAAGGCTCTGCTTAGGCGCCTGGGGAACTTTCCTCACCCCCGCCCCCCAAGACAAGCCTTTCCCTGTATTTTTTTCTTTGGTAATGGAAACATCCCAAACACACTGCTTCCTGCTCTAATCAAATCCCATTTGGGCTGAAGGCCTGCTGACATGTATCAGCCCAAACCTGCTCTTCAGAGATTTCTGCTCACTTTGAGCTAAACATGTGGGTCCCAGCCCTGGACTGAAATGAAGATCGTGCTTTCTTCTTTCTCTTTTTGACCAGAAACACCATCGTGCTGCCACTGGAAATTAATGCATCTGAGTCCAAAGTGTCTGTTCCCTACACCCTTTCACATGGTCCAGGCTCAACACAGCACACATGCACGCACATGCACAAACACACATGTGTGTATTCTCAACCCATAAAAGTCAACCACACCACTGAATGTCTACAGCCCACCACTGAGCAGGCACTGTCCCCTCCCTGGAACTCCCGGGATGCAGGCAACGCCCTGCCGTGGAGCATGTGTGTAGCTTGACCCGGAGATGAATTGAGATGCTCATCCTGATGCACAGCAGCATCTACAGTCACCAGGAAGAGCGTCGCAGCAGACGACGCACATATAAATCACATTTATTTTCATAGCACATTTAAATAACGTTCTGGCCCTGGGGATTTTTCACCAAGTAATGAAGCATCACCCAATGAGACTCTGCAACGTTGCTCGGATCTGTAATGCCCCTCACAGCAGAGGAATAAACCTGTGATTTATATGGATGTCATCGGGTGGTGTAGGGGGCTTCCTTTCCTTTGCACAAGACACTGCTTTGCATTGGATTAGAGGTGAGATTTATCTGCAAAATAAACAAAGAACTGGCCCCCTGTCCCCTCCCCTGGTCACAGTAGAGGAGATATCAAACACACATGCATTCACCCAGCAGTACACACTCGCTGCTAACACACACACACACACACACACACACACACACACACACAGTGCAGCATGGACAGGTTTATTATGAGAGGAGAGAGAACAATCTTGATAAAAGATGGTCATTTGTCTGTTGATGAATATTTGTGTTACCAACAGTTCCTTGCAGGAGGCATCTGGTGTGCGGGCTTCAGCTGTCCCTCTGCAGTGATGCCCTGCCCCTGTCGATGTGGGTGCCTGAGCCCCAACACGTGCAGACAGAAAACAAATCTCCTCCATGCACTGCAAGGTGGGAGCGAAATTCCAGTTTACCTACCATTTTCTAGCTTCTTGTTTTGAGGGAAAATATGGCCTCACTCTAACAAGATTTTCCTTTGGATGATCATACGGGTGGTTGCCCCTGGTCCCTTAGGATGAATTGCAAATTGTTCTGCTGAAACCACCATGAGTTCTTACTCTACCTTTTCCTTCCTTCCTTCCTTCCTTCCTTCCTCCCTCCCTCCCTCCCTCCCTCCCTCCCTCCTCTTTCTTCTTCTTCCTTTCTTTCCTTAGTAGCCATTTATAAGACTCCATATATGTCTTCACTTGAGGCTACTACCAGCCTTGGGGACTGTAATTTGCTTTGGGCAGCCAGAGAAATACGTAAACTACATTTCAGTGGAGCATAACCACATGTAAAAAACACAATTTATCATACACAAATTTGGGTAGGCTAGAGTTCATTCTACAACTGCCAAATATTTCAAATCCATCCAGAAAACACTGAGTTATGAGTGATAACTCACATTGCTATGGTGCTTTATGGTTAGCAAAATACGTCCACATATTACATATATTATCAATTGGTCTTCATGCAAATTTGTATGACAGGGAGGGCCGTAGGCAGGCACAGTCTTAGCTGTATTCTTGTGCTTGCAGGAATCACTGTTGCTTCAAGGACCCAAAGTTGCTTTCCATTTTCCCCTCAGGTTCATGGGTTTCAGGATCACTAGAGAAACTGAAAGCAGAACATCTCACACTTTAATACAGAAAACCACTCCTTGACTAGCCAAGAGTGGATAACGGATGGTGAGCGGCATCCTTGAAGGCAGGGATACCAAAGAGCCAGTTTCATTTGAATCAACCTGCAGTCAAGGTCAGGACCTCTAGATGCTACCTAGATATTTCTAAATGAGGTTTATTTCCCAGAAAAACACATTCTCCTGTTTACTGATGTATACTCCATTTCCAAGGCAAAGGGCAGACTTTTCCTTTGCTCAAATCTGCCTTTTGTGGACTGGAGAGAAACTATAATATTACTTTGTGCAGAAGTCTCTATTGCCCAAGGCGAGCATATGTACATTTTCATATTTTGGTCAAGGTCGCAAGTCTGGAGTAGAGAAAGGCCGACTTCGATGTCCCTTCTTCCCTCTGCAGAATCACGTCAAACAAGGTCCCAAGCAACCGCATGTGTCTGGATGTAAAGACACTCTTTGCTTCTTGTCATTTTAATTTCTCAAAATTGTTCAGAAGTTGCACCGTGGCCATCCAGATAGCAAAGGGAAATTTATAATGATTGCCCCAAATTCACATTAAAAAAAAGGCAATTAGGAAAAGCAGCACTGCCCAGCAAGACTAACTCACGACTGTTGGAGAGAGGTGGCTGGACCCTAAAAGTGGGGTGACCACCCAGGGTAGTTTGCCTGGGGCAGTTCTGACTTCCGTTATTTTTCTGGCTAAATGACTGAGAGCCTCTCTTTCATTTCACACTTGTCCCAGTTTAGATGCTAAATTATATAGTCACCCTACCTAAGAGCCGTAGGAAAATCCAGTTGAAATAGGTCGTATTTTTTAAGGGTGTGAAAACAACCTGAAAATAAAACTGGAGGAGCGAAAAGAAAAAGAAAAAGAATTTGTCCAGTCAGTTCAATGGTTCCACCACAGAACCCATGGCGAGATTGTATCTGTTTTGCTCATGTAATTCTAATTATGAACCAATAATGTGGAATAGAACTAATTTAATTAGAACCGCTAGTCTGTAATAAAGCAAATGCACAAAATAATTTGTTGAGTCACGAGGCCCAGATATAGATGAACTCAAGTGCTCGCGTGGGCGGCAAGAGAAAGGCCCATCACTCCACTCCACATCTCTCTCCTGCGGGTGTGGGTGGCAGGTGGGAGGGAGCTTGTCGGCCTGGAGTGGGGTCGGTGGATTGCAAGCAGATGGGAATGCCTTCCTAATCAGATTCAGGGCACCGTGAAGGCCGGGCCCATGGGATTAGCTGGCAATGGCCACGCACGCCTTCCTGCCTGGGCTGCGTGTAGCACACACAGGGGTGCGTGACCCACAGGCCCCTAGAAGTGGATAAACCCTGGCTTCAGCAGAAGGCATGGTGGAGGTTTTTAGTTACGAATGCTTGCTCTCCCTCTTACTCCTCCTGCTGCACTCGATGTCCCCCTGAAGCACAGGTTTTTTACTCCCCGCCCCTTGAAACCACCTCGGTGTGGAATGTGGAACCAGCACTCCCCCAGTCATGAGGTCAGGGAATCCACACGCACCGTCTCTGCCTGGCCAGCTCCATGGTGTCCTCCAAAAGGCCCCAAACATTCTAGAAGGCCTTCTCTGACTATCCCCCTCCTTTGGGAGTGCCCTGACCCCAGGGTCTCCCCACAATAAGCACTCAGAAAGTGCAAAGCTGCTCCTCAGAGGTTCCGTATCCTGCTGGCCACCTTCCTGCCACAGCACTTCAAACCCAGTGGAAGCTGTTTGCTTCTCTGTCTCCCTTTCTAAAGTCTTAACTTCTTGAGGTCAGTGACAGTGCCCTTCCCTGCACTCCCTGACTTAGCCTGCTGTCCTACATACAGATGTCCGGTCCTTGTTTGTGCAATGAACGTGTGGGCAGGCTGAGACCCACCTGAAAATGCAAATAGATAGTATAATAATCGCTACAGTATATTTTTAAGCACTTTGTATCTCTCTCTCCCCATATATACGTTATGGCTAAAAGAAAGGTAGCATTATTTACCATATTCTACCATCATTATCAACCATTTTTAAGTGTATAGTTCAGTGTAAGTGTATTCACATTGCTATGGGACAGACCTCCGGAACTTTTCGTCATGCAAAACTGAACGGCATGGAACATTTAAGCGCTTTTTAACAGTTATCTCATCTAAATCTCCCAGAACTAGAGGTACTAGGGATAATTATTAGTCTCATTTTGAGAAAAGAAGTTAAGCAACCAGCTTAAGGTCACACGGCCAGTGATTGGTAGAGGTAGGTTTGAAATTGCTCATACATCTTCATTAAATTCTGCTGAGCAGTTTTACTTTAAGGGAAAGTTTCACAAAATTGCGGGTTTATGGAAATTGCATGGTTTTGTTTCCCCTTCTGCCAGATCTTTATCTTTTAAAAGTAGTCTTAAAAATTTTTACTGAGAAGAATATGAAAAAAGAAACCCATGCCTCTTTATGAAGTTCATTATCAGGATCTAAGAGAGATGAGGCAGGTTTACTGTAAGAACAGGTGCTGTAGATGAGTCATAGAATTTCAGCAAAGAAAGGCACTTGACAGGTAACCGAACCCAGCCCCGTTATTTTACAGGTGTGAAAACTCAGGTTCAAAGTCACAGGAGAAGTGAAGAAAACGTCAAGTTCAGAGCACAACACTCTTACCACTCTGATGTGAGAAGATGGTTTTGCCTGATTGTTTATAATTGTTTCTTTCTGGCAGTTCTAGCAGCATTTTAAATTAAATGTGCTTTAGTCTGTTTTCATTTGGGGTCTCCGCTCCCAGCCCCAGGCAGGGGCCCTGCTCTAAGCAGCTCGATGCTGACCTCTTTTCCCACCTACCCCCCCACCCCTGGCCATCAGTGGTCCTTACCCTACAGCCCCCCTTTTTGTAACAAATTTTCCATAACACCTTCCTTTTGTCCCCAGAAATGAAATTGAGGCATCACCTACTTAAACACATAACTGCAACACCACCAACAGCAAATCAACATAATGCCCTATCCGTGATTTGTGATAAAATATATATCACAAAATATATAAAATATATAAAGCAAATGTTCTAGTAAGAGTCGGAGGGGACATGACGCCACCGCCAGCACTTGCCTCTCTGCGTGGAACCCCCATGGGTGCTGCTGGTGGAAGCGTGGGCCCACAGAGACATGCTATGGAGGTGACTCAAATGCCACAGGCAGCGTTTGTCCCATACGGCCGAGAAACCCTTAGTAAGGGCCTGAGCGCAGCCAAGTACCATCTTCCTTTCATTTCCGTGGTGATAAATGCAGGGTGCCAAAGACAAAACATGTTAAACCTTTCTGTTTAAATATACAACTAGGCTCAGATGATTCTAAATGGGTTCTCGGCCTATGCGCGACTGTCTGGTGGGACATCTGACAGTTGGGCAGGAGGTAGGACAGCCCTTCGCCTGTGGGACCTCTAGCAGCACCACCTCTGTTCAGTGGATGTTTTCTTCTGGGGACCTCTCCCCGTTTATCCCTCCTGCCTACCTCACACACCTTCGTCTGTGCTGGTGCCTGCTCCTAGAATGCCCTTGACCCTGTCTCTGTCCTGACTAATCTCTGTCTTCCAAGGTTATGCCCTCCAGGGAACCACCCCCTGATTCCTCCATCCTCAGAGGTTCTCCCTGCATGCTCCCTCTCTAGCCCAGCATTCACCGCGGACTGGGAACGGCTGGTGTTTCCAGTGTGTCTCCTTCCTGGGCCTGGGGCTCCTGAAGGTCAGAGACCCCACTGTGCCGCAGCCAATCACACCCCCTGGCACATGGAGCCACACAGAAACATCTGCAAACTGAATTAAACTGACTTTCATCATCACGGGCGGGGGAGAAAAGACCCCCCTTTATTTTTTTTTTTACTACATTTCACAATTTTGGCTGCAGCTTTGAGGGTTAAGCTAGACTCATTAGTAAATAAGTAACAACCTCAAACTCTTGACAAGAACCTTTCGCCATTTTCACTTGCCAAAGATGTGTAATTTAACTAGTTTCCTATTCCTAGAAATATAAATATCTCATTGGAATGAGTTGCAACACACTTTTTTAATGACAAAATACTGTCTTTTACAGCATTTTAATTTTGTCCACAATCTTCATTCTCAAATTTTATAGACTAGCTCTGGGTGTCTTTTATTGAAATGAATAGTTCTCAAAAATAAAAATAAAAAATGGCTCAATTATTGCACATGATAATTAATCTCTGAAATTAAAAACTGTCCTCTGTCCAACTGATTTACAAAGAACCTCTTAATGGGGAAGAGAAACTGCTTAATAATCTGCCCTCTGAAAAATAAAAAAGAAAAGCTAATAATTTTTTGGAGGTGAAAGCGTTTTTTTCAAGATAACACGTGGCTGCCCTGGCTGGTGTGGCTCAGTGGATGGAGCGCCAGCCTGCAAGCCCGAGGGCCGCCAGTTTGATTCCCAGTCAGGACACATGCCTGGGTTGTGGGCCAGGTCCCTGGTTGGGAGTGCACCAGAGGCAACCATACACTGATGTTTCTCTCCCTCTCTTTCTCACTTCCTCCTCCTCTCTCTAGAAATAAATAAATAAAATCTTTAAAAATACTTTTTAAAACGATAACACGTGGCTTCAGTTTTTAAATCTTGCACCAGAGTTAATGTACTCATTTTGACCCTGTGGTGGAAACCCGCTTGAAACGGGGCTGAAAGAAAGGATTTTGAAAGAAAGGATTTTCAATTCCCTACTCTCTCTTGGGGTAAGCCTGGCCCCCGAAGTCCCAGACTCATAAATAAATCAGAACCATGCTAATAACTAGGGCTGGGCACAATTTCGGGCTTCGGCAATTCCAAAGAAAGGGCACCAGGGGGCACTACAGGCCCACGTTTGTGATTTCAGGCGCCATTTTACCCTTGGATTTTGGAAAATAATTTCTTGAAAAAAACTGTTAACCTTCTGAGCCCCGGATGTGGTTTTATTTATTGCTTTCAATATGCTATTACCACTCATCTTAACTGGTCAGGCATGGAAGGTTATTTGAAAGGACAATGCCCTCAAAGGGGAGACACAATCAGGCTTCCCTTTTCTGTTACCTCCCAGTAATAACGTCGCCGGGGGTGGGGGACGTTCTTTTATTGTTAGCTTTACAATTAAAGAAACCATCCAGGAAATCCTTGACTAACATACTGGATTTCCCCCTCAAAAAAATTCTTGGATGTCTGAGGCATCCAAGAGGGTTTTTTTTTTTTAATATATTTTTGTCGTTGCTATCTCTGTAACTATCGCTGTTCATGTATGTATTCCATTTCAGCAAATATTTCCCGAGGCCCTGGATGTGCCAGGCGCTGGGGGTGCCGTGAGACTTCGCCACCGTGGGGAGGAGGCTCTCTTCTCTCCTGCGAGCCGGGTGTAGTCTTAAAGCTCAAAATCCACAGTAAAAGGTGACCCTTCTGTTTAGATTATTTCTCTCCCCACTGCTCTCCAGAACGATGTATTTGTTTTCCCACAGAAAACAGTAAAAATCACGGCTTTCTGGAGGTAACAGCCTCAGACTGAGCACAAAAGCTTAAAACCCTCTCGCTAGAACTGTATGCTGAGTGACTGAATTTTTATTAATCAAATCAAATAAACACTTGTGGGGTTTGGGGTTTTTTTCTTTCCTTTCAACATCCTATGTTGATGAGAATTTAGCAAGAGGAACACACCACCACTCTTGGCATCTAACCGAGCGCGTTTCTGGACTCAGCTGGGCCCTGCTCGGCAGTGCTGGCACCCAGGGTTGCCCAGACTGGGGGGCAGGAAGTCGGTCTGTCTCCCCCTCCTCCTCCTCACCCATCCACCAGGTGAGACCATACTGTGACACGGGCATATTACATCCATTGTCTCTTTAAACGCTCACAGGGCCCCCTCGAAGCTATCTCCATATCTCAGCTGAGCAAACTTCTTTGCCCAAGGTCATACCACCAGTATCCAAACTCAAGTCCATCCACCTGCAAAAATCATGTGCCCTCTGCTCCTGAAGACGGGGGGCAAAAGGAGGCTACCAATAATAATAAATAATACAATAATAAATAATAATACAAGAATAAACTCTGTTTCATGTACTCACAACTGTAAACCTACTTTTGCCCACCCCTGTCAACCTCCCAAAGACTGAAACTGACACTGCCGGGTGCTTGCCCAAACCCACCCATCTTCTTCCCAGGCACCCAGCTGGACTACGTTTCCCAGCCTTCATTGCAGCAAGGTGTGGCCTCTTGAGTAGCTTTCTGACAGTGGGGTGTGAGTAGAAGTGAGACACCGACTTCCACAATCCTGCACTTCCCCTTCCTGCCTGTCTCCGTCCAACAACTAACTTTGACTCCTTGGGGGATCGAGGAGCCCAGCATGAAAGATGTTTGTGTCCCTGAATCACTGCCTAGAAGGTTCCCGCCAAACACTGACATTTAATGCTTCTGCGAGCAAGACAGAACTTCTACTGTGTTAAGCCCCTGTGATTTGGGGTCGTTTTGTAAATAGTTAGCCTTCGAGAAATTATACACAAGGAAAGATCATGTCATCCATGAAGGCTTCTGTGCACCACCCAGGGGCCCTGGGGCCTTGCTCTAATTCTGTGACAGTGAACTTGCTCCAATCTTCCTGGCTTAAAGAAGAGGATTGAAAAGTGACCTTGAAGGTTTTCCCTGATCTGAAAAAGTCCCTAGTTCTGTGGTGCTCCTCCCCGCACCATAGTCACCCTTACTTTTAGGGGCAAAGCTGCCCGGACCAGGAAGGACTTGGCCCAGACTACCCACCCAGCTTTCCTTTCCACAGAACACTTTCCCTCCACCCCGCTGGGCAGCTGCAGACAGTACACCCCTCTCAACTGTGGCAGCAATGTGAGACGTGAGATGCGCCATCAGGAGGATGGGTGTCTGTGAATGGCTCTGCCCTGGCGTGTGGTAACCTCCCCTGTCCCCTCCTGCCTCCTCCATGGTCTAAGTAGGAATGTAAGCATCTGCCACCAACAGGAGGGCGGACTGTAGACCAAGACCGTAAAAACTGCCAGGATCAGAAGAATTCATGTAATAGAAGGAATTCTGTCCTTTGAAAGCACCGAGTCTTCAAATGATGTCACTTTGACATCTATAAAACATTATACTTAAGATATTATGACTATCTTGAGTGGTTCAGGTGATATCATTTCCTGTCACTGAGTGGGATATGCTCAAAATGAAGATGATGTCACGGTAGAAAAAGGCGCAACTGAGAATTTTAATGGCACAGACTCCTGGCAAAGTCAGGAAAGAAGCGGGTTATTTGCAGCAGCGGTGCGGAAGTTAATTGCGCCCTCTTCTGGTCCGCCCCGGCATTTCCAGAGAAAAGATGGGAATGCTGACAAATGACCCCGGTCACTGCCTACCTGGTGTCCTGAGTTCCGCACCTGAGCATCCAAGCATCCACCCCTCCAGAAACTTCCCGAGGGCAGGGGACTTGGCATTTTCATCCCCGTGGGTTCGCTGCGTCCACGGCAGGGGTTTGTTGCATGGATACTACTGGGGTTTCTAGCGAAACCAGTGATTGCTGAGAGCGGGGTTTTTTAGAGTTGTGACAAATTTAGGGTAAAAAAAATCCAGGGCTCAGTTGTACCTCCTGGCAGAACATGGCTGTCTGGATGCGTTTGAAAAGAAAGGGGCCAAGTAGGGGCATAATACATGCTCTTAATATTAAATATTAAAATAAATTTTATTATTTTGGCGGGCGCTGTTTGGGGGCTGACCGCTGATACTCTCCTTCCCCTCTGGTCGGTGAGACATTCATTACTCGCTGTCTGATCCCAGGAGGAGGAGCTGGGGTGGGTGGGGTGGGTGCCTGACCCAGGCTTGGCCATTCAGAACCATTCCTCCTCCCTCACAACCCTTAGCCAAATAAAATCCACCCGGGGAACTTTCTGCTGAACTACGGCCCCTCTGTTTCCACCCTTCAAAGTCGTTCCTCTGCCCTTGGTAAACTGAAGAATCCTCAGTGCTGCGGCCATTGACAGGACCCGCACTAGAGACTGTTCTACAAGCGTCAGCACCTGACTCACCCCAAGTTATAAGTTACCATAATTACCCAGGGGGAAAGCCAAGGTTAATGATGAAACAAATTAATTCATACTTAAAATATATAAATGTGTTCCATAACTACTACAAGATGAAATAAAGTTAATTAAAGTAATTTTCAAAGTATTAACAGAACCATAGTTCCAAGGAGTGTAGGAACATTATCAGCACATTTGAATCATTAAAGGATTTAAACAATTTAGAGAGCCATGGACAGAACACGTATTTGCAAAGGTCAAAAAAAAAAAGAGAATAAACTAGCTTTATTTTGTGTGTATGGGCCTATTTTGTTTTTACCTACTGTGGCATTATTAGATATAAGACTTAAACTGCTTCAATATTATTTGTAGATTTCTATTTATGAAAGGTTATCTTGCTTATAGAAAAAATAATTAAGTTTAACCATTCACAAATGGACAGTTATTTGTAGGTACTTAAACATGAAGGTCTATGCCAGCCTGGCGATTTCTCACTTTTAGTGCCTCCCTGCCTGCCTAGGAGAGCACAGTCGAGTATGGAATGGCTGTGTCCCTGCAGTACTCCCACTCCTGTTATTGATAGTAAGAAGATCCAGCTTCCATTTTTAATTTTAAGAAATGCAAGATTATCCTGGAGTAAATTAATCTAATCACACAGCACAAGTAAATTAATGTCAGTTCATTACCTAATAGTAAAAATAATATTAACCTAAAGAGTCTAAATCCACTTCTGACACAAATTCGATTTTTATAACGTTGCACTGATGGCCTTCTCTGGATTATATGTGGTGGTTTCCAGCATTAGCTTCTCTGCTAATTGGAAGTGTTGGGAGGAAGGACGCGAACAGCCCAGCGGTGCTGAAGGAGGTTGCTTCCGGAATCGATCTAGCTGTGTTCCAGTTCGGACACCGCTTCGCTGAGACACCGCTGGGTATTTTACACGGCAAGCCTGCTCTAAAGTCCTCCAAACAAAAGGTCTCCGGGCTTTTGCCCTCGTGGCGTTAAGTGGATTTTTGCCAAAGCAGCCCAGCAGCTCTCATTTGGAGCATTCAGGATTGTTGGCCCTTCTGCCCGCTGCCCCCAACCCCCGTCCACCCTGGGAGACTCCAAAGGGGCTGTCTTCTGCAGCACCCCAAGGGGTGGTGCCTATGTTTCCCCCAAATGGGGCTCCACGTGGGTCACACAGACCAGAGGAAAGACCCTGAGCTCACAAAATGTCTCCTCGGCCGAGAGAGCTTTAGAAGTTGGGAAATTCATGTTGCAACCTTGAGAAAGGCAAAGTAAATAGAGAGCATGCCAGCTATTTGTTTTCCTGTTGATGAGTTCTCCAAGTTTGGACTGGAAGCCCTCCAAGGACTGGAGCTGCCTCAAAAAGCAACGTGTTAACCCTGCAGGCTTCAGTTGCTCTCCTCACCAGTTCTGTACTTCTTTCTCTTCCACCTAGAAAGTTCCAAATTACCGCCGCGCTTTTGCTCGCTGTGTCTGTTCCGCTTTACAATGCGAAACATTTGACAAACGGGGCCAAAGACGGTGCAGGAAGATGCCAAAAGACTACCTGGTGGAGGGACTTTTTAAAAAAAATCCTCATCGGAGGACACTTTCTAATTACTTTTTAGAGAGAGAGGAACAGAGAAAGAGCAAAGCATCAATGTGAAGGGAAGCGTTGATTGGTTGCCTCCCTTACACGCCGAACCGGGGATAGGGGATCGGGGCTGTCCACGCCCAGAGCAGCGATCCGCGCTCCAACCAACTGAGCCACACCGGCCACAGCTGGGGCAGGAACTTGTAAGAACTTCTCATAGCATGCCTTCCTGGAGCCCGGCTCCTACACGGTTAGTAACACTTGCTTAGATCACGGAAGTGAGTCACCTTTTAGAGCCAAAGTTTTCTAGCTTTAAAAATTTGTCACACATTCTATTGCAATTGTGTTTTTCATGTTATAACATAAATTCTTATTCATTTCCTTGGAAACATAACAAGTTAGCATTACATTTACTTGGGTTTTTTTTCCTGAACATGAGACAGTTTATAAACAAGTCTAGGTAAAATGATGGTTTGAAATCCCTTAATCACTCTTTCTTTTAAGTGTTTACTCTAATCAACTGTTTATACCATTTTTAAAATTTTAAATATGTTCTTTTCCTATTTATAAAGTCACTTAATTCTCTTTATAGGAAACATGGGAAACAAGTATGAAATTTTATTATATTTTTAAAAGATTTTATTTATTTTTAGAGAGAAGGGAGGGGAGGGAGAAAGAGAGAGAGAGAGAAACATGAATGTGTGGTTGCCTCTCAGCGCCCCCTACTGGGGACCTGGCCCACCACCTGGGCATGTGCCCTGACTAGGAATCAAACCTACAACTTTTCAGTTTGCAGGCTGACATTCCATCCACTGAGCCACACCAGCCAGGGCTAAAATTTTAAAAATATTATTTGTAATCACATCATCCACAGTTAAGCATTGTTACCATTTTGGTATGTTTCTTTTTCTTCTTTGCTAACTACACTAAATGGATGCTGATTTTTTTCATTTGACCTTACACCATAAATATCTTTTCAATATTTGTCATTAGTAATCTTCAAAAATGAGATTTTTTAAATGACTTCAATAATATTCTATCGTTGGAATGTACCATAATGTTCTTAACTAATCTGCTACTGTTGGTTATTTTTCTAGTAAATATATTTCTATGTAAACCTTTGGCTGCATCTCTCATTAATTACTCAGAGTAGATTCCTAAAAGTAGAATTACTGGGTTAAAGTGTAGGAACAGTGTTAAGATTCCTAATAGACTTTCCCACATTGCCTTTTCCAAAGGATGCTTGTCAATTTACGATCCCACCAGCAGTGACTAAGATGCCTGATGCCCACAATGAGGATCACTTTTCCATCTTGGCCAGTACAATAGATACTTCCATTGTTGATGTAAGTGGGGTGGCCCAGCAGTGGGGAGGGCTGAAAACTGGGAGTCAGGGGACCTGGGCTTGAACTTGGACCCTGCCATGGCTCAGCTCTGTGACTCTGTGGAAAACCCTTAGCAGAAAGAATGAGAATCTGGAACAGTATTGACTGCTCCAATGAGATGACGAAAGTGTGAGAATGCTTTGTAAGTGTAATATATAAAAGGTTTTCTTATTATTGCAAGTGTCTACCCATTGCTACTAGTACCTAAGAAAAATTAGGGACCGGGTATCCAAATTATTACCAACAAATGAAATGTTATGAAAATAGTGATTAAGATGTCCTTTTAAAAAATAAGAGGTGATTTTCTTATTAGCATATTTTCTCACATCTCTTTCTGAACTCACACACATACACAACACAGCAGTGCCCGAAACCCCAAATGGGCTTAACTGTAATGTATGAAATACAGTTGGGTATTGTCTTGGATTATGCAGAGCAGACCAATAGTTAACACTTCCTTGAAAGGTGGATTACGGTGTAATGGGATTTAGGTGGAGGTGGCATAAACTCAAGAAATCTTTCCATTTTAACTGCTACAACCCAACACAAAGCTTTCCATCCGATTAGGCCGCTCCATTCCGGTCATTCAAACACATGATCCTTCATCCATACTTTTCCTCTCTTCTCCTCATTGATCTGTAGCTGTATTTCCTTTAAGGTTTATCCAGGATTACTTTCTCCTGAAGTCTTTCCCAGCTACCCAAAGTAGAAAGAGTAGAAAACCCTCTTCTCCCAGGATTATCACTGTGAACCCCACAGGCCAGCTCTGGGTCACCTGCTGCTTTGTAAGGTCCTTTCTTCATTTCTAATGCAAAAATATTTCTTCCCCAACTACACTGTCAACTTGAGCAGAAAGATTCTTCCTTTCCATTTGCAGCTCCGTGCACTCTGGGCCCTAAATTCACTTGCCCCTGAAAAGAGAAAGTTTTACCAGAAACTCCCACTGGGGAAACTTCCTCCAGACCTCGACCCTCAGCCACATTTCTTCTGGGGACTGTTTTCCCTCATTAATTGTGCTGACAGGATAAGAACAGCTCACAACCCAGCGGCAAAGGCTAATATGGGCAGTTTCGTTTTTTCCTCATTTTTTTCTCAGCCTCCACCCTCCTTGCTAAATATAATCTCCTCGCTGATTAAATGTCACTTTTTTTAAAAAAAACAAAACCAAAGAAGAGTCTGTGTTTTGGTATAAGCATATGATTCCCAAAGAAATACCCGTGGTCTGAGGACATCAATGTCCTATTCGCATTTTGGAGAGGCGAAACTTTACTACATTTTAGTGTCAATTCTAGATTCATTCCAATTTCCAGAGGCTTAGGTAGGGCATGCGTGATCGCAAGAAACAGAAGCCTGCCCACATTTTTCATGTCGAAGACAGAGCAGAGGCGAAGGGAGCTTCACGAGCCTTTTCAGCACATCGAGCCCGAGATCTGTGATTTGTGAAAGGGAACAGTGGTTTTCAAAGCAGACCTTTCCATGACAGAGAAGGACTCTCTATGCAGGACTAAGGGATTGCTATGATAATAGGTAAAACTCTTCGTTTCTCATCAGGCCACTGGGAGGGCTCAGAGAACCTTTCCGGTTGCCGAGAGCCCCCCCTTTGCAGTGGGAGAAGCTTGCCGATGCCGTTTCAGCCCTAAGGGAGTGTACAGACTGCAGCCCTGTATGCCTACAACTGGGGCATCAGGTCCTGGGCGCCGGCCCAAGACAGCTTTCCTCAGACTTTACAACACAATTACAAAAAGACCATTTGGCAGCTATCCCGAGAAGAAGTTCTGAGAAAGAGCTCAGCAACCCAGCCAAATATAATTGCCTCCCAAAATTAGGTCAAAGTTGTCAGCATTAGTTGAAGACCTAGAGGCTCAAGTCAGAGCGCTGGGCAATCAATCTCTAAACAGATTCCTTATCGGCCTCCTTCAGAAACCAGTCCACGGGATCCATCTGCTCCACTGGCGACAGTGTCTTAAGACAATACAGTAGGAGAAGAAGTGAAATCTCAGTTTGCCCTCACTACCACCAAAGCAGATCATTCCACAATCCAGAACGTTCCACTGCTCATGCCTTTCCACCCCATCTCCCATTTCATTTTTATTTTAGTGCCCTTTTAATTTTAGAAGCATCTCAACCTTTTTTATATATAATTCCTGAAACAAAGATACTAGATAAGGCTATGAACAGCAGCTCCCAGCTCCGGGCTTTCCACGGTCTGGGAAACAGTACAGCTTCACCCTGGCTCCCAGATCCAGTCCCACTCTTATTCCTCCCACGTCCTTCAAATCTGTCCTCCAATCTTCCCAGGTCCGCAAGCACAGGCAAGAGGAAGCTGAGCTTATCGCCAACATCGCTGACACTGGACGGAAGATGAAGTAGCAGTCTACCAAGATTTAGTTCCAGTCCTGAAGTAAATACTGCTTCTGACTGTGACCCTTGTGGTAGACCAGTCCCAGGGGCTGAGCTAACAGGACATGCCCTCCTTAAGCTGTAGACCTTGCTTCCCAGGTACCACAGGCGCTGAACCCGAGAAAATGAACAGGAAGTACAGCAGTCCCCTTGTCTACCAGAAGTTCTCTCTCTGCTGCAGTCAAACAAGATGAAGTGTATGAAAGGACTTTGAAAGCAATAAAGTGTAAGGGAGGCCGTAAAAGAAGTATTGCAAGGGGCATCATGCCAGCTATTGCAAGAAAGAGTTGAATGAATGTTATTCCTATTTTGGATTTTGAATCCAAAGTTTAAAGGAGGCAATTAAAATAAAATCAAAATCAGTCTATGGAAGTGGCAACAGAGTTCTCCAAATGGTTGCTTGCTGGCACTTCCAGCCTTAACTGCAGTTAGTTCTGGGCCAAAAGACTATGAGCAGAAGGGCTGGTGGACTGTGTATCACTTTGGTTCACAGTTCTTAGCAACAGAAATGCGTCCTGCACACTGGCCTCCCTCCTTCTTCAATGACCTTGGAAACCACTTACTGAGATGGAGGGGCCTGGAACCCTGAGTCACCAGATGGAGGAGTGCCTTCCACCCTGAAATGCAAAACTTAGTATGAGTGCTAAGTCACAGAGATTCCAGTGTTTATTTAGCACACATAATGAAGACTATCTTTGAAAATACACTGACTTTTTCAATGTTATCGGGAACTTAGTGCTCTTACGAGATACGATAAAAAGTGGTATAGTTCTTGTACTGGGTCTACACCATTAATGATCTAGGTATGAAAGAAAAAAAATCAATCCCAAGTCAGCTAACGCCTTATACAGTGAATAAAATTCTAACCTAATGGTTCAGTGGATTAAATAAAACAGCTGACTTCGGCACTCAGAGGCCTCGTTCTGATCCAGCCATTTATTCTCTCTAAGACCCTAAGTAATTTAATCTCTTCTCTCTCTTTGGTTTTAAGATATAGAGAAGGACCTGTCTCAGAGGGTGTTGCTGAGCAATAAAAATAACTGTAAAGCACTTTTCCGGCACAAAGTGCTGCATAAATGCTTAATGATTCCCTTTAATGATACCATAGACAGGGAGGGGCATTGTACTTTAAGGTGAAATATTTTCATTTGAGTCATAGCATGTAATACTCTAGATGTCAGGCCTGATGGATGGCTGAAATAAGGATCTTTTGTTTTTCTGGAGCCTGGATAATTTAATCATTTCTCCTTCACCTCCAAAAATTACATCGAATTAAACGCACGCAGGACTCGGATCTCACAGAGATCTGTGTAAAGAGAGGAGACTTTGTCAGATGCCGTGAAGGATACTATCTTAAGGCCATCAGTTTTGTCCCTGAATTCTGCTGTGAACAAAAGCACTCAGGAAAAGCTGAGCTTTTTTTTTTTTTTAACTCCTGCTCCCTTTAAAAAACACACACACATTTACTTAGATTTAGGAAACCGTAGCTTATATTATACTGAGCCCAGGTTAGAGTCTCAAGGGGCAGTCAGTTACCTCCATGTGCTCTCTAGAGCAGAAAAGAGCCTTCGGTCAAATACACCCCTCCACGGTGGAGAGGCCACATTCTCGTCTGCAGGTACTGTGGGTCCAGAGTAAAGGGCGAGAAGGGAAAACACAGGGGCAATTTATCGTTTACAAAAATATAGTTAGAGAACCCTTATATTATTTTCTATATATGTCATAAAATAAATGAGTTTGAGAAAAATTTACTCTCCAGGTCCATTTGTAAAGGTCTTAAACCGTGCTTACATGGATGCTCCCACCCCTGAGTTATTAGAATTCTCAAATGTCAGGTGTGCCCCTCTCCTTCCCATGCAACCTCTCACAACAGCTACCCTGTACTGAATGTTTACATTGTGTAGCTTTTGCACGGTGCAGTGAACTTGATCCCATAGATTCCACACCGTAGTCCTGTGGGTAGGAAGTAGTTACCCCATTTTACGGAAGAGGAAATGATTCTCAGCAACGTTAAATGATTGACCCCAAGTCATACAGCTGCTGAGGAGCAGACAGGTCCTGGATTCAAACTCCGTCTCGCTGTTCCCCCAGGGGGAATTTGGAATTTAGACAGAGGTGGGGCAGATTGCAATTATGAATAGGATCCAGAGCAGGCCTCAGGGAGCATATCTGAAATTTCTTGAAGGTGAGGCAGTCAGCCTGTGGATGTCTGGGGAGAGAACATTCCAGCAGAGGGAAGCATTAGCACCAGGCCATGAGGTAGGAGCAGTAAGCTGGCCTGTGTTGCCAGAGCAGAGTGAGCACGAGGGAAGGAGGAAGGAAAGGGGTCAGTGAGAAAGGGGGTGGGGGCCCTGGGTCATGCAGTCCCTTCTAAGGACCTGGCTTTACCCTAGGTGAAGTGGGGAGTCCCTGGGGGACTGTGGGCAGAGGTGTAGAGATGATGAGATTGTAGGCTTTAAAAGGATCACTGGTTGCTCTGTTGAGAACAGACCCAGAGGCAAGACCCATTAGGAGATACTAAAGCACCTAACAGTGATGCTGTGATTTATAACAAGAAATACAAATTTGCTCTTCAACACATTTCTGGCACAGAGTTCCTAAAACCCCTAGAATTTCCTAGGTGATAAGAGTGATAAGGTTGTCTTTGGTTATGTTAATGAGGTGACGTTTGGAAAGCACCTAGATCACCTAAGGATGGGACACCAGAGGAACCGACCAGGTGGTTAAGGGGTTGGGACCTGGGCTTGCAACTGACCTCTGAATTTGCGCAGCGGGGGCCGTCTTGTGGGACTGAGCCCTTTACCTGTGGAATCTGATGCTACCTGCTGGTAGATCCTGTTGAAACAGAGTTGAATTGTGTGGACAAAAAGAGGCCACGAACTAAACCTGACAAGATCAGGAAAGGCTCGCACGGCGGCCTTACAAACCCAGAGATCAAAGTCACCACACAGCGTGGTATGAGTGTAAAAATTCCTAATGAGAAGTGGGTCATGGTAGGTAGTCATGACCTAGGCCTGGAGCTTCACTGATTATTGTCTCCGTACATCTAAGATAACATCCCTTTGAAATGGCAGAATAATCTTCTTTTCCAGGCCCTTCAAAGGCACAACCTCAGGTACCAGTGCCAGACCCAAATAAAATAAACTGCAAATAAGCTGTACAAAATAAGCTGCAAAACTGCCATGTTCTGGAGCATTTTCTCAATCTGTTGAGATTTTGCTTCCCCACAGTTGTCAGTTTGGCTCAAATAAACTCCTATAAACTTTTTCTGCCCAGGCTGGTGTGGCTCAGTGGACTGAGTGCCAGCCTGTGAACCATGGGGTCACCAGTTTGATTCCCAGTTGGGGCACATGCTTGGGTTGCAGGCCAGGTTCCCAAGGGGGGTGGGTGTGTGCAAGAAGCAACCACACAGTGATGTTTCTCTCCCTTCCTCCCCCTTTCTCTAAAAATAAAATAAATAAAAGCTTTAAAAAAACCCTTTTTCTTAGGCTGGATGTGCATCGACAATTGTAAAATACCCAGCTGTGTCAAAGAGCTGCTTGTTGGGTGTGTGGGCAACCTCCCTCACCCCTGCACACAAACCCATTGGAATCAGGTCCAGAATCTTCACTGGCTAAAGTAATTCAGGTGACACAGACCAGACTGGTAGCAGAGAAATGCTTGTATGTTGGACATATTTTTAAGAAAAAGCCACACATTTTTCTGGCAGACTGGTGGTGGGGGCGTGGAGGGGATGGAGAAAAGGGAAGAGACCCGAGTGATGACAGGGTGTTTAGCCTGAGCAGCCACAAGGCTGGAGTTGGCGTTTCCTGAGCTGGGGGAACTGTGGGTGTCGCCGATTGGCAGCAGTGAATTCAGGAGTTGGGGGGTGGTCATGTTAGAGATGCGAGCCTGTCTTAGGAGGAAGGGCTGGACTTGAGATGTGAATATGGGAGTTAGCCATGACGCTGGACAAGACCACTAATGGGCTTATGCTACCTGTAAAAGCTGATGAGAATGACCCGCTCACTCCAATGGAGACTTTCATTTCTCCACATTGATAAGAACAGGGAGGAATGATTAAGAGCAAAAGGACTGCTTGAAAACTAGGGAAGCAAATGTAATTTTTCTTACATTTATTTTTCTCAATTATGGTAACAGCTTTTGGCCAGAGGCCCCAGGCCTTTGTACAGAAAACTCACAGATGTTCAAGCAAAGAGCAAGCCTGGAATTTCTTCTGTGTATGGAAATGTTGGCTCCAGACAAAACCAGAAAGTTCGGTAGAGTCCCAGAGACCACACTCTTTAATTAGTGTCACTGGGAGACTAAGGTTTGTGTCTGCAGAGCTGGCCTAGCATCTGACAGCCCTGGGCACGGGAGAGAGGGGACACACAGATCCTCAGTGAGGGACCACTGATTAAGTCCCATGAAACCTCTATTCACTGTATTGAGATTTCTACCCTTATGGAATCTACCATCATCACCATCACGGGTGGGAGGCTGAGGCCCTCCCCCCACTACACTAGAATCCCCTCAAAACGGTAGGATTGTGGCACTACCAGTGCCAATCATTCGTTACTTCATTGGTTCACTAAGCGGCCATGAAAAGCCACTTCATCCCCATCCCCATACAAGGGAGGAAGGAGTGAGCCTGCCCCGCAGGAGGCAGCTGGTACCCGTCCCAGGAAGGCCCCTGCAGCCCTTGCTCAGCCGAAGACCCACCTCCTCTCAGCTGGTTCCCCACTGACCTCACCTCTGCATCCTGCCATCTCATGCTGCCGACACAACCAACTGAAACTTTTAGCAAGGCACCCAATAATACTCGATTTGCCCTCCCCAATAATACTCGATTTGTGCTCTCAGGAACTCGCTGCATTTGCTATAGTTGGTTCAGAGCCCCTGGATGGATTTGCTTTATTCCCAGCGTGGCAAGCATGTGGTCTGCAGGATTCCTCACTACACGGCCGTGCAACTCAATCCCAGCATCCTTCAGCTTCACACCCTCCCATAAGCACTTGGGTATCAAAATCTCTCTCTCTTTCTCTTAGGACAAATTACACAAGCCAAGGTCTATGATTGCCCAATCACCCAGATGTTGTGTGAGCGAACCAAACTCTTCTTGGTTTGTGACTCTACGTTCCCCTGTAAGCTATACATGGGACCCCTGCGTGCCTGTGTTTCCACAAGCCAGTCCTCTCTTTCCAAGCGGTTCTCCAAGGAAATTCTTATTCTGCTGGCATCAATACAGTTGCTGTAATTGCTCATAAAGCCATCCTTGGGACTTTGCGGCAGGCGCCTTTACTAAGCTCTGTAATTAATTCTTGGAAAGCCATAGAAGGAGCTTGTTCAGCGCATGGTTAAATCAAAAGCAGGCTTCCCGTTGGCCTGCTCAGATGGAGCCCTGATAGTTTAAAACAGATAATAAACCAGGCTGAAGAAATCCCCTAACAACCATCCATTCCTCCAGCAGTAGAATCCATGCGCCACCCAAGACACGAATAGCATGCCTGGGCCACATGCTGAAGCAGAGACCCCCATTCTTCCTCCCCATGCAGAGTTCTTGGAGCATGAGTTTTAACTATTGCCCAGACACTTGTTCGATTCCCATTCTTTCCTTTATCTCATTTGTTTGCTTCCCTACGTGTTTGCTCACAGGCACAACTGGGGGTTGCTCATGGAGGTTGTTTTGATAAAAACATTTCAGAAATAAGTGTGGCTGTGCCATGTATCATGAACTGCAGGGGGAGACTAGTCAAGCTGGTTGATGGGCCCTGGTCTACATGCATGAGCTCAGTTTGGATAATAATAGTAAAAGCTATAATTTATCGGGTGACAGCTATGTCCCAGCAGTCTTTGACTCTGCATACGTTCTCCTGACAGCTGTAATGGTTGCACAGATTGAAGCCCGGTATTATAATGTCATTGTGTGCCGCAGATGGCTTCGTGAGTATAAGGCAGACTACAGCTTGCTTTCTCCATACGTAAATGAAACTGCTCTGTAAAAGCTCAGTGCCTTGTACACATATTAAGGACTCGATGCAAGCGCTTATGGACTGAGTGAAACTCATACTGAGTCACTAGTTTTAAAAGGGAATTTGCCATTTCTCTGTAGTACTGATTTTCAACTGGTGGTGAATTTGTGCCCTAGGAGACATCGGGCAATGTCTGGAGATATTTTTAATGGTCACAACTGAGGGGCGGGGGGGGGGGGCTTTGCTCCTGTCATCTAGGAGGGAGAGGCCAAGGATGCTGCCCAACAGCCTCCAGTGCACAGGACAGCAACACCCTCGCGGCAAGCAAAAATTATCCACCTCGAAATATTAATAGAGGTGAAGTTGAGAAATCCTGATCTGTATATAGCCAAGGTCTACCAACAGATCTTCATTTGTTGATTAACATTTACATTATAAATTGTCAAACCCAGAAACCAAAATGGTTAATCCCATTGGCTCAGACATTGGATCACATACCGGAACTAGCCAAAGATGTGTCCTTTACGTTCCAAAATCCACAAATATTAATACCACACACCTTGGTTTGGGAGGTATCTGAGAAAGGTTGGGATGCCAAGCCCAATCATGTGCATGGGAGTTAATTTTGAGCTATCACATGAAATAGAAATCCAGCCAGTTTACCAATATAAAAGCTGGCTACCCCCCAAGGCCTGCATGAAATCAAAAGAAAATTTTAATAAATTCCAAAGAACCAATATCATAGAGACCATGTGGTTTATCCACAATAACATAAAAATTACAAACCAATAATAAACATGAGAGCAAAGCTTAAAAAAATTAGTTTTGGAAAAGAAAAATACATATCTAAATAATTCCTTATTTATTTTTATTGTTGTTAAACTACAGTTGTCTCCATTTTCCCCCTAAATAATTTTTATATTAAGAAATAACCCATACTACTTTATCCTTCACTTCTGTCACTTTATAATTAATCATGAATGTTCCTCTCATACCTTTAAAATCTGTTTCAAAAATATGGTTTTTCAGGGCAGCATAATATTCCAACACATTGATGGCATCTAATTTATTTAACCAATATCTTAGGCATATTTAGGCATATTTACAGTATTCTCAATTTTTAGCTATTATAAATAATGCTATAATAAACATGAAACAGCAATATTTTTAATTCATTGTTCACACATATATTTTGAACCATTGAGTTCATCTCATGTTTCTTAATTAGAATGTTTCCAATCGGAAACAAGCTGTACAACAACTTTATCTGAAGGAAGAATGGCCATTAAAAAAATAACAACAACAACAACAAAATCTTCCTGTATTTTCGATCTTTCTAAAAATATCACATTGCTCCAGGAAAATATCAGTCCAGGTGATAGTGGTCTGCATCACCGTTTCAGAACGAACAAGGAAAGGGCAGCTCAGATGCTGCATCACCAGACGCCACCATTATAATTTATAGGTCTCACACATCAATATGTAAATAACAGATGCCGAGTTATTACCTCTGCAGGCTGCCTCTAAATTGAAGTGCAAACTACATTACCAAAGCTAGGCCCGCTAGAACAGCAAGTACGATAAATCAAACAATGATACGAGTTTCATTTAATCCTGCGAAAACAAGCATTTCCTGATAACTGCACATCATGGAAGACAAACAATTCTGGAAAAGAGAAATAAATGGGTAAGGGAAAACTAAAAGGAGGAAAATTGGATGAAATACATCAGGGTTGAAAATATTGATAGTCCCAGGACAGGGGTGTCAGCCGAATAACCAGGTGGGAGGTGTGTGAATGTTGACACCGTCCACACTTCCAACCCTGAAGGAGGCAGCATGCAGCAGGCTGCTTTGGCTCAATCTTGGCAGCAGAGCTGGGTGGCCTCGGCCAGGTTCACCACGCCGCCGTCTCTGTTTCTTTAAAGTAGCTGTAAAAACATCTTCTGCCTGATAAGGATGCTGTAAGAATCAAATGCAAAAGCCCATATAAAGAGGGGAGAGGGGAGGGAATTTCAGGGGAGAAGGGAAGGGTTTACAAGAACAAATATAGAGGACACATGAACAAAACTACAGGGCTTGGAAATGGAAGGGAGGTGGGGAGGGATGGGTGGGTGGGCTGGAATGGGAATAAAAGATTGAAACTGTACTGAATAATCTAAAATAAAAAATTTAAAAAAAAAGCTGAAAATAAAAAAAAAAGAAAGGGTTGAGCATAGTGCCTAGCACACTTGTGTGTGCTCAGTACGTATTAGCCATTATTACATGAACTTCAGATTAATAAAAGCCAGACACGTAGCCAGTTGGGAAAGAAAAACAGGAACTAGATGTTGTTACTATGCTCCTGTGATAAACTCTGGAGTTTATTTTAACACAAGGACATAAAATTGGCTCCACAACCACTTTTAAAACATCCTAAATTCTAAACTTAAAGTGCTATGAAATCTGTGTGCACGTTTCCAGTGTAGAGTCTAATCATTAAAATAGATATTCAGTGCATCATGGCAAGATGAGTTGCGGAACTGAGACTGCAAGGCATGGGTGCAGGTAGACCAGCGAGTTTAAGGGACGCGGGATCAGGTTGCCGGGGCCACTCTGCATGGCTGTCTGATGGGAGGTTGGTTGACTGCATTCTTTCAAGTGGTGAGGATATAGACCCACTCTCCATGATTTGGCAAAAAGATAAATTGATTTACTCGTATATTTGCCAAATGCATTCCCTTGATGATGACTCGGTGCCAAAATATTGTTTTCTGGATTGTTTTGTTTTGTTTTAAGCATTTGGCTTTGAAATATGGAAATTCCCATGATGAGAAGTCAATCACTGAGAACATGATCCTGCAGCATCATAAACTACTGACAGTCCCTCTCCACCAAGCCCATAACACCCTTCCACTTGGAGATGGCTTCAATTTCCCCTCAGCCAGAATTCGGCCTGTCTATAACGGACCCTTTTTGACTTCATGATTTCCCTAGGTATTATTTTAAAGTATCTTACTCATTTAACAATTAACCAACAGGTAATCATCTTTACTTCTCTGAAAGCAAGTTTCGTCCCTTTGTTCTCGAACTCCAAATATTATAATCCTAGAAACAAGGCATGGGCAAGACTTATATTTCCAGAGATTGTTAACTTCAAAGAAAGTGCTGCTTATGGAGTGACTGGCTCCCCCTGAAGAGAACGCTTTCTTCCCAGAGAAGTGAAGGGGAAGTGAAACGGTTGGTCTGGGATTTGCTCTTTGCCCCCCCTGCTCCCACCCCACCATGTGGTTCAGTCTGTTTTGCACCTCTGGTTAGCATCTGGATGCTTTGCCTTGGCAGAGAAATGTATTGTCTATTTTAATGCTGACCTGTGATGTTTTGTTCACGTTTTAAATCTTTTATCACCTGCGGCTCCTGTAAGACTTTCCCTTTTGTTAGCATTTTTTTTTTCGTGATTGGTACTGATTCTCTATTTTGCCATAGGGTTAGGACCTACTGCCTGTTTGGCATGATTGCAAAGAATCTGACTGCTGTTTGTCTCCCACAAAAGTATCTATAGTCATTTAATTATATAGTTTATTTTTAAAGCAAGAATGAAAGGATCACCCTTCACTTCAGTTCAGCTGAGCCTGTTCAGAACTGTTCAGAACACTAAACATTCTCAGTTCCTTTGGTTATTGAAATGGGTGTTCTCATCTAAAAGAAAATCAGTGCATTGGGTTTTGCCCAGTGTAATGTCTCAAGATTTTATTATATCCTGTTTTCTTTCTTCTGATACAAGTAGAGTCCATAACCTTAAAACTGTCCAAGAGAAATAAATATGCTCTGAGGGAAAAATAACTCTCAGGCTTTTGGTTGCAGACTAAATCCTATACCTTCCATCAGACCCAGACTGCATCTCATGGTGACTCCGCACTACCGTAAGTCCGCAAACTGTTGCATTTTATATCTGGAAGATAACAAGGTGTTCTCTGGCAATCGAAGTTTAATATAATAAAAAGTGTTATGCACAGGCAGGAATATATCTAAGAATTTTTGTTGTGAAAGGAGAAAATCAATGTTTCTAGGGACAGCTAACCATCTAGATTACAGAGAAATGTTTCTTCAAAGGGGAAAGATCCATTCTGGGCCGCCCAGAGTTCCCGATCTCATGGTGCTCCCTGCTCCACAACCACCGCCATTCACACACACACACTCTTTTCAGTGGACTTGGTTTTCCAGCAGCCTCCAACTCCTAGAAAGTAGCAATTTCAAAGGCTTTGTATGTGGCAAATTATAGGGGAGAAGCCTAAAGATTAGAGGCTGAATCCTTCCACTGTTGTAGAGGAGACTCCTTTGCACATATGGAAAGGAAGTTGTCAGTCTGGTGCTTTCTGTGTTCCCGTCCACCCCAAGAACAGATCTTGGGAATGGTGGAAGTTTCATAAAGTGGCCTACAGTTCTCGGTACTTCTGCATCTCTTCCAAAACTCACTCACACCCTGCACTGTCCAAAGGCACAGGAGTGGAGAGTAGATACCCGATGTCAGCGCCAGGACAGGGAGCTGACTCAGATGCCTGCTGCACATCTCCAGGGCTGTCTGGGCAGCAGAAAATACCAAGACACTCCCACTTGGGGGCCACTCCAACAGCTCCGCCAGATTTAGAGAGCTCTGGCCCTTCCTTCAAGGGGAAAGGATGAGTCCCTGATATCTATTGGAGAGAGGGACACCCAGATCTGGACACAGCTGGGAAAACAAGCAAGAATGTCTCTACCCACATCTACTAGACAGATGTGGCTCCAAATGCATAGACAGTGAGGGAGAAAGGAGCCACTTCCAACTTCAGCTGCTATGTCCCCAAGAGAGAACACTTTCTCTGCCATCCTATTAAATATCACCATTGTTCCTCAATCCACCAGACACAAGCCCTGCTTTCCTTGCAGAAATCAAGAGATGTCCATTTCCCCTCCTTAGTACTTAACCCCTTCAATAGCCATTCATCCCTAAATGACTGGTCTCAGCCACTCAGCACATGGCATTCCCATCTAGTGGCTGTCCTAACTGTGACCAAATTTGGCCTTATCAGACTAGAGCAGTGGTATCCAATAGAAATATAATACAAGCCACAAATGTAATTCATAATTTTCTAGAAGCCACATTTTAAAAAGTAAAAAATACATAGGTAAAATTAATTTTTAAAATATTACTATATAATCTAATATATCCAAAATATTATCATTTAAACACATAATATAAAATGATTAATGAGATATTTTACATTTCATTATTTCATACCAAGTCTTCATACTTAATGTGTTTTTATATTTACAGTATATGTCAATTTGGAATAGCTATATATTTCAAATGTTTAACGACAAAAAGGGTAAAGGGGGTTACCATATGGTAATGGAAGGAGACTAGATGTTGTGTTACAAAGTTGTATACCTGGAGAACTTCTGGCCACGATGGAGGCGTAGATAGACACACTATACCTCCTTGTACAACCAAAAGAAGGACAACAATAAATTTAAAAATGAAAACAACCAGAACTGACAGAAAATCAAACAGTATGGAAGTCCAACAACCAAGGAGTTAAAGAAGAAACATTCATCCAGACCTGTAGGAGGGGCGGAGACAGGCATCCGGGCAGAGAGGACTCAGGGCAAGGCAGTGGCTGGCAGACAGGGCAAGGCAGTGGCTTGCGGACTGGACGGCCCCACATTCCTGTGCAGATAAACCAGAAGGAACCCAGGGCTCCAGCGCCGGAAAATAAAACCTCTCACTGAAAACACCTGTGGGGGTTGAGGCAGCAGGAGGAACTCCCAGGCTCACAGGAGAGTCTGTTGGAGAGACCTACATGGTTTTAGAATGTACACAAGCCCACCCACCCGGGAATCAGCACCAGAAGGGCCCAATTTGCTGGTGGGAAGTGGGGGAAGTGACTGAAACCTGGCAGAGAGTGGAGCAAGCAGCACTGTCCCCTCTTGGAGCCCTCCCCCACATATAGTGCCACAACGCAGGGACATGGGTTGCCCCACCCTGGTGAACACCTACGCTCCACCCCTTACTATGTAACAGGTGCACCTAGGCAAAAAAAAAGGCCCAAATGAAAGAACAGATTAAAGCTCCAGAAAAAATACAACTAAGTGACGAAGAGATAGCCAACCTATCAGATGCACAGTTTGAAACACTGGTAATCAGGATGTTCACAGAATTGGTTGAATATAGTCACAAATTAGAGGAAAAAATGAAGGCTATGAAAAGTAAAATAAAGGAAAATGTATAGGAAAACAACAGTGACAGGAAGGAAACCAGGACTCAAATCAACAGTTTGGACCAGAAGGAAGAAATAAGCATTCAACCAGAACAGAATGAAGAAACAAGAATTCAGAAAAATGAGGAGAGGCTTAGGAACCTCCAGGACATCTTGAAACATTCCAATATCTGAATTATAGGGGTGCCAGAAGGAGAAAAGGAAGAGCAAGAAATTGAAAATTTATTTGCAAACATAAGGAAGGAAAACTTCCCCAATCTGGCAAAGGAAATGGACTTCCAGGAAGTCCAATAAGCTCAGAGAGTCCTAAAGAAGTTGGACCCAAGGAGGAACACACCAAGGCACATCACAATTATATTAGCCAAGATTAAAGAGAAGGAAAGAATCTTAAAAGCAGCAAGAGAAAAGCAGAGACTTACCTATAAAGGAGTTCCCATCAGACTGTCAGCTGATTTCTCAAAAGAAACCTTGCAGACAAGAAGGGGCTGGAAAGTATTCAAAGTCATGAAAGGCAAGGATCTTCATCCAAGATTACTCTATCCAGCAAAGCTTTCATTTAGAATGGAAGGGCAGATCAAGTGCTTCCCAGATAAGGTCAAGTTAAAGGAGTTCACTATCACCCAGTCCTTATATGAAATGTTAAAGGGACTTAACTAAGAAAAAGAAGATCAAAACTATGAACAGTAAAATGACAACAAAGTCACAGCTATTAACTGAACCTAAAAAAACCAAAAACATAAACTAAGTAAACAACTAGAAGAGGGACAGAATCACAGAAATGGAGATCACATGGACGGTTATCAGTGGGGAAGAGGGCAGGGGAGAAAAGGGGGAAAAGTACAGAGAATAAGTAGCATAAATAGTAGGTAGAAAAATACAGGGGGAGGGTAAGAACAGTATAGAATATGTAGGAGCCAAAGAACTTATATGTATGACCCATGGGCATGAACTAAAGCCGGGGAATGTGGGTGGGAGGGGGTGTGCAGGGAGAAGGGGAATAAAGGGGAGAAAATGAGATAACTGTAGTAGTATAATCAATAAAATATATTTTTAAAAAAGTTGTATACCTGAAATTTATATAATGTCATCAACTGATGTTACCCCAATAAATTCAATAAAAAAAATCAGTTTCTAAAGATTAATAATGAGTGATCAGAAAAGAAATTAAGAAAACAATTCCATTTACAATAGTATCAAAACAAATAATATAATTAGAAATAATCATGGAGGTGAAAGTCTTGTACACTGAAAACTATAAGACATTACTGAAAGAACTCAAAGAAAACACCAATAAATGGCCCTGGCTGGTGTGGCTTCATAGATTGAGTGCTGGCCTGTGAACCAAAGGATCACCGGTTCGGTTCCCAGTCAGGGCACATACCTGGGTTGTGGGCCAGGGCCGTGATAAGGGGGTGCACAAAGGGCAACCACACATTGATATTTCTCTTCCTCTCTTTCTCCTTCCTTTCCCCTTTGTCTAAAAATAAATAAAATCTTTTTAAAAAGCCAACAAATGAATATATTATACTCATGGACTAGATGTACTACTGTTAATATGTCAATACTATCCAAAGAGATCTACAGATTCAATGTAATCCCTATCAAAATTTTTATAGAAATAGAAAACTCCACCTTAAATTAATATGGAATCTTAAGGGACCCTAAAGAGCCAAAACAATCTTGAAAAAAAAGTCCTGATTTCAAAACTTACTCCAAAGCTACAATAATCACAACAGTGTAGTACATAAAGACAGACATATAGATCAACAAAATAAAATAAAGAGCCCAGAAATGAACTCTCACATTTATGCTGAAATGATTTTCAGTAAGGACATCAAGATTATTCAATAGGAAAAGGACAGTCTTTTCAGTAAATGGTGTTGGGAAAACTAAGTATTCACATGTAAAAAGAATGAGGTTGGACCCTTACATTATACCTTATACAAAGACTAATTCAAAATAAACCAAAGACTTTCAGAAGAAAACATAGGGGAAAAGCTTTAATAACATTGAACTTGGCAGTGATTTCTTGACTATGATACCAAAAGTACAGGCAAAAACAACAAAAGATAGATATATTGGACTACATAAGAATTTAAAACTGAAGTGCATCAAAAGATGCAATCAATAGAGTGAAAAGACAATGCACAGAATGAGAGAAAATATTTGGAAGCATTATATAATATGTGATAAGAAGTTAATATTCATGCTATATAAAGAACCCCTATAAGCCAACAACAAAAATCAAGCAACTGAATTTTGAAACAGGCAAAGGACATGAATCAACACTTCTACAAAGAAGATAGACAAAGAGCCAATGAGCACATGAAAAAAATGCTCAACACTACTAATCATCAGGGAAATGTGTATCAAAACCACAATGAGATACCACCTCATACCCATTAAGACTGCTATTATTAAAAAATATATAAACAGAAAATAACAAGTATTGGCAATAATGTGGAGAAATTGAACCCTTGTGTCCTATTAGTGGGAATGTAAAATGACACAGATGCTATGGAAACAGTATGGCAGTTCCTCAAAAAAATTAAAAATAGAATTACCATATGTTTCAGCAATTGTACTTCTGGGTTGAAAAAGAGTTGAAATCGGGGATGCGAAGAGATATTTGTACACCCATGTTCACAGCAGCATTATTCACAATAGCCAAGGGGTGGAAGCAACCCAAGTGTCCACTGACTGATGAATGAACAAATAAAATGTAGAATACACATATAATAGAATATTATTCGGCTTTAAAATGGAAGGAAAATCTGATGCATGCTTTATGTATGAACCTTGATAACATTATATTAAGTGAAGTAAGCCAATCATAAAGACTAGTAGTGTATAATTCCACTTATTTCAATTATGTAGAAAATCAAATTCATAGAGACAGAAAGTAGAATGGTTGCCAGAGACTTGGGATGAGGGGGATGAGAGGATGAGGAGTTATTGTTTAATGGGTACAGAGTTTCAGTTTTCCAAGATGAAAAGATTTCTGGAGATGGACAATGATAATGGTTATGCAAGAATGTGAATTTACTTAGTGTGAACTGCACACTTAAAAATAGCTAAAATGGAGAGATTTCTGGTCAAGATGGAGGTGCAGGTAGACAAGCTTAGCCTCCTCCTGCAGCCACAGAACGAATTATAACTAGACCTCAAAGCAATTAACACCTAGGGCTGTCAGACTATTGAGTTATATAGAAATCTGACAAGCAAGGATTTAAAGAAGCCACATTCATCCAGAGTGGGTAGGAGGCATGGAGACATGAACATGGGCAGAGAGGTGCAGAGACTCAATGTGGCACAGAGAGGTGGTGGCAGTGGAATGGGACGTCCCATATTCACGTGCGGTAGATAAAAATCAGGAGGGATACCTTGGGAGCAAGTGATCCCAGTCCCAGGCCATACCACATGGCCCAGGGTTCTAGTGCCAGGAAAATAAATTGCCTACAACTTCAGGCTGTAAAAACCAGTGGGGTTTGGGGCAGCAGAAGAAACTACCTGATTTCTAGGAGACTCTGTTTAAAGGGTCTGGACAGACTTAGAACATATGTAAACCCACCCACTCTAGGATTCAGCACCAGGGCAACAGCTGGAAGGGTGCCAGTTGCATACGGGGCAGGGGTGAAGTAACTGTAAAAGGGGTAAGTGCTGGGCAAACCAGGCAGCAGCATGGTCCCCTCCCAAACCCTCCCTGCACATGGAGACACAAATTGGTGAAGTGCATTGCCCCACCCTAGCGATTACCTAAGTCTCCTCCCCACACAATTTACAGGTGCTTTTTCTATAATAGGCCACACTACTAAGACAAGGAGTCAAAGCAGCTCTACCTAATACACAGAAACAAACACAGGGAGGCTGCCAAATTGAGGAGACAAAGAAATATGGCCCAAATGAAAGAACAGAACAAAACCCCAAAAACAAAACTGAACAAAACAGAGATAACCAACCTATCGGATGCAGAGTTCAAAACACTGGCGATAAGGATGCTCAAAGAACTCATTGAGTATGGCAACAACGTAAAGGAAGAAATGAAGGTCACACTAAGTGAAATAAAGAAAAATCTATAGGAAACCAACAGTAGAGGGGAGGATGCCGGGATTCAAATCAATTTGGAGCAGGAGGAAGAAATAAGCACTCAACCAGAAGAGCAAGAAGAAAAAAGAATTAAATAAAAAACAAAAACAAGGAGAGTATAAGGAGTCTCTGAGACATCTTCAAATATACCAACATCCAAATCATAGTGATGCCAAAAAGAGAAAAGAAAGAGCAAGAAATTAAAAACTTATTTGAGGGGAAAAGGGGAAGGGTTTGCAGGAACAAGTATAAAGGACACATGGACAATAACAAGGGGGGTGTGGAAACGGGAGGGAGGTGGGGAGGGTGGGGGTGGTCTGGGATGGGGGTAAAAGGCAGAAAACTGTACTTGAACAACAATTAAAAGAAAAAAAAGAAAAAACTCATTTGAAGAAATAATGAAAGAAAACTTTCCTAATTTGGTGAAGGAAATAGATATACAAGTCCCATAAGGACAGAGAGTCCCAAACAAGTTGGACCCAAAGAGGACCACACCAAGACACATCATAATTAAAATGCCAAAGGTTAAAGATAAAAAAAGAATCTTAAAACCAGCAAGGAAAAAGCAGAGAGTTACCTACAAAAAAGTTCCCTACAAAGGAGTTCCCATAAGACTGTCATCTGATTACTCAAAAGAAACCTTGCAGGCAAGAAGGGGCTGGAGAGAAGTATTCCAAGTCATGAAAGGCAAGGACCTACATCCAAGATGACTCTATCCAGCAAAGCTATCATTTAGAATATCTTTACCCAGACAAGGTAAAGCTAAAGGAACTCATCATCACCAAGCCATTCTTACATGAAGTGTTAAAGGAACTTACCTAAGAAAAAGATCAAAACTATGAACATTAAAATGGCAACAAGTTCACAACTATCAACAACTGAATCTAAATAAAGAGAAACTAAGCAAACAACCAGAACCAGAACAAAATCATAGATATGGAGATCATTTGGAGGGTTATCAGCTGGGAGGGGTAAGAGGGACAATGGGGGAAAATGTGTAGGGATTAAGAAGCATAATTGGTAGGAATAAAATAGACAGGGAGATGTTAAGAACAGTATAGGAAATGGAGAAGCCAAAGAACTTACATGCATGACCCATAGACATGAACTAGGGTGGGGACTGCTGGAGGGAATGGAGGTACCCAGCAAAGGGGGACAAAGGGGTAAAAATTGGGACAACTGTAATACATAATCAATACAATATATTTTAAAAATCACTAAAATGGTAAATTTTATGTTAGGTTTATTTTAGCACAATTTTTTAAAAAGGTACAAATCTTGCTAGTCTTAGTTACTGTAAGAATCAATTGTTATAATTCAGTAAGTCCATTTCAAATATTAACATTGCTTTTTATCTTACCCCTTAACCAGGACTAGCACCTCTTTTAAAAGATGGAAGTGGTAAAACAAGATACTTTTACAAACTCCAGAGAGAAGCAATATAGTATCCAAACCTGGATTATTTTCTCAGGAAAGTTCCTGACCTCCAACTCACCAACATTTCTCTCTTGTACATATCAATGTACCTTGTACAATCAACATTCATTTAGTGCCTTTTATGAGATGGGCATGATGGACACAAAGAAAACCACCAACAATGTACTAGGATTGCCTTTTATCCACAGCCTCACCAGCACTTACTGTTTGTTGATTTGTTTATGATGGCCTTTCTGACTGTGTGAAGTGGTATCTCATCGTGGTTTGAATTTGCATCTCTCTGATGGCTAGTGATGCTGAACATCCTTTCATACATCTCTGGGCCCTCTGTATGTCCTCCTTGGAGAAGTGTCTGTTCAGGTTCTTTGCCCATTTTCTAATTGAATCGTTGGTCTTCCTGGTGTGGAGTCATGTGAGTTCTTTATATATTTTGAAGATCAAACCCTTGTCCGAGGTATCATTGGCAAATATATTTTTCCATACATTTGGTTCCCTTTTCATTTTGCTGATGTTTTCTTTAGCCATGCAGAAGCTTTTTATTTTGATGAAGTCCCATCTGTTTATTCTTTCCTTTATGTCCCTTGCTCTAGGGGACATATCGGTGAAAATATTGCTGTGTGGAATATCTGAGATTTTTCTGCCTATGTTCTCCTCTAGGACTTATACCTTCTTCATGCCTCACTGCCCATCTGTAGGCTGAAGAATGTTGGAAGAGGCTATCAGGAGAGCAAAGAGGAAAAAGATCTAAAGATGCCATGGGCGGCAAGCAGAAATGCATCACTAAATACACCCTAAAAATGTTTTCTTCCTCCCTTCCTCCCTCCCTGTCTCCCTTGCCTTCTTCCCTCCTTTCTGAATTGAAATCAAAATGTTTTAACAGGCAGTTGGCAAGGAACATCATTCATCCCAAACAAGAAGTTTAGTTTTTTCTATCTTTGGGATTTATTAAAATCTTGGGATTCACAAAAAAGGATACAAGGAAAATCAGGGCTTGAATCTATCAGGACTCCTTACAATAACCACCTACACTTGAGCTAGCTCTTGAAGGGTTAGTAGAATTTGCCAAGTGACAGATGGGGATGGCATTTTCAAAAGTAGAAAGAACATTTGTCAAGGCATATGGATGTGAAAGGGCCATGCCCATCCTGGCAAATGGCAGACAGTTCCATGTGGCTGAAGCACTAGGTGCATGGCATCGGGTGTGGAGGCATGAAGCTGGGGAGAATAGGTTTCCTGCTGTCTGCCCTGCCATATTCTCACTTAAACAAGCTGCCTTCCCAATAATGAAAAGTTACCTCTGGGCATCTTGCATGCACTTCAACAGTAGTAGAACTAGGTATCTGTTTCTCTGGTGTTGGGTAAAGACATGAGGAAAAGCGTCTTAGGCCAGCCAAGGAAAATGTCTGCACACATACCACCACATGCTTTTCCCCTCCACAGCAGGCATGACTAATCGATGGTTGCACACATAGTTTCAGCATCCTTCACACAGCTCTCAGACAGGCACAACCAGTGGATCGGGATGGCATATTAGATGAAACCTGTTTGACACTCCTAACTTTTTAGGTACAGCATTTTGCCTGGTTTAACTGAATCACATTGGTTACACGGCAAATAAAAGCTTTGTCACTTGTGAGGTCTCAGAAATTTATGGTTAAAAGCTAGAATATATAGATAGATCAAGGCTGAATCTTCTCATGTTGAAGCTTACTTTCAGCTTTTGCAAACTTACATTTTTAGTACATTTTATATGCATAAAGTATACACTAACATTATACATATTTGCCACATGTACTACTGACAACACCCTAGCAAATCAGACATCTTTATGCCTATTTAAGATAAGGAAAATGTGAGACAAATTTCTAAGTAATCTGTCAAAGATCACAGGATCAGAAAGAAGCAAAGTGAGGATCTGAACACCTATGACATTTCTACTACATATCGCCACCACATTATGCTAATTAATTAGAGTAGTTATTAATTTTATTGTCCCATTTTGCATTTAGAGTAGATTTAGTCAAGAAGTCAAGAAATTATTCAAAAGACCATAAATATTTTCAAACTAAAAAAAATAGGTCAAAGCATACTCGTCACAAATTCTAAGCATATTTTAGGTATAAACCTCAACTAAGTTAAGTCAGTCTGAAGGTCACACATGACATGTAATTGTTGAAAAATTCTGAGAGGGTTAGAAAGGTTATGGGATTCCACCTTGTTATGGGAATCAGGTGTTCCCCATGGTATCAATATATTTTCCCTCTGCACTCAGAGTCAAAAAGGACATGATACACTTTCTAATGTCAGTCATTCAACAGCAGTTCAGCTCATCCCAGAGGACCCCTTCTTGTTTGAAAAGGGAAACCCAGAAGGTTCTTCCTACCAATGAGTAATTGCTATTGTCTGTACTTGAGTCAAATGGATGTGAGGTTAGTACTTGTGCATTTCTCCAGGGAGAATTTCCCTCCAGGTGGAGGAAGTGAGGATGGTTCTTCTCTGAGGTCTCACTCTAGGCAAAGTTGACCTTCCCAAAGTGCCTATTCTAACTTGTGCAGTTATTGGACAATAGCTGTATCTGACTCTTTTCAAGTCTTTCTTTTTAAGGTACATTTTATTACAGCAGAATTCTTTTATAAAGCTTGCACTGAATTTTCCATTCCCAAGACAGTATTTGCCATGTACTACTAAAGAGAACACAATATAATTTCTCTAAAAATTTGGATTATTATCCAAGTAGTTTTCAAATCCCCATTTTTTATATAAACATTCAGCACTAGAAATAAGTAAATGCATCTCTCAACATTTCTCCTTACTATGAAGAAGCTAATGCATATTTGGCAGGAAAGTTACACAACTCATGCTACTTTTCCTTAGGGCTTCAGGAGTAAACATTTTCCACTATCAATATCTATAATCACACGTGAAATCCAGGAATCACTAAATCTGAATTCCAGAGCTGATTAATACACATCCATGAAGTGGTAAGGATAACTGGTTTTCTTGCAGAGATAATGAAAATTATGTGAAATTCAAGGAGTTAAAATGATAAATCAGGGATCACTGGCTCATTGTAAAACCAACTGCAGATAGAATGGGTGTTTTGAGTAGTGGGACAGGCCGTAGACTAGGTGAAGAACACTTGTGTTCTAGTCCCAGCCTCTTCTGATCCATGTGACCTTGGACCCTAATCAGTGAAATAAAAATATCACCTTGCCTTCTACCTCATAGGACTATTATGAAGAGCAAATGTGATAATGTATACGAGGTCTGTTCAGAAGATATCCAACCATGTAATATGAAAAATAGAGACATTTATTGAAGAAGATACAAGATGCAAGAAACAATGTATATAGGACAATGATGCCTCAGTCCCTTCCAAAGTAGGTACCTTGGGACCTCACACAGTTCTCCCAGTCACCATCAGCTGCCCCATCATATTTTTCTGAATCACCTTGATGCTTTGAAATCTCTTCCATTTCCAAGGTGATCTTAGTTTGGGGAAAAGCCAGAAGTTGCAGGTCACCAAATCTGGATTGCAGAGGGCTTTTAGTCACCTGGGTGATTTGATGTTTTGCCAAAAAACTCTGTACAAGATGTGATGCATGAGTGGGTGCATTATTGTGATGAAGCTGCCAATCACCAGTTGACCATCCGCAGCCTTCTGAATCATTTGAATATTTCCGCAGAGGAATGTTCAAGCTTAATGCAAAATTTAATGCAGATTTGTTGCTCTACTCAGTCATTTTGAATGTGACAACCACACAGTACACACGGTCACTCAATGGCATCTACCACTCCCACTGACTAGTAAAGTGAAGTCATCATTGTTTACACATGTGCATTCCAGTCACTCTCCTTGGCTGCCAGGTTACATCGATGTTGCAGAAACCATTCTCATTATATTAACAATTGCTGGACTTTTTGTGCACAGACCTCATAGAGTGTGCTCAGAAAGCTATAAACTGCTCTATTGAAGGCAGAGTTTTTTTAGACCTCAGCAAAGACTGCTAGCATTCACATTGTATTAAGGAATTTTATACATCCAACGATTAATCTCTTAATTGTTTGCAACCAAGCCTCTATCTTTGTACACCACAATACACTCCAAAGAATGTCTCAACCCCAAAGTTGGCAGAACTTTGTTGGAAGAGTCGTAAAGGGACTAAAAAGCTAACTGCCACATCCCACATCTGTAAGACCCTTCATTTACATGATAGGAACCCTCAAAATTGCCAATAGAGGGATGTTTTCAAAATCAAATCATACTTTTAAATACATACAGGTTAGTTCATGTAGAAGGGCATTCATTGGTAAATCCTTTGGAAAGTGAATTATTATCCTTAGTCTATCTACTGTAGAAATACAGATTTTTGTATCCTGGGTTTGCTTGAAATATATATACACACATACATTTGAGCTGAATGGGCCCCAGGAGTAATTTATTCCCAACTTCAGCTGACAGATTGCTGCTCTGGATGCAGGTCTGCTTCAGCAGCACCCACTGGGAATAAGAATGAAGGCACCGGGTGTGGCGATGACTCGTTCAGGACTCAGGAAGAGGGCTTCTCCCCTTTTAAGTGAGGGGCAGTCTTAGTCACGACCACCTAGGTATGCTACCTTAATTCTGAATAATGCAGTTTTCTTAACCACGAGCTCCCAACTGTAAGAAATATTTTATCCTTATTAAGCATAGAATTTACCTGTGTAAAAGCAGCATGTGCAGTTCATAAATGCCCCATAAACATGAGTTAACAGAACAAATATTCAGAGAAATTAAACAGTAAGCACCTAGAGGATTATGTACTCACTCTAAGGACATAAGTAACATTCCTTTATTAACGACTAATTACGCATCAAATCTAAAACACAAATGCCTGGCAGTACTGAATCATCCCTTCAGTAAAGCGAAGGCCGTGGATGTGAATGAGCGAACACCATGTTATTGGGGGCTCTCCCCCTTGTATCTTTGCATTCCTAGACCCTCATTTCCAGAAGTAGAAGGACCCTCCTCCTCGGTGCCGCCCCCAGCCCTGCCACGGAGTGAGTGGTAGTGGGTTTGTTTACACATTTTTTTAAAAAATTGTATCGGGTTCTGAGTTTCTGTAGGACAAGGAGTGCATTTACTCATCTTTGTAGAACCAGTGCTTGACAGTGTCTGGTGACTAGCAGGTTCTCAATGAATGTTCATCAAATAAACACATCCTTTGCTGAGGGGGAGAGGCTCTCTGCGCCTGGGGCCTCTGCAGCCCCCCTGCGTGCCTGCACTTGCAGGTCTCTTAGCTCTTCAGGGGCAGCTGGCTGGTTCTCTGACCAGAATCTCAACTGTGAACTGTGTCATGTACCACGTGGACGGTGGCCTGACCCCAGAGACTGCTCTCTGGGGGTAAATCCAATTACTAGTACTCTTTTGTAAAACAAACAGCCCGAAGCAGCCATTTTGTACCAATTGTTTTCAAGGTCAAATTATAACCTTGTAGATGAAAGAACCAACTTGAGTTTTTATCATGCAGTTTGATGGTGACCCCACCCTAAAATGTACCATTGTGAAAATATCCACCTACCGAGATTTGTGTCATCAGCTATTATGACTTGGATTCTATGTGAATTCTGCGACTTTGGCTCTTTCAGTCCCTTTGGTAACGGTGACACTGAAGATTTTTAGGATGAGGCAGTTCGAAGTTACTGAACTGGTGTGTTAAGATGCGGTGGCAGCTTCTGCCAGCGGGTGAACAATGCATGAAAAGTAGCCAGAGAGGCCCTGAGGCAGGAAGCCTGAAGTAAGGCCATCAGACCCAAAGCACCCGTGGGGACTGGCTGCTACTGACCTCTACGAAATGGTCTTCCAGGAGCTGGATGGGACCCCGGCTCCACTTCCTGACTTTGCCACTTGCCAACTTTGCAAAGTTGGGCAAGTGACTGAACTGCTTGGTGACTTTTCTCATAAGTTGGTGATAATGCACCAGAGTTTCTTTATTGTGAAAATTTAATTAGATAATTTGTGTAAAGGGATTAGCACGGGGCCTCATCCAGACTGAGCACTCCACAAATGTGAACACTTAACTCTGTTGTGATTAAGAGAGAAGAGTTAGTGCCACACACAGCCAGACTGCCTGGGACCGAATCCCAGCACCGCCCTTTCATAGCGCTGTGCCCTTGAGGGGTTATTTCACTTCCCTGGGCCTCAGTGGCCTCGTCCATCAAAGGGACGTCATATTAGCTTTTTGCCAGGAATAAAGGAGGTAAGGTCAGGAAAGTGTTTTAAAAAGTGCCTGGCAGATTTAAAAAGACAGCCTCCAGGTCGGCGCTCTTTTCTGTAGTGACTTTGGATGTAGTGTATCTGGACCTGGGCAGTGACGTTGGAGGCAGTAACTAGGGTTAGAGTTAACACTCATAGTACTAGTCAGCAGCAGCTGCAGCACGACTTTTCACTAATTAATAATGGCTTCCTAGCCCTCTGCCGGCACTCGTGCTTGTCTAGAAGCTTCTCCTCACTTATCTTTTCCCCTACAAAGCTCACCTCATCTTCCCCAAGAGGTTAACACTAGCCCAGCCCAGAACAGCTCGTGTGCTTTTGCTCACCAGCATGTAACCATCCCCGAGCACAACACCTGGCACAGGGGGGGTGCTCAGTAAACATGTGTGACAGGCATGAAGTACAGCAGAGCTGCCGTGTGGCACCCGGTCGGGGGCTGTACATGACGCACGTGCTGTTTCTCACACCAGGCTCTGTCACACTTAACTTTGCTCACACAAGCTCCCTGTGCAGCGGCCCCCACAGCCATGGATGCTTGTGCCTGCGTCTGAATCTTCCACAATTACAGTTGTGGAATGGTTCGGCAACCTAGAACAGCATCTCAGTGTTGTCATCACAACTTTCGGGCCTCCAGAGTTGACAATCCCAAATTATTGCAAAAATTAATTACTTGCATCTACTCGTATATATTGTTCACTGAAAACCAGTAATTTTTTAACGCAATATTTAATAAGTGGTCTGCACACTTTTTTCTAGCCCTCTGGGTAAAGCGTTAGCATGATTGTGCCCGGTGTCACTTACAACCAGGCAGCGTTGCCACATGTTTGTTGCACCCCTCCCCCTGCCAGCTCCCGCTCCATAACCATAGCCTACAGTTCAGTCTTCGGAAGTTTATTTACATAGTCCTTTGGCCTCCTTCGCCTCGAGAACTTTTAAAAACTGTGTGTCCCCAGCAGAAATTTAAGAAGATATTTACCATTTAAAAAATAAGTTTAAATCATTGCAAAGAGTGCAATTTTTAGTAATTGCAAATATTGAAATTTTAAAACAAAATCGTGACATTTTTCTGTTATATATATCTAGTGAAACTTAAAGGTAATAGCAATTTGATACCAACAAATTATTTATTTTAAAGATATACGAACAAGCTCATTTAATAATCAGAATATATATTCTCTTTTTTTGAAACTATAATTCACTCTACTTTCCCCCACAGGATTTTTATGTTGCAATTTTTTTCACTTTTTTATAGATTGATCATCCTATTATACTTCTTGGCAGTCAGAGTACATATATGAATGATGATTGAAAAAATTTTTTTAATTTTCCAAAACTATGACACGCCAAGTGTTAAATGATTGTTCTAAATTGAGTCTTCATGACAATTATTACGAGCACAAAACTGAGCGAAATAATATAAATATAGCATAAGTTTTTAAATATATTTTATTGATTATGCTATCACAGTTGTCCCATTACCCCCCCTTCATTCCCCTCCACCCTGAACACCCTCTCCCACCCACATTCCCCCCCTTTAGTTCATGTCCATGTGTCCTAAGTTCTTTAGCTTCTACATTTCCCCTACTATTCTTGCCTTCCCCCTATTTTCTATCTACCTTCATTGCTACTTATTCTTCATACCTTTTCCCCCTCTCTCTTCCTTCCACTCCCCTGTTGCTAACCCTCCATGTGATCTCCATTTCCGTGGTTCTGTTCCTGTTCTAGTTGTTTGCTTCGTTTGTTTTTGTTTTTATTTTAGGTGTGGTTGTTAATAATTGTGAGTTCGCTGTCATTTTACTCTACATGCTTTTTATCTTCTTTTTCTTTGGTAAGTCCCTTTAACATTTCATAAAATAAGGGCTTGGTGATGATGAAGTCCTTTAACTTGACCTTATCTGAGAAGCACTTTATCTGCCCTTCCATTCTAAATGAAAGCTTTGCTGGATAGAGCAATCTGGGATGTAGGTCCTTGCCTTTCATGACTTGAAATACTTCTTTCCAGATGCTTCTTGCCTGCAAGGTCTCTTTTGAGAAATCAGCTGACAGTCTGATGGGAACTCCTTTGTAGGTTACTGTCTGCCTATCTCTTGCTGCTTCTAGGATTCTCTCCTTCATTTTTACCTTGGCTAATGTAATTATGATATGCCTTGGTGTGTTCCTCCTTGGGTCCAACTTCTTTGGGACTCTCTGAGCTTCCTGGACTTCCTGGAAGTCTATTTCCTCTGCCAGGTTGGGGAAGTTCTCCTTTATTATTTGTTCAAATAACTTTTACACTTGTTGCTCTTCCTCTTCTCCTTCTGGCACCCCTATAATTTGGATGTTGGAACGTTTCGAGATGTCCTGGAGGTTCTGAAGCCTCTCCTCATTTTTTGAATGCTTGTTTCTTCATTCTTTTCTGTTTGGTTGTTTCTTTCTTCCTTCTGGTCCACTCCATTGATCTGAGTCCCAGTTTTCTTCCCATCACTATTGCTTCCCTGTACATTTTCCTTCATTTCACTTAGTGTAGCCTTCATTTTTTCAGCTAATTTGCGACCAAATTTAACCAATTCTGTGAGCATCCTGATCACCAGTGCTTTGAACTGTGCATCTGATAGGTTGGTTATCTCTTCATCGCTTAGTTGTATTTGCTCTGAGGCTTTGATCTGTTCTTCTGTTTGGGCCATTTTTTTTTTTTGCCTTGTCACACCTGTTTCGTATGAGGGGCAGAGCCTCAGGTGTTCTCCAGGGCAGGATCTGAGTGGGAATAATGGTGCTTGCTTTGCTCTCCATTGGACTTCAGTCCCTTCGATCACTTCCCCCAAAGCAAACTGGGCCTTTCCGGTGCTGATTCCCAGGTGGGTGGGCTTGTGCATGTTCTAGGACCCCATGGGTCTCTCCATCGCACTCTCCTGTGAGGCTGGGAGTCTCTCCCGGCACCTCAACCCCCACAGGTGTTTTCAATCGGTGCCCCAAGGCTCCATTTCCCAGTGCTGGGATCCTGGGTTGCAAGCAGTACCTTGCTTCACAATCGCCGCATCGCTGGTTGCCACTCTGGGGTCTGCCAGCCACCACCTGTGCGCCCAGGGTCCGCCCACTGCAGTCTTGCGTGCCTGGGATGCCTTGGGATGCCTCACGTGCCCGATCCCACTGCTCTTTGTGCCATGACCCCTCTCCGCCCGGCTGCCCGACTCCACCCCTCCTACTGGTCTGGAGGAAAATGTCTATTTTAACTCCTCGGTTGTCCGACTTCCATACAGTTCAATTTTCTGTCAGTTCTGGTTGCTATTCTGTTTCTAAATTGTTGTTGTCCCTATTTTGGTTGTGCGAGGAGGCACAATGTGTCTACCTACACCTCCATCTTGGCCAGAAGTAAAATATAGTATAAGTTTTGATTAATAATTATTGAACTTAAGAAAAATTTTTTTAGAAACCACTTCCCCATGAGGTTAACAAGAAAGTCACAGGGTCTTGACTAAGGAAATAGCCCAGATCACGCCGGTCTGCTTCTTGGCCGTGCCCTCCTGCTGCCGCGGAAACCCCATGGGGAGAGGTTCTACCCTGTTTTGTCCACTGCCGTAGCTCATCCTCTAGAACTGTGTCTGGCACATAAAGGTATCAGGAAATATATGTTGGCAAGTGCAGCTGTCTCTTTGTTTGATATCTCCAAGGTTCTCACACCGCAGGCAATGCACTTTGGTAAGGTTTGGGATGGGTGGGGGCAAAGAAGGAACGTGGAGAGTGGGAGCAGGAGGCTGGGGAAAGAAGAGCCAGGAGTCTGGCCTTAGACCCAGGCGATTCGGAGGCAATCAGTGTTAGAGAGTCATTGCTAGGGCTGTTGAGGACACAGAATCCTCTCCATTGACACTGCAATGCCTGACGCCCCTATAAAGTCTTCATCTACTTCCCGGAGCATGCAGGCCCCAGTCTGAAGATCTCTGGGCTTAATAACATTAATCCAAGATGTGACGCTATTGTCTTGAAAGAGAGAAATGGGTGTGTCAGCATCAGAAAGAATAAGGAGAAAAGCTTCTTTTGATTGTAACCATTCCAGGCTGGAAACTTGCAATCCAGGATCAACCTAAAAAGAAGTGTTGGAAGAGCAGTGTACGCTTTAACTAATTTCACAGAAGAAAAACTTGGAAAGCAGGTGTGTGGAAGGATGTTGTTATCTCACCTATTATCGTAACAAACATCTAAGGAACCAACAGTGAAAATAACTGAAATTATGTTAACTCTCAAAGTAAAGATACTTAAAACACACACACACACACAAATGCCAGGGACCCATGAACTCACTCACACATTCAAACATTTATGGTAGGGCTGCACTGTGCTGGAAACGGGAGAAGTGTTGGAGCAAAAAATCAAGCACAAATGATCCCCACACTCATGGAGTTTAGAACTGAAGCCAAAGTAGTGAATGTTCTAGGCATTGTGTTACAATTTATTTTCAATGTATCATATTCAAGAAACAAAAAGAAACCTGGTGATCTGCATTGGGGAGGAAAAAACGATATAAAATAGTAAAAGTTTCCTTCTATTTCCTGTCTTTCAATTCAAGTTCAGGTTTTTAGGGGCAATTATTGAAATTTCATTACACAGTGAAATGCCTAAAATAATTTCAAATCCATTATTTGGAAGCCAGAAAGATGGACTGAATTCAATTTTCAGGTTTCATAGGGTAAAGATAAAGCCTGATCAACTGTTAACATCAGGTGGTTTAACAGCCGGAGCTGGTCTGATTTAACCATCCTCTTTTCTCTAATCCCCAGACACAACATCATGACATCCTAACAAACCAATTCTCCTGGCCTTTCAAAAGCTGCATTAGCTGCCTTTCCTCTCCCTGACGCACGCACACACATGCTCACAGCTTCGGAAGACTGAAAAGAACTGAAGGCGTGTTTTCCACAGCACTTCAGCTCATGGTAATAACTTCAATATAAATGTTGACTCACAGGGAAACGGTAGCCAACTGGAACTGTAGCTTAAGAAATAAAACACAAAGCAAGAGCTTATCTGCAGACACCAGTGCTTTCTCTGTGCTGCTACAGGGCTTATCCCCACCAGTGAGATGGAATGCACCTTTGGGGCCTCCTGCAGCACAATCGGGAAAACGACTCCAAAGGCTCTCTAATGAGCAGGGGCATTTCCACCAGTGAAGATGAACCCAGGTCCAGCCCAAAAGCTGGGACAGACACAAGTCCCTTCCCAAATGCGTGAGAACGGCACCTCCAGCTCCTTCTCAGGAGCCTCCATAATAGATGTCAGCTGTTGTCACACCCTTTCCTACAGACCCCCTCCCCCCAGCAGGGGGAATGTGTAACTGAACCTTTAAGCAGGGATGATTTCAACATTGATTAGGAGCTCTTGAAGATCATTGTCTCTTCCTGTTTCATCCTCTAGCAAGATTTCCCCTTTAACTTGGTCGCAGAGTGGTTTCCTTTTAAAAGGGCTATTCGACTTTTGGGAAACCCACAAGAAGCGGAGAACATGCACACACCACTGAAAATGGGTACTCAACTCTGATACATTTCATTGTCCTCTCATCTCCAAACATCCCACCATCAAACCAATCAAGTTTGTCTGGAATCTAAAAGCTTACTGTCCTTTGGAATGGGTCAGCTCTTGTTCAGAAAAGGAGGACAGGGGCAGGCGGGGGGCAAGGATGTCCCAGGAGGGTGAACTACTCAGTCCTCTCCAGTCCCTAAAAAAAAGGTCATTTACAGTCTACACACCAAGAAATACAAGCTTTGGCATGGGACCTGTCTTGTATTCACTGCCCTGCCTCTTCCAGGGAGATGGAAGCTTTACTTTGCTTGTCCAACCTAAGTTTTATCCACAAAATGGTGTGAGGACAATGCCCAGAGCTTCGCAAGTACTTAGTGAGTGTTGGCAGAAATGCATTTGATGATAATTATCATAATAATGGGTAACTTTACTGATGATTTACCATGTAGCAGGCATGAAGAATTTCAATCTGCTCAACAGCTCTGCGAGGTGCATGCTATCATTATCACAGTTTTAATGACTAGACAGCAAAGGAAAAAAGATTAAACAGATTTGCCCAAAGTCACGTAACTAGTAAGAGACTAAGCATACACTTGAACTTAACACAGCCAGGCTGAGAGTGCACAGTCTGACAGACCTTCCTGCAATGCTTGAAATGTTCTTTGACCTAAGCCGTCCAACACAGCAGCCCTGGCCACGTGTGGCCGCCGAGCATTTGAGAGGTGGCTAGCGTGTAGCCTCCGTGACAGCAGAGAACAGTATTTTGGCTCACCTGAAACCCATTCGTGGAACCTGGTTGTGATTGCTCCTCCAGAGAGATACATCACATTTCATTAGTTCTAAGCCACATATTTTCCCACAGGTAATACCTCTGCAATCAGGATGCACCTTACAACTGATTGACACCTTGTAAGTGCCGTCGGCCACGCAGCAGCCTCATCTCATCGACGTTTTCTACGTTTGTACAAATTCAATCAAATGAAAATCTTCTGTCAGTCCCTTCCGGTAAGGCCGAGAAGGCCCCACTCAGGTGGCGCTACTGCGCAATCGGTCCGAGTTTCATTTGGGAACGGTGAAAGAGTTCCGGAAGATAGATGGTCCTCATGGCTGTACAACAGTGTGAATGTATTTAATGCCATTGAAGCGCACACTTATAAATGGTTAATACGGTAAATGTCATGTTATGTATACTTAAAAAAAATTTTTTTAAAAAAAAAGGCCCGGCATCAACCTTGCAGAAAGCGCATCAGTGGCTCAGATGCAGAGACAGCCGTGGGGCACCTTCTTAAGGACTCCGCTCCTTGACTTGCATTCTTGGTGGCAGGGAGGATGGGCCTGCATGAAATGATTAGATATTTGAGGGCTGTGCGTCTGAAGAGGTTCTAGGACTGCTTGGAGCAGTTTATTTCTCTGATAGTCTTCCTTCTCACATACGCACAGGAGAGGCACAAAACAAAACACTCCTTTGGCAAGTTTTGACCGGTTGACCCTCCAGAGGCAATTTCTGCCCCTTCCTATGTCCTGGAGGCTGACCTCTGTGAACCGCGTTGGCCAGGCTCCTTGCTCTGGCTTCCGGTTGGGTTCGGCCAATGGGAAGGAATGGCAGAAACCTGGAGGGTGCGGGGACTTGGTTGGCAATGGCTGTCTTCCTCCACCCAAGGCCATAGCGCCTGTCAGGCGGCTCCATTCTGCAGTCTGGGCTCCCTCCAGGATCTGTTCTTCACCCCTGGTGGCCTGGGAGTGGTACCTGCTTCCCAGCGCTCCCAGCCCCAGGCACCCCACTCTTCCTGGTTGGTTTGCCTCAACCCCACCCACACCCTCTGTAAATATCCTTTTCCTCAAACCCGCTTCAGTGTCCCCACCTTGGTTGGGAAGGCACTCCTTGTTTCTCGCTGGGGTTCTGATTATTTTTTTTTTAAATCTACACCTACATTTTTAAAAATTGAAAATCTAAATGATACATAAGCACGTCGTCATAGCTCAATTAACAGCACTTTTTCTTACCTAGTGGTACATAAATAATAGTGCATTTACCATCATTGACTTTTCCCATCTGATGAGAGGGTAAAATCTCCAATGCACCCTAAAGGGTTAAAGAGATGCTTCCAGAATTAACCTGGGAGCATAGCCAAGCAAGTTTAATATTTCGAAATATCATACACAATGCAGTCAAGCGCCAGTTTGATTCCCAGAGGGAATACCAGCAGCAAAATGTATGTAAGGGCCTGGGGAGTGGGCTCTCGGGGAAGTTCCTGCATGTTGCCCCAGGCCCCTCCGCAGCACTCTGGGGCACCCCACCGGCTCTCTGCGCTCGTTACTCTAATAGCTTCACAACTGGCTGGTCCACCTCCAAACAATTCCCCCTTCCCTTTGCTGCCAGAATATGTTTTCTAAAAAAGCAGAGCTGATCAGGCCATTTCCCTCCTTAAGTTCATTTAGTTGTTTCCCATGGCTTTCAGGATGAAGTTCAAATTTCTTAACATACCACACAAGGCCTTTCACGGTCTATTCCTGCCAATCTCCTTGGCCTCATTTCCTGTCGCTCACTTACATGTGACATTTACGCCTGCCACACAGAAGGACCTACTGACTCCTAAACACACCATAATGTTGCACATTTCCATGAGTCTGTGCTTGCTACTCCTCTGAACTAGAGTGTCCTTCCCACCCTTCATTCACCTCCTGCTCATCCTTCAATAATCAGCTTAGTTATTGCTTCCTCTGGGAAGCCTTCCTGGATATTCCAGGTTGAGTTACTGGTAGTTCCCAGCACCCTGTGTATTTCAGACTACTCTAAACTGCTTACATCCAGGGCCTTTTACATGGTAGGAACTCAAAGATTGTGGAATGAATGCATGAATTTAGAAATTTGCTGTTTCTATTGCTTACTTGCATTGTATCAACCAGGAAACTTTGAAGAAACCAATCTTTTTCTCAGCATTCAATTCTACCCAGGGGCTCAAAATAGCAAAATAATCCCCAAAGCCATGCTACCACAGGACCTTGGAAACCAAGCTTGCATGCTAAGGACAGACTGAAGGTTTGTACTCAGCTAAGCCCTAATTATGTTCAGTGCTTTTATCTTTGAGTCTAGCCTCCCAGGCTTTGTACTATGCTGGAATCAGGCAACTGAGGAATACCAACAGAGCACAGCTACTAAGATCATAAACTCTGATCCAGACTGCCCGAGTCTGCACCTCGATTCTGTCACTGACTAGCTGTGCACCTTGGGTGAGTTATCATGCCTCAGTTTCCTCTTCTGTAAGGTGGGAATGATAGGAACTGTACTGACCTCAGAGTAAATGATTTCACATATGTGAATGCTTACAACAGCACCTGGCACAAATTGAGTACTGTTTAACTACTATCTATGTTCTTTTTTGGTATTTTTCCTATTAAATGGTGGCGGGGGGGGGGGCGGGGGGAGAAGAGGCATATCTGAGGCACAAAGCAGAGCGGTCATTTCTGGAGTGGCTTTTTGCTGCAGTGAAGCTACCATTTGCTCCCCTAGTGCCCATTTAATGAATTCACAGGTCAGAATTATGGGCCCTGTGTCTAATACTATAGGGGTCTGCTGAAGAGACGTCTTCCTTCCGCCTGGTTCCTCTAAGGCTACCAAAGGGACACAAATTTTTATTCCTTACATGTCACATAGGGCAGTGTGAACAATGAGCTCTGCCTCTGTCTTTCCCTGCCCATAGCTTTTGTTATTTGTAAGATTTCTGTGTCTGCAGTGGTTACCCATGAAATCTCCCTGTGCAGACAGCCCACATGATTAAGAGAAATTTAAGTCAAATAATATGAAGTTTAGCAAAAAAGTAGTTCCTGAAATTACATGTTAACTAGATGTTGGACTCCTATCCCCTGTGGGTCCCAGGGAATAGATGTGTACCCCTCACCCCACCTTTCAAAGAACATTTGGAAGCACTTGGGAGTTCTTTGAAATAAACACTCTTAGAAGTGCAATGTTACCTACAATCCTAGAATTTTGCTGCTAGAAGATGGGATTAGACATGGCAGACAGGTGAGGAGCCAGCAATGTGGTCCCCTAGCTCCTCATGGGGGATTTTCTAGTACCCCACATTTCCCAGCCTTTGCAAACAAAAGTTAAAATGCTTTTCGAAAAGAGAAAGCCTACCAATGTTTCATGATACACAGTTTCTATTGCACCTACAATTTGTTTTATTCATCTGAAATGTTGAAAACAAAGACAGGAGGGCCTGGACCACGCAAAGCTAGCTGCTGGGGAAGGCATCTTCAGCCTGGTGCCCCCAGCTCTCATACCACCCTGCGTCCCCAGTGCTCCCTGCTCTCCCTCTCCTGGCATGTTTTCCATCCTTCTATTTTATATTTCTATCATCTGCCTCTGGCAGAATGACCAAGAGGAGCGAGCTTTTGGCTTTTTTTTTTTTCTCACTGTTGCATCCTTAGCATCTACAGTAACAACTGCTACTCAGGAGGTGATAGGACACACAGGTTGCTGAGTGGCTGGGGTCTGAAACAGTTCAAGGTTTACAGTAAGCACCCCCAGACTACCAGTTTTCCTAGTTCCTCCTCCCTCATCTTTGCCCCCGAGGACACCACAACCCTCCTGTCCTGTCAGTCCTTTTATTCACCAGCAGTCACAGGCAGGAGACAAAGCTAAGGGCTTTAAGCAAATCATTTAAGCATTAAATCAAGCCAGACACAATCATGGCAGGGACTCCACACCTTACCCTTCTTTGGAGACTCTGAGCTCACCTCTGCTTGGATGAAGTTCTCCCAGTCCACCTCTCCACCCCGCACCCTCAAAGAGCCACTTGCATTCTCTCACAAAGTTGGTTTAAGTTTTGTTGGAGGTCGGTACTTTCAGAATATCTTGTGGACGCATTCAGACACAAAAACCAAGGGAAAGAATCCTTTTTTACAAGCAAGCACATCTTACAAGTCAAATGGATACAAGGACATGAGTTTGAGTCACTTTATTTTACCTCACAAATATAATTCAGCCACCTCATGGGTAAAGGATTGAGAAGCGGAAGCAAAAGAGTTACTGATGGAAAGGTGGGAGAATGGGTAATGGCTGCGGAAAGGAGAATATGGGCTGACTTATGATCAGGACACACCACTGCTGTGAAGAGCAACTGCTATGCTCTAATATCCAGCGACTCATCACTCCCCCCCCACCCTGCCCCAAACCCACCCCAGTTGGTCCTTCCCCAGTTATCATCCCTCTCTCAATACGCCAACAGGAATGTAAGCAAGTAGGAAGATGGTGACTTCTTTTAAAAATCAAGAACCTCTCAGAGACACAAACAGGCAACCCCAAGGCTTCAAAGCATCCCCCAAATTAGGTCAAAAGTGAGTCCCTCCCTCGTTTGACTGTCAGCAACAGGGCCCAAGGATCATTTCCTTCTTGCTCACCACCCTGTGCCCAGTGCTGGCACCCAGCGGGCTCTCCATAAATATTTGTTGCATAAATGCTGTTGTTAATAAGGAGTTTTTGTAATTCCTTGGATCAATCAGCTCTCCAGCCAAAAGCCTGTAGAGTCAAAATAGGTCAATGGCGATGGAACAGGGCTGGAATTCGGTGCCAGTCACTGGCCCATTGCACAGAGCAGGCTATTGATAGAAACTTCCCACCAAAACCCACATGCCAGGAGGGATGAGAAGAGCAGTGTCTCCATGCAAAGTATCTCTACCACCCCAAAGTGTAAAAAACAACCCCCACCCCCACCATCTAATCAAACCTATTTTTAAAAATAAAAGTGAATTGGACCTGAACCAGAAACAGAAATGAGTCCAGACTGCCAAACTGAATCTGGAAGGGTCTCATTTACCTTTTCCCTGAGCAAAAAGACCATGACCCATGGCTCTGCACATACATTACTGCCTTCGAAAGTGGACTTTAAATTCCCGTAAGGCACTGCACCCCACACCCATTACTAAACCTGTGGCTCTCGTCGCTCAATAAGTGAGGCCGATCTTTTGAGTACCTTTTAAATAACCTTGAAAAGCCCAAATGTTTAAAAAACAAAGCAAAAATACTCTACAGTAAAGAGTCCACCAAGGTAAGATGAAGTATGGGAGGGGATCGGGGTTGATTTTGTTTCCATTTCCGTGGTTTAACCCAAAGGCTGCCAAGGAGTTGGCCAAGTTCCTGCAGCAGCCCTTGGACCCCACTCGGGCCTCGCCCCTCCCCCAAGGGAAAGGCGCAGCGACGTGGCCACCAGGGTTATCCTGTCATCTGGAAGATGAAGGCATCCGAAGCTCTTGGGGCGATGGGGGTGGGGGTGGCGGTGGCAGTGGCGACGACCACAGCCTCTAGAGACAAAGTTCTGTAGTGCACTGACTTCTATCATATTCAGAGTCGGAGTGTCTCAGAACTTTGCCTCAAAAGACCAAACAGACCATCTTCCTCCAGAAGCTTCTTCCTGCAGGTGTGCTCCCCCCGCCCCCAACTAAGACAAAGAAGAATAACTCTTTAAAAGCAATTTAGCTCAGGATGCGACCGATAATGGAACGGGTCATTAATTATGGAAAGTTACTGCAGCAGTCAGCAGGAGCAAATGCCCAACAGAAATGGTGTTTTAACAGCCCGGTTGGACAAATTCTGGTCGCAATGTCACAGCAGACAGGCTGCAAAAATCACACCCTCCCTCTCCTCCCCACCCATCCGCGATCAGAACCCATCCTTGGTCGAACCCCACCTCCTCCACAGTCCCGCTATTCAACTTTGGCAAGCTGCAAAACTCACTCTAACTTGTGGCAACTTTTTACCTTCCTGTGTGGAAAGTTGGCGGGGGAGGGGGCCGCACGAAGAAGCCTTCTTGGAGCTATAAGAGTTAAAAAAAATGGGGGGTGCGCGAAAACAGGCCCTGGGAAATGCCCCGCAGACGGGACGGCCCAAGAAAGTAAGGCTTTGCGGGGCCTTGAAGCGTCTCCCCTTCCTCCAGCCATTCCCACCACTTTACTCCCGGTCTTCCCGCAGTCTGTTGGCCCCAAAACTCGGGTCTATGCAGTCCTCTCCCCTCCGCTCCACCCACCCACTACGTGGGATTCTCCCTGCCCCATTAGGCAGAAAGCTTCCCCTCATCTGCACACAACCTTGCCCCTTGTACAGTGCCCCCAACACTGCCCCTCTGCTCTTAGTTCCTGCCCTGCACACCAGGCAGCGAGTGCAACCACCCGCCCTCCCAAGCCCTGCAGCCCCCTCCCGCACCGAACAGCTGTTGCACCCGTGCAACAGGTCTGAAAAGTGTCTTCTCCATCTACACCCCCTCAACCTCCCGCCACCGTCCCCTCCCCTACGACTCCCCAGAGCCAGGGCCGGAGGTGTAGTGGGCAGAGCCCCCGGGCCAGGGAGCACACTCGGCTGGCGAAGTGCGGGGCCGAAGTGCGGGGCGCTCAGAGGCTGCGGGGGCTGGAGGCGGGTGGTCGCACTCCCTCGGCCGAGGCGCCTTCCCGTGTGGCCCCTTCTGCGCCCGCTGCAGGCTCTCCTGCCTGTCCCTCCAGCGCCGGTCACCAGGCATGCCCCGGCGGGCTCCCCCCCTGGCGCTCCGCTCAGCTCCCTTCCATCTTGACTTTTGCCGACGTGGAAATTTTGGGTTTGGAGACGACCTGCGCTCTTATTGGCTGCCGGCGGGCGGGGTCGGAGGTCACGGCTGCTCTCGCTATTCCGCGCCAAGGGGAGCTGCACAGCCGCTGGTGTCAAGTCAGCAGGTTCCCTCCGCCTCCCCTGGGGTCACGTGCACCCCTAGCCGACCCAGGAGCCGCCTCCTTATGCAAAGAAACCGCTGGCGCCTGGATGGGGGTGAGGGAGGGGGCGGGGAGTGGGCGAGAGTGGGCGGGGCCCGAGGGGCGCGGCTGGCCGGCTGGGCAATGGGAGGGGTTGGAAGGGGCGGGGCACTCCAGGTGGCCACCTGGCTTGGGGTCCTGCTCCTCCCTCCTGCTCACCCCCTCTGCCGTCCTGCCCTTCTGCTTCTGGCAACAGTCTGCTGGACCTTGTCCCCCGGCAGTCCCGCCGGGCCTAAGGAACACACATTTTGCAAGGTGCCTCTCAATAACCACTAACATCGGAGCTCCCCTTCCACGAGACCCCACCGAGCCTAGGTTGGACCCGGGTCTCTCTCGGGCTGTGGAAGAGGAAGCGACAACGCTGCCAGCAGAGCAGAGAATGAAATGGAAACCTTGGGGAAGGCAGTTTCCTCCTGTGGCAGGGAGTTGACAGAACTAATAGCGCGTTTCCCGGTAAGAGAATTCTAGGACAAAGCAAAAATCAAGAATTCATAGGGGTTAAAAAGTATTCCCTTTTAATTAAGTGCCTACACACTGCACCTCCCCCCCAATAAAAAAAGACCAGAATGCTAACTAAAAGTGCCAGTTATGATTTTTTTTTTAATACATCCAGGAGCACTAACTAAAAGGCCAATCCATTTCCACCGGACATCTGCTGAGTACTGGGCAGCGGAGAGTGGAGCCTGGGACAGGTTCCCCTGCCCACATCTGGATGGAGGTGTGACTCAGAGGAGCTCGGAATTCCCTGAGAGCTCATGGGCTTGCAAAAGGAATCAGATCTTAACGTGGTTCCCCAAGCACGTCAAAGAAGGTGGTTGTCTGGAAAGACAGGGGATGCATGAATGGCCCCATGACCAGGATGTCTTTTTCCCTCCCCCTTCCCCAAGGAAAAGAAAGCAACAGCATTGCAAAGGTAGAGCCCAGATGACAAATGCTGACCCTTCGATGGTTATTATAAGATCTGCCAGCTTCTAGTCACCAAGAAAAAGGAAAGGGGCTATTTTTTTAAATATAAGTATTACCCAGAATTGGCCTAGTTATTTTTTTCGTGTAATAAAATATCTGTCTCATCTTTATAATTTTCCCACCATAAGTCTGACAGAATGATACAGAGAAGCAAAAGGAATTTTTCATGGGAAGAGTCTTACCTGTAAAATTCTTCCCATCCTCTCTTCTTAATTTACTCTCTCCTTCTCCCCATTTCCCCCTATGGAAAGATAAATCTTTGCGCCTTCCAACTGTTTTATCCTCAAGGATCCTTCTCTCCACTCTCCTTTCTCTTCCCTCTCCACACTCGGTTGTTTATCTGACCCTTCCCGATTTGCAGGGGCCTCTCCCCGGGCATTGTCTCCTCCAGCCCCCCACCCCCTCCTGACCAAGGCTTTCCGGCAGTGCTTGCTGGGCCTCGGAGTGGGTCCCGGCTCTGCTGCCTGCTCTGTTGTGTGCACTGGAATATTGATTTTTCAGTGTGTGCGCGCCGGCTCTGTAAAAATCAATATTTCAGTAGCTCGAGCACAGCGCAGGGCAGTGTAATGGAGCCGGGCTGCCGCTGTAACGTGCGGGGTCCACCCTCAGCGATTGAGGTCAGTCAGAAAATGGCAGTGTGTTTTCCTATGCATTGTGTGCTTCAGAGGGAGGCAATAGGTCTGCGTACCCTGTGTACATCAAATTCCAGGGCAAAGTAGCTTTGGTGCTGCTGGGTAACACGCAAACCAAGTTAGAAAGTGATACAGGCAAAAAGGATGATGATGGAAAACCTCTGATTACCCGTTCTAAGAGCTCCTACATAAAACATTTGGGGGGGAAGGAGTTACTGTCGTCCCTCAATCCTGCCAAATTTCCCAATGAGAAAACTTAACTAGGCTCACTCTAGGAAAGGGCTCCAGTTTAACTATTAATACTAGACCTATGGATCACCATTAATTTACAGCCCCTAAAATATGCCTCTGATGAATGAGGTTTCTGGCCTGATTTGAAGAAAAACAATCAATAGCGGGACCCACGTGACCTCGGCTGCAGGTGCGGAAGGGTGCTGGGCCTGGAGCCAGGCCAGGGGGTTCTGACCAACACGCTCCACGCTGGGCATCAGGGAGCCTTTCCTCTAGTCTTTGGACCTCTCTGGACCACAGGGGCTTTACCTATAAGCCAAAGGGCTCGACTAAATGACTCCAAATGCTCTCTAACACCTATGACTCTCCAGAAGGTCTACTGGCACAGTTAAAACCTTCAAATACAATTAAGTTAAGTACATACAATAGATAAGACAAATAGATTAATGTCAGAAATGTTGCAGAAACAGAAAGTAGGTATGTTCCTGCCATAATGTTTGAAATTATATTCCAGTACAATCTTGTGAAGGATAATTTCACCATTTTTTTTAAAAATGCACTTCTTTTGACCTACCATTTCTAAGAGTTGCTCCTAAAGAAATGATCAATATCACTAGAGAGGTGTTTATCATTGCCAGTTTCGGAATATTGAAACATTAGAAATAACCTAAGTATTTAATAATAGGGAATTTATTACATAAAATATGGTAATGTTATATTTAGTCAGTAGAACACGACTATTTAACATGGTGGTGCTGAATGGGTATTAAACTGATGTGGAAGATTTGCATTTATTTAAATATATGTACTACTTAAATATCTGTCTGTATTTCATAGTGGTGAAAAAAATGGGTTCTGGAGCCAGGTGGCTTGAGTTCACATCACTCTCTACCACTAGCTGTGTGGCTTTGGTCAGCTTTAAATGAGGTGGATGAGTGTCCCATTTCTGCTGTAACAAATTACCACAAATGATGGCTTAAAAGAACACCCATTTATTACCTTCCAGTTCCGGAAGTCAGAAGTCCAAAATGGGTTTCACTGTGCCAAAATAGAAGTGTGGACAGGGTTGTGCTCCCTACAGAGGCTTAAGGGGAGAACTTATCTGCTTACCTTGTCTAGGGGCCACCTGTATTCCTTGGCTTGTGGACCCTTCCTCCATCTTCAAAGCACAGCTTTTGCAGTCACATCACTCTGATGCTTCTCTTCCTGCCTCCTTTTTGAAGGGATCCATGTGATTACATTGGGCCCACCTGGAGGACCCAAAATAAGCTCAGCATCTCAAGATTCTTAATGACATCTGCAAAGTTCCTTTCGCCATGTATGGTAACATATTCATAGGTTCCAGAGATTAGAACGTGGACATCTATTTGGCCATGATTCTAACCACCGTGCTGGGCTAAAACCAAGGTGTTGGCAGAGTTGTGATCTTTACTGGAGACTCTAGGGAAGAATTTGTCTTCTCGCCTTGTCCAGCTCCTAGAGGCTGCCTGCCTTCCTTTGTTCACAGACCCTTCCTTTAACTTCAAAGCCAGCAATGGCTGATGGAATCCTTCTCATATTCTGTCACTTCCACGTGACTTTTCTGTTATCTTCTTCCACATTTCAGAACACTTGTGATTACATTGGGCTCACCTGGAGAATCTTCATTTTTTAAGTTCAACTCATTAGCAACCTTAATTCTATCTGCTACTTTAATTCTCATTTGCCATGTAATGTAACATCATCACAGGTTCCTGGGATTAGGAAGGGGACATCTCTGGGAGGCTATTATTCTGCCTGCCATACTGGCAACAATGGTGACAATCTTCATCATAAGGTGGTAGAGAAGAGCCAACAAATCGATACATATAAAGTGGTTAGAACAGTGTCTGGCACATAGTAAGCACTCCATACTAATTAGCCCACAGTAAGCACTCCATAATAATTATCTATTATAGTTACTATCTGGAAAAAAATGCAGACTATAAACAGTTGTTCCATTGGAACAACTGCAGGTGGGATTAGAGCCGATTTTGACTCTCTTCATCTTGCTCATGCTAGTTTGTCCTTTTTCTACCATGAACAAGTACTGCTTGGGCACTTAAAAACTTTTTTAAATAAAAATGAGATAAACCAATAAAGGAGGTGATCATAGTATAATGAGAAAATGCTTTAATTTGGGGTTAAAAGTTCATGTACTCATCTCAGCACAAATTGTGATGTTGAGCAGGTCATTTTACCTCTCTGCGTTTCAGTTGTTCTCATCTGTCATGTGAGAGGGATAAACTATACATTTTGCAAGGTCCTTCCTGTTCTAAATGCCAAACACCTGAAGTTTTAAAAATCAACAAATTGATAAATGGTAAAGAACACTGCTTAGTATATAAAGAACACCTACAGAATCAATTAGAGAAAAGATAGCCCTACAAGGAGGAAAAACGGGGAAAAGGCTCAGCAGGCATTTCACAGAAGAAAGAAAACAAATGGCAAATGAGCCCAGGTAAAGAGGTTAAGCCTCATTAGTAACCAGGAAATGCAATTTAAGACTTCAGTGACATATCATTTTATACCCACTAGGTTGGCAAAAATTCCGAAGTCTGACAACATAAACAATTGGAGATGATGTAAATGAACAGAAATGCTTACCCAGTGCTACTGGGAGTATAAACTGGAACAACTACTTTGGGAAACAGTCTGACTTTACCTTGGAGTGTTTATCATGTGAAGTCGAATATTCACATACCTGGTGTCCAGTGTTTTCCACCTAGAGAATCTCTTGCACATGTATACCAGGAGATGTGTCTGATAGTGGTCGTGACATTGAAACAGTGAAAACAGCCCACCCCGAAATGAATAAATTGAGGTCTATTCAAACAATGATTACACAGCCATGACAATGAATGAACTCCAGCTCCTCACATGACTGTGCCTGAAGCTTAAATACATAATGTTAAGTGAAAAAAAAAAGCAAGTTCCAATAGAGTACAGACATCATGATGACATTTTTATGAGGCCCAAACACTAGCTTAGGGATTCGTAACAAGTGATAGAAATCGAGGAAACAGTAAACAGAATATTCAGGATAGCAGTCACTGATGTGGTGGAAGCAAAGGCATGTGGGAAGGTGTGACTAGTAATGTTTCAGTTCTTAAATTGGACAGTAGGACCAAACGTGTTCATTTGATTAGGCTTCAAAACTTATATGAACATGAGACATGTATTTTTGTATATACAAACATTAGATTAAAAAATTTTTTTTTAAGAATACTGTTTAGGGGCTTCTGTATTCTGATCCAGGATGCTTTACTTCCTGTGGTCGATGCTAATCACTTAGATTACTGTCAAACTCATAAAAGTGAAGTCTTTATTTTCAATTTGCTATTTGCAGTCCTGCTAGTTAGACTTCACAACAGCCACCTCCATCTGGGCTTGTGCCGCAGTTGTTTTCACCTTATGCTCCAAAGGAACCTCATATTCCCTGAGGTCCACACCGCCCAGGGCAGAGGCAGTGCCTCCGAAAGTCTCTTCCTCGTCCTCTGCAGCTCGCCCTCTGTGTGTCCCGGAGCCAGCCATCTCGGGGCACCTTCCGCAGTAGCAGCTGAGATACGCAGCTCATAACTCCTCAGCCCAGCCCAGGTGAATTATTAACTCACAGTCTTATTTCATTTGGACCCCCCATCATTTTCTCCACGATAGCTTATTTTGAAGGAAATCCCCAATATCACAGGGTGCAGATATTGTGAATAGATCATCATGATAAGCAATCTCCAAGATCCTGAGAGTATATAGTAATGGCGATAATAAGTAAAATCCGCCTGTGCAATATTATTACTAGTTATTTTATTTTAATCAGTTAAATAAATGAGGCCAAAGTTCTTCACACTTAAGACTACTTTTAAATTCCCAGTGGAGGGCTTTTTTGCATAAATTCAATGCAAGGAAAATTACTGCAGGACTTCATAGTTGGGGGGAGCAATAGAAGACGTTACATTTTTTAAGGTTTATATTTCTTCAGTCGTGCCAGCAATGGAATATTGAGTAATGACATACTGTCAGGTCTATTACAATAGTCCTGCCTGGTCTCTATAATCCATCCTACACAAAGTCAGCTTCCTAAAGCCCACGTTCGCCCCTTCCTTTATCAAATGTGAGTGCCTGTTATGGTCAAAGCATAATTCTAGACACCAGAGAGGATTCAAAGATGAATCCAATAAGGCTGCTGTTCTGTAACAAAGAATCTATTCGATCTTTGTCCTGAATTCCTGGGAGGGGGTATCTAAATACTTGGAATTTTGCAAGGGATAGGAATGCCTTTGCTATTCACACTGGGCCCCTGGACCACATCTGGGCTTATGATAAGGAGATGCCTGAGTTTGTGATAACGGAATGACTCATGGTGGAAAGACCCAACCACGTGATTAGAGGGCTGGGGCTTTGATCCAGGTGATAGTAACCTTGTCTCCAGGGAGGGAAAAGGGACAGCAGATTGAGTTCAAACACACAATTAGTCATATACTCAATGATACCTGCGTGAGGAAATGCCAGTAAAAATTCTGGACTGGGCATCCAAGGCTAGAGTAAGCTTCCTGGCTGGTGAACACACATCCATGTACCTGGAGGATGATGCGCCCTGAGTCCACACTGAGAGGACACAGAAGTCCAGTGCTGGAGACCCTTGCCTGAGGTGTCTCTTCACTTAGCTGGTCCTGATGTGTATCCTTTATAATAGCATTGTAATCATAACCATAGTTCTTTCCTGAATTCTGTGAGTCCTTTTAGCAAGCCTGAGGAGGTGATAGGAACCCCTGAATTTGTCGCTAGTTGGTCAGAGGTGCAGGTGCCCTGGGAACCTTCTGCAGTGCAGCTGGTGTCCAAACCTGAAGGGAGGGCAGATTTCTCTGGAACAGCATCCTTCACCTGTAGAGTCTGCAGTGGCTCTGCATTGCAGTTTTGGAGGGGATGGAAAGGGGGTTCTATGGGAAGTAACCTCACAGGACGATCTGCTCATGAATTCCTAAGTGGGTGGGTCATGGTGGGTAGTTATGCCCCAGCAAGAGGCGATTGGATCTTTATCTTGCTTTCTGTCATCTTCATGTAATCTTCCTGATGCTGCCCCTTTAACCTCAAATACATAAAAGAAACTGCAAACTGTTATTCTCAAAACACTTATCTCAGTCTTTTGAGTTCTTGCTTCCAGATGTACCTTCTGTTTGGCTTAAGTAAATGTTTATAAAAATTCTCTACAGGTTTGGACATTTTTATGTCGACACAGGATCAGACATAGATGCTTATGAAAATTAAGTGTCATGTGACAATTACAGATGTGCTGTGAGGCACAAGAGACAAGAAAGAGAACTGAAACTGGGGACACTGGAGATGGCTTTGGGGGACAAGGGGAGGTAGCCCTTGCCTGGGCTTTAAAGATGAGCGAGATTTGGACTTGCAGATAATGTAATAATAAACAACATTTATGGCGTTCTTACTCTGCTCTGCATTAGACTCTGTTCTAGTGCTTTATATAATTTATTTAACATACACTGCCCTATGAGGTTGCACTAATACTATCCCTCTTTTACAGGAGAGCATGTGGAGATCAAACAACTTGCCAGTAGTTGTACACCTAATAAGTGGGGGAGTGGGATCTGAATCTAGACAATGAGTCTAGCATCCATGCCTTTAACCATTATACTCAACTGCCTTTCGAGTAATAAGGAAGAATGTTCCAGAGGAGGGAAAGCAGAGGTACAAACTTAAGGGGAAAGAAATAATGTCAGATAGGTACTTTGAGTGCCAGCCTGAGGGCTCTAAGCTTGGCTCAGGAGGCATCAGGACACTAAAGATTCTTGGGGATGGAGCTTTTTATGGGATTCTGTGGACTTTTAGGATCTGCAACAACATACGAAATTACCCTGAGAGCATGGTTCCCTCCTCCAAATCAGGGTGCTGCCCTTCCACTCCTTAAGGACAGTCCACTTTCTACCTGGTACTTGTGTTGTGGTGCATAGATTAGAAACTCCAAAGAGGAAATACCTCTTTCTCGTTTTTCAGTCTCCCACAGTGATTTGGCCTAATGCACACTGACATGGCCTAATGCAATGTTGACATGGGAGCACTTACATAATTATTGGATATGGCACCATATCAGTTGCCAATATTTGACCCTTTTGACCTACAAAAATAGTAATTTGTTATGGTTTCAACCTATTAATGATACAGAGAGATCTGATCAGATCACTGGTAAGGAGAAGGGGCTATAGGAGGAGATTGCCTGAGGCAATGGTAAACAGTCTGGGACGGGATTGGCTGAGAACCTGACCACCTCCAGCATGCCTGGAATTACAGGCTAGAAAAAGAAGGGCTCTCAGACTCTCTCTAGCTCTCTTCCTCGAGGATGCTTGGATGATCATGATACAGCTGCCTGCATTTCCCAATGGATGGTATTTTGGATGGGGAGAAACTCCGGGGCAAGCCTAGGATCAGGCTGGCCTGGCAGAGGGTGGCAGGGTTATTCTTCTCTGGATGTTCTAGAGGGGGTGAGGCAGAAGCCTGCCATTCTTCCAAAACTGTGTAGCTTTCGTGTCTTATGTTGTTTTAGTTTGTAAACTAACCCTATGGAAATAAGATAATTCAAACTAATAGAGAGAGTAATAAGAGAACTCAGGTGTTAAAGAGTTTTGCCTTAATTGATAGACTTAAGTGACTTATGCATGTGAAAAACTGTTATTCCAAAACTATGAAGCATTTGAATAAAGACTCTTTCCTTTATCACCAAACCTTTGCCTCTGGAGTTTTGCCTACAGTGTGGTGGTGGGTAGGAGGACCCCACTTGCTGTTTGATAACATTAATATGCTACTGTATTACATTATGGTCAGAGAGAGACTAATGTGAAAATTCAGGTACATTACTATTAAAGGCATTAAAGTAGGTATTAGAAACTTCGTAAGAAACTATTGTTTGGGTAGAAACTTAATGTACAGAATTTAAACAAGTGTACATATATTAGAACATATAGCATATTGTACACATATACATATGTATATATTGTGCATATATATCTCATATCCATATACATTAGCATATTATAGAATATATATATAAATAGAGAGACACATACCCATAAAGGCTTATCTGTAAGTTAATTCTACAAGGACTATTATCCATGCAACCTGATTTTGATGACACATCAGAAGCTCAAATTACACTCAAATCAGGTTTATAAACTTGAGTTAAAGCTCAGCACAATAGATCAATAGTGAAGTGAGAGAAACAAGAAAATTAAACAAACTTCATTCAAGAGTTGACATTAGATATAATCTTTTACAGAGTATTCTTTCTCTATGGGTAAGAAGAGATAATTTCTTAAAGGAGATTTCCAGTCAAGATGGCAGCATAGGTAAACACACTTGCCTCCTCACACAACCACATCAAAATTACAACTAAATTATAGAACAACCATCACTCAGTCAGAAGTCAAGTTGAATGGAAGTCTGACAACTACAGAATTAAAGAAAGCACATTCATCCAGTCTAGTAGGAGGGGCACAGATGTGGAATGGACTGGTCCCACATCCACATGTGATAGATAAAAATTCAGGAAGGATATCTCAGGACCAAGGTGTCCCAGCCCCACAGCAGGACCCCCAATCCAGGCTTCAGTGCCAGGAAGATAAGCCCCCATAACTTCTGGCTGCAAAAACCAGTGGGGGTTGAGTCAGTGGAAGAGCCTCCGGGAGTCCCAGGCAGTTCCTTTTAAAGAACACACACATGGACTTACTCAGACTCACTCCCTCTGAGCCCCAGCACCAGGGCAGCAGCTTAAAGGCACCAGTGGCATACAGGAAGGAACTGAAGCGTCTGGCATCAAGCTGAGAGCTGGGGGACAGAAAGGCAGGCAGAGGCCATTGTCCCTTTTCTGAATCATTCCCCCACAGAGCCACAGAGCTGGCAGGCTGGTGCCATTATAAGACTCCATCAACCTTACTAACAGTTTGCCCCGCCATGGAGATCATCTGAGACTCTGTCCCACCCAATTTACTGGGCTCAGCCAAGCTGTTAACAATGACTTTTCCATATGAATAGCTGGTCTTGGCTCCTGCTTTACAACTTCCTAAATCCCCTCAAACAAGAAAAAGCTGGCTCAGTGAGCCCCCATCCCTGTACCTCTTGCTAAGTGGTCACAGGCTGGGAATTAGAAGCAACCAGCCTAGATTCACAGCATGGCTTTTCCTGGGAATCTCTAAGCCCAGCATTAAGTAGCAACCATCCCAGATCGCATAATAGTTCAGGCAGAGTGGCCCTGGGAAAAACACAGTTAGGGCCTGACCTTGGCCTGCACCACCCAGGAAACCCCAGAACCTGCACACCCACTGAACAGCTACAGACCACCTCAGAGTACCACCACCCTGTCCCCACACAGCTGATCCTCCATAGAGGGCAGAGGTTGGTGGTCAGTAGTCATAGCCAGTCCTTGCATCTTACTGGTTTGGGTAAATCCCTCCTACTGACCTGCCAGCAGCAATCAAGTCTCAACGACAAGAGGAGGGTGTACTCAGCCCACACAAAGGATGCATCTTGGGTACCCAGCTTGGGTGATAGGGGAGGCTGTGCCACTGAATCCAGGACACCTATTATATTGGGCCACACTAACAAAACAGGGAGTCATAGCAGCTCTATCTGATACATAGAAACAAACACAGGGAAGCTGCCAAAATGAGGAGACATGGAAACATGACCCAAATGAAAGAACAGATCAAAACTCCAAAAAAGAACTAAATGAAATGGGGATAAGCAATCTGTCAGATGCAGAGTTCAAAATACTGGTTATAAGGATGCTCAAGGAACTTAGTGAGGACCTTAACAGCATAAAAAAGATCCAGTCAGAAAGAAAGGATACACTAATTGAAATAAAGAACAATTTGCAGGGAAACAACAGTACAGTAGATGAAGTCCAGGATCAAATCAATGATTTGGGACATAAGGAAGCAAACAACAACCAATCAGAACAACAAGAAGGAAAAGGAATCCAAAAAAATGAGGATAGTGTAAGCAGCTTGTGGGACAATTTGAAGCAATGCAACATTCACTTCATAAGAATGCCAGAAGGAGAAGAGAAAGAGCAAGAAGTTGGAAGTCTATTTGAAAAAATAATGAAAGAAAACTTCTCTAATTTGGTGAAGAAATAGTCATGCAAGTTCAGGAAGCACAGACAGTCCCAAACAAGATGGATGCAAAGAGGCCCACTCCAAGACACATCATAATTAAATTGCCAAAGGTTAAAGATAGAGAGAATCTTAAAAGCAGAAAGAGAAAGGCAGTTAGTTACCTACAGAGGAGTTCCTATAAGACTGTCAGCTGATTTCTCAAAAGAAGCTTTGCAGGCTACAAGGGATTGGCAAGAAATATTCAAAGTCATGAAAAGCAGGGACCGACAGCCAAGGTGCTCTACCCAGCAAATCTATCATTTATAATTGAAGGACAGATAAAGAGCTTCCCAGACAAGAAAATAAAATAAGATAAAATAAAATAAAATAAAGGAGTTCATCACCTGACCATTATTATATAAAAATGGTAAAAGGACTTATTTAAGAAAAAGAAGATCAAAACTATAAACAATGAAATGGCAATAAATACATATCTATCAAAAATTGAATCTAAGAAACAAACTAAGCAAACAAGAAAAACAGAGATAGAATCATGGATATGGAGAGAATTTTGATGGTTGTGAGATGGGAAGGGTGTGTGGGGAAATGAATGAAGAGGTGAGGGGATTAAGAAGTACAAACAGGTAGTTACAGAATAGGGTTGTAACATACAGTATAGAAAATGGAGCAGCCAAAGAACATACATGCATGACCCATGCACATGAACATGGGGATTGCCTGAGGGAGTGGGGGGCTTTGGGTGGAGGGGGATAAAGGGAGAAAAACTGGGAAAATTATAATAGCATAATCAATGAAACATATTTTTTAAAAAAGAATTAAGCCAAAGCAGGGCAAACAAAGGGGGGTGGGATGGTGTTTCTTGCCTGAATATTTGAATAATATTAATGAAAAGGTGTCTCCGTTTCACCATTTACAGTCATTGTGGAAATCAGCTTTACCCCACTGCCTCAAGTGCGCCTAGAATGTATTTATTTCAGGTGGATATCTTGGCCTATATATGGTGAACTACAGCCAGAGATGCACATAGCTCAGAGGACAGAATACAACCACGGTAAATATAAGCAGAAGTCAGCCAAATCTTATGAGCCAGATGGAATTTTTTCAGGCTGATGATTTTTAAGTGCTGTCTTCAGAGCTTGTCTGTGATTTTAATTATATTAAAAATAATTATCTAATAGACAGAGCACAGAGGATTTTCTAGGAAGTGAAACTACTCTGTATGATACTATTACAGTAGATACATGTCATCATACATTCGTGCAAACCCATAGAATGTGTAATACCAAGAGCGAACCCTAACATAGACCCTGAACTTTAGGTGGCAATGATGTGCAATATATGTTCATCAATTGTTACAAATGTACCACTCGGCGGGAGGGGTGTTGATAATGGAGGAGCTATGCGTGAGTATGGGCAAAGGGCATCTGGGAAATCTCTGTACCTTCCTCTCAGTTTTGCCGTGAACCTAAAACTACTCTAAAAATAGTCTTTTTTTTTTTTAAAGAGGTCATTTTTAGCTGCCTTCCACCAAACCGTTAGGAAACTTTAAAAGTTAGGTATGTGTCACACTAGAGATGATGCCATCAATCAAAGAAAGAACAGCTGATGTGTGTCTCATATGGCAAAAGAGACCTGCCCATCCATGAACTTCTTGCTGAGCCAATGGCTGGTTTCACAGAAGGTGAAGCATCAAAGCTAAACCCCCAGGGTGACCAGCATCTGTGCAGCTTAACCCAGCATCTGGGTCGTCTGGAGACCCAGACAGTATAAGTAAACCATATAGCAGGCAGCCCCGACTTTGTAACCACCCCCAGATTTCTGGCAAGGAGTTTATGTGTATACAAGAATCACAACTCAAAAAGAGGAGTTTAGAGTATATTGAAACCTCACTCAAAATCCTGCCCAGCAAGTTTGTCTATATTGAGTGTGTTTGTTTAGTTTAATTGTACAGGAGATCGTAGGAAATGATTTGTTCCTGAAAGTAGCTCAGATCTGCTTGCTGCTTACTGACTCTCCTGAAGCAGCCCTACTAATAGAAAAGATTTTTTCCTAAAGATTATTTTCAAAACAAAGTGCTCTAAACTAAATATTCAATGGAGATCATTGATTCTAAGCAAGAGGAAGTACAAAAACAGGACTAGCTATGTGACTAGCTAGTCATGTGACTTCTTATTTGCATACGAACTGTGCTCCCTCACAAGGTCTGAACAAGGTTAGGGCAAAATTGAAGTACCAAATTATCCCCTAAATTAAAAAATATATATATTTTATATATATTTATACACATATATTATATATAAACATTATATCATATATATTTGGTATGTATATTTGGTATATATATATATACACACACACATACACACACACATGCACCAAAGGGCATCAGGTGTATCTTACATTAACAAACCTCTGGGATATTCTGTCACTCTCTTTAAATCTCTCAATTTTGTGTTCCATGAAAATAACAGCACATTCTTAAAAAAATTGCTCTTCTTTTACACTGGGTTCTCAGGAGTCATCATTAAGAGGGAAGAGAGATCTCGGGGATCAGTTCTCCAAGCTGGACGTCTCGCAGGGACTTCTGTCTAGTTGCTTGCAATCCTATCAAGCATGGTGGCCCTGCCCAGATGCCCTGTTGCTTACTTTTGTTTCACCTCCTCCCCACCCTCTGTTCCTCCTCCTGCTCTAACACGAGGAAGAGCCTGCTTTTCCAGAATCCTCTCTTGCCCAAGGACATCAGAAACCCCAAGGACTCAGGAAGGTCACCTAGCACAGACCTTTGAAAGGAGAGGCCAAATACTAAGCTCTTAGAACCCTCTAGCTGATTTTCAGTCTACCTGGTGCCTCATTTCCTGTTCGGATTTCCACTGGTCCTAAGAGGTCTCAACAAGAGTCTATTTCTTGGCCTTTGTAAGCTTCCCATCCCCCTCTTTTTTCTCTCTTCTTCAAAGAGATTTCTCTTCTCCTTTAGTGATAAAACAGTGATCTAGCCACCCCTCAGAACCACCTGAAATAACACACCAAACCCACACCCAGAGCTCCCACCTTCACACCCTCCTTCTGACCCCCTAACACAGTATGTGCTTACTCAGTGTTTTCTCCACGCTCTCCCCCAAACTTTAAGCTCCCTGAGGCCGAGACCTTGTCTTTCACTGCAGCATCCCCAGAGACCGACACACACACGATAGGCATTCAATAAATATCTGTTGAATGAATGGATAAATGTGCCTACAGTTGGATGATATAAATAGAGTGAAGCACAAATTTGCATAAAACAACTTTTCTAATACTTGTACATATTTGATAGAGTTATACAACATGCAATGGGTGTTAAAACTGTCAAGGACTTTCTGAGCCCACCCCCTCAATGTAGTAGGGAAAAAAAGAATTTTTTTTTCAGATATACTATAGCCTAACAGTCTTTGTGGAATTTTTTTTTTAAAGAAACAATATGTTAGACCAGCGATTTTCAACTGGTATGCCGCAAGAATTTTTCAAACATGTAACACCTGAGTATTTAGCCAGGGCCACTGATCTCTTTTCCTTTAAATTGTCAAATAAAAAAATGACAACAGCCAACACAACAGCCATCCACTGTGAATGAATCAAAATTATACCTTTTTTTTGTCAGATTGGCAAAAAATATAACATTTTTGGTGTGCTGCAGAATTTTAGTAATTAGTTTATGTGTGCCATAAGATGAAAAGGTTGAAAATTGCTGTGTTACACAAATATGTAAAAGCTTTTTATTAAAGAGTATAAAATATACAGTCACAGCATCAAACTCAATGAATTTTTCTTTCTTTATATGCTTGAACCACCACCATCCTGATATATCACTTAAAGTAATTTGATTCTCTTTTCAGAGAAAAGTCACCTCCACCAAAGATCTTGTGACTAGCACATATGCTTTTTGAAAGTAATAAGTTTTAAAGTATTGGCTACAGACAGAATCACATGGGACTTTCTAAAAGGTTTTGAACAAGTCAGAAAGTTTGTCTCTTCTAAAACATGAAGGAAGAGGGAAATGGAGGAGAATGTGTTATAACCTCACTTAATCTTCCAGAATCATTCACTTTTTATAATTTTATTTTTCCGTACATTATAAATGTCACAGTAAAGTGTTTGATTTACCAACCTATCCAGCGGGGACTCTACTCTGGATTCAGTCTTGTCTATTCTGTATGAGTTGTACCATCGGAGTGGATACTGATCCTCCGGCTCATTCCTACTCACTGGTGGGATTTTGGTGGCAAGAGTGAATGACCTCAGCCTGCAACCAGCGAAGGAAAGCTTTCTGCATGATGCGGAATACCACACAGACCAGTGTTCGGCTCCTCCCATCTGGCAGCCCAGCCTTCTTTTGGCTTAACAGGTACTATTCAGTTGCTTTCCCCTTCATGCTTCAATAGCAGTTTCAACAAATCTCATGATAGTACCTATCACAGAGATTTTCATAAATAATTCACACCCAGGACCACTGCTAGCCCATATGCCACCTTTGTGTACATGAGAAAAAAACAGCCCTTCCTCTGGGGGAGTGAGAGAGAGATGTGGTAATACCAACTATGTATTTTCATAAAGTTTAGGGAGAAATTTAGAGCAGGAGAGAAAGCTCATCCTCCCTCCTCCTCGGTCCACACCTGCACCATGAAACAGGAGAGGGATCTATCAATAAGGATATTTTTTTTTGCTATTCAGTCCAAGTGCGAGATAGACCTTGCTACGATAGTGAGTTTTCCTGGAAAGACCAAATCTCTTCCTGAATAAATGGAACCAGGTCAACAATTTGTGTGAGGAAGATTTTTTTTAGGGTCAGGCACTTGATTTTGAAGTGCATGCTTTGCATGTTGTCAGCCATTCAGTGATCTCTTATTTCTTTAGAGATCGCCTTATATTCTGGATTTTCAATGAGAACAAGAAGAAAAATGCACTGGTGCTTTCTTCTTGTGCCTGGCACCACTCCAGAAATAACCTTGGTCATTCTCCCTCCCACGTGCTTTTTGGGGAAGGAGGGGGATGGTGGAGGGGGATGGGGAGGAGAGGAAAGGAGCTGAGGTGTGAGAAGGGGTGAAAGGCAGCTGCTACTAGAACCTCAACAACATCCTGGCAAACATAGTCTAGGTAAAGGGGAGCACCGGATGCCTTTCTCCCTGGCCTTGGCCAACAGCGGTGATGGAATGTGTATTCCCTCCCTGAAGAGTTCCCTTCTCTGGAGGCTAAAGGCTCGCCTGACCAGCGGGGAGCTACACATGCTTTTCCTGTCCCATTTCACAATCGCGTGCTAAGCACTTTGATGATCTACACTAGCACAGGTACTAGATGGCTAGGAGTGCCTGTTTCAGGCAGTTTTAGCTTTTAACCCTAGAGATAATCTATTTCATTGTCTTCTAACTTCTTTGACTTCATCTCATAGTAAGAAAAAAATTTCACATTGCAACCCTGTACACACATAACTACATACATATAGATTTAACTGAAATGAAAGTTTGTTGAAACAACATTTAGTCATATATTACATAATGAATTCTAATATTTTCTGTTATTTTTTTAATGATAATCACAACTAAATTGATTTCATGATTCACTAATAGGCCAGGGCCTACCATTCAAGAATCACTGATCTATTTTAATTCCCTTATGTTATAAAGCAGGAAACTGAAGTCCAGAAATTAAGCAACAAGATTACGTAGCTACTGCCTGAACCGTGGCAGGACCAGGATTAAAACCAAGGTAGCAAAATTATCTAACTTTGCTAATTATTAATAATAACTCTTCTTTGCAAAACTATGAGCAATTGCTGTGGTAGTACTGTGAAGGGTACATGCTATTACCAAAACATGTAGATTTTTTTTAATGGTGGGAAATTAAAATCACTCAAAATAGAACTTCATGGAATGCATCCCCCAAAGTCTCACACACATATCATTTTCTGTTGTAAACTCCAATGTACAGAGAGCTAGGCGTTATATATATTGTTTATACAACTACGTATATATGTGTTGTTTGGTTTACGAATGTTTTAAATTACATCTGCAACTTGGCTCCCATTTGCTGGCTCATGTAAACTTCCTTTCACTGACATCTACAATGCAATAGAAGAAAAAAAAAACCTGAGCAACCAGTCCTTCCAAAGATCTTTAGCTAAGCCTGCTTGGTGAAAGGAGGGCTGGTGGGCACCTTTGTGATCAAAGGCGGGGGGGCTCTCTGTTACACTAGGGGCTGTTACTGAGGCATGAATAAGAAGGTTGGGTGCATCTGAGACAAAGAGAGGTTTAATGGTAGTGTGAGTCTGGAATAGTCTCAGCAGAGCTCGACAACCTCACAGCCCACCACTCTTGGACGGTCCACCCTCAAGCGCTGTGCACGCAGTAACTGCCATTGACTCTGACTCCTCACCCCTCCGAGAGGTAAGTTGGTCTTTAAAAGTGAAGCCTGAGATCTCAGCAACCATTATACTTTCTTTCAATAAAGGCATGCATGCCTTCCTGTTCCACCTATTTATATCCCATTAAAAAAAAAAAAGTCAGCTCCAGTAGCCAAAGCAAATAATTTCTCTCTCTCTTACCAGCAGCAGGGCTAGTCTCTGAACTGCCCAGGGTACGGAATGGAGGATGCAGCTGATTTTGCCTATGGCCTCTTTTTTTTTCATTGATACAGTATGTGTTCACCGGTTCATGTTGTCAGCTGATGAAAGCAGCGATGACCTTTTCCAACAATCGGCCTCTGTCTTTCCAAGGGCTTTCTGCGCTTGCCTCTGAGCACCGAAGAGCACCTTGAGGGCAATTTCCCACCTATTCCTGGGAAATGGCAGCAGAACAGAAAATGACACAGAAGTAAATGGACATTTGTGGGTACGCGGGGGAATAGATATAGATACGTTTAGCTTGGGAATGTGAAAATGTCACAGCTCATTTCTGAGCACGTTCCAGCAGGAGGCAAAAACGCTTTGGGGCAAACATATGGACCACATGCACAGAAGCATTGAAAATTAGGTATGAAAGTTACATATGCAAAAGTACCACAAAAATTCCTGCTGTGGTCGTTATGAAATTACCTTGGAGTGTGGGTTTCTGGCTCACTTGCCAAGCTATTCAACTCCTTTCATGAAATCCCTCAGCAGCATTATCCTCTCCCCCTGGTCTACTTGACCTCAGCATAGCACAGTAAATGTTTTGTCTCTTCCAAGCACTAACTGCTAGGGCCACTTGGTAAGAAGCGATTCCGTTTGGGGAGATAGGAAGAATAAATCAGAAGGTTTGAGTATAACCTTTAAAAATCAGTTTTTAAAAATTGATATATTTCTGTACTTTTTCAAGACAGACATCTTAAATACTGCCTAACTATATTTTGGCAAACACGTGGGTGACTCACTCTTGCAACGGGCAGGCTTCCATACCCATATTTAAGGCAAATATGTCAGAATGTAATCCGTCCCACTGTCCATGAAGAGATCAACAATTACAAGTTATCGTGTCCTTCTCATTCTATCACTTTACTTCTTTGTAGAGACTGACGCAGAAATTAGCCATGGGACGGAGAATGATCAGCCCACAGAGGAAAATGGAACGCCAGCTCCTAGAGCCGAGTAGAAGGGTGGTTTGTGCACCAGTGCATTTTTCATTTGTCTCTAGGCAATGCCATGCAACATGACAAACTCAACATTAACAAGGAGGTGGCATTTCACAGCAGTGACTGCTAGCGTGGCAGGGAAGGGGTGCCACAAGCCGGATGTGCTATTGAGGACACTAGCAATTCAGTGATGTTAAAAAAAAAATGCGTACTATTTCCAAAAGGGATAAGTACCCTTGAAAAAATAACACTGCCTTTTGTTTGACTTTCATGGTCCAGTTCCTCCCCAACACATAGGTGCAGCACAGAACCTGTATCCGTAATGTGAACAATGTATGTCCTTTAACATCAGTCTCAGGCCCAATGAAACCAGCCAGGGAGAGCACAACAGTCTCTCTGATTTTAATGGTTAAGAGCTCTTCAAAAGCACACACTTGTGATTGTAGTTATTCCAGCAAGTTGGCCATTTACGAATGGACCGTATCCAAAAATTTCACTTGTGTATTTGGAATAGAGAGTTCCAAGTATAGGTGCCCATATATGCAGTACAAACATGATAGGTTCCCAGGCCAGTCCATAGACATCCATTTCATCATACTTTGCGGATGGTGTTGGGAGAGACAAAGAAGTGTGAAGGCTTCTGAAGAGCAGTGGTCTGCCTTGGAAAGATAATCTGTGGCATGAGATCCAAAAACACCGTCCTTAAGATTTCTACCATTTGAGGGGAGGGAAGGAGAGCAGGAAAGAGGGAGAGAGGGAGGGAGGGAAGATCTTATCGGCCTTGGTCGAACCAGGAAACAGACAAAGCTGAGTAGCTACTAGGGGGTTGGTGAGGTGTTAGCAACAGCAGAAAGTTACTACCACCTGGAGTGGAGGGTCAAAAGGAGGAAATGTTAATAGAATATGGAAGCCAGGTCACCCGTGGAGGTTGGAAGCACAGCAGGCCTGTCCAGTGGGGGCTGCAGCCATGGAGGAGCTGCCATAGACGCCATCAGAGGAGAATCTGTGGATTCAGGGAAGGACAGATATATGGCCTTTCTCTTCCTCCCAGCATCCAGTTGCCATCGGTGCCTTCCATTGACAAACCCAGCCAGAAACCAGCTGACACAAGATCCTAGGAAACTCAGCCTTCAGGGGTCAGCCTCCTGCAACACAGAGCAAACAAGCAGGGAAGGGCAAGGAATGGATCTGAGGGCTCACAGACCAGGCCTGGCACACTAGCCAACTATCTAAAAAGAAGAGGGGGAAATCTAATCTTAGTCCTGGAGGATTCAACACGAAGGGGTTGCTTATTAGCTCTGAGAACAAGGACCATGCACGATCTACCTGCAAAGTCAAATTATGAAACAACAAAGATAACCCTACCAGACTTCACGATGAAAGATGCCATAAGATAAACCATGACACCTGCTAAATGAATTATCATGAGATGGGGAGAGACCACATGGGCCTGGAATTGACTGGGTTCTATTCAGATGGGAAGACTGGAATGAAATCAGGTCTTCTGGGGCAGAGCAGGCACCATTGATAGAGACAAGCAGGTGTTTTACTGGGTCAAACCCTATGTACTTACAGTAAAAAGATGAATGAAACCTGAGGAAAGGCACTGGACTCCTTGGTGGGGGAGGGGAGCAGGCAAGTAACCCATGAACCTGCCACAGATGGCCCTAGTCTATGCGAGAAGGCACACTGCAGGGCGTTTAATGACTAGGTAGGTGCAGTCACATTGTGAACTTTGACAATGAATGGAAAGACACAAAGGAACTTGCAGGGTGGCAGGTTTCTGCAAAGGACCTGCTTTGAATTTGGAGGAAAGGGATAGTAGAAATCAACAGCATGGTGACGGTTGTACGGGAATGTAAATATACTTATACCACTGAACTCTGCACTCAAATGGCCAACATGTTAAATTTTATGTTATGTGTATTTTATCACAATAAGAATTTTTTAAATTAGTTTTTTTTTAAAAAGAAACTAACACCAAAGGCCAAAAACCTGCACAATAAATCACCTGCCAGTCTTGCCCTGCAGCCTGCAAACTTCTCAGGGAGGTATTTACACCTCATTTGTCTTAGTATTCCCAGGCCTTGAAGAGCCTCTGACACTTAGTAGGTGCTCACTGCATAGTTGTTGCATGAATGGATGGGCTAAGGTGAAACCACATTAAATCGGGTGTGAAGAAGCACCATGTAGAACGCATGAAAGATGCTCTGAAGGGATGTGGCAGCGTGGTGGCCTGCTGGAAAACCCCAGGGGCAGCCAGACCTGTGCGGGCAGCTGCAGTCAGAAAATGAGATGGTTCTTTTTGAGCAAATACGCAGAGTCATAAATAGCACAGGCCTATGCAAATAGCCACAGCTGCACAGCCAACACATTCCTGCCCACCAAATTCTTCCCAGCTGTCCCTCAGCTCACAGGGGGCAGGCTCAGGGACCCACTGAGCAGGAACAAGATCAGCACCATGGAACGAAGGCTTCATAATGCTGTTCGTGAGGGTTTTGCCTGTGCTTCCCCTATTGCCTGCCTGTGCAAGTGTCCCAGCTACGGACCTGATTTCAAAAAGACATTGAAAATGACTGTGGTGTAGAGTTCTTAGGTAATGTAGAGCATCTTTAATGTAGGCATTTTTAGTGTGAGCCTCTCTGTAAGTGCACCAGATCTTCTCCTTTAGATGGAAGGTGGGGCGGGGGTTTAAAAGAACAAAACAGCAATATACGATTTTTCTGATTTGTATGGCCCCAAAACCTCTCACTGGAGCCAGGAGGAGGGTGAGCGCTTCAACAAAACCAATGAGAAAACAGTGCTACTTGTTAGCCTTTCGAGAGGAAGAACCAAACCCCATTCACATTTGTCTCAAGTTCCCTTTCCCACTGGCGAGAATTTAGCCCAGTGCCTGCCTGACTCAGAGCCTCAAATATTTATTGAATGAAATCGTCCCATCGGAGAAGTTATAATAGTTCTCTAAATTAAATTTTAAAAGAAACTGAAAACTACCACACACATGTAGTTATAATAACAATACCACCACCACCACCACAACAGTTAGAATGCATCAAAGGCAAATTCAGGCCCAGGAACCGTGCCGAGTTATAACACCGGTGACACACAGCGCGCACACTCTGACAAGTCACAGTCCACACTTAGAGAACTGCTGCTGAATGTAACCAAAACCTTGATTTATTTTTATTTATTTATTCTGCACCTTCCTCCGTAAAAGATTTGCACTACCATAAAGAATACGTACGTCAAAATAAGGTGTTAAGAGTGTTTTAGTTTCCTGGGTTTGCCAAAACAAAGTTCCACAACTTGCGGGGCTTAAGTAACAGAAATCTATTGCCTTGCTGTTCTAGAGGCCAGATGTCTGAGACCGGGTTTCAGCCAGGTTAGTGCCTTCCGAAGGAGCTGGGGAAGGGTCCTCTCTCCTTATTTCCGGTTGTCCCTGGCTTTTTGACAGCATTACTCCAGGCTTACACAGCGTCCTCCCTGTGCGCACGTCTGTGTGCAAATTTCCCTTTTTCATAAGGACATTAGTCATACTGGATTGGGGCCTACCTTACTCCAGTACAACCTCATCTTAATTTACATATATAATGATTCTATTTCCAAATAAGCCCACATTCTGAGGTACGGGGAGTTAGGACTTCAACATACAAATTTTGAAGGGAAATAATTCAACCCATAACAATCACTGAAAATAAAGAAAGCATTGAGGAATTCCGAACCATCAGAATACACACCTTTGTCTATTCACCTTCCTAAAACCTCAGTATATTAATAAAGTGATAATAAAAGTTATTGATCCACCTACAGAAAGAGGCTCCAGAGATGCAGGGTGATTAGCAGAGAGAGGAGAGGTAACTGACGCGGCAGAAAAGAATGAAGGCCCAACCCCAGGCCAATGAACTTGAGGCATTTTATCACCCCACAGAACTCCAGAGACTGGGAGACTCCAGGTGCCAGGAGAGGCAGGGTCGGGCAAGAAACTTGACACAGACATTGGTTTAAGAGTCTGTATTCAGAAATGCTGGGCCTCTTCCCCACCCCACACATCCAGGTAACCATGTTTTCCAAGCAGCTTCCTAAAAGAACTGGGAGGTTTCTTTTTGGACAGATTATGTGGAAATCTTTTCTTTTTTTAACCACGAAGATAGTATTTTCAGAAGGCCCTCCCTGGGTACACTTTTACTTACATTTTATTGGCCAAAACTGTGTCACATGACTGCTATGGCACTACTAGCTGCAAGGGAGCCCGTGCAATTTTGTTTCTCAGTTGGGCGCTGTTGCTGCCCTGGATGCAATCAAGGGTATAGACAAGTACCTGGCAGTGTCTGCTCCATGAGTATATCAAAGTCTAGAAGAACGTACACCAAACAGTTAACAGAGTGTGTCTCTAGGGACTGTTATGGATCTAAGAGATCCATAACCTTCTCCCTTATGTTCTTCTGTGCTATTTGGAGTTCAATCATTCTGTATTATTATAAATCCAGAGCCTCAGTTTCCACCACAGACCTACTTAATCCAGAAACTCTGGGACTAGTAATATACTATAAGGTTTACTATGTGTCTTGGTGATTCTGAAATGCAGTAAGATTGAGAAAGAGTGCACTATATCACTTTTAAAACTCTGCAAAAGAAAAAGGAAAAGATATTTGCATTTGGAGAGAAAAAATTGCAACCAGTCAAGGATCTCACTCAAGCTCACAAATGTTTTTCACAGTAGAGCTACCCATACAGTCTAACTAATGAATTTGTCAACAGTTTCTTCCTTCTTTTGAGTCATTAGCATTTATGCTGGCCTTTAGCAGTAAGAGTTTTTCAAAGCTGACATTCAGAAAGAGAAATCTGACATTCAGAAAAAAAAAAAGATCAACCTTATGTTTTGATTAATTCCTCTACATTTTTCTTGTGTCTCATCTTCCAAATTTATAAAGACTCAATTAGGTTTATGGTAAACATTTTTAAGTACAAAAGGCAATAAAATAATATGGAGTGCAAGTGGGGGAAGAGAGAAACAAGTCTCAGGTGGGCAGGCTCTGGAACCACACAAACTTGGACTATTAACGAAAATGGCAGCTGAAGCTGGAAACCACTTCCTTTCTTTTCCAAATGATGAGTGGGTGGAGAAGGAGAAAGGATAGTGATGCCATTTTGACTGGGAGATGAAGGCATCAATTACATTAATTTGTAGGCATTGCCAGATGCCTGGTTATAACACCTATGTCTTTCAGCCTCAAGAAGCAGCTTTTTTGCTGTTACACAAATACCATAATATTACTTTCTTCTTTTTGTTAAATATATTATCTAGCTCTATTTTAGTTGTCAGGGGATGTATAAATGATGATATAAAGCTTGTAGTACCTGAAATGACACCTCATCAGATTACAAATAGAAAGTTCCGAGTCATCCTTTAAAGAAAAACATTTTTTTGCAAAAATTTCACATTGTTAAGTAGATCCTGGATTGTATCACTGTAACAATAATATGTACAAAGTTAACAAACCCATCACTCAAATTTTTCAATTAGAAAACGTCATTCAGAGAAACGGTATGTGAGCGATTTTAAAAGACTAGAATTTCACATAGAATTTTAATGGTTGGTATCTTCTGTTGTGAGATTTCACTGTTAGGACTAGGACCTGAGTCAAAGCACAGATTTCCATGTCAGACACACAGGGCCTGGGAGAAGTCAGCCAGCACAGAGGTGCTCCTGGCTGCTCTTCATGTCATTTATCTTTTGGGTGCCAGTGAATTTTCATTCACCTGTATGGTCACTACATATATATATTTCATGACTACAAAGTGCTCTCAAAAAATTCTAGCAACACAAACACCTTTGTGGAAATGATGACTCTCAATTCTTGCTTCTTGCCTTTATTTTTCTAAAAGAAAATATTCTTACACATTCACAGACAGTTAGACTAGTAAGTGGTATGGCTGACAGTACTCTTAAATATTGTGCAACTGGACCAGACAGAGGTGAAACAAGCCAGGAGAGCCGAGGTTGGGTAAAGTTGAAACTAAAGATGTCTCACTGGAGAGAACCATTTGGACTACCTCCAATAGCAGCTGAGAAATACCTAATCACAAACGAGTCCTTTTTGCCTCGTAAGTTGTTTATACCTTTTTCTACAATTTGAGTGAATGAGTTAAATCATTCAGGAAGAATAGATCAGTCTAAGGAAAGACTGGGAAAAAGAGAATCACAGAGGCAAATGTTGGCAGTGTTCACATTAACCCTTTGAGAAGCACCATTCTGGAGACAGCCAGCCAAACTTAATAGTTAAGTACGTGGGCTTTGCTTCAAGCAGTCTTTTGGGGCAGAGATTTGAACCTCATGTCGACTAGTTTCTAACTGCAGTGTGACTTTGGGACAGTCTATCAGCTCCTCAGTATCACCATCTGTAAAATGGGAATAATCATAGTTCCCATCACATAGGTGACTTGTGGGGATGAAATGAGATAGCATATGCTAAGTTGTGTTATAACAGTGCTTGGTATATGGCCAGCCCCCAGTACCAGCTGTTGTTATTATTTCTGTATAGTTATTTCAATTTCAAACACTGCTTTTAAAGAAATACAATTTAAATGTGGCATTTAAATATTTCATATGATTCAGTATTACATTAAAATCAATTTAATTAGAGTTGAATTTTAAAAATGATACTTTCTTTGGTGGCCACTGGAGTCTCTTGAACATGACCCCTTTCCTATTCCTTAGCTGATTGTGTAAAATCTCAGAGGCTGAAATAGAGAAAAACTGCTATGGGCAAGTCAAGCTGGGGAGACCAAGAAAGAAACACACCTACTGAGGCAGACATACTCTACAGTGACCCCAGTGAGCCACCTCCCTGTATAATCTCCTCCTGAGGGTGGAAGAAACCCGTGACTTGCTTATGGTCAATAGAATATGTCTTTCCCACGACTGGAGAGAAGAGAAAGAGTGAGAAAGAGAAGTTACGAGAGTAACTCCATCTAGAGCCACAGAGAGCCATGCTGCTGTGAGCCTTGAGAAGCAAACTTCCACATTGTGAACTGCCTACAGAGAGGATCACATGGCAGAGAACTGAGAACTGCAGGCAGCTTTTAGCTGACAGCCAATAGAAAAGCCAGAGCGCTTAAACCTGCAGCCACAAGGAAGCAAACCGTGCCAACAATCTGAATGAGCCTGAAGCAGATTCCTTCCCAGAGCCTCCAAGTGAGAGCACACATTCCCACCAACACCTTGATGAGAGCCTTGTGAGAAGGAGCAGGGACCCTGCTAGGCTGTGCCTGAATCCTGACCCAGACAGTGGGATAATAGTGTGCGTTGTTTTAAGTTGCTAAATTTGTGGTGATTTGTTACACATCGATAGAAAATAAATATACCTGCCTTCAAATGTGGGTCTTGTTATGGGTTAAACCGTGTCCCCCAAAAGATGTTGAAGCTCTAACCTCCAGTACCTGAACTTATTTGGAAATAGGGTCTTTGAAGGTTGTTAGGGTGGGCCTTAATCCAATTTGACTGGTGTCCCTATAAGAAAGGGAAATTTGGACACACAGACAGATATCTATGGGGGGAAGATAACATAAAGGAACAGGGAGAAGGAGGCCATGGACAAACCAAGGAATGCCCGAAGCTACCAGAAATTAGTAAAGAAGTATGGAAGAGATTGACCCTCGTAGCCTTCAGAAGGAATCTGACACCTTGATTTAGGTCTTCTAGCCTGCAGAATGGTAAGACAAAAGAAAATTTGTAAGCCATTCAGTTTGTGGTACTTTGTTATGGCGGCTCTATGAAACTAACACAGTTCCCCAAAGCAGGAAGCTGGATAGGATTGCCTTCCAATTGTGTATGAGAGAAGACTGGGGAGGAGAATGGAAGTCATCTATCCATCCATCCATTCTTTCATTCAATAGGCAAGGAGCCTTTACTTTGCCAGATGGTATGCCAGGCATTTCCTGTGTTCCAGTTGGACATTGTGTGCTATACAGTGGGGTTACAGAGATCAAAGCACAGCCCCTGCCCTCAAGGAGATCATTATCTAATGCAGAGAGGGCACAGCAAGCACAGCTCAGTTTGACATGTGCTGGTGCAGAACGCACATGGCTCTATGGTGCTTCATCCCACCTGGAAGAGGGATAAGGAAGGCTCCCAAGAAGAGGAACATGGAAGAGAGAGAAGAAAGAAAAGAAGGAGGAGGAGAACAACAAGAGGGAAAGGAGAGTGGTCTAAATAGGGAATCATATATAAAAAGGGTTGATGGCATAAAAGAACAAAGACATTCCAAGAAGTACCAGCAGCTCCCCCAGCCGGAATGGAAAGTATTTGTGGGAGTGAGGTGAAATGTGCTGATGTATGCTGCCTAAAGGGTCTGAACTCTGTCCTCAAAGCTTGGGAGACACTGAGGAACCTTACAAAAGTCAGCTGACATGATCAGATTCATGTGGGACTATGATAGAGGATCCTGAATCATGGTCATGGCAGAGGGAATAGAGAGGAGAGGTCAGGTTTAAGAGATAATTAGGGGGCAGAAGTGAAGAACTTGGTGAGTTGTTGTGTTGTAGGAATGAGGAAAAAAGAGGAGTCTAGAATGATTCCGTTTTTTTTATTTGTTTGTTTGTTTTTTTGGTGACTAAGTAGGTGGTGGTACCTTTCCCCAAACAAGGGAATATGGGAAGCGGTGCAGATTGGAGAGAAAATGGGGTTAGTTCCCACCCTGGTGGCTATTTCCCCTCTTCTTCTTTGCTAAGAGAACCCCTGCTTTGCCCACCTTCCTCAAAGGGGCCGTGACTTCAGGGGATGTTGGGCCCTTTCTGAGCCCCACGCAATGACTCTCGTTAGATCTAGACCTGCACAGACCAGTAGAGTGGCCACAGGCTGCACATGGCTATCGCTAACTCAAAGTGTAGCTAATCCAAGTTGAGCTGTGCTGTGATGTAAAATATATGCCAGAGTTCAAAGATTTAGTATAAAAAGGAATATAAAATTACAAGAATAATTTATTGTGTTGATTATATGTTGAAATAATAACATTTTGAGTACATTAGGTCAATAAAATATATTATTAGAACCAGTATCACCTGTTTCCTCTTTTTAATGTGACTGCTAGAAAATTTTTAATTATGTATGTGGCTTACATTACATTTTTACTAGACAGTGGAGGTCTAAGCCAGTCATGGTGGCCTTCTTCCATTACCAAGTGGAGGATTTGGGAGGTGCACGGGATGCCACTCTGATCCGTGAAAATGAGGGGTCAGTGGTAAGGCTTCTGGGAGGGTTTTCCTCTCTGTTAAGATGGACCAAAGACAAAGATACTTTTTTTTTTCTGCCATGGATGTTGTCATCACAGTGTACATCCTGGGACAATGACAGCCATTTGGGGACCTTGAGGAAAGCTTTAAGGAAATAAACCAAAGGAGAAAGATAGAGAAAAATGATGCTCTTGCTGAAACAATTGAGTCTCTGAATTCATGGAATTTGTATTTTAAAACTATGGTTTTTTTTATGTTAATAAATATACTGCCAAAGCCTAATTTAAATGGTTTCCTGTTACTTGCAGACCAAAGCATTCTAACTGGTCAGTCCAGGGGCAAAAATGTCAGAAGACTGTTATCTCTGTGTGTGTTACCTCTCTACTTCCTTTATATGCAAGTTTTCCTCTGAAAAATAAGGGGGAAATTAAAGAAAGAGTTGGATAATTCTTTTGTGATTCATTCTAAAATGCCATCATCTTCTGTGTCTGTGAAAAAAAAATCCTCGGTGGCTGAAATGGCCTTGGTACGATAACATGTTTCCTGATTAATACTCCTCTGTTTTTTTTGATATGTAAATAAGGAGTCAGCCTGGGCCAGGCAATCGGGGATTGATCCACTTTCTGTAGTAACACATGTGCAGTTACCGAGTTCCGTAAACGGTGGGAGGGAGTCACTTCCCTGGCCAGCTGCCAGTCTCCCAGCCACGCAGGACATGGTACTCACTCTTTGGGAAAACAGCTCTCTATGTATGTAGCTTCTGTAGGCTTGACGCGATCGTTACAGTCTGCTGCATGTTGGGAGCCAGTATTAAAAAATCTGAATTATACAACTCTTTTCTCTAGTACTTGATTATGTACTAATATGAAGATTTTAGCGGACATGACTCTGACCCACCAACTAACTGCTTTACTTATATGTCCTCCCCAAGGTCTAAATATAATAAGCAGCTAACATCAGAAATGAGCAACTGCTGAGAACTCTGGTCAAGACCTGAAGTGTAAGAGGCAAGGAAAAAGAAGAAAGTTTTTCAAATAGTGTCGGCTGCAGAGAAACCTGTGAGCTTGAAGCAGAAGAGAGAAAATAGCAAAGGTGTGGGAATGGAGTGCTGAAGCTGAAAGGGACCTTTGAGCTCATTCAGTCCAGCCCCTTCCCTTAAACATGAGGTAATGGGGCCCAGAGAGGTGCTCTTGGCTCCTTCCTCCCTTCCTTCTCCAAGAGCTGAATGCTGGAGATGGACCACCTACAAACACAGGGGTGAGAGGATGGGGGACACAGACAGCCTTGCCCTCCTGGGGCTCTTAATAGCAGCTGCTGTAGTCAAGATCAAACCCCAGTAGGGGTGATTTTGTTTTTGCTCTTATTTTGATTTGTTTTTTTTTCCTGCTAAGTCACCATCTCCCCCGCCTCCCTCTATCCCAGATATGAATCAGTACTGGTTCTCAGACTAGTTCTGTTTTATGTCTGTGCTGGTGAGGTTTGCTTACCATTAGATTAAGAAAATAAAGCTGTAAATTTTTGCTCCGATATCATTCTGGGGAAGATATCTGAGATATTATTCTTGCTCTATTTGTCTGCCTGTATCTCTACCTCCCTTTCCTCTACTTCGCTGCCTCCCTCCTTTCATTTCCCCTTCCTGTCCTTCCTTCCTTCCTTCCTTCCTTCCTTCCTTCCTTCCAATATACATTATCTCCCTGAACATATTTATTTACCATTCTTATCACATTTACCATTCTTCCTGACCTTCCAAATGACAAAGAAATTTCTTGGTTGGAATCATGATCCAAACAAAACAACCACAAGTTCAGGATTCAAGGGTGGAGTGAGACCTACAGACCCTTTTCTTACTCATGTCTGAAATTTTTACGTGAGGTGAAGGTATCCTTTGGAAAAATACAAAATGGGACAAACTTGCATCTTCTGCCCCTTCTGGGAGCCTGGAACAGTAGATTAAAGTTAGAAAAGCTGAAGGGGAGAAAGACCCCCTACACTTAGAATCATACTCAAAACATGAGCCAAGAGGAAGGTCAGCTGTGGTGGAGGCTCCTTTCTCCCTCTCCGTCCACCCCTTTCCCCCTTCTCCCTCCAAAATCCAGAGCCTCCCAACCCCACCCAACCAGTAACAAAAGGCAGGTCTGGAACTCAAGCACTAGAGGCCAGAAGAGTAGGCTGGGGAGGATTGGGCATCAAAGGGACATGGCCAAGGAATAAGGGAGAATGGAAGGAACCAAAGCTAGAAGAGATGAATAGTTTTTCTTTCCAGGAGCTTTGGGAAATCACCCTGGACCCTCTGTGTTTCCCACTCACCCCACTGTACCCAACAGCAAGTACCGTTGACCCTTCCACATGTTCCAAACGATCCAGCCTCTCCCTCCCACCTTGTCTGATGCACCATCATCCCCCCATCAGGGCACAACCTCCTAAATGGTCTCCAGGCTTTCACTCTTTCCTCCTTAAAATATATTCTTTCTGGAACAGTGATCTTCTGAAAGCCTACTGCAGAAGCCCAGTGGCTTTCCCAGCACCAGTGTGCTCTCTGTGGTCTGGCTCCAGGAGTTCCCCACTGGCCTTTCATGTCACCCCCTGCTACCTATCCCACTCATCCAACCACACTGGCCTTCCTGCTCTTTGCCCATGCAATCATGCTGTCATCTCAAGGCCTTTCCACTTGCCGTTTCCTCTCTCTGCCTGGATTACTCCTCCTTAGGCACCTACCACAGCTGTTTCGTCCTCATCCTTCAAGTCTCAGCTCAGTGTAAACGCTCCCAGGTGGTGTTCTCTAACCGCCTGGGCCAGCCTTCCTCTTCTTCATTATCTTCATACCACTCATCGCTGTTTGAACTTGACTTGCTGATTCTTCTCTTTTTTCCTTCCCTTCCCTTCCCTTCCCTTCTCTTCCTTTCTCTTTCATTCCTTTCCCTTCTGTTCACTCTGCTCTCTTCCCCTTCCTTTCCTTCTTTCTTTCACCTACTTATTAGTCTGTTTTTCCAATAAAAACAATTGTTCTAGGACAGTGTAGGGACCATGACTCTCTCGTTTGGGGCTATCTCCACGGCACCTGGAACAGGGCCTGGCACAGAGTAAATGCTCCATCAGTGTTGGTTGAGTAAATGATTGCATGAATGAAAAAATGTGGGCTGGCTTCAAGAGTCCGGAATAAAGGCACCAGACTAGGTGCTGGGTTTTGCAAATCCAAATAGAGTTCCCAGTTACATTTCAAGTTCAGATAAACATCGAATTATGCAATATTAAGTTAGTATATGTCCCAAATCTTGCTCACATTCATTGTTTATCTGAAATTCAAATGTAACTGGGTGTCTGGTATTACATCTGGAAGCCCTACCCCAGACACACTGAGAAGCTTGTGTGAACTAAACACAGCAGAAGAGACCCTTTCAAATCTATGTTTTGTACACCCCTATGTATTCCCCTTGAATTCCGGTACGGACTGGAATAGACACGGACAATGCAGAGAGCTGTTGTGTTCTTTCTTCTGCACACCATGTGCATGGGGGGGGGTGTAATATTTAGCTAATAGTAAGGTGCTGACAATGGATTTACCACTCATCCCTTGCATCCTGAAAGGTGCAGAACAGAATATAGGACCTTGAACAACAGGGCTAGGAAGCAGATACAGCCACAGGGAGGTGTGGCTTGTTTCAGGTTGACAGAACAGCCCCAGCAGAACTTCTGGTAAAGGAGGGCTCTTCTTTCTCTTCTCACAAAAGAAAAGAGTCTTAAAGGTAATTTTTTTTTTTGGCAAAAATGGAAAAATTAGATAAACTAAATTTTTTCTTGGACTCTGAATAAAAGAAAAACTCACATTTTTCACAAGACCATATTCAATTCTTTCAGTCTCAAAAAATACCAAACTTTATAAGGAAACCAAATTATGCACATTTCAGTATTATCCTCTTATGTCCATAAAATGGTTTCAGATGTGTAAAGTGCATTTAAAAATTTGCATATATTTCAATTTTCTCCAAAAGTTCCAGTCCAAAGAATAATTTTCCCCCATGGCTTCAAAAGATCTAGAAATCACATGTGAAACTGCTGAGAAGTGGCCCAGTAGCTTGGCCTCCAAGAGGCTATGGAAAGGGGCCCCCAGGGACATTTTTGCCCCCAGAACAGATGGGGTCAAGCCCTTCCACACGGCGAAGGAAACCAAAGCAGGAGACGCTCCACTTTGCACTGTTGAAAGGGCTGCAATACATCGAGTTCAACCTGGAGCCGTAGGCACTTACTCTGCAGGAAGCCCAGACTCTTCATGTGTTTTAACAAGTCTCACATAACTGAAAAATACCTTCACTTAATACAAAATAGAACATTGCTAAGTACATGCCTGTGAGTGTTTCGATTTGGTTTTGAGGCCAACAGGGCTGATTAGTCACAGTGATTGTTCGTTCCTTCAACTGATCCAGCCATTTTCAAGGACCCTGGAACAATCCATACACTTTATCTCATTTTCTTCACAATAACTTTGGGTTTGGGTATCGACGTGCCCTGCTTGAAGCTTTATGGATGAGACAGGTACCTGAAAAATGTAGTGATCTACAGTAAGTTAGAAGCAAAGAGCCCCCTGGTCCCTACAGTCATCTGTTAGATGGAAACCAATTCAGAACTTCAATTCACCTGGGAACTGAGGGAAGCACAAAGATCACAACACTCACTCTATTTTCCTATCAGCCACACCCAAATCTGCCCTTCTCCCATCGATGGCGTTGTTATACATTTTATATTTATTTTCATTTATGTGCTGCATTCTAAAAACAATCTGTGATGCTTGCGGAACACACCAAGAAAAAACAAAATTTTGATGTAAATGTATAATATATAAAAAAGCATCTAACAGGTGAACCACTAAGGCCCCGCCCCTCACTACAGGACCTCGACAAGACCAAAAAACAAAACAAAACAAAACAAAAAACAGCAAAAAGATGGCTCAAACAGAAGAAGAATGGAAAGCCCCAGAACCCATCCTTTTAAGC